>OY728167.1:781791848-782991848 GCA_963277665.1 Viscum album | reverse complement strand
TTGCATAAAACTTAGTTTTACCGCTTCTGTGAATGGAATTTTGAAAATCCGACAAACACGGTTGATATCAGTAAGTAAAATGTGGTTCAATGAGATAAAAATAATTTTTTGGTGAATAGTAACTTTTTACTTTTTTTTACCGCGGTTAATAGTAAATAGGGTAACTAAGGGTAAATATGATATTACTATTACCCTAACACATGTCCTAATTCTATTGGATAAGTGTAATTCGACCAAAAACAACCTTATGAATATAATATGACCATTTAGGTCCACTTGGATTAGATTATGACATTTAATATTATTTTATTTAATGAATAGTTAAAATAGTTAAAATCAAAGTTTAATAAGTAAATCATTTTTAATATGGGGTTATACATAAGATAAATTCTACTATAAATATTCATTAGAAAGATAAAAAGATTTCATATATAATGGTATTTTATTTGTAATTTTTAGACATTAAATAATTTATTTATTTATGACACAATGATGATGCAGTAATTATCTTATTAATGAAATATTGACATAATTGATGTTATAAACACCAAAATAAATGTAATTTGAGACTTTTTATGAATTCCAATAATTTTATAGGTTACTATGATATATTAGTTTTGATTTAATCAACTTATTTCGAACATATAATTCTGTTATGACTTTCACAAAAATCATATATCAAATAGTGTCAAAATTGACACAAAATAGTTTTTAAATCAAATATTATATTATTATTATTCCTAAAAATCTAAGGTTTGGAAAAATTACTTAGATAAGGATATATATATTAATAATAAACAATTTGGGGTTCGTTTGGCATGTTATAGTAAGTGTATTAACCATATAGTATAAGAACACAAGAAGACACGGTAAAAGTAAAATTATTTAACTTAAAGTTAAATCTAATTGATAAGGTTAAAATAATAACCGAAACTTGTCTAAATCCTATTGGTTGATAGGATTTCGACCCATCCCCAATTTAGCTTTGAAATAAGACCCTTTGGAACCATTATAAACCTATTTTGACTTTAATATAAAATAATATTTTAAGATATTCCTATGGTGCCCCTCTCCTCCCTTATAAAAGGACATCTCCTCCCCCTCCTCCTCACACCAATTTGAGCACTCAAGCTCGTCCAAACCCTGCCAAAATCCCTTCTACACTTCCCTAGAATAATCCTAGAGGTCCTGGTCTTCTTCAAAGACCAATCTTAGTTCCCTAAGTGGAGGATTCAAAGAGGCGTTTCAAAGAAGAGGAGGTTCAGACACTTACGAAGCATATCGGACCTAAGGTAAGGGAAATATCACAATCTCATTTTCATCCGAGATTGTTTATACTTTGGTATTTACATGGGTGTATTTTATCATCCACATCCATGTTTCCTCAATATGTAATATTATTTCCATCCACCTACAACTTTTTAAATCCAATTTTACCCTTCGGTGATTTTTTAGTAAAATATATGAAAGGAATCTTTTGTCGTTTTTCGTACGAGGTACTTTTTGACTTTTCCGACAAAAGTACGAGAAGAATGTTTTTTAACTTATACGGCTTGAATGTATTTTTAAAACATTATTTCCAAGAATCTTCCTTTACAAGTTTTCAAGTTTATTTTTAATCAACTTCTTTTAGTTTAAAATTGTATGACATGTTATGAAAGGATAAATGTTTTTGAAGTAGAAAGGATATTTTCTTCAAGAATGGAGTTCAAGTGTTTTATCAAAATTATTTTCCATCTAAGATAATAAAGGGTTCTGTTTCTATCCCTATTATTACATTGATTTGATTATGTTGTGATGGAATTATTTTTATGAATTCCTTTATCTTATATGAATTGTTTTATGATGTCATGTTGTTTAAGAATTCCATTTTTATTACATGGGTTATGCAATGATGTATGATTTATGATTTTGTGGCACACATAAGAAAGGATTCATTATAAGATGGGTGGGACCTATATCTCCCTCCAATGCATTGGGTAAATATTTTATATTTCATGAGATAGACATGGCTGGAACGGTAGGTTGTACCGGTTCAATGAAACAGGACTGAAACGAGGGTGACTTGGTTCAGAAAGGGACTTTGTCCACTAAGACAGTCTTGGCAATGAGTCTTGACTAACAAGAATTGATTTTCTATGATTATGTGTGTATGCCACAAAGTTTCATATTTTATGTTATGATTATTGTTATTACATTTCACTGCCATGATTTATCCCATGTTATGAAATTATGATCTCTTTTGCAGGTTAAGATTTCCAAAAGTTATGTGCTTGTGTATACGATGTGATTGATATTTATTTTGTTTACCCTTACTGAGCATTTGAGCTCACCCTTTTATGTTTACTTTTCCCCAGGATATAAAGAAAGGTTTTAGGTATAAAAAAAGGAAGATCTTTATGGGAGATGTTGAAGATCTTTCACCAGGATTTGAAGATTATATTCCGAGTTTCCAAAGACACTAAACTATTACGGTCCTTGTGTGTGTGTTTTTGTTATGTACTAAGTATTCCGCAAAAGTAATGTAATGTCCATGTACGTCAGGATTCGGGTCTCTACATTGATGAATGTCAGAAAGGATTCCAGTGGTTACCAGAGTTTGTATCTTTCCACAATCTTTTATTTGATATGTGGTAGAGCCAAAATTAACACACGTAGAAGAAGTTATTGTCATTTTAAATTGAGCAACTCTCATAGAGCCTAAAAACATAAGAAACCCACAACTCACTAAAATAGGTATAACTTCTACTTCGGGTGTTTGTTTGAGCACAATGACCATTCAAATTGAATCTCGTGAGATGAGTGAGGACCATGTTTATTAAAAACTAAAAGAAGATCAAAGAAATATAAGATATATTAGTTATACCAATCCAAAAAAAAAGTCCAACTTCCAACGACCATAACTTTCACTCTGGTTGTCCGTTTGAGCTTTACCACATATCAAATCGAAAGTAGCGAAGATATATGTGCATAAGGATGACTTCAACATAGTTCATGTCATGTTTGAGACCCTAAAATCCCATAAACCCATCAGAAGGCCTCCAAAACTCCATTTCCATGTACGATTCCCTGTCAATTTTTTTTAAATTGTCATAACATTAGATCTGTGTGTATTTTAGGCATCCAGAACTTGTTCTTATTGTTGTTCATTACATGAGATTCAGTTTGACTATTCACGGAGCAGAAACAGACACCCGAAAAAGATGTTATTCCTTTTTCAGTGACTCTGTGATTTGTTAGGTTTTTCGAGACCCCATTTCTAGAGTTTTTTTACTTTCTACTATTTTTTCAAACAACTATAACTTATTATTACTGTTATTATTATTATTATTATTATTATTATCAAATTTCATCCACATGAACATGCAAATGCACATGCACTATTATTATATTTTTATTACCATGCATGTCCACAAGCAATGCACACACATCATTTTATTATCACATGCATTCTTATTATTATTGTTATTATTATTATTGGGGTTGTTGTTGTTGTTGTTGTTGTTGTTATTGTTATTATCATCACATGAAAATGGACATGCGAATGAACATACAGACACATTCAATGCACGTGTTCTATTTTATTATCACATGCTTTATTATTATTATTATTATCATCATCATCACAAGAAAATGCAATGCACGAGTGTTATTATTTATTATCATGCATGTGCACACGTAATGCAAATTCAATATTATATTATCACATGCATTGGTACTACTACTATTATCACCACTACTACTACTACTATTACTACTATTGTTATTATTATTATCATCACATGAAAATGTAGATGCACGTGCGTTATTATTTATTATTTATTACCATGCACGTGCATATGAAATGAACTTGTATCATTATTTTATTATTATTATTATTATCACAATTATTATTATTATCATCATCATCATCATCATCATCATCATCATTATTATTATCATTATCACATGCAAATATACATGCATGTGCGTTGTTATTTATTATTTATTACCATGCACATGCATGCGTTATTATTATTATTATTACAATTAGTATTATTTATATTATCATCAAATGTAAATGCACATGCACATGCATGTTTGTTTTTATTTATTATTATTTATTTATTATTTACTACTATGCACGAGCACATAAAATGTACTTGCATTATTTTATTATTATTATTATTGTTATTATTATTATTATTATTATTATTATTATTATTATTTTTGTTTGTGTCATCAAATACCAATACCAATACACATGCACGTGCATTGTTTTTTATTATTTATTACCATCCACGTGCATGCATCATTATCATTATCACTAAATGTAACTGCACATGCACGTGCATTATTAAATATTATTTATTATCATGCACATGAAAATGTAATGCACTTGCGTTATTCTATTATCACATGTGTGATTAATATTTATTCTCATGCATGTGCACATTGAATGCATAGGAATTATTCTATTATCACATGTGTTATTATTTATTATTTATTATCATTCACATGAAAATGCACATTCATGTGGACTTGGTTATTATTTATTGTTTATTACTATGCACATGCACATTAACATGCACATGCACTTGGATGTGCATTATTATTTATTATTTATTATCATTCACATGAACATGCACATACACATGTAATTCACAAGTGTTATTATTTTTAATTTATTATTTATTATCATTCACATGCAAATGCACAGGCATATGCACATGAACATGCGTAATGATTTATTGATTAAACCACAATCATGCATATGCACGTGCAGGTGCTTTATTACTATTATTATTATTATTAGAGGTATTTTTAGTGTTTACAAGAATTTTTAAGATTTTTTAGGTGTTATTAACATTTATTATGGGCTGTTAGGGTTTTAGGGGGTTTTAATGGTATATTAGCATTTTTTAGGGTTTGGTGGTGGTTATTGGGATTTTGTTAGGGCTTATTATGGTGTGTTAGGGTTTATTAGATTTTATTAGGTATTTTTAGAGTTTTATTAGGATTGAGTTAGGTTTATTAGGGTATATTATAGTATATTATGGTATATTTGGGTATGTTTAGGATTTATTAGGGTTTATTATCATTCATTATGGTTTATTAAATTTTAAAAGGGTATATTAGGTTTTTTAGGGTTTAGTAGTGTTTATTAGGGTTTATTAGTTCTTTTAAGATTTGTTAGGTTTTATTAGCATTCATTAGGGGTTTAGGGCTTTTTAATGGTATATTTTCATTTTTTAGGGTTTAGTGGGGTTTATTATTTTTTATTATAGCGTGTTAAGGTTTATTTGGGATGAGTATTTATTTTTAAGGTTTTATTAGGGTTGATTAGGTATCTTTAGGGTTTTATTAGGGTTTATTAGGGTTGAGTAGTGTTTATTAGGGTTTGTTAGGGATTTTTAGGGTTTACTCGGGTTTGTTAGTGTTTTTATTAGGTTATATGAGTTTTTTTAAGTTTTTGTTAATATATATGAGGGGTTGTTAGGACTTTTTAGATTTTTTTGTGATGTTTTTAGTGTTTGTGAGCATATTTTATGGTTTATTAGGTTTTATTAGAATTTATTATGGTTTATTATTTTTTCTAGTTATTTTTAATGGTTTATTTGTGTTTTTTTGTTTATTGGGGTTTAGTTGGGTTTTATTTAGTTTTATTATGGTGTGTCAAGGTTTATTATGGTTGAGAGGGTATTTTTAGGGTTTTATTATGGTTTTATTAGGGTTTATTAGTTTTTATTAGGGTATATTAATGATTTTTAGGGTTAATTAGGGTTTGTTAGGGGTTTATTATTATTATTTTTTATTAGGTTATATTATTGTTTGTTAAGTCTTTTTAGATAATATAGAATTTTTTATTGTTTGTGAGTGTTTTTTTTTTGTTTGTGACCATTTTTAGGGTTTCTTTGGTTATATTAGAGTTTATTGAGGTTTATTGTGGTATCTAGGGATTTTAAGGTATATTAGCATTTTTTGTCTTTATTAGGTTATATTTGGGTTTTTTGGACTTTTTAGGTAATATAGCATGTTTTTATTGTTTGTGATCATTTTTCTATTATTTGTGAGCGTTTTGTAGAGTTTATTAGGTTATATTAGAGTTTATCAGGGTTTCTAGGAATTTTTAAGGTATACTAGTGTTTTTTTCATTATTAGGGTTTTGTATGGTTTTATTAGGGGTCCTTATGGTGTGTTAAGGCTTGTTAGGGTTGGGTTGGGTTTATTTGGATTTTTTATGGTTTATTAGGGATTTATTGGGGTTATTTGGGATTTATTACAGTTTATTAGTGTTTATTAGTGTCTATTAGGGTTGGTTAGTGATGTTTACGTTTTCTTAACATGTTTTTAGGGTTCATTAGGTTTTATTATCATTTATTAGGGGTTATTTGGTATTTTGGGGTTTTATTAGTGTTTAGTAGAGTCTCTTAGGGTTTTTAGGGATTATAAGGAGTTTTTAGGAATTATTAGAGTTTATTAGGGGTTTATTAGGATTTAATTTTCTATATTATGGTATATTAGGGTTTAATATTTTGGAGTGTTTTGAAGCGTCTTAATGGTTTTTGTAGCATTGTTTAGTGTTTTTGTAGCTATGTTTGAGTTTATGTAGCATTTTTAGTGTTTATGTAGCGCTTTTAGGGTTTAGTTAGTGGTTTTAGGTTTTATGTAGCATTTGTTAGGGTTTATGTAACATTTTAGGGTTTTTGTAGCATGTTTAGGGTTTAGGTTAATGTAGCATTTTTTAGAGTTTATGTTGCGTTTTCTTGGATTATGTCACTTTTTTAGTGGTGATGTAGTGTTTATGTTAAATTTTTTAGGGTTTATGTAATGTTTTTAGGGTTCATGTAGTGTTTTTAGGGTTTATGTTGTGTTTTAGGGTTTTATGTATCGTTTTTTAATGTTTATGTTGCGTTGTTTAGGGTTTATGTTACTGTTCTAGGGTTTATGTAGTACTTTTTAGGTTTATGTAGCGTTTTTTGGGTTTATATTGCATTTTTTGGGTTTATGTTGTGTTTTTAGGGTTTATGTTGCTTTTTTAGGGTTTATGTAACGTTTTTTTGGGTTTATGTATATATTTATTTCCTTTTTTAGGGTTTTAATGGTGGTTTATGGTTTGTAGTAATTTTAAAGGTTTATAAGGGTTGTTAATGGGTGTTTATGGTTTTTATGGTATTTTATGGGTTTTCAATGGTTTTTTGGGGGTTTTAAGGGTTTATTTGTTATTTCGGGATTGATAGGGGTTGTTATGGTTTTTAGTGTGTTTTTGGGTTTGTTTGGGTATTGTAGCAGTTTTTACGGTTTATGTAATGTGTTTTAGCGTTTTTTGGGTACTTTAGGGTTTTTAGTGTTCTTTAGAGTTTATTATGGATCTTTAGGGTTTATTAGGGTTCTTTAGGGTTTACTATCATTCTTTAGGATTTTTTAAGGTTTATTAGCATTTTTTATTGTATATTCGGGTTTTATTGGGATTTTATAGGAATTAATAGCTTTTTCTAGGGTTTATCAACCTTTTTTAGGATTATTTAGGATTTACTAGGGTTTTTAGGGTTTATTTTATTTATTAGGGTTCATTAATGTGTATTAGGGTTTATTACGATTTATTAGGGTTTATTATGATTTTTAGCGTTTATTGTGGTTTATTAGGGGTTCACTTTGGTTTGTTTCAGTTTTTTACGATTTATATGGCATTGTTAGGATTTATTACAATTTATTTGGGGTTGTTAGGGTTTGTTATGATTTATTATGGGGTTATTATGGTTTGTTAGAGTTTATTAGTGGGTTGTAGGGTTTTGTAGGCTATTATTAGGTGGGTTTTATAGTGTCTTTTTGGGTTTGTTAGGGTTTTTATTGATTATTAGGATTTATTAGGGTTCAATAGTGTTTTGTATTGTATATTACGACTTTTAGGGCTTTTGTAGCGTTTATTAGAGTCTAATAGGGTTTTTAGGGTTTATTATAGGTTATTATGATTTATTAGTGTTTATTAGGTTTTTAGGGTTTAATAGTGGGGTTCATGTGTTATTTGGGTTTATTAGTGGTTCTTAGGGGTTATTAGTGGTTGTTAGGGATTTTTAGGATTTTTTAGGGTTTGTTAGGACATGTGTTATTTTATTATCACACAAGTTATTATTACCATTATTATCATTATCATTATTATCATTATCATTATTATAATTATCATTATTGTTATTATTATTATTATTATTATTATTATCATCACATTCAAATACAGATGCACATGCGTTATTATTTATTATATATTATTTATTTCCATGCATGTGCATATGTTGTTATTGTTTTTGTAATTATTATTATTATTATTATTTCTATTATTATTATCATCACATGAAAATACACATGCACGTTCGTTATTATTTTTTACCATGCATGTGCACACGCGATACACCTACATTAATCTATTATCACATGTATTTTCATAGTTATTCTTATTATTATTATTGTTATTGTTGTTATTATCATAAAATGCAAATGCAAATGCACGTGCGTTATTATTTAATACCATACATGCACACATTCAATACATGTCCATTATTCTATTATCACATGCGCTATTATTATTAATATTACTATTATTGTTATTATTATCATCCCGTACGCTATGAGTTATTATTTATTATCAAGCCCTTCACATGCAATACACATGTGTTATTTTATTATCACATGCATTATTTTTATTATTAATATTATTATTACTACTTTGTTATTATTATTATTATTATCATCTCATGCACATGCACATGCACGTGCATTATTTTTTATTTTTTATTACCATGAACGTGCACATGCAACACACCCATGTTATTTTATTATCACATAAGTCGTTATTCTTATTGTTATTATTATTATTCTGGTTGTTGTTGTTGTTTTGTTGTTGTTGTTATTGTTATTGTTATTATCATCACATGAAAATGAACATGAAAATACATAAACATGTACATTCAATGCACGTGCGTTATTCTATTATCCCATGCGTTGTTATAATTTATAATAATAATAATATTATTATTATTATCATCGTCATAATCATCACATGCAAATGAAATGCACACACGTTATTATTTATTACCGTGCACATGCACACGTAATGCACATGTAATATTCTATTATCACATGCATTGGTACTACTACTATTTTCACTACTACTACAACTGCTGTTATTATTATTATTATCATCACATGCAATTGTAGATGCACGTGCGTTGTTATTTATTATTTATTACCAGGCACGTGCATATGCAATGCACTTGTATTATTCTTTTATTATTATTTTTATTATTATTATCACAGTTATTATTATTATTATTATTAACATTGTCATTATCATTATTATTATCATTATCACATGCAAATCCACATGCATGTGCATTGTTATTTATTATTTATTACCATGCACATGCATGCGTTGTTATTATTATTATTATTATTACAATTAGTATTATTAATATTATTATCAAATGTAAATGCACATGCACATGCCTGTGTGTTCTTATTTACTATTATTTATTTATTATTTACTACTATGCACGAGCACAAGCAATGCACGTGCATTATTCTATTATTATTATTATTATTATTATTATTATTATTTGTATCATCAAATACCAATGCACATGCCTGTGCATTGTTATTTATTATTTATTACCACGCACGTGCATGTGTTATTATCATTATCATTACATATAAATTCACATTCACATGCGTTGTTATATATTATTTATTACCATGAACATGAAAATTCGATGTACATGGGTTATTCTATTATCAAAGGTGTTATTATTATTTATTCTCATGCACGTGCAAATGCAATGGACTTGCGTTATTCTATTATCACATGTGTTATTATTTATTATTTATTATCATTCAAAAGAAAATGCACATTCATGTGGACTTTGTTATTATTTATTGTTTATTACCATTCACATGCACATGCACATGCACATGCACATGCACATGCACTTGGATGTGCGTTATTATTTATTATTTATTATCATTCACATGCACATGCAATTCTCAAGCACTACTATTTATTATCTATTATTTATTATCATTCACATGAAAATGCGCATGCATATGGACATGCACGTGCATTATGATTTATTATTTAAACCATGCACATGCATATTCACATGAATGTGTGTTCTTACTACTCTTATTATTAGAAGTATTTTTAGGATTTACTATCATTTTTTAGGATTTTTTGGTGTTATTAACATTTATTATGGTTTGTTAGGGTTTTAGGGTTTTTAATGGTATATTAGTGTTTTTAGGGTTTGGTGGGGGTTATTAGGATTTTATTTGGGTTTATTATGGTGTGTCAAGGTTTATTAGGGTTTATTATATATTTTTAGGGTTTTATTAGGATTGAGTTGGGTTTATTAGGGTATATTATGGTATATTATGGTATATTTGGGAATGTTTAGGATGTATTAGGGTTTATAATGGTTCATTATGGTTTATTAATTTTTAAGAGGGTATATTAGGGTTTTTTAGTGTTTAGTAGTGTTTATTGGGGTTTATTAGCGCTTTTAAGCTTTGTTAGGTTTTATTAGCATTTGTTAGGGGTTTTAGGGATTTTTAATGGTATATTTTCGTTTTTTAGTGTTTAGTGGGGTATATTATGGTTTATTATGGCGTGTTAAGGTTTATTAGGGTTGAGTATGTATTTTTAGGGTTTTATTAGGGTTGATTCAGTATCTTTAAGGTTTTATTAGGGTTGAGTACGGTTTGTTAGGGCTTTTTAGGGTTTAGTAGGGGTTTTTAGTGTTTTTATTTGGGTATATGAGTGTTTTTTAGTTTTTGTTAATATATAGGAGGGGTTGTTATGACTTTTTAGGTTTTGTTATCTTTTCATTAGTACTTGTGAGCATTTTTAATGGTTTATTAGATTTTATTTGAATCTGTTATGGTTTATTAGTATTTCTCGGGCTTTGTAATGGGTTGTTTTCATTTTGTTTTGTTTTTTGGGGTTTAATTGGGTTTTATTTGGTTTTGTTATGGTGTGTCAAGGTTTATTAGGACTCATATAGTATTTTTAGTGATTTATTAGGGTTTTATTAATGGTTATTCATTTTTATTAGGGTTTATTAGGGTTTATTAGGGATTTTTAGGGTTTATTAGGAGTTGTTAGGGGTTTATTAATTTTTTATTTTATTAGGTTATATTGGTGTTTGTTAGGTACTTTTAGATAATATAGTGTGTTTTTATTGTTTGTGAGTGTTTATTTCTGGGTGATTTAGGGTTTCATTGGTTATATTAGAGTTTATTATGGTTGATTAGAGTTTCTAGGGATTTTTAAGGTATTTAGAGTTTTTTGTCTATATTAGGCTATATTAGTGTTTTTAGGTCTTTTTAGGTAATATAGCGTGTTTTTATTTTTTGTGATTGTTTTTATTGTTTGTGAGCGTTTTTCGGGTTTATTAGGTTATATTAGAGTTTATGTGGGTTTATAGGGATTTTGTAAGGTATACTAGAATTTTTTTACATTATTAGGGATTTGTAGGGTTTTATTAGGTGTTATTATGGTGTGTTATGGTTTGTTAGGGTTTAGTATGGTTTATTTGGCTTTATTTATGGTTTATTAGGGCTTTTAGGGTTTGTTTGGGGTTTATTAGGGTTTATTAGTGTTTATTAGTGTCTATTTGGGTTGGTTAGGGTTGTTTAGGTTTTCTTAATGTGTTGTTAGGGTTTATTAGGTTTTATTATCATTTATTAGGGTTTATTATGTATTTTTAGGGTTTTATTAGGGTTGAGTAGTGTTTCATAGGATTTTAGAGATTATAAGGTGTTTTTGGGGATTATTAGAGTTTATTAGGGGTTTATTAGGGATTAATTTTATTTATTTTATGGTATATTAGGGTTTAATAGTTTTGAGGGTTTTGAAGCGTATTTTGGGTTTTTTAGCATTTTTTAGGGTTTGTGTAGCATTGTTAGATTTTATATAGAATTATTAGTGTTTTTGTAGGATTTTTAGGGTTTAGTTAGCGGTTTTGGATTTTACGTATCATGTTTAGGGTTTATGTAATGCTTTTAGGGATTATGTAGTGTGATATATATTATTTATTACCGTGCACGTGCATGTGTTATTATTATTATTACAATTAGTATTATTAATATTATTATCAAATGTAAATTCACATGCACATGCATATGCATCTGCATTATTATTTACTATTATTTATTTATTATTTACTACTATGAACATGCACATGCAATGCACGTGCATTATTCTATTATTATTATTATTATTATTATTATTATTAGTTGTATCATCAAATACCAAAGCACATGGACGTGCGTTGTTATTTTTTATTTATTACCATGCATGTGCATGCATCATTATCATTATCATTACATATAAATGCACATTCGCATGCATTATTATATATTATTTATTACCATCCACCTAAAAATGCAATGCACTTGCATTATTCTTTTATCACAGGTGTTATTATTATTTATTCTCACACATGTGCATGTGCAATGCACATGCGTTATTCTATTATCCCATGTGTTATTATTTATTATTTATTATCATTCACATGAAAATGCACATTCATGTGGACTTTTTTATTATTTATTGTTTATTACCATGCACATACACATGCACATGCACTTGGATGTGCGTTATTATTTATTATTTATTATCATTCACATGCTAATGCACATGCATATCCACATACACGTGCGTTATGATTTATTATTTAAACCATGCACATGCATATGCACATGAACGTGCGTTATTACTACTCTTATTATTAGAAGTATTTTTAGGGTTTACTATCATTTTTTTGGATTTTTTGGTGTTATTAACATTTATTATGGTTTGTTAGTGTTTTAGGGTTTTTAATGGTATATTAGCATTTTTAGGGTTTGTTGGGGGTTATTAGGATTTTATTTGGGTTTTTTATGGTGTGTCAAGGTTTATTAGTGTTTATTATGTATTTTTAGGGTTTTATTAGGATTGAGTTTGGTTTATTAGGGTATATTATGGTATATTATGGTATATTTGGTTATGTTTAGGATTTATTATGGTTTATTATGGTTCATTATGGTTTATTATTTTTTAAGAGGGTATATTAGGTTTTTTAGTGTTTAGAAGTGTTTATTTGGGTTTATTAGTGCTTTTAAGCTTTGTTAGGTTTTATTAGCATTTGTTAGGGGTTTTAGGGGTTTTAATGGTATATTTGCGTTTTTTAGGGTTTAGTGGGGTATATTATGGTTTATTATGATGTGTTAAGGTTTATTAGGGTTGAGTAGGTATTTTTAGGGTTATATTAGGGTTGATTCGGTATCTTTAAGGTTTTATTTGGGTTTATTAGGGTTGAGTACAGTTTATTAGGGTTTGTTAGGGATTTTTAGGGTTTACTAGGGTTTGTTAGTGTTTTTATTAGGGTATATGAGTGTTTTTTAGTTTTTTTAATATATATGAGGGGTTTTTATGACTTTTTAGGCTTTATTAGAGTGTTTTTAGTTTTTGTGAGCATTTTCAATTGTTTATTAGCTTTTATTTGAATTTATTATGGTTTATTAGGGTTTCTCGGGCTTTTTAATGGGTTGTTTGCATATTTGTTTTGTTTTTGGGGTTTAATTGGGATTCATTTGGTTTTTTTATGGTGTGTCAAGGTTTATTAGGGTTGAGAAGGTATTTTTAGGGATTTATTAGGGTTTTATTAGGGTTTATTCATTTTTATTAGGGTTTATTAGGGTTTATTAGGGATTTTTTGGGTTTGTTAGGGGTTGTTAGGGGTTTATTAGTTTTTTTGTTTTATTAGGTTATATTAGTGTTTGTTTGGTCTTTTTAAATAATATAGCATGTTTTTATTGGTTGTGAGTGTTTTTTTTTCTTTGTGGGCGTTTTATGGTTTCTTTGGTTATATTAGAGTTTATTATGGTTGATTAGGGTTTTTAGGGATTTTTAAGGTATATTAGAGCTTTTTATCTTTATTAGTTTGTATTAATTTTTTTAGGTATTTTTAGGTAATATAGAGCGTTTTTATTGTTTGTGATCATTTTTTATTGTTTGTGAGCATTTTTAGGGTTTATTAGGTTATATTAGAGTTTATCTAGGTTTCTATGGATTTTTTAAGGTATACTAGCTTTTTTTTCTTTATTAGGGTTTTGTAAGGTTTTATTAGGGGTTAATATGGTGTGTTAAGGTTTATTAGGGTTGATTATGGTTTACTTGGATTTATTTTTGATTTATTAGGGATTTTTAGGGTTTGTTTGGGGTTTATTAGGGGTTATTAGTGTTTATTAGTGTCTATTAGTGTTGTTTAGGTTTTCTTAATGTGTTTTTAGGGTTTATTAGGTTTTATTAACATTTATTTGGGTTTATTATGTATATTTGGGGTTTTATTATGGTTGAGAAGAGTTTATTAGGATTTTAGAGTTTTTAAGGTGTAGTTAGGGATTATTAGAGTTTATTAGGGTTTAATTATTTTTATTATGGTATATTAGGGTTTAATAGTTTTGAGGGTTTGAAAGCGTCTTTTGGATTTTTGAATCATTTTTTGGGTTTTTGTAGCATTGTCATAATTTATGTATCATTTTTAGTGATTATGTAGCGTTTTTAGGGTTTAGTTAGTGGTTTTGGATATTATGTATCATGTTTAGGGTTTATGTAACATTTTTAGGGTATATGTAGTGTGTTATTTATTATTTATTACCATGCACGTGCATGTGTTATTATTATTATTATTATAACAATCATTATTATTAATATCATTATCAGTAAATGCACAAGCACATGAATATGCGTTCTTACATACTATTATTTATTTATTATTTACTACTATGCATGTGCACATGCAATTCACATGCGTTATTCTATTATTATTATTATTATTATTTGTATCATCAAATACCAATGCACATGCACGTGCGTTGTTATTTATTATTTATTACCTTGCACATGGATGCGTCATTATCATTATCATTACATATAAATGCACATTCGCGTGCGTTATTATATATTATTTATTACCATGCACATGAAAATGCAATGCACTTGCATTATTCTTTTATCACAAGTGTTATTATTATTTATTCTCACTCACATGCACATGAAATGAACTTGTGTTATTCTATTATCACATGTGTTATTATTTATTATTTATTATCATTCACATGAAAATTCACATTCATGTGGACTTTTATTATTTATTGTTTGTTACCATGCAGATGCACATGCACCTACAGATGACATGGACATGCACATGCACATGCACATGCACATGCAAATGCACATGCACATGACCATGCACATGCACATGCACTTGGATGTGCGTTATTATTTATTATTTATTATCATTCACATGAAAATGCGCATGCATATGCACATGCACGTGCATTATGATTTATTATTTAAACCATGGACATGCATATGCACATGCACATGCGTTATTACTACTCTTATTATTAGAATTATTTTTAGGGTTTACTATCATTTTTTAGGATTTTTTGGGGTTATTAACATTTATTATGCTTTGTTAGGGTTTTAGGGTTTTTAATGGTATATTAGCGTTTTTAGGGCTTGGTGAGGGTTATTAGGATTTTATTTGGGTTTATTATGGTGTGTTAAGGTTTATTAGGGTTTATTATTAATTTTTAGGGTTTTATTAGGATTGAGTTGGGTTTATAATGGTATATTATGGTTTATTATGGTATATTTGGGTATATTTAGGATTTATTAGGGTTTATTACGGTTCATTTTGGTTTATTATTTTTTAAGAGGGTATATTAGGGGTTTTTAGTGTTTAGTAGTGTTTATTTGGGTTTATTAGCGCTTATAATCTTTTTTAGGTTTTATTAGCATTTATTAGGGGTTTAGGGCTTTTTAGTGGTATATTTGCGTTTTTTAGGGTTTAGTGGGGTATATAATGGTTTTTATGGTGTGCTAAGGTTTAATAGGGTTGAGTTGGTATTTTTAGGGCTTTATTCGTCTTGATTCGGTATCTTTAAGGTTTTATTATGGTTTATTAGGTTTGAGTACGGTTTATTAGGGTTTGTTAGGGATTTTTAGGGTTTACTAGGGTTTGTAACTATTATTATTAGGGTATATGAGTGTTTTTTAGTTTTTGTTAACATATATGAGGGGTTGTTATGACTTTTTAGGTTTTATTAGCGTGTTTTTAGTATTGGTGAGATTTTATAATGGTTTATTAGCTTTTATTTGAATTTATTATGGTTTATTATAGTTTCTCGATCTTTTTAATGGATTGTTTGCATTTTTTTGTTTTTGGGGGTTTAATTGGGTTTTATTTGGTTTTCTTATATTGTGTCAAGGTTTATTAGGGTTGAGAAGGTATTTTTAGGGTTTTATTAGAGTTTTATTAGGGTTTATTCATTTTTATTAGGGTTTTTAGGGTTTAATCGGGATTTTTAGGGATTATTAGGGGTTGTTAGGGGTTTATTAGTTTTTTTTGTTTTATTAGGTTATATTAGTGTTGGTTACGTCTATTTTAGATAATATAGCATATTTTTATTGTTTGTGAGTGTTTTGTTTTTTTGTGTGAGCATTTTAGGGTTTCTTTGGTTGTATTAGAGATTATTATGGTCGATTAGGGTTTCTAGGGATTTTTAAGGTATATTAGTGTTTTTTGTCTTTATTAGGTCTTATTAGTGTTTTAGGTCTTTTTAGGTAATATAGCGCATTTTAATTGTTTTTGATCGTTTTTTATTGTTTCTGAGCATTTTTAGGGTTTATTAGGTTATATTAGAGTTTATCTGGGTTTCTAGGGATTTTTTAAGGAAGACTAGCATTTTTTTTCATTATTAGGGTTTTGTAGGGTTTTATTAGGGTTTATTATGGTGTGTTAAGGTTTGTCAGGGTTGAGTATGGTTTATTTGGATTTATTTATGGTTTATTAGGGCCTTAGGGTTTGTTTGGGGTTTATTAGGGTTTAATAGTGTTTATTAGTGTCTATTAGGGTTGGTTAGGGATGTTTATGTTTTCTTAACGTGTTTTTAGTGTTTATTAGGTTTTATTATCATTTATTAGGGTTTATTATGTATTTTTGGGTTTTATTTAGGTTGAGTAGAGTCTCTTAGGATTTTAGAGATTATAAGGTGTTTTAAGGGATTATTAAGGTTTATTATGGGTTTATTAGGGTTTAATTTTTCATATTATGGTATATTAGGGTTTAATATTTTTGAGGGTTTTAAAGCATCTTTAGGGTTTTTGTACCATTTTGGGGTTTGTGCAGCGTTGTTTGAGTTTATGTAGAATTTTTAGTGTTCATGAAGCATTTTTAGTTTTTAGTTAGTGGTTTTGGATTTTATGTATAATGTTTAGGGTTTATGTAACGTTTTTAGGGTTTATGTAGCGTGTTTAGGGTTTAGGTTTTATGCAACATTTTTTAGGTTTTATGTTGCATTTTCGGGGTTTATGTAGCGTTTTTAAGGGTGATTTAGCATTTATGTTGCATTTTTTAGGGATTATGTAATGTTATTAGGGTTCATGGAGTGTTTTTATCATTTATATTGTGTTTTTAGGTTTTATGATGCATTTTATAAGGTTTATGTTGCGTGTTTAGGTTTTATGTTGTGTTTTATAGGGTTTATGTTACAATTTTTGGGTTTATGTAGTGCTTAAAGGGGTTTTGTAGTGTTTTTTGGGATTATGTTGTGTTTTTTGATTTATGTTGCGTTTTTAGGGGTTTTGTTTCTTTTTTTAGGTTTTTTGTAACATTTTTAGGGTTTATGTGTCTATTTGAAGCCTTTTTATGGTTTTAATGGTTTTTTATGGTTTGTAGTGTTTTTAGGGGTTTTAAGGGTTCTTAGTGGGTGTTTATGGTTTTTTATGGTATCTGATGGATTTGTAATGGTTTTTTGGGGTTTTTATGGTTTTATTTGTTTTTAGGGATTGATAGGGGTTTTTAGGGTTTTTTAGTGTGTTTTTTGTCATGTTTGGGTGTTGTAGCGGTTTTTAGGGTTTATATATTGTGTTTTAGAATTTTTTTGGGTTCATAAGTGTTTTATAGTGTTCATTAGAGTTTAATATGGTTCTTTATGATTTATTAGGGTTATTTAGGGTTTATTAGTGTTCTTTAGGATTTTTTATAGTTTATTATCATTTTATTTGGATTTTAGGGTTTTATTGGGCTTTTGTAGGTATTAATAGCTTTTTCTAGCACTTATCAACCTTTTTTAGGGTTATTTAAGATTTATTAGGGTTTGTTTTGTTTATTAGGGTTTAGTAACATGTATTTGGGTTTATTATGATTTATTAGGGTTTATTATGCTTTATTAGGGTTTATTGCGGTATATTATGGGTTAGTTTTAGTTTGTTTCAGTTTGTTACGATTTATTTGGCATTGTTAGGGTTTGTTACAATTTATTTTGGGGATATTAGGGTTTGTTACAATATATTTTGGGGTTATTATGGTTTTTTTGGGTTTTTTAGTGGGTTGTAGGTTTTTGTAGTGTTTTGTAGGCGATTATTTTAAGGTTTTGAAGCGTTTTGTCATGTTTGTTAGGGTTTTTTTTGTCATTATTAGGGTTTATTATGGTTTAACAGTGTTTTTTATTTTATATTAGGGGTTTTAGGGATTTTGTAGCATTTGTTAGTGTCTAATAGATTTTGTTAGGGTTTATTACAGTCTATTAGGATTTATTTGTGTTTATATTGGTTTTTTATGGTTTAATAGTGGGTTTTAGGGGTTATTAGGGTTTATTAGTGGTTCATATGGATTATTAGTGGTTGTTAGGGTTTTTTAGGTTTTGTTAGGGTTTTTAGGGTTTGTTACGGTTTATTTAATTTGTTTGGGGTTTTATGAATTTTTTGGGTTTTATGGGTGTGTTTGGATTTTTTATTATTTATTAGGGTTATTTTAGAGTTTTGTGGGGTTTTGTTGCGTTTTGTGGGTTTTGGAGCGTTTTTTTTGGTTTTTTGTAGCAATTGTTAGGGTTTATGTAGCATTGTTAGTTGCTTTAGTGGTTCTTTAGGGGTTTATTAGTTGTTTGTTAGGGTTTAATTTTTTTATATTATGGTATATTAGGGTTTAATATTTTTGAGGGTTTTGAAGAATATTTAGTGTTTTTGTAGAATTTTTTAGGGTTTGTGTAGCGTTGTTATAGTTTATGTAACATTTTTAGTGTTTATGTATCATTTTGAGGTTTTAGTTAGCGGTTTTAGGTTTTATGTATCATTTTTAGGGTTTGTGTAATGTTTTTAAGGTTTATGGAGCTCGATTAGGGTTTATGTTTTATGTAGAATTTTTTAGGGTTTATGTTGCTTTTTCTGGGCTTATATAGCATTTTTAGGGGTGATGTAGCGTTTATGTTGCATTTTTTACGATTTATGTATTTTTTTAGGGTTTATGTAGTCTTTTAGGGGTTATATTTTGTTTTTAGGTTTTATGTATCGTTTTTTAATGTTTATGTTGATTTTTTTAGGGTTTATGTTGTGTTTTTTAGGGTGTATGTTACCATTCTGGGGTTAATATCGTGCTTTTAGGGTTTATGTAGTGTTTTTTGGGTTTATGTTTCATTTTTTGTTTATGTTGCGTTTTTATGGTTTTGTTGCATTTTTTAGGGTTTATGTAATGTTTTTAGGGTTTATGTATCTATTTGAAGCGTTTTTTATGGTTTTAATGGTTTTTTATGGTTTGTAGTGTTTTTGGGGTTTTTAGGGTTGTTAATGGGTGTTTATGGTTTTTATAGTATTTGATGGCTTTTTAATGGATTTCAGGAGATTTTATGGGTTTATTTGTTTTTTTGGGATTGACAGGGGTTGTTAGGATTTTTAGTGTGTTATAAAGTTTGTTTGGGGATTATAGTAGTTTTTAGTGTTTATATAATGTGTTTTAGCAGTTTTTTGGGTTCTTTAGGGTTTTTTGTTGTTCTTTAGAGTTTAATATGGTTCTTTAGGGTTTATTAGGGTTTTTAGGGATTATTAGTGTTCTTTAGGTTTTGTTACAGTTTATTTGCATTTTTATTGTATATTAGGGTTTTATTGGGCTTTTGTAGGCATTAATAGCTTTTTCTAGGATTTATCATTCTTTTATATGGTTATTTAGGATTTAATAGGGTTTATTTTATTTATTAGGGTTTAGTAGCATGTATTTGGGATTATTATGATTTATTAGGGTTTATTATGATTTGTTAGGGTTTAATGGGGTTTATTAGGGGTATGTTATGGGTTGTTTCAGTTTGTTACATTTTATTTAGTGTTGTTAAGATTTGTTATGATTTATTTGGGGTTTTAGGGTTTGTTACAATTTATTTTGGGGTTATTAGGGGTTTTTAGGGTTTATTAGTGGCTTGTAGGGTTTTGTAGGCTATTATTTGGAGATTTTTGTAGCGTTTTGTCAGGTTTGATAGGGTTTTTAGTGATTATTTGAGTTTATTATAGATTAATAGTGTTTTTATTGTATGTTATGGGTTTTAGAGATTTTATAGTGTTTATTAGGTTCTAATACAGTTTGTTAGGGTTTATTATAGGTTATTACGATTTATTAGTGTTTATTTGGGGTTTTAGGGTTTAATAATGGGTTTTATGGGTTATTAGGGTTTATTAGTTGCTCATAGGGGTTATTAGTGGTTGTTAGAGTTTGTTAGGTTTTGTGAGGGTTTTAGGGTTTGTTACGGTTAGTTTGATTCATTTTGGGTTTTATGCGTTTTTTTGGTTGTAAGGGCGTGTTTGGATTTTTTTTATGCTTTGTTAGTGTTATTTTAGCATTTTTTGAGGCTTTCATGCATTTTGTGGGTTTTTGAAGCATTTTCAGGTTTTTGTAGCAATTGATAGTGTTTATGTAGCGTTGTTAGTGGCATTAGTGGTTATTTAGGGTTCTTTAGGGTTTTAGGGTTTTTAGGGTTCTTTAGGGTGAATTAGGGTTTCTTTTGAGGTTTTTAGGGTTTTCTAAGTGTTTTTAGGGTTTTTAAGGGTTTCATAGGGTTGGTTAGGGTTTTGATAGGCATTTTTAGGCATTTAGGGATTTTATCGTTTTAAGTGGTGTTTAGGTTTTTTGGGTTTATTGATGTTTTTTTAGGTTTTTTTAGGTTTGTTTTCCGGTTTTTTTGTTTTTTTGGTTTTTTAGGGGTTTTAGGGTTTTTTAGGGTTTTTAGGTTTTTTAGGATTTTTTAGGCTTTTTAGGCTTTTAAGGGTTTTTTAGGGTTTTTTGTGTTTTTTGGGCTCTTTTGGTTTGTTGAGGGTTTTGTCAGGTTTCACCGGGGTTGTTAGGAGTTTTTTGTTAATATTAGAATATTGAATTCTTTAATAGAATTTTTGTTGTATATTTGGGGTTTTACGTATTTTGTAGCTTTTATTGGGGTCTAATAGGGGTTTTAGTGTTTATTACAATTCATTAGTGTTTATTAGGGTTTAGTAGTGGGATTTAGGTTTTATTTGGGTTTATTATGGTTTATAATTGGTTGGTAGGGTTTGTTAGGATTTATTAGTTTTTATTAGAGTAATTTAGGGTGCCTAAGGTTTTGTTAGGCTTTCTAAGGGTGTGTTAGGGTTTCTAAGGGTGGGTTAGGGTTTTTATGGGTGAGTTAGGGATTCTAAGGGTGTGCTATGGTCTCTAAGGGTTTCTAAGGTTGTGTTAGGGATTCTATTGCTACGTTGGGTTTTCTAATGGTGTTCTAGGGTTTCTTAAGGGTGTTTTAGGGTTTCTATTGGGCTATTAGGGTTCATAAGGGATTTTTTGTGTTTCATAGGTTTGATTAGGGTTTTGTTAGGGTTTTTCGGGTAATGTTAGGGTTTCTTATGGGTTCTTATGGGTTTTTAGGGTTTTTTTGGGTTTATTGTGTTTATTGGGGTTTCATAGTTATTCTTGGGGTTTGTTAGGGATAGTTAGGGTTTGTTATGGTTTTTTAGGGTATGTAATATTTTTTATAGTTTTTGGGGGTTTTTTAGGGTTTGATAGGGTTTTTTAGGGATTGTTAGGGTTTGTTAGTGTTTTTTTGGGTTTGTTAGGGTTTGTTAGGGTTTTTTGTGGTTTTTAATGGTTTTTAGTGTTTATGGGGTCTTTCATTGTTTTTAGGGTTATTTAGTTGTCCATGGTTGTCACTGATGGATAGAGTTAGACGCAAGCTTCAATTTGATATGTGGTAGAGGTGAAACAGACACCCAGAGCAGATGTTATGGTCATTTGGAGGACTTATGGACCTTTTGGGGCTTTAAGAACGTGATAGGGTGTTCTTATTGGTCACATATATGTAGATCTAGTCGAAATCTTCGATTTGATATTTGGTAGAGGCAAAACGGACTCCCGGAGTAGAAGTTATGGTATATTGGAGGGTTTAAGTACCTTTTTGGGCCTTCAAAGATGTGAGAAGGTGCTTCAGTTATTATCGGAGTTTAGGTCTAGTCTCAAGCTTTGATTCAATATGTGGTAGAGGCAAAAAAGACACCCATAGAAGAATTTATTGCTAAACGAACACTAGAAGCCAATCTTTGGACCATCCAAAGGTATTTTGGGTCTTTTTGGGGGTTGAAGAATGTCAGAAAGGGTTCCAGTGGTTACTATAGTGTGTATTATTTCATAATCTTCGATTTGATATGTGATAGAGCTAAAATGAACACGTAGCATAAGTTATTGTCATTTTAAATTGAGCAACCCTCCTTGTACCTAAAAACCTAAAAACCCACAACTCACTAAAATAGACATAACTTCTCCTTCAGGTGTCCATTTGAGCATTGTGACTACTAAAATCAAAGCTCGTGGGATGAGTGGGGACCTTGTCTAATTGAAACATTTAGAAGATCAAAGAAACATAAGATATATTAGTTATACCACTCCAAAAAAATGTCCAACTTCAAACAACCATAACTTTAACCCCGGTTGTCCGTTTGAGCTCTACCACAAACCAAATCAAAAGCATCAAAGAGATATATACTGAAGGCTAATTTGAACAATGTTCTAGTCATGTTTGGGACTCTAAAATCACAAAAATCCATCTGAAGGCCTCCAAAAATCCATTTCCATGTCCGGATCCCTGTCAAGGTTTTCTTAAAATGGTCATAACTTCTGATCTGTGTGTTTTTTCGGCCTTTGGGGCCTGTTTTTTTCGTAGTTCGTTCCATGAGATTTAGTTTGACTATTAACGGAGCCGAAATGGACACCTGAAGAAGAAGTTATGCCTTTTTTAATGACTATGTGATTTGTTAGGTTTTTCGAGACACCATTTCTAGAACTTTTGTCATGTTTGCTATTTTTTCAAACAACTATAAATTAATATTACTGTTATTATTATTATTATTATCATATCATGCAAATGTACAGCTCATGCAATGCACACACGATATTTTATTATCACATGCATGGTTATTATTATTATTATTATTGTTGTTGTTGTTGTTGTTGTTGTTGTTATTGTTGTTGTTGTTGTTGTTGTTGTTATCATCACATGCAAATGCATATCCAAATTCACATACATGCACTTTCAATGAACGTGCATTATTCTATTATCACATGCATTGTAATTAGTAATAATAATAATATTATTATTATTATTATTATCATCATCATCATCATCACGTGCAAATGCAATGCACGAGAGTTTTTATTTATTACCATACACATGCACACATAATGCACATGCAATATTCTATTATAATATGCATTAGTACTACTACTATTATCACCACCACCAATACTATTATTACTACTGCTATTATTATTACTATCATCACATGCAAATGTTGATGCACGTGAGTTATTATTTATTATTTATTACAATGTACGTGCATATGCAATGAACATGTATTATTATTTATTATTATTATTATTATTATTATTATTATCATTATCATTATTATTATCATTATCAAATGAAAATGCACATGCATGTGCATTGTTATTTATTATTTATTACCACGCATGTGCATGCATTATTTTTTTTATTTTTTTTAAAGGTTGGGGATGAAGCCTCAATTTTATTATTAAATCAAAGCAAAGTCCTCTTTTTAACAGGGTAGAGGGAAACCCATTACATAGCCCAAAGGCCCAATGGGCTTGTAGCCCATTACATAGCCCGTAGGCCCAAATTCTGAGGCCAATTCACATTCTATGAATAGTAACCTACTGCTACAATACCACACAGTATCGCCGCTGCTACAGTGCCCTGCTGCCGCTACAGTGTCATGCCGCTGCTACAGTACCCGCTGATGAATAGTGCCGCTGCTTCTACAGTACTGCTACAGTACCTGCGCCCCATGGGTTTTGAACCCCCATTTTCCATGTAGTATTACGGGGTGCTTACCACATGCCCAGTGTTCATGTGCAAGCATTATTATTATTATGATTATTACAATTAGTATTATTAATATTATCATCAAATGTAAAATCTCATGCACATGAATGCGTGTTCTTGTTTATTATTATTTATTTATTATTTATTACTATGCACGTGCACATGAAATGCACTTGATTTATTCTATTATTATTATTATGATTATTATTATTATTATTATCCTTGTTGTTGTTGTTGTTGTTGTTTGTATCATCAAATACAAATTCACAAACATGTGCATTGTTATTTATTGTTTATTACCATGCACGTGCACATATCATTATCATTATCATTACATGTAAATACACAAGCACTTGCATTATTATATATTATTTATTATCATATACATGCAAATGAAATGAACTTCCGTTATTCTATTATCACATGCGTTATTATTATTTATTCTAAGGCACGTGCACACGCAATACACATGCATTATTCTATTATCACATGTATCATTATTTATTATTTATTATCATTCACATGGAAATGAACATTCATGTGGACTTGGTTAATATTTATTGTTTATTACCATGCACATGCACATGGATATGCACTTGTATGTGCGTAATTATTTATTATTTATTATCATTCACATGAACATGCACATACACATGCAATTCACATGTGTTATTATTTATAATTTGGACCAAATCCATTTTTTTTATTTTCAGAAACCACTTAATGGATTATGTGGGAACCTCACATGAAACATCCAACTTGGTTCAAACCAAACCTCCACCGAAATATAAAATTCAAAAACCAATACAGTAAAAACTGCTAAACCCAAATCACCCATGCCAGGACACAAAACAGTAAAACCACTAAACCCAGTTTGAAATTCAAAATGCAGCAGATCTACATATCCCATCCTCGAGTCACGTTGTCTCGTGCTGCTGGCTACCTTTCACGCACCCTGATGTCACCACCCCACCGACGATTATCCTGTTGGAGAACAACCCAACATAGCTTCCATTACCAAAAAATCTACGTCGTCGTCGCTTCAACTCGTCGACTGTTGACACTAAGAACCGTCACCACACCAGAAATAAAAACACCAAATCCAGGGATGAAAATAGACTTAATCCTCAAATGAGTATCAAATGGACCGATCACGCATTGAAAACCCCACAAAACCTTCACCAATGCTTTTTAAAAAGAAACACCAAATAGATCTAACAAACCAGTTACCATTTTCATAGGAGAGAACCGACTCATGGCTCTCCTAAAGCACCGAAAGACACTGAATACCACATCCCAAAACCATATGGTTACCTCTGCACCAGGTATGACATGAAGAGACGCAGGGGAACTCGAGGTCAGAGCAGGGATCCGAACGACTGTGGTCTTCAGATGATTCCTATGACTAAGAAACAGAGAGCAAGAATCTTCTAGAAAAATCCAACCACGGTAGTGCTAGAAAACAAATTGACCCCCAAACCAATTAACCCAAAACCTCCTTGATCATAGCACTCCAACTCCGACATGGATAAGCACAGAGGATCTTGAGGCCAGAGAATGGTTTGGATACCGAGGGCTTCCCCAATACACTACTGTTAAAGGGAAGGCCGAAAGAGTATCAGAAGAATACCCTTGTAAGTGAGCGCTAGAGAAGAGACCCGTAGTCATCGGGAAGAAGGAGGACACTGGAGTGAAGAAGAAGAACAAAAAGGAGGATTGAGTTGGGTTTATTAGGGTATATTATGGTATATTATGGTATATTTTGTTATGTTTAGGATTTATTAGGGTTTATTATGGTTCATTATGGTTTATTAATTTTTAAGAGGGTATATTAGGGTTTTTTTAGTGTTTATTAGTGTTTATTCGGTTTTATTAGCACTTTTAAGATTTTTTTAGGTTTTATTAGCATTTATTAGGGGTTTTAGGGATTTTAATGGTATATTTGTGTTCTTTATGGTTTAGTGGGGTTTATTATGGTTTATTATGATGTGTTATGGTTTATTAGGGTTGAGAATGTATTTTTAGGGTTTTATTAGGGTTGAGTCGGTATCTTTAAGGTTTTATTAGGGTTTATTAGGGTTGAGTACGATTTATTAGGGTTTGTTAGAGATTTTTAGGGTTTACTAGTGTCTTTTAGTGTTTTTATTAGGGTATATGAGTTTTTTTTAGTTTTTTTTAATATATATGAGGGTTTTTTATGAATTTTTAGGTTTTATTATTGTGTGTTTAGTGTTTGTGATCATATTTAATTGTTTATTAGCTTTTATTTGAATTTATTATGGTTTATTAGGGTTTCTGGGTCTTTTTAATGGTTTGTCTGCCTTTTTTTGTTTATTGGGGTTTCATTGGGTTTTATTAGGTTTTTTTATTATGTGTGAAGGTTTATTAGGGTTGAGAAGGTATTTTTAGGGTTTTATTATGGTTTTATAAGGGTTTATTAGTTTGTATTTTGGTTTATTAGGGATTTTTAGTGTTTATTAAGGTTTTTTATAGGTTTATTAGTGTTTTTTGTTTTATTATGTTATATTAGTGTTTGTTATGTCTATTTAGATAATATAGAATGTTTTTATTGTTTGTGAGCATTTTTTTGTTTATGAGTGTTATTAGGGTTTCTTAGGTTTTTTTAGAGTTTATTGTGGTTTATTTGGGATCCTAGGGATTTTTGAGGTATATTTTCATTTTTTGTCTTTATTAGGTTATATTAGTGTTTTTGACATTGATCGGAGAGGGAGAGCACATGATGATGATAAAACCATAGGATGATTGACGATAGCTTTACCCCCTTCCTGGAGGTAAGAGGGGGAAGGAGGAATTAGTCAGGCCACCTCTAAGCTCGTGGAAAACATTTATCCCCTTTTCTAACCCTAATTTTCTCTTGGAATTTGTGATGATCTCTTTAAGACCAAAAGGATCCTGATTTGAATCATGGTAGCCCGTAGTTTCCGATTATGATGTTAGAGTTCTTGGAAGCTTCGAGTCATCTAGATCTAACACTAGTCACACATATCAATCTTCGAAGGCCCTCGGTTGATGTCTTTGATAAATTCGTCTTTAGTAAATGGGATTTGGAATACCGTACGGTTGTTGGTCATATGGATAGATGGCACTTCATGATTCGTTTTTTATTTGGAAGATGATCTGATTCAGGCCTGGTCTAGTTCCCCTCAGCGATGCCACGGTTTCAAATTCTCCCTTCTTAGATGGTCATTTGATCTTTGCATGAATCGTGATCCATCATCCAATGCAATATGGGTAAGCCTCCATCAACTTCCTCTGCCTTTTCAGAATCCATCAATTCTTCATATGATTGTATATATGGTGGTTCTTTTTCTTAGTTCTGACCTTTGCACTTCCACTATGAGCCACCCGATCAATCCTCACATCTGTGTTCAGGTAGATGTGTCAATGCATCTAGTGGAGTGTATTTGTATTGCAGTTGGTATGAAGTTTAGAAGGAAACAAGAATTTGTGTTTGATTCATGTGTCAACTATTGTTTGAACAACTGTCAATTGGGGTATTTGGCATCTAAGTGTCATGCTGAATGTTTCAAGAAGCGGAACTATGTTCCGAGGATGAGGCCTAGTGAAGGACACAAGAATGTGTTTGTAACTGATCCTGGAAAGGGCTATGGTCTGGTGAATATGGGTTGATCGGTATTGGGCCAAGTTGATGAGGTCACCATAAATCCAATTGTTGCTGCATTTTTTAATCGGTTGAAGAGTGATCTGCAGGTTGGGTATGGTGGGAAGCAGGATTATGATAAGTGTGTCTCTAGTGCAGGTGGTGATTTGGCTATTAGCAGTAGGGTCGAGGGGGTGCAACCTATGGCAGTAGATAATATAGGCCCTACAGTGCATGATGGTCCTGCTGTGGGGGCTTTGCAAGGATGTGCTGATGAGAAAAATGGTCGGAATAAGGATGATGGAGGGATCCTGATTACTGTTACTACAAGAAACTATTTTCAAGGTTTGGAACATGAGGATGCGAAGGTGACTAACCCAGTCAATAATGGTGCCCATGCTGAGAATGGACATTAGTAGGTTGCTGCTGCAAATGAAGAAATGAGGATGTTGTTGTGTGAAGATCATGAACTGGTTGAACATCCACAATGCTTAGCATTAATTGATGCTAATGCTCAATTTCAGAAGAATCATTCAGAAACTTATCAAAAGGTGGTTATCCCAGTAAAATGGGGTGATATTTCTAAGAGTGATAAAGAAAATAATGGTGGATTGGTGAGGCCCTCGTATAGCAACATTGTCCAGGGGGGAAGGTGAACGTTTCTGAGAACCAGGAGGCTATGATTGACTCACCGAGAAGGCGGTCGAGGAAAGATTACTCCCTTTTTTCGAAGTTGATGTCCACTAGGTCATCTATAACAAAGGGAGGTGGGGCAAGACTAAATAAGGGTATGCAATCTCCTAATGAATTTATTTCTTTGGAGTGGTTGAATCGTAGGAGGAAGTATGCCACTCCTAAAGCATTATGAAAGCTTGGAATGGGAATCAGCCACTATAGAGGAAGCTTTCTACCATGGGTGTGGTGACAGGAATGGTTCTGATGGTTTGGAGTTTATTTTTTTGGGCTTGTGTACTTGTTTGCTGAATCTCTCTTTTATTTTAATAAATGGTCGGAGGTTAGCCTCTGACTGACATTCTGGGTATGTTATATTAGTGTTTTAGGTCTTTTTAGGTAATATAGCATGATTTAATTTTTTGTGATCATTTGTTATTGTTTGTGAGTGTTTTTAGGGTTTATTAGGTTATATTAGAGTTTATCAGCATTTCTAGGGATTTTTTAAGGTATACTAGTATTTTTTTTCTTTATTTGGGTTTTGTAGTGTTTTATTAGTTGTTATTATGGTGTGTTAAGGTTTTTTAGGGTTGAGTAAGGTTTATTTGGCTTTATTTATGGTTTATTAGATCTTTTTAGGGTTTGATTGGGGTTTATTGGGGTTTATTAGTGTTTATTTGTGTCTATTAGGGTTGGTTAGGGTTGGTTAGGTTTTTTTAAAGCATTTTAGGGTTTATTAGGTTTTATTATCATTTATTAGGGTTTATTTGGTATTTTCGGGTTTTATTAGGGTTGGGTAGAGTTTATTAGGGTTTTGATGGAATATTAGGTGTTTTTAGGGATTATTTGAGATTATTAGGGGTTTATTAGGGTTTAATTTTTTATATTATGGTATATCAGGGTTTAATATATTTGAGAGTTTTAAAGCGTCTTTAGGGTTTTTATAGAATTTTTTTGTTTTGTGTAGCGTTGTTAGAGTTTATGTAGCATTTTTAGTGTTTATGTAGCGTTATTAGGGTTTCGTTAGCAGTTTTAGATTTTATGTATCATTTTTGGGGTTTATGTAATGTTTTTAGGGTTTATATAGATTGTTTAGGGTTTAGGTTTTATGTATCATTTTTTAGGGTTTATGTTGCATTTTTTGGGTTTATGTAGCGTTTTAGGGGTGATTTAGTGTTCATATCACATTTTTTTAGGGTTTATGTAATGTTTTTAGGGTTTATGTAGTGTATTTAGGCTTTATATTGTGTTTTTTGGTTTTATGTAGCAATTTTTAATGTTTATGTTTCATTTTTTAGGGTTTATGATGTGTTTTTTAGGGTTTATGTTACAGTTCTAGGGTTTTTGTAGTGCTTTTAGAGTTTAAGTAGTGTTTTTTGGGTTTATGTTGCATTTTTGGGTTTATAATAGTAATAACAATAATGATAATTATTATAATGATAATGATAATAATGATAATGATAATAAAGATAATAATAACTTGTGTGATAATATAATTACACACATCCTAACTGTTTGTCGGAGTAGTTAACTCAAGAGGGGAGGGGTGAATTGAGAAACTATAAAAATTTCTGTTTAAAATATATTAGTTTTACAAATAATGATTTCCCCAAAAATAGATACAACCAAGTTAATCAAGGTTATACTGTTATAAGAGTTTGACTGTTTAAACAACTTCTTAGAAGATTGATTAATTATCAGTAATTTTAATTGGTATTATTAAATTTACTTTTGAAGTTATCCTACTAAGAAAAATCATATATAACTTTTTTCCAAGACTAACTATCAAAGTAAATTTAGTGTTTTTCTGGATTAGGCAATAAAGAAGTAAAACAGAGTAGACTAAATTTAAATGGCAAAGCGGATATAAAACAAGTGGTTTAGTCTCAAGTCGAGACCTAATCCACTCCACTTGGTGATCACCTGCCACCAAGTAGTTTATATAAATAAACTCTGATCCACACCCCGGATCGGGGTTAACAACAGTACATGGACTATCCAAGACATGCATGGACCTCTTCCATAGTTTTTGTAGGTAAAAAAAATAACGACAAGGACACACAGGGACCTATTCCACAGTTTTCGTTGTTAAACAAGAGTAAAGAATTTGGTGTGAGGATTTTGAAATCCTCCGGTTCAGCGCAGGAGTTAGTGTGTGTGTAAAATATACAGATTACACACACTGCTCAAAAGTAAAATAAAGAAATAAATAAGAGAGAGTAGATGTGAGTTTAGAATGCTCTATTGATTAGCAGTGCAGCTCTAGACTCCTTGGATAATACAGAAATGCTTCTGATTCCATCTCTGGTTTTTTTGTTGAAAAACCGAGTGTCGTGGTTCATCTTGTGTTCTTCATGAGTGACGATGTTCTATTGATCCCAGTACTTCATGGGTTATTCAGTAGATTTGGATTGCATGCATGAGACAATTGCTTCTTGGAAGATATTGCAATGTGTTCTTCATGGTTATGCTAAGACTTTCTTTTAGGTTCCGTACAGTGCATCCGCGTTTCTTGAGTTGTTTCATGTTGTATCTTTATCATCTATTCCTCTTGGTCACTCTTCTCTTTATCTTTGAATGCTTGGGTTTTGGCTGACAAGTTCCATGTGCTTCATACCTCATACCTCATACTATGTCTACAAAGAAAAATTAATTATGTCAGTGCATTAAAGGCATCAAGTATGACCGTTAAACATTTAATTTAAAGACGACAAAATAGTTTAAGAAACATCGTCACAATAGTTATGAAAATGGTGTCTCCTTCACTGTATCTCCTTCACAGTGTCTCCATCACGGTATCTCCTTCACGATGTCTCCTTCATGGTGCCTTGCTTACGGTTTCTGGCTTCCGATGCCTTGATGACCGTGTCTTGCTAACTGTGTCTGAATTACTGTGTCAAGCTTCACGGTGTCAGGCTTACTGTGTCATGGTGTCTCATGGTCACGGTGTCTGTGTTTTGTACTTAGGCAAATAACTGTATTCAGACATAAACAGTAATATGCATAAAATGAATTGAGCTTAACCATTATAAGGTATGAGATAACTTGAAACATAAATACACATGATTGATAAGATTTGTGAGATTTGTGATCATTAATAAGATTTGTAATTATTATTCAGATTTTATATCACTAAAACATGATTAATACATGAGGAGTACAACACTAACAAACCCTAAAAAACCCTAACATACCCTAACAACCACTAATAACCCCTAAGAAGCACTAATAAACCCAAATAACACCTAAAACCCACTATTAAACCCTAAAACCCAAATAAAAACTAATAATTCATAACAACCTGTAATAAACACTAAAAAACCCTATTTGACACTAATAAATGCTATAAAATCCCTAAAACCCGTAATATACAATAAAAAACACTATTTAACCATAATAAATCCTAATAATCACTAAAAACCCTAACAAACCCGACAAAACACTACAAAACCCACCAAATAATAGCCTAAAAAACCCTACAACCCACTAATAAACTCTTACAAACCCTAACAACACCAAATAAATCGTAACAAACCCTAACAACACCAAATAAATCATAACAAACTGAAACAAACCATAACAAACCCCTAAAAACCCGCAAGAAACCCTAAAAATTAATAATAAACCCTAATAAATCTTAATAAACCCAAATACATGTCAATAAACCCAAATAAATAAAATAAACCCTAAGAAACCCTAATAAATCCAAATTAACCCTAAAAAGGGTTGATAAACCCCAGAAAAAAGCTATTAATGCCTACAAAGGAAAAATAAAACCCTAATATAAAATAATAAATGCTAATAAACTGTAAAAAATCCTAAAGAACACTAATAAACCCTAAAGAACCCTAATAAACCCTAAAGAACCATAATAAACTCTAAATAACACTAAAAACACTAATGAACCCAAAAACCGCTAAAACAAATTACATAAACCCTAAACACCGCTACAATACCCAATCAAACCCTAAAACACACTAAAAACCCTAACAACCCCTATCAATCCCGAAAAAACAAATAAACACTTAAAACCCCCCAAAAAACCATTGATAACCCATCAAATTCCATAAAAACCACAAACACCCGTTAACAACCCTTAAACCCCTAAAAATCACTACAAACCATAAAAACCCATTAATACCCTAAAAAAGACAACAAATAGATACATAAACCCAAAAAATGTTACATAAACCCTAAAAATGCAACATAAACCCTAAAAATGAAACATAAACCCAAAAAACGCAACATAAACCCAAAAAATTCTACATAAACCCAAAAAACACTACATAAACTCTAGAACCGTAACATAAACCCTAAACAACGCAACATAAACATTAAAAAACGCTACATAAAACCAAAAAACACAACATAAACCTAAAAAACACTACATGAACCCTAAAAACGTTAAATAAACCCTAAAAAATGCAACATAAATGCTACATCATCCCTAAAAAAGCTACATAAACCTAGAAAACACAACATAAACCCCAAAAAAATGCTACATAAAATTTAAACCCTAAACACGCTACATTAACCCTAAAAATGTTACATAAACCCTAAAAAATGCTACATGAAACCTAAAACCACTAACTAAACCCAAAAAGTGCTACATAAACACTAAATATGCTATATAAACTCAAACATCGCTACACAAACACTAAAAAATGCTACAAAAACCCAAAAGACTCTTCAAAACCCTCAAAAATATTTAACCCTAATATACCATAATATAAAATATTAAACCCCAATAAACCCCTAAAAACTATAATAATCCCTAAAAATGCCTTATAATCCTTGAAAACCCTATGAGACACTACTCAAACCTTATAAAACACAAAATATACCTAATAAACCCTAATAAATGATAATAAAACCCAATAAACCCTAAAAACATGTTAAGAAAACCTAAACAACCCTAACCAACCCTAATAGACACTAATAAACATTAATAAACTGTAATAAACCCCAAAAAACCCTAAAAATCCCTAATAAACCATAAATAAATCAGAACAAACTCTACGCAACCTTAAAAAACCTTAACACACCAAAATGACCCATAATAAAACCCTACAAAACCCTAACAATGAAAACAAATGCTAATATACCTTAAAAAATCCCTATAAACCCCGATAAACTCTAATATAACCTAATAAATCCTAAAAACGCTCACAAACAATAAAAAAATCATCACAAACAATAAAAACACGCTACATTTCCTAAAAAGACCAAAAAACACTAAAATAACCTATTAAAGACAAAAAACACTAATGTACCTTAAAAATCACTAGAAACCATAATAAACCATAATAAACTCAAATATAACCTATGAAACCCTAAAAATGCTCAACAACAAAAACAAAATGCTCACAAACAATAAAAAATGCTATATTATCTAAAAAGACTTAACAAACACTAATATATCCTAATAAAACAAACAAACTAATAAACCCCTAACAAACCCTAATTAACCCTAAAAATCCCTAACAACCCCTAATAAAAAGTAATAAACCCTAATAAAACCATAATAATACCCTAAAAATACCTTCTCAACCCTAATAAACTTTGACACACCATAATAAAACCTAATAAAACCCAACTAAACCCCAATAAACAAAAAATGAAATCAAACCATTAAAAAGCCTTATAAACCCTAATAATCCATAATAAATTCTAATAAAACCCAATGAACCAAAAAAATGATCACCATCACTAAAAAATGCTTATAAAAAATAAAAATTCATAACAACCCCTGATATATATTTCCAAAAAAACACTCATATACCCTAATAAAAACACAAACAAACCCTAGTAAACCCTAAAAATCCCTAACGAACCCTAATAAACACTACTCAACCCTAATAAACACTAATAAAACCATAAAGATACCTACTCAATCCTAATAAAACCCTAAAAATACCTACTCAACCCTAATAAACCTTAACACACTATAATAAAAAATAATAAACCCCACTAAACCCTAAAAAACGAAAATATACCATTAAAAAGCACTAAAACCCCTAATAAATGCTAATAAAACCTAACAAAGATTAAAAGACTAATAAACCCTAATAAACACTACTAAACCCTAAAAAACCCTAATATAACGTCTTAAAAATTAATAAACCATAATGAACGATAATAAACCCTAATAAATACTATACATACTGAAATATACAATAATATATCATAATATACCCCAATAAACCAAAATCAATCCTAATAAAACTCTAAAAATACCTAATAAACCCTAATAAACCTTAACACAACATAATAAACCCAAATAAAATCCAAATAACCCCCACCAAACCCATAAAAATTCTAATATACCATTAAAAACCTTAAAACCCTAACAAACCATAATAAATGTCAATAACGCCTAAAAATTCTATTAAATGCTAGTAAAACCAAAAAATACATCTAATAATGATAATAGTTATAACTCACATTCATGTGTATATGAATTTTCATGGTTTAAATAATAAATCATAACGCACGTGCATGTGCATATGTCTGTGCATTTGCATGTGAATGATAATAAATAATAAATTTTAAATAATAATGCATGTGAATTACATGTGTATGTGCATGTGCATTTGAATTATATTAGATAATAAATAATAACTCACATCCAATTGCATGTGCATGTGCATGTGCATGTTCATGGTAATAAACAATAAATAATAACCAAGTCCACATTAATGTGCATTTTCATGTGAATGAAAATAAATAATAAATAATAACACATGTGATAACAGAATAATGCACGTGCATTACGTGTGCATGTGCATGAGAATAAATAATAACAACATGTGTGATAATAGAATAACGCAATTTCATTGCATTTTCATGTGCATGATAATAAATAATATATAAGAATGCACGTGCATGTGCATTTGTATTAGATGATACAAACAAAAATAATAATAATAATAATAATAATAATAATAATAATAATAGAGTAACGCAAGTGTATTTCATGTGCACGTGCATAGTATTAAATAATAAATAAATAATAATAAATAAGAACACACATGCATGTGCATGTGCATTTACATTTGATGATAATATTAATAATACTAATTGTAATAATAATAATAACAATGCATGCACGTGCATGGTAATAAATAATAAATAACAATGCACATGCATGTGCATTTGCATGTGATAAGGATAATAATAATGATAATGACAATAATAATAATAACAAAAATTGTGATAATAATAATAATAAAAGAATAATACAGGTGCATTGCATATGAACGTGCATGGTAAAAATAATAATAAATAATAACGCACGTGAATCTACATTTGCATGGGATGATAGTAATAATAACAACATTAATAATAATATTAGTAGTAGTGGTGATAATAGTAGCAGTACCAATGCATGTGATAATAGAATATTGCATGTGAATTACGTGTTCACATGCATGGTAATAAATAATAACGCCTATGCATTTCATTTTCATGTGATGATGATGATGATGATAATAATAATAATAATAATAATAATAACAATAAGGCATGTGATAATAGAATAACGCATGTGCATTGAATGTGTGTGTATGTGCATTTGCATGTGCCTTTTCATGTGATGATAATAATAACAACAACAACCACTACAACCACCACAATAATAATAATAACAATAATAATAACAACGCATGTGATAATAAAATAACGTGTGTGCATTGCATGAGCACGTGCTTGGTATAAAAATATAATAATAACGCAGGTGCATGTGCATATGAATGTGCATGTGGATGAGATTATGATAATAATAATAATAATAACATTAATAATATGTTATAGTTCTTTGAAAAAATAGAATACAAGACAAAAATGCTAGAAATGGGGTCTCGAAAAATCTAACAAATCACAAAGTCATTAAAAAAGGCATAGCTTTTTCTTCGGGTGTCCATTTTGGCTCTGTGAATAGTCAATCTGAATCTCATGGAATGAACTATGATAAAAACGGGTGTTGGAGGCCGAACAGACACCCAGATCAGAAATTATGACCATTTTAAGAAGAATTTGTCAGGGATCCGTACATGACAATGGAGTTTTTAAGGCCTTTCGATGGGTTTCTGGGACTTTAGGGTCTCCAACATGACTTGAACTTTGTTCAAGTCACCCATTTGTATATATCTCTTCACTGCTTTCGATTTGATATGTGTTAGAGCTCAAACGGACAACCGGAGTGAATGTAATGGCCGTTTGAAGTTGGAATTTTTTTGGACGGTATAAATAATATATCTTATATTTCATTGATCTTCTCATAGTTTCTACTAAATATGGTCCTAACTGATCTCATGAGATTTGATTTGATAGGTCACAATGCTCAAACAGACACCCGAAAGAGACTCAAGAGTCTTAGTCGGAAGCAATGCTTCTAACAATTAATTAAGAAGAAATAAAATGTACATATAAGAGGTGTGAGGGATCAAACAAGAAGTAATGTCCTCATCCACCTAACAATAGGCCTAGATATCATAATCCAACATATCATTTCCATAATCAGAGCCACTAGCAACCTCCTACTCATATTGAGATTTATCCTGATTAAAAATCTTTAGAATATTTGTGTCCACCTTCCTGGTCATCTTCGAAGAAGATCTGGTAGTAACGTTCCTAGGAATGTTAGAATAATCCTTGAGTGGTCTCCTCTTTGAGGGAACAGATGTGAAACGCTCACCAATAGTCATCTTTTCCTTGCCACTAAAAAACAACTCCTTGAAAGATGTGCACCCACCACTACTCAAAGCCTGAATAGGGGTATTATGCTCCCTTTCATCCTCTGAAACATTCCCCCATTTCTTTGACAACTCAGAAGATTGAAAGAGCTTCTGAATTTCTTGATGATAGTCAATATCATGATGTGCATTAGCCTGATCAGAGACATCAACCTGAGAGAGATCAGAGATCATCAACCCTGGAGACCATTTAGGAAGTTACCCAGCTGAAATAACCTCTTCAACAACATCAACCTGAGGGACAGAGGGGACAATATGAGATTCCTCCGAAGATACATCCACCTACAGAACATTACTGTTATGATTAGACACATGAGAATCAGAATTCCCAGAAATCATCTCATCAACGACAGTGGAAACCAGTTCCTTGAGTGCATCACCACCATGAATAAATGGATTTAGTTTCCTTCAGTAGAGTTTTGCTGGATGACCCCTCATCTCAAACTCCTCACATGAGACATGCTTCCAACATGTCTCCAATGAGTGTCCAATAACCATACATTCATTGCAGAAGAGAGGTTTCTTCTCATATTCAACATCAATTTGAATGTTATCATAAGGATAAGAAATATTCACCTTGTAAACTAATGTGGAACTGAGTTAAGCCTCCACCAACATCCTGGAAAATTGACCAAAATGGACATCTTCAGTCTCCTTGTAGAGACGAATCGAGGTTCCAATTGGTGTGGCAATGTCATGAAAAATCCTCGGATGCCAAAGGAGCCAATTCAACCGATGAAATCGAACCCAGACTTGAGAAAAGGAATTTCTTGCATGCAAGACATTAAAGTCCAAATACCATTCTTGTATGTAATGAAAACCAAGTTTTAATAGCAAGGTCCCAATACTCCAAGCATGAAGTTTCAAGTCATATGAAGGAAACATGCAATGAAAAAAACCTCGACCAAGAGAAACACATTTCAAATTACAGAAACCCCATAAAATTGAGATTCAACTACAAAAATCTTGAAGCATCCACGGTTATTTAATTTTTAGTAAAGCAATGCATGCAATAAAATAGGTTTTTCCAATTGTCAATCTCTCATCAAGTGCTGCGGGGTAAGCTTCAACGTGAGCAGAGGCGCCTTTACAGAGAATCCTACCATTACATGAGTCTTTAAACATACCCAGATAACTAATTCCATTTAACTTCGGTCCTGTTGTTATATTCTTTAAAGAATAATCATAAGAGTGAGGGAAAAAATGGACACCTGAAAGAGAAGTTATGCCTATTTTAGTGAGTTGCGGGTTTCTTAGGTTTTTAGGCACTAGGATAGTTGCTCAATTTAAAACGACAATAACTTCTACTATGTGTGTTCATTTTGGCTCTACCACATATCAAATCGAATATTTTGAAAAGATACACACTTTGGTAACCACTGGAACCCTTTCTGACATTCTTCAACCCCTAAAAAGACCCAAAATCCCTTTGGATGGTCAAAAGATTGGATTCTGGTGTCCATTTTGCAATAACATCTTCTATGGGTGTCTTTTTTGCCACTACCACATATAAAATCGAAGCATGCGACTAGACCTACACTCCTATAACCACTGAATCACCTTGTCACATACTTGAAGTCCCCAAAAGGTACATAAACCCTCCAAAAGACCATAACTTCTACTTCAAGAGTCTGTTTTGCCTCTACCACATATCAAATCGAAGCTTTCGACTAGATATACACATCTGTGACCAATAAGAACACCATATCACGTACTTAAATTCCCAAAAGGTCCCTATGTCCTCCAAATGACAATAACTTCTGCTTTGGGTGTCTGTTTCACTTCTACCACATATCAAATTGAAGCTTGTGACTAGCACTGCACATCTATGACAACCACGAACAACTAAATAACCCTAAAAAACAATGAATAACCCCATAAACTCTAAAAACCATTAAAAACCATGGGAAACCCTAACAGACCCTAAAAAACACTAACAAACCCTATCAAACCCCAACAAACCCCAAAACCCCTAAAAATACATAACAAACACTAACAAACCCTAAAAATACTAACAAGCCCTAAAAACCCCATGAATCACTAAGAAACCCCAATAAACCCCAAGAAACCCGAATAAACCCTAACCCCCCATAATAACCATAATAAACCCTAACAAAACCCTAAAAACCCTAACAAAACCCTAACAAAACCCTAAGAAACCCTAAGAAACACTAACACACACTTAAAACCCTAACACACCCATAGAAACCCTAACACACCCTTAGAAACCCTATCACAACCTTAGAAACCCCACCACACCCATAGAAACTCTAACACAACTTTAGAAACCCTTAGAAACCATAACACACCCTTAGAAACCCTAACCCACCCATAAAAACACTAACCCACCCTTAGAAACCCTAACAAACCCTTAGAAACCATAACAAACACTTAGACACCCTAAATCACTCTAATAAGTACTAATAAATCATAACAAACCCTACCAACCAACAATAAACAATAATAAACCCTAATAAACCCTAAAGTCCACTACTAAACCCTAATAAACAATAATAAATTAGAAATAAACCCTAAATACCCTATTAGACCCCATTAAAAGCTACAAATTACCTAAAAACCCAAATATACAACAAAAATTCTATTAAACCATTCAAAATGCTAATATTCACAAAACACACTAAAACAAACCTAGTAAAACCTGACCAAACACTAAAAAAACACTAAAAACCCAAAAAACCAAAATAACCCAAAAATAAACCTAAAAACCCTCAAAATTCATAAAAATCCTAAAACCCCTAAAACACGAAAAAACCAAAAAAACCTAAAAACAAACCTAAAAACCCTAAAAAACCCCAAAAAACCTCAAAAATGCCAAAAACCCTAAAAAAGCTAAAAAAAACCAAAAATGCCTAAAAAGGCCTAAAAACCCTAAAAAACCCTATGAAACCCTTAAAACCCCTAAAAACCCATAGAAACCCTAAAAACCTCAAAATAAACCCTAATACACAATAAAAAGCCCTAAAAGCCCTAAAACTCTAAAGAACCACTAAAGCCACTAACAATGCTACAAAAACCCTATCAATTGATACATAAACCAGAAAAATGCTTCAAAACCCAAAAAACACAAAAAAAACCCAAAAAATGCTAAAACAATCCTAACAATACATAAAAAATCCAAACACACCCTTAAAACCCAAAAAAATCATAAAATCCCCAAACAACTCAAAGAAACCGTAACAAACCCTAAAAACGCTAACAAAACCTAACAAACCCTAATAACCACTATTAACTTCTAAGAACCACTAATAAACCCTAATAACCCATAAAACCCACTATTAACCCGAAAACCCCTAATAAACACTAATTAATCGTAATAACCTGTAATAAACCCTAAAAACTCTATTAGACCCTAATAAATGCTAAAAAAGCCCAAAAACCCTAATATACAATAAAAACACTATTAAACCATAATAAACCCTAATAATCACTAAAAATCTAAACAAACTCGACAAAATGCTACAAAAATATCCAAATAATAGCCTACAAAATGCTACAAACCACTAATAAACCCTAAAAAACCATAATAACCACAAAATAAATCACAACAAACCCTAACAACCCCAAATAAATCATAAATAATCCTAACAACACAAAATAAATCGTAAAAAACTGAAACAAACCATAACAAACACCTAATAAACCCCAATAAACCCTAACAAATCATAATAAACCCTAATAAATCTTAATAAACCCAAATACACATTACTAAACACTAATAAATATAAAAAACCCTAATAAATTCTAAATAAAACAAAAAATGGTGGATAAACCCTAGAAAAATCTATTAATGCCTACAATAGCCCAATAAAATAGTAATATACGATAAGAAATGCTAATAAACTATAACAAATCATAATGAACACTAATAAACCCTAAAGAACCCTAATAAACCCTAAAGAACCATCTTAAATGCCAAAGTACACTAAAATACCCTAAAGAATGCAAAAAAAAAATGCTAAAACACATTATATAAACCCTAAAAACCACTACAATACCCAAAAAAACCCTAAAACACACTAAAAACCCTAAAAATCCCTATCAATCCCAAAAAAACAAATAAACCCATAAAACTCCCAAAAACCATTAAAAAACCATCAAATACCATAAAACCATAATCACCCTTTAACAACCCTTAAAAATCCTAAAAAACACTAAAAACCATAAACAACCATTAAAACCCAAAAAAAGGCTTCAAATAGATACATAAACCCTAAAAATGTTACATAAACCATCAAAAATGCAACAAAAACCTTAAAAATGCATCATAAACCAAAAAATTAAAATAAATCCTAAATAACCCTAAAAAGGATGATAAACCATAGAAAAACCTATTAATGCCTACAAAATCCCAATTGAACCCTAATATACAATAAAAATGATAATAAACTGTAACAACTCCTAAAGAACACTAATAAACCATAAAGAACCCTAATAAACCCTAAAGAACCATATAAAACTCCAAAGAAAACTAAAAAACCCTAAAGAACCCCAAAAATGCTAAAACACATTATATAAACCCTAAAAACTACTACAATACCCAAACAAACCCTAATTCACATTATGAAAATTCTAATAACCCCTATCAATCCCAAGAAAAACAAATAAACCCATAACCCCCCCCCCAAAAAAAACCATTAAAAATCCATCAAATACCATAAAAACCCATAAACACCCGTTAACAACCCTTACAAACCCTAAAAAACTAAAAACCATAAAAAACATTAAAACCCTAAAAAAGGGAAGAGATAGATACATAAACCCTAAAAATGATACATAAAACCTTAAAAATGAAACAAAAACACTAAAAATGCAACATAAACCAAAAAACACAACATAAACCCCAAAAACGCTACATAAACACTAAAAGCACTACATAAACCCATGAACTATAACATAAACCCAAAAAACACAACATAAACCCTAAAAAACAATATAAATATTAAAAAACACTACATAATACCTAAAAACACAATATAAACCCTAAAAACACTACATGAACCCAAAAAACGTTACATAAATCTTAAAAAATGCAACACAAATGCTTCATCACCCCTAAAAAAGCTACATAAACCCAGAAAATGTAACATAAACTCTAAAAAATGCTACCTAAAACTTAAACCATAAACACGCTACATAAGGAATAAAAACGTTACATAAACCCTAAAAATGATACATAAAATCTAAAACTGCTAACTAAAACATAAAAGCTCTATATAAACACTAAAAATTCCACATAAACTCTAAAAGTTCTACACAAACCCTAAAAAATGCTACAAAAACCCTAAAGTCGCTTTAAAACCCTCAAAAATATTAATCCCTAATATATCATAATATACAAAAATTAAACCCTAATAAACCCCTAATAAAATCTAATAATCCCTAAAAACACTTTATAATCCGTATAAACCCAAAGAAACTCTACTCAACCCTAATAAAAGCCCAAAAATACCTAATAATCCCTAATAAATGATAATAAAATGTTATAAACCCTAAAAACATGTTTTGAAAACCAAAACAAACCTAACCAACCCTAATAGACACCAATAAAGACTAATAAACCCTATTAAATCCCAAACAAACCCTAAAAAGCCATAATAAACCATAAATATATCCAAATAAACCCTACTCAACCCTAACAAACATTAACACACTATAATAACCCCTAATAAAACCCTAATAAAGAAAAAATGCTAGTATACCTTAAAAATTCCCTATAAACCCTAATAAACTCTAATATAACCTGATAAACCCTAAAAATGCTCACAAATAATAAAAAAATGATCACTAAAAATAAAAATGCTCTATATTACCTAAAAGACCTAAAAGATCTAATATAACCTAATAAAGGTAAAAAGGTTAATATACCTTAAAAATACTTAGAAGCCCTAATAAACCATAATAAACTCTAATATAACCTATGAAACCCTACAAACACCCACAAACAAAAACAAAACTCTCACAAACAATAAAAACACACTATATTATCTAAAAAGACCTAACAAACACTAATACAACCTAATAAAACAAAAAAACTAATAAACCCCTAACAAACCCTAATAAACCCTAAAAATCCCTAATAAACCCTAATAAAAACTAATAATCCCTAATAAAACCATAATAAAACCCTAAAAATGACTTCTCAGCCCTAATAAACCTTGACACACCATAACAAAACCTAATACAACCCAACTAAACCCCAATAAACAAAAAAATACAAACAAACATTTAAAAATCCCTAGAAACCATAATAAACAATTATAAATTCAAATAAAATAAAATTAACCATTAAAAATTCTCACAAACACTAATAAAATGCTCGTAAAACCTAAAAATACAGAACAACAACTCATATATATTAACAAAAACTAAAAACACTCATATACCCTAATAAAAACATGAACATACCCTAGTAAACCCTAAAAATCCCTAACAAACCCTAATAAACCGTACTCCACCATAATAAACCATAATAAAGTCTTAAAGATACTGACTCAACCCTAATAAAACCCTAAAAATACCTACTCAACCCTAATGAACCTTAACACACCATAATAAACCATTATAAGCCCCACTAAACCCTAAAAATGAATATATACAACTAAAAATCCCTAAACCCACTAATAAATGCTAATAAAATCTAGAAAAGATTAAAATCACTAATAAACCCGAATAAACACTACTAAACACTAAAAAAATCCTAATACACCCTCTTAAAAATTAATAAACCATAATGAACAATAATAAACCCTAATAAATCATAAACATACTCATATATACCATAATATACCATAATATACCCTAATAAACCCAACTCAATCCTAATAGAACACTAAAAATACCTAATAAACCATAATAAACCTTGACACACTATAACAAACCCTAATAAAATCCTAATAACCTCCACCAAACCCTAAAAAGGTTAATATACCATTAAAAACCCTAAAACCCTAACAATCCATAATAATTGTTAATAACACCTAATAATCCTAAAAATGATAGTAAACCCTAAAAATACCTATAATAATAGTAGTAGTAATAACGCATGTTCATGTGCATATGCATGTGCATGGTTTAACTAATAAATCATAACGCACATGCATGTGCGTATGCTTGAACATTTGCAAGTGAATGAAAATAAATAATAAATTATAAATAATAATGCATGTGAATTGCATGTGTATGTGCAGGTGCATGTAAATGTCAATAAATAATACTTAATTACGCACATAAAAGTGCATGTGCATGGGCATGTGCATGTGCATGGTAATAAAAATTGAATAATAACCAAGTCCATATGAATGTGCATTTTCATGTGAATGATAATAAATAATAAATAATAACACATGTGATAATAGAATAACACACATGCATTGCATGTTCATGTGCATTAGAATAAATAATAATAACACATGTGATAATAGAATAACGCAAGTAAATTGCATTTGCATGTGCATGATAATAAATAACATATCATAATGCAGGTGTATATTAATTTACATTTAATGATAATGAAAATGACGCATGCACGTGCATGGTAATAAATAATAAATAACAATGTACGTGCATGTGCATTTGTATTTGATGATACAAACAACAACACCGACAAGAATAATAATAATAATAATAATAATAGAATCAAGAAGATGCATTTCATTTTCACTTGCATAGTAGTAAATAATAAATAAATAATAATAAATAAGAATGCACATGCATGTGCATGCGCATTTACATTTGATGATAATATTAATAATACTAATTGTAATAATAATAATAATAACACATGCACGTGCATGGTAATAAATAATAAATAACAATGTACATGCATGTGCATTTTCACGTGATAATGATAATAATAATTGTAGCACCCCCGGTTTGAGGTATGTGACCTTTATTTATGGATTTTTATGTATTTAAAGTGCATGGAATTAGTTGGGAAGAGGTTGGGAGAGTTTGGAATGGTTTTGGATGAGTTTGGAGGCTTTTAAAGGGGTGCACGGTTTGAGCACGGTTAGTGTAAACCGTGCAGATGCTCCAAGAAACCGTGCAAAGAGAGAAAATAGGCTTCACATGGCCTACGCATGGTTTTCCACATCGTTCGAGGAAACCATGCGGACCATGGCTCTCGAGGCAGTGGCGTGCGCATGGTTAGCGCACAGTTTTCCAAACCGTGCGGGATAACCGTGCGACCACTTAATGTTAGGGTTATAAGTTTCGGGCTCACTCGGAATTGACCTATTACACTCCTCTCTTCCTCCCACTTGAGCCTCACTCGGGATTTTGGGTTCTTAGGGGTTAAGGGTGCTCTCCCACACGTTTTGGAAGGGTTGTGAAGAGGATTCAAGAGGGTTTGAAGGCGATTTTTTCCGGGTAAGTCTTCTCCCATGGTTCCTTTGTGTTTTACACTAGATCTGCTCTTCCCTCCTTCTTGGTTTTTTAGATCTACACTTTTTGTGTGTAGATCTATGGTTGTGTTGGCCTAAGATGCTAACGTTTGGGCCCGTTGATGCTAGCCAAGGGTTTCTAAGGATGTTTCGAGGAGGCGTTCTACCGGATTGAGGTGCGTTTGGGAGAAATGTCGATTTTTCCAAACCATAAGAGGTGGGTGGATTCTCTTTCGACTCCACTTCAGTTTAACTAGTAGTTACATGTTACAATTAATTCATTGTGATGAAAAAATTAATTGTGTGATGATGTGTGATTTTGGTTGGAAATCCATTGGGGGTTTTTTTGGGAAAAAGGGGGTTCAAGGTGAAATGTTTTTATTGTGCATTTTTAAATGGAGATTTTATAATGGTATTTTTGAGATTGATTTGTTAAAAATGATTGATAGAAAATGAGTTTCAATAAATAGGTTTTTATATTGAAATTGGGCTTTGGCATGGAAAATGGTTTCTCAAAAAATGGTTGATTTATTGAATGGGATTGATATGAAATGGAATTGGTTGATTGCATGATGTTGTGATCTTGGGTTGGCTTGTTTGAAATGTTGTGGAGATTTTGGCGATGGGCGTGAAGTCCCACACCCATGATGGTAGGGTGACAGGCGTGAAGTCCCACACTAGTGATGGGCATGAAGTCCCTCCGTTTTGGGTTGTTAGGAGTGGGCGTGAAGTCCTGCTAGCTGAAGATGGGGTGAACGGGTTGAGCGGAAGTCCCACCATTATGGTTGCCTTGTTTTGTGTTTCTTTGCATAGATGGAATTTGTTTTGGAAATGTGAAATGGTTGATTTGTATTCCTTGCATGGCATGATTGATTGGGCTTCCTTGTGTGGCATGTTTGGCTCATGGTATGATAGTTTGGATTTTCATTGGTTGCTTGGTTTGGGTGATATGGCTTGGTAAGGGTTTGTTTGGATTGTGGTAATGGTTTCACTTGTAATTATTCTATATAAACTATTTATATAAATGTACTAATAGTTTTATCCTAGTGGCGTGTGTAGGGATGTAATTTAGGGAAAACCTACTGAGTTTTAGTACTCACCCCCTGCTTTGGCACATTGGTGTCTTTGCAGATGTCGTGTACCGTGACATGGGAAAAGGTAAGGCATCAAACTCCTTTAGTGGTGCATTGTGATGTCTTGGTAGAGCTTGGAGATTGGCGCTAGGTGTGGAGGTGTCATAGCTCATGGTTCTTTGGTTGTTTAGTTTCCGCAGTGTACTCTGATGTGTTGTAGACTTGTCTAGTTGTTCTGGGTTTGGTTTGAATTATAGAACAACTTGGTTGTTAATGGATGGTTTGGTTGGGTTTGTTGACATGCATCTTATCTTTTTGGATAATTTGGTTGGTTTTGATTTAAGGTCATATCGTTCCCTAATCTGTTCTCAGAGCCCTCGACATTTATTTCCAGCCTTTGGCACCTTGGGAACGTCGCTTAAGGCCAAGTAACCCTCATCGCTTCCTCAAGACAATGAGGTAGGGATGGGGTGTTACAAGTGGTATCAGTTTGTTCGGTCCTTCGGAGTTGATATTCAGATTTGGTGTTGACATTCGTTGTGGTACATTCCTTGAGTCGGGATGGTAGCAAGGTGTAGGAATGTCGGAACATGGAAAGTATAGTATAAAAGGACGTAGCTAACCCTTTTATTCTGAAATTCAAGTTACCAGGGTGTTGGGTACATAATCCTTTTGGAGAGACTTATAGGCATTGGATATCTCATTATCTTGGGTGTAACAAATGATATGAGCATGGAATGCATGGTAGAAATGACTTCCCTCTAGGATGCATATTTCATTGGGGTATAATGATTTATGATGTGATAAGAATATTTGAAATTGTAATGTGAATAAATTGGAATTTTGAAAATGGTTTGGTTTTTAAAATGGTGAAACATGACACATGTGGAAAAGTGTGAACAGATGGAAAGCCTTGTTGTGATAGTGTGGTGTAATGGGATTTGAAAAGGGTTCTTGTGATGTCTAAGGAAGTGAGACTTATGGTTTTTTGTTTTCTGTTTATAGAAATGGCACCGGGTAGGCATCATAGAGACCAACTGGAGGAGGCTGCTAAAAATGTGGTAACACCTGAGCCTCAGGTGAACCAGCAGTTAGTGCAAAGCATAGTGCAAGCTCTCCAAACTGTGGAAAGTGGAAATAAAGCAGATGAACCAAGGAATGTGGATCATGCGGTTCAGTTTCAAAAGCATAATCCACCCATCTTCAGGGGTGATTCAGAGCCATAAAGAGCAGAAGCATGGTTTAATAGAATGAACAAGATCTTTGAGATCTTGGGAATTCTGGTAGAGCTGAAAGTGAAGTTATCCGCGTATATGTTGGAAGATCATACCCTTCTATGGTGGGATTTGGTAGTCCATGCGGGGACAGACCAGGGTATGATGTGGGAAGGCTTTGAGGAATTGTTTAATAAAAAATTCTACCCACATACGTTTAAAATTCAGCGTATGATTGATTTCTTCAGTTTGAAGAAAGAGCTGATGTCGGTGATGGAGTATGCAGCTAAGTTTATGAACTTAAGGCGGTTTGCACCTGAGGTAGCAGGTAGCACGTCGTTGAAGGCAAGGATCATTGAAGCGGAGTTGTGGCAAGAAATCTGTTCAAAGATTGCAGTACTGTGTATAGATGATTACACAGAGACGGTAAATCGAGCCTCAGTGGCTGAGTGAGATCTGTTGGGAGCTCCGGGCGGAGGAAGCATGGTGGTACCCCTGGGGAATAGTGGGAACACTAACGTTGGGTTCAAGAGGAAGAGGGACACTTATTCCTAGGGATGGATTATGGCATATAATCAGACGAAGAGATCGGTGAATCTTCCTCTGAAGCCCCAGAGAAATCCGGGATGTTTTTGGTGTGGTTCAACAAGCCATATCAAGCGGTATTATAAGGAACAACCTCGGGGATGTCATAATTGAAAGAAAATGGGGCATCTTCAGTGGTATTTATGTAATGCTCCGTGGTCAGGTGTTCATGACACTCATTACCAAGGGAATTTTCAGCTAGGCAATAAAGAGCAGAGCGTGGAAAGAAACCATGTGTTCGGATCTGAGCAGCTTGTGGTGGATGATCAGTTGGGACCATCCACGGTGTGAGGTACAATTCTTATAAATTCTACCTTGATGCAAGTTATGTTTGATACGGGTGCTTCACACTTTTTTATTGTTGCACGTGTGGGTGATTAGCTAGGTTTAAGGGTAGAAATGATTCCCTCAGATTTGAAAGTTCAAACTCCCCTGGGTCGAAGAGAGTGTCAAGCCTTCTTGTGTAGAGAATGTTTTATCGTCATGTGTGAGGTTAAGATAGTGTATAATTTCTCATTGCTTGAGATGGATGGTTATGATGTAATCCTGGGAATAGATTGTCTTGTGGCTTTTAAGGCACACATCGACAGTGATGTGCAAATAGTGGATTTTATGACACACGATGGCATTAGACATCTCTTTAGAGGAGAGAAGCCTGAAAGGTAGTGTACAATGGGTTTTTGGCACCAGAAGTGGGTACGTTATTATATCAGTTGGCAGTGTCATCGTTGGAATCGGTAGAGGGTGTTGAGAAGAGTGTTCCCCCAGCAGTGGTGGATCGGTTCATGGATGTTTTTCATGATGAATTCCCGGGTTACCTCCCTTAAAAGAAGTGGAGTTTACTATTGATCTCCTTCTAGGGACCAGTCCTATCTCACTTCCGTCTTATCGTATGGCACCAGCTGAATTGCGGGAATTGAAATTCCAGTTACAAGAGCTAGAAAGAAAAGGGTTTATCCGTCCTAGCACGTCTCCATGGGTAGCGCCTGTGTTGTTTTTAAAAAAGGTGGATGGAACATTGAGGCTATGTGTTGATTATAATAGACTTAACCAAGTCATGATAAAGAATTAATATCCACTTCCATGAATTGATGATTTGTTCGACCTGTTGAGGGGAGCCCAGCGGTTCTCCAAGATCGACCTAAGGTCGGGATATCATCAATTGTGGGTAAGGAAGGAGGATATTCCTAAAACAGATTTCAGAAGTAGATATGGCCATTATGAATATGTGGTTATTCCCTTTGGTCCAACGAATGCGCCAGCGGTGTTTATGGCATTGATGAATCAGATATTTCAAAGATAGCTAGATTCATTGGTGGTGGTGTTTGTGGATGATATTCTGGTGTATTCAATGACAAGGGTGGAGCAGGAGTAGCACTTGGTGACAATGCTGGGGATCTTGAGGGATCATTGGTTATATTCAAAATTGTCAAAGTGTGAATTTTGGATACGGGAAGCTCGTTTTCTTGGACATGTGATTTTTGAAAGGGGTGTTTCATTGGATCCCGAAACGATAGAGGTTTTTGTCACGTGGCAACCGCCAAAGAATGTGTTTGAGATATGGAGTTTCCTTGTTCTAGCTGGGTATTATTGGCACTTTGTTCGTGATTTTTCACGTTTGGCTTCGCCAATTATAGATATGACAAGAAATAATGTTCCATTTCAGTGGAATGAACAGTGCCAGCAGTGTTTCGAAGAGCTAAAGGGTGACCTTACATCAGCACCAATCTTGGTTTTGCCAGAACCAGGAAAAGGGTACGTGGTGTTTGCGATGAATTGGGTTCAGGGTTGGGTTGCGTTGTCATGCCAGGGAATCATGTAGTTGCATATGGCTCACGGTAGTTGAGAGTGCATGAGAAGGACTACCAAACACATGATTTGGAGTTGGTAGTATTGGTCCATGCTTTGAAAGTGTGGTTTCATTATCTCTTTGGTGAGAAATTAATGGTATATACAGATCATAAGAGCTTGAAGCACATTTTCTCACAATGGGATCTAAACTTGAGGAAAAGGAGTTGAATGGAATATCTCCAGATATTTGATTTTGACTTAATGTACACACCGGGTAAGGGAAATTCGGTGGCAGATGCATTAAGTAGAAAATGATATGCTCAGGTGGTAAAACAGGCATCAGACCAGTGGCAGTTGATGTTGGTAATAGCTGATATGCGATTGGAATGTGAGGACCATGGTGATAGAGTGGTATTCTTTCTGGTTTTGTTGATTCCTGACTTGGTTGGCCTGGTTAAAGAGGCACATATATCTGATTCTGAGTGTGTGACCATGGGGTCGAGACTCAATTGTGGGGAGACCATTGAGGGTAGGAAACTGATTGGAGATTCACTTTTGTGTTTTCGAAATCAGATGGTTGTACCAGTTGCTTGTCAGGAGGATCTTCTAAGGGCGTATCATCATTCCAGGTGGGTTGTTCAACCTGGAATCCAGAAAATGTATAAAGCATTGAAAGCACAGTTATGGAGGGCTGGTATGAAAAGAAGTGTGACTGAGTTTGTTTCGATATGCTTGACTTGTCAGCAGGTCAAGGCAGAGCATCAGAGGCCAACAGGAATGTTGCAGTCTTTACCAATCCCTATTTGGAAGTGGGAGCAGATAGCGATGGATTTTGTCACAGGTCTCCCAAGAACGGTCAAGAAGCACGATGCCATTTAGGTGATAGTGGATCGGATAACAAAGTAAACCCATTTCATCCCAATTCGTGAATCTCATATGGTGGAGGATCTGTCCAAAATCTATATCTGGGAGGTGGTAAAGAGGCATGGTGTTCTAGTTTTGATTGTATCAGAGAGAGATCCAAGATTTATGTCTTGTTTCTGGAAATCCTTACAACAATCCCTTGAGGTGGCTTATCTTTGGTATTTTCCACCCTGGTTTAGTGCGGTGCACAATGTGTTTCATGTGTCACAGTTGAAAAAGTATCAGCCAGATCGTGACCATGTGATTCGATGGGATCATGTTGAGCTAAAACCCGATGCTTCGTTGGTGTACATGCCAGTGTGGGTTGTGGATAGGAAAGAGAAATTCTTGCGTGGTAAAAACATTGATTTAGATCGAGTTTTTTGGAAACATGGTCAGATTCAAGAGGAGACTAGGGAGCGGGAGAAAAAGATGATCGAGTAGTGGCCCGAGCTCTTTTGGCAAAGGGCGGGTCACTACATTCCGAGGACAGAAAGTCCAATGGTGGGGAGAATGTAGCACCCCCTATTTGAGTTATGTGTCCTTTTTTATGCATTTTTATGTTTTTAAAGTGCATGGAATGTGTTGGGAAGAGGTTGGGAGAGTTTGGATTGGTTTTGGATGAGTTTGGAGGCTTTTAAAGGGGTGCACGGTTTGAGAACGGTTAGTGGAAACCGTGCAAATGATCCAGGAAACCATGCAGGGGGAGACAGTAGACATTGCACTGCCTGCGCACGGTTTTCCAAACCAGGTGAGGAAACCATGTGGACCCTGGCTCTCGAGGCAGTGGCGTGCGCATGGTTAGCGCACGGTTTTCCAAACCATGCGGGATAACCTTGCGGCCACTTAAAGTTAGGGTTATAAGTTCTGGGCTCACTTGGGATTGACCTATTTCAATCCTCTCTTCCTCCCAATTGAGCCTCACTCGGGATTTTGGGTTCTCAGGGGTTAAGGGTGATCTCCCACTCGTTTTGGAAGAGTTTTGAAGAGGATTCAAGAGGGTTTGAAGGCGATTTCTTCCGGGGAAGTCTTCTCCCATGGTTCCTTTGTTTTTTACTCTAGATTTTCTCTTCCCTCCTTCTTGATTTTCTAGATCTACACTTGTTGTGTGTAGATCTAGGGTTGTTTTGGCCTAAAATGCTAAAATTTGGGCCCATTGATGTTAGGCAAGGGTTTCTAAGGAAGTTTCGAGGAGGAGTTCGACCAGATTGAGGTGCGTTTGGGTGAAAGGTCGATTTCTCCAAACCCTAAGAGGTAGGTGGATTCTCTCTCGACTCCACTTGGGTTTAACTAGTAGTTACATGTCACAATTAATTCGTTGTGATGAAAAAATTAATTGTGTGATGATGTGTGATTTTGGTTGGAAATCCATTGGGGGTTTTTGGGAAAAAAGAGGGTTCATGGTGAAATGTTTTTATTGTTCATTTTAAAATGTAGATTTTAAAATTGGATTTTTGAGATTTATTTGGGAAAAATGATTAATGGAAAATGGGTTTCAATAAAGTGGTTGTTTTATTGAAATGGGTCTTTGGCATGGAAAATGGTTTCTCAATAAATGGTTTATTTATTGAATGGGATTGATATGAAATGGAATTGGTTGATTTCATGATGTTGTGATATTGATTTGGATTATTTGAAATTTTGTGGGGATTTTGGTGATGGGCGTGAAGTCCCACACCCATGATGGTAGGGTGATGGGCGTGAAGTACCACACCAGTGATGGGCGTGAAGTCCCTCCATTTTGGGTTTTCAGGAGTGGGTGTGAAGTCTTGCTAGCTGAAGATGGGGTGAAAGGGTTGGGCGGAAGTCCCACCGTTATGGTTGCCTTGTTGTGTCACTAGTGCAGAAAACGTTATTTACGTCAGTTATTTTGCATTTTTTACATCAGTTTTTAGTCGACGTTAATACAGACGATGTTATAAATAACGTTTTTTATGTCAGTTATTTAAAACCCGATGTAAAAAACAAAACATCGTAGTGTTTATAACGTCTGTTAATTAATAAACGAAGTGCAAAAACTGAGGGTGGGGGGGGGGGGGGTTTATAACGTCGGTTATTATATAACCGCCGTGATAAACTGGGGGGGGGAGTTATCACGTTGGTTATATAATAACTGACGTTATAAACATGTGGGGGGGGAGTTTATCACGTCTTTTATTAAATAACTGATGTGATAAACCCATGTGAAATGGTTTATCACGTCGGTTATATAATAACCGACGTGCTAAACCAGTCAGGGGGCGGGGGTTTATCATGTCGGTTATTAAATAAGTGACATGATAAAACATTTCCCGGGACTTTTATCATGTCGGTTATTAAATAACCCACGTGATATACCATGCCACAAGTGTTTATCAAGTCGGTTATTAAAAAAACTGACGTGATAAACCCTTCCCGATTTCTTTATCACGTTGGTTATGAAATAAACGACGTGGAAGACAATTTTTTTTAAAAAAAATCGAATGCAGTCCTCTGCTCTCCCCCAGAAACAACAAGAAACCAAATCAAGAATTCGTACCACAAAAACAGAAGGAGATAAAAACAAGAAATAAAGAAAATTTAAGCATTTACATTGATAACATATAAAACTTACCTCACTTGACATCCCCCACCCTCATGTGTACCCCCTGGAGAGCCCCAAACACCTCGAGACAACCCCCCCACCACCCTAATGTATTTCCCCCCCCACACACACCCTGGACAGCCCTCCCCACCCCATTGGATCCCCCACCACACCCCTAGACTTCCCCCCGACCCCCTGGACATCCCCGAACACCACTGGACAACCCCCCCACCCTTCTGAACAGCACCCCTCACCACACTTGACAGCCCCCACCCCATTGGATCCCCCACCACACCCCCGGACTGCCCCCCGACCCCTTGGACATCCCCAAACACCCCGAGACAACCCCCCACCCTCCTGAACAGCACCCCCTCACCCCCTCACCCACATGACAGCCCCCACCACACCCCTGGACTGCCCCCCTGACCCCCTGGACTACCCCAAACACCCCGGGACAACCCCCCCACCCTCATGTATACCCCCCCCCCCCCCACAAACACCCTGGAAAGCCCTCCCCCACCCCATTGGATCCCCCACCACACCCCTGGACTGCCCCTGACCCCCGGGACATCCCCAAACACCCCGGGACAACCCCCCACCCTCCTAAACAACACCCCTCACCCCCTAACCCCACTTGACAGCCCCCACCACACCCTTGGACTTCCCCCGACCCCCTGGACAGCCCCAAACACCCTCGGACACCCCCCCCCCCCACCCTCATGTATACCCCCCCACACCCTGGACAGCCCTCCCCCACCCCATTGGAGCCCCCACCACACCCTTTGACTGCCCCCGACCCCCTGGACATCCCCAAACACCCCTGGAAAACCCCCACCCTCATGTATACCCCAACCCCCTGGACAGCACTTCCCCACCCCTGGACAGCCCTCCCACACCCTTGGAAACCCCTCCCACACTCATGGACAGCCCTCCCACCCCCTGGACTGCCACCACCCCACCAGAAAGCCCTCCCAGACCCCTGGACACCCCCAACCCCACTGAACACCCCCCACACCCTTGGAACCCCTCCCCACCAGATCTGAATCCATACTAGAAAAACCATCATAAGTAGAACAAAACAAGAAGTAGATAAAAATTAAACATTCACATATATAATATTCAAAACTTACACTGTCAACTTCAAAAAAAATCCATCCTAAACGACTACCATATACACAATTACAACGACAATATTCAAAATTACATTTTACATTACAAACAACTAAAATTCAGTCAAACTTGTAAAATAATTTTCCCACTCCACTTGTAAGTGTTTGATGTCTTCAAAGTCATGGGTTGAGGGTCATCAAAAAGCTACAAATGGAAATGATAGTAGTTAACATGTATAATGAATAAATAAAATTGAAATATTATGGCAAAGTTTAAGAGTAAATCTTACCAGGTCAAAATTCACATCTTTCCCAGTTGGTATTATTTCATACATAAATCTTAATATATAATATCTACATTCGATGACGCCTTGTTGTTCATGAAAATTCTGTTTGAATGAGTGTAAATTCAACATATTATTTTTATGTAATAATTCAAAAAGTTCAAATTATAAATGGATATTTACCTTTCCATTTACATATTTGATCTTTGCACTCCTTTTCTTTGTGTTTTTTCGAAAGTAGGCCCATGCCCTGTTAGAAAATAATACGAATGGGGTAAATTTAAAATTCATTATAATATATAAAACTATTGAGAAATTGAAACATACTTTTCCAATATATTCTTAAAACTTTCCCGCACATCATCATGGACAAAACATATCCATTAAAGTGCTTTCTCCCTTGGGAAAAAACCCCTAACATCCAATGATGACTGATAAAAGGAACTTTAACGTTTGTGGTTTTTTATGTTAAAAGATAATTAACTCTTTAAGATAAATGTGTTTCATACCTCTCACAAAAAGGCATCATCTAACATTGTGTGACTATATTCTTTTCAAGTATTTTAGCAATATAAAGCATTATTTGTTCCTCATCCAATGCACATGCTTCAGGGGAAATCAATTGAGGGTCCATGAATTCATATACATCTGTCAGCTCATTCCTCTCACAAATTTTATTAAGATACCTAATACAAAACAGACATAATTATACATTTTTAATAAATATAACGTAGGGAAAAGGTGTTAGACTTACATGGAAAAAAATTCCACCACGTTGATGCCCAACTTATCTCCAGTAACAAGCTCCATGATATCATTTTTCATAATCCCCACACTTATTTCACGTCCACAAACATGATCTTCTATTGGAAACTCATAATGACCCACCAAAAAATTTGAATATCTTGACAATCTGTCAAGACTACTAGAATCTGTATCTGATGTCATAGCCATTTGTCTTTTTTGTTGTCTATATAGTATTTCTTTACCTTTGAAGTATTCCTATAAAAATAAATTGAAAAATATATTATTTTTCAAATGATAAAACAAATTTAATAAAAAAATAAAATAAAAGATATAACATCCACACCTCTATGGTAATGAGTCGAAGAAGTCTGGATGGCCAAATTAAAAAATGACTGATACTATGTCCAACTGTCGCCACCTCATCTATAGGTAATGGTACCCGAGCTGATCTATCTGTAATATCGTGTACATTGACCCTCTAATTGTTGATGAGGAACTGTATGTCCTATACAATATACCAACCCATATGAAACTATATGATGTTGAGGATCATCAACATATAACTTGAAATAAATAGGAAGCTGCGGCGGAGGTGTAGGATAAAAAATGGGGTCCGTAGGCTGATTTGGGGGAGTGGGAGCTACTGGTGGAGGTGGAGGATAAATAATGGGGTCTGTAGGGGGAGGTGGAGGAGTGGGAGCTGCAGTCTGAAATTGTCTTTGCATGTCTGCAAACACAGACTGCACTGATGCTCTAATCTTGTCCTCCATCGTCGCATTAATATTATGAACTTCATCCTCCAAGGATTCTATTTTTTTTATAAACTCCTTCAACATTAGAAGTTTAAGAATGTGGCAACACTTTTCTTACTGATACACCTGCTGGATATCCTCTTACATGACCAGGATGTTTGGGCTTTCCTAATGATACAGATAAAATATCTTCCCTCCCAGTAGTTGTAAATTTCCCCTGTGAACTCTGCTCCTCAAGAGAGTCCTATATTAATTAATTGAACATTTCTATAATTATTGAAATTATATGATGAAAATAGTTAACTTAAATAAATAAAATAGATATCTTACAATCCTATCAGCTATGATTCTCGATTCTTCCGAAATATATTTCCCTTTTTTCCCTTCCAAGCTCTCTTCCATTTTTCATGTCTAGATAGAGGGGATGGAAGGGCCACCTCTCCAGATCATGAAGTCTCAGCTCATAGTTGTTGAAATTTTTCCGCCATCATTTGTTCTTCCAAAAATGCATACCCTCCCTAAGATACACTATGAGGGTATACATTTTTAGATTGGATATCCTAATGAGCTTTCCTTGTTTGCTATAATGTAAGAATAAGAAATCATTAACAAAACATTAATAAGATCATTTATATAAGAAGGCTTATAAATGTTTACATTTCCCTTATAAAAAATGACTCTTTTCTTCTACTTTCAAAAAAATATCTCCATGTCTCTTCATCTATAAAAGGATATATACGACATGGATTGTCATGAATCCTATGACCATAAATGAAATCAGATGAGAGGGTTGATTTGAAATCCCTCCATCTCTTGGCAGCCAATGATAAGAATTTCTTCCTAACTCCTCCAGTGTCAGGAATATCAAATGTCCTCTGCTAAAGAAGAGGTTAAACATATTATATATACTAGAAAAATTTATAGAATAGTCAAACTATAGTAAAAGATCTTACCAAAATCATCTCCCACAACTGAGAGATTATTGCTTTATCCACACTTCTCCAATCATCATATATAATGCTTACTTTTCTCTTACCCGGAGTTGCTACAAAACTCTTAAAATCCTTTGCATTTGGACCTCGAGGAATATCATCATCATCAAACTCAACGAGTATCCTCTAATCCTGCGTACGAGCAAGTCCTAATTTTGGTAAATGTGTGCACCCACGTTTACCAACCTTTGATCTCTTTTTTGTAATAGGAGCATGTGAATGTTCCTCCCCAGAGGTATGACCAATATTCTCATCTCCAGAATCATGTGGTTGATCAACTGAATGATCTGTCATTATCCTTCAAATCAAAAAAACAAACATTAGTTCACAAATATAAAAATTAAAATATTTTCATACTACTGTAATAAGAAAATAGAAAAGTTTACTAAGTTACGTAATAGTAAACATTGGTAATATGGTAAGCATGTTAAACAGTGGTAAAGATGGTAAAGATGTTCATGATGTTAAACATATTAAACATGGTAAACATGGTAAACATAGTAAAACTGGTAAAGAAGGTAAAGTAATTGTCACTGAACAAAAATAATATATATATAATTCATGTAATGGTAAACATGATAAAGTAAACTAAAAAAACTTAAAACAAACAAAAACTTATACTTATTTTGTTTTAATACATGTTTTAATAAATAAAAAACTTACAATATCCAACATTTTATGAAAAAAATAAGTGTAAACAAGAAATAAACATATGTTACCCATAATTTTAGGAATGTACAAATGGATTGTTTTCCCAAATTCCTTCATCGTGATCGTTCCTTATGGCACAAGCCATGTCTTCAACATGCTCATCATTATGTTCTATTAATATTTCCATGGAAGTAGGGATCTCACATAAATCAGAATCTTCATCAAGTTCATCCTCACCAACATATTGTTTTTTCCCTTGTAAAAAAACATCCCATTGCATATCTGATTGATCTACTACATAGAAAATTTGTTCTTCATGTGTTTCCATTATAAAAGAATCAGCTTTGTCTTCTAATCTATTCAGATTAACAAGTGGCGTTCCAAATTCATCATGTCTAAAACTTTTTATACCGATAAACCATTTACAGTTAAAAACAGTAACTTTAATTTTAAAGTAATCAACCTCCCATATGTCTTCAATCACTCCATAATATGCACTTGATGTAGAAATTGGGTTTTTGTCCTTAGCACTCGAAAAATGCATTGCTTTAACAAACACCAATACACCACTATTCTGAACTGCACTTCTATTGTCCTGAGCTTTCGTATGAAATGTATAGCCATTAATGTCATAATCGGACCATGTTTTCACATTTAAACATGGACCACCCAGTATCCATTTTAATATCTCTGATACATTTGATCTAACAAGAAAGGTCTTTTTAAACCATGACAAAAATGTTTTGTTGTGCTCATTCAAAATCCACATTTCTTTCTTCTTTGGATGACATTTTTTCAACTCATTAATATGAAATGTGATATACGGTTGAGGATTAGCTATGTTATTCAAGATGTATGATTCTAACTTCGTCATCTGTTCAGCTGACAATGATTTGACTTTCAATCCACAAATCCCCTTTCCCTCATTATTAACTCGTTCATGGAGAGATGGAGGCAAACCTATGTGTTGCACCGTAGCCATGTAGCTCGTACAAAACTCCGATACCTCCTCAGAAATATACTTTTCAATAATGGAGGCTTCAGGTCGATATGGATTTTTAACATACCCCTTCAATATTTTAATATACCTTTCAAAAGGATACATCCAACGAAGATATACAGGTCCAAAAAGATTTATTTCTTGAAACAGATGAGTCATTAAATGCACCGTTATATCTAAAATAGTTGGAGGAAAATACATCTCCAATTGACAAAGTATAAAAATTTCATCCTTTTCCAAAATGATCAAAGCATTCACATCAATCGCATTGTTACAAATTGAATTGAAAAAAATAAGACAACTTAATTATAATCTTTATGACACTGATGGGAAATATTCCACGCAATGAAACTAGTATAATTTATTGCATCATGACATGACAATCATGTGATTTCATACCTATCAACTTCAAGTCCTTCAATGAGACAAAAATTTTTACATTTGAAGAATAACCTTGAGGCACTTTGATATCATGAAGACACTGAAAAAGCTAATTTTCTCCCTCTTCGATAATGTATGAAAAGCTGGGGGAAGAAATGTTCATCTTCCTTTAGGAGTGGGAGCTAAATTCAAATGTATTCCCATTGATAGTAAGTCTAATATTGCATTCAACCCATCTTTTTTTCTTTCCATTAATATTGAACAATGTTCCAATCAAAAAATCACAGATATTCTTCTTCACATGCATGAAATCAATATTATGTTTAACTTCATGATACCTCCAATATGGTAGCTCAAAAAATATTGACATTTTCTTCCAAATATGTCTATCATTACTAGATTTCCGTGTCTTTCCTAATGTCACATCAAGGGTTTTCAACCTCTCAAAATACATATCAGGGGATAAAGATTTTGGAGCAGTATCAAATTCTTGTGAGCCATTGAATGCTTTTTTTAGTCTTCTATAAGGGTGATCCATAGGCAAAAACATTTGATGACTCCTGTACACTATTTTCCTCCCATGATGCAATTGACAATATGACATTTGTTGTTCACAAATTGGACATACTTTATTCCCTTTTACACTGTATCCAGAAAAATTTCCATACGTTGGAAAGTCATTTATAGTGAACAAAATCACTACATGCAGTTGAAAATATTCTATTTTATAAGAATCATACACCCTAATACCATCATCCCATAATAGTTTCAAATCATCAATCAACGGTGACAAGTAAACATCATTATCCTGACCGGATTTCTTTGGACCTGAGATCATTATAATCATCATGACATATTTGCGCTTCATAAAATCTTTAGGAGAGAGGTTGTAAATTACCAATAAAATAGGCCATGAACTATGTGTGATACTGAGGGTTCGGTATGGATTCATTCAATCTGTGCACAACCCTAGTCTGAGATTTCTAATTTCATTTCCAAATATAGAATACTACGCATCAATTTTCTTCCATTATAGACAATCATCTGGATGGCATATTTTTCCATCACATACCCGCTCCTCAGCATTCCATATTAAACTTTTTGCATCATGTGAATTAGAAAATAAATGTTTGAAATGATGAATTATAGGAAGATACCAAAATACCTTTGAAGGGAGCTTTGTAATCTCTACATCAGCCTATGATTTTTCTTTCACCTTATACCGTGATGTCCCACATTTAGGACACTATGACAAAAATTCATATTCCTTCCTATATATAATGCAGTCATTCAGACAGGCGTGTATTTTCTTATATCCCAATCCCATCGGGCATAATATTTTCTTGACCTTATAATGTGAATATGGAAGATCGTTATCTTTTGGAAGAATGTCTTTCATCAATTGTACCAGCTCTATAAAACTTCTGTCACTCCATCCATGTTTCTCCTTCAGGTTAATCAATCTTAACAACACTGAAAAAACCGTAAAATCTATACAACAAGGATATAATGGTTTTTCAGCATCACCATATAGACACGCAACTGTTGGTTCTATCTCAATTTGTTCTTCTACAATATCGCGAATCATTTCTTCAATTCCATCAGAGTTACCATCTTGCGAATCATCATCATCAGTGACATTACTTCCAGATTCACCATTCCAAATCCAAGGGCTTTAACTCGAATTAAAACCATGACAAATCAGATGATATTTTATCTCTATACTTTTCAACTTCTTCATATTCAAACATTTCAGGCATGGACAGAAAAAAGACACAACTTAGAACATTTCATTTAGCAAATTCCAAAAAGGCATCAACACCTTCCTCATATTCATTTCTCATTCGATGTTCCATAATCCAACTTCGACACATTATTACCTATAACAAATATAAAAAATATATATATTTTTAAGATAATAAAAATTTATGTTTATATGAAAAAAATCATAATTTGAATGTAAAACAATTTTGAAATATAAAAGAAATCTATGAGTATTTAAAAAATATGCTTGAATATTATTTTTAAAACAAAATATAGTTAGATATAAAAGTTTTTAATTCCATTGAATCCAAGAAAACCATGGGGCCTACAGTGGTTGATAGAAAATTGGAGAAAATGGAGTAAACCTGAGAATCAAATCATATTTAAAATAAAAATTCAGATGGAGAAAATCACAATGTAAAGCCAATCATCATATCATAATCTCAGAAACCACGATGTAGTAGTCAATCCCAACTGACACTTATCCCCCACCCCCTTGGACACCCCCAGGACACCACCACTCCCATGTATAGCCCCCCCCCCCCCACCCACCCACTGGTCACCACCCCCACCCCCTTGAACACCCATGGACACCACCACACCCTGGGACAACCCCCCAACCCCTCCTGGTCACCCCCACACACTGTAAAGCCCCCCACCCCTCTAAACAGCACCCCCACCCCTCCTGGACACCACCCCCACCCCCTACCCCCTTGGACACCCCCTGGACAGCACCCCACCCCTCTAGACCGCACCCCCACCCCTCCTGGACACCACCCCCACCCCTACCCCTTTGGACACCACCCCCGGACACCCCCAACCCTCTGGAAAGCCCCCCCCCCTCCCCCTAGACAGCCCCACCCCTCTAGACAGCACCCCCACCCCTCCTGGACAGCACCCCCACCCTCACCCCCTTGTACACCCCCAACCCTATGGACAACCCCCACCCCCCAGACAACCCCCAAAACCCTCTGTACAGGCCCCCAACCCCTTGGAAATCCCCCCCCCCCCCACACCCACCCACCCCCTTGGACACCCCCCTAGACAGCCCCCACCCCTCTAGACATCACCCCCACCCTCCTAGACACCACCCCCACCCCTACCCCCTTAGACACCCCCCTGGAAACCCCAACCCTCTGGACAACCCCCCACCCCCCAGACAACCCCCAAAACCCTCTGGATAGGCCCCCACCCCCTTGGACATCCCCCACACCCTTGGACAGCCCCCAAACCCACCCACCACCTTGGACACCCCTGGACACCCCCAACCCTCTGGACAGCCCCCCCACCCCTTGGACAACCCCCACCCCTCTAAACAGCACCTCCACCCCTCCTATACACCACCCCCACCCCCACCCCCAACCCCCTTGGACACCCCCTGGGACACCCCCAACCCTCTGGACAACCCCCACCCCCCGAACAACCCCCAAAACCCTCTGAATAAGCCCCACCCCCTTGGATAGCCCCCACACCCACCTATCCCCTTGGACTACCCCTGGACACCCCCAACCCTCAGGACATCCCCCCACCCCCTAGACAACCCCACCCCTCTAGACAGCATCCCACCTCTCCAAGACAGCACCCCCACCCCTACCCCATTGGACACCCCCTGGACACCCCAACCCTCTAGACAGCCTCGCCCCCCGGAGAACCCCCAAAACCCTCTGGACAGGCCACCACCCCCTTGGACAACCCCCCACACCCACCCACCCCCTTGGACACCCCCTTGACACCCCCTACCCTTTGGACAACCCCCACCCCATGGACAGCCCCCACCCCTCTAGACAGCACCCCCACCCCTCCTGGACACCACTTCCACCCCCTACCCCCTTGGACACCCCCTAACCCTCTGGACAGCCCCCCACCCCCGGAAAAACCCCCAAAACCCTCTGAACAGGCCCCCACCCACTTGGACATCCCCCACACCCACCCACCCCCTTGGACACCCCCCTGGACACCCCCAATCCTCTAGACATCCCCCCACCCCCTGGACATCCCCCACCCTTTTAGACAGCACCCTCACCCCTCCTGGACACCACCCCCACCCCTACCCCCTTGGACACCCTCCTGGACACCCCCAACCCTCTGGACAGCCCCCATCCCCCTGGACAGCCCCACACCCCTCCAGACAGCACCCCCACCCCTCCTGGACACCACCCCACCCCCTACCCCCTTGGACACCCCCTAGACACCCCCAACCCTCTGGACAACCCCCACCCCCGGAAAACCCCCAAAACCCTCTAGACAGGCCTCCACCCCTTTGGATAGCCCCCACACCCACCCACCCCCTTGGACACCCCTGGACACCCCCATCCCTCTGGACAGCCCCCACCCCCCGGACAACCCCCCAAACGATGGTTTACATATAAAAATTAGGCATGGTGAAAAACTAAAAACACATGCATTTAATATATACTTCTTCCTGAAATTTATGGAACTAAATATTATTAAATATGGCTACTTAAATGATCATATGATAATGAAAAATAACTATTGATATTCAACTAGTCAAATGATCACATATTTTCTCGATAACTAATATCATAATGTGGTAATGGATAATTCTAGAAATCTTAAGCATATCATCAAGGCCTTGGACAAGGCCTCAAAAAATACTAGGGTAAGCCCTCATCAGAACCTAATTTTATTTGGAATCATGAGACATAGCGATGCATCGAAGGTCCATAGAGGTTAACATGCATTACATTATATGTCTAATAGATTCTCATATAAAAGAGGATAAACATAAGCAACAACAACACATGAAATATCATTTCCCAATTCGTACATTTAATTAATAACCATTCTAAGAAGTAATATAGGTGAATGAGATCATTAGTTGTCAATGACAACAAAAATTACCATCAATGTCGGGCATTCGCGAAACAAAAACAAACTAAATAGAAGTATGTGAGGATTACGTGAATATTATGAGTCGATCTAAATGATCTGGGGATGATAAATAATATGATGATGGAAAAATGAGGTAAGAGGGTTCTAAATCAAAGAATCTTACTTAGTTTAAAAAAATCGCAAAAAGTAAATATAGACTATCCGGGAAAACAAACGAATGAAATAAAGTCATGGGAGGATTACCTGAGTGTTACGAGTTGAGATGATTGATCCAAGGAGAGTAAAGATTATAAACGATGATGGAAAAACGAGTTTAACGCAACGAGATCGATGAGTCGATTAGGGTTTACCGTACGAGAGAGACGAGTCGTCGGACTGTCAATCGAAAAATCATAAATGACAATCCACGAGGCTTGTTAATTTTTTAAATGTTTTATAACGTCAGTTATTTAATAACCGACGTTATAAACTATTTTTTTTACAATTATAACATCGGTTATTATAATGATCGACATTATAAATGTATCAGATACTGATTTTTTTATGTTGGTTATTTTATATCTGACGTAAAAAAAATCTGCGTGTTGGTTTTTTAAGTCGGTTATATAATAACTGACGTAAAAAGTACATCAGAAATCACAGTTTTTTACATTGGTAATTTTATAACTGATGTAAAAAATTCTGTTGGTTATTTTGTTACGCCGGTTATCAAATAACCGACGTCAAAAAGGCCTCAAAAGCTGATTTTTTAACGTCGGTTATTTTATAACCGATGTTAAAAATTATTAGATATCTCGTTTTTTACGTCAGTTATCAAATAACCGGCGTAAAAAACACCGTGCATTGGTTTTTTATGTCAGTTAATTTATAACCGACGTAAAAAATGAACGCGCGTGATTTGTAATGTCAGTTATTAAAATAACCGATGTTAAAAATTTAATCACTGCATTTTTTACGTCTGTTATAAAATAACCGACGTAAAAAACCACGTTTCATAGATTATCACGTCGGTTATATATAACCGACATAAAAAATGGTGATGTAAATAATGTTTTCTTCACTAGTGTGTGTTTCTTTGAATATATGGAATTTGTTTTGGAAATGTGAAATGGTTAATTTAGCTTCCTTGCATGGCATGATTGATCGGGATTCCTTGTGTGGCATGTTTGGATCATGGTATGACTGTTTGGATTTCCTTTGGTTTCTTGGTTTGGGTGATATGGCTTGGTAATGGTGTGTTTGGCTTGTGGTAATGGTTGCACTTGTAATTATTCTATATAAACAGTTTATATAAATGTGATAGCGGTTTTATCCTAGTGGAATGTGTAGGGAATTCATTTGGGGAAAACCTACTGAGTTTTAGTAGTCACCCCCTGCATTGGCACATTGGTGTCTTTGCAGATGTCTTGTACCGTGACGTGGTAAAAGGTAAGGCATCAACCTCTTTTAGTGGTGCGTTGTGATGTCTTGGTAGAGCTTGGAGCTTGGAGCTGGGTGTGGAGCTGTGGAGGTGTCATGGCTCGTGGTGCTATGGTTGTTTAGTTTCCACGGTGTACTCTGATGTGTTGTAGACTTGTCTAGTTGTTCTGGGTTTGGTTTGCATTGTAGAACGACTTGGTTGTTAATGGATGGTTTGGTTGGGTTTGTTGACATGCATCATATTGTTGTGGATAATTTGGTTGGTTTTGTTTTAAGGGAAAATATTTCCCCAATCTGTTCTCAGAGCCCTCAGTTTTATTGTCAACCTTTGGCACCTTGGGAACATCGCTTAAGGCCAAGTAAACCTCATCGCCTCCTCAAGCCAATGAGGTAGGGGCAGGGTGTTACAATAATGATAATGATAATAATAATAACAAAACTGTGATAATAATAATAATAATAATAATAAAATAATAATACAAGTGCATTGCATATGCATGTATATGGTAATAAATAATAAATAATAACGCACGGGCATCTACATTTTCATGTGATGATAGTAATAATAACAATAGAAGTAATAATAGTAGTAATAGTGGTGATGATAGTTGTAGTACTAATGCATATGATTATAAAATATTGTATGTGCATTACATGTGCATGTGTATGGTAATAAATAATAATTCTTGTGCATTTCATTTTCTTGTGATGATGAGGATGATAATAATAGTATTAATAATATTAATAATATTAATAATAACAATGCCTGTGATAATAGAATAACGCACGTTCATTTAATGTGCATGTATGTGCATTTGGATGTGCATTTTCATGTGATGATAATAATAATAACAACAATGAATACAACACCAATAGCCACCACAATAATAATAATAACAATAAAAATAACAAATCATGTGATAATAAAATAACGTGTGTGCATTGCATGTGTATGTGTATGGTAATAAAAATATAATAATAACACGCATGCATGTGCATGTTCATTTGCATGAGGTGATGATAATAATAATAATAATAATAATAACAGTAATAATAAGTTATAGTTGTTTGAAAAAACAGCACACATGACAAAAGTGCTAGAAACGGTGTCTCGAAAAACCTAACAAATCACATAGTCATTAAAAAAGCCATAACATCTTCATTAGGTGTCCATTTCCACTCAGTGAATAGTCAAACTAAATATCATGTAACGAACTATGATAAAAATAGGTACCAGAGGATGAACAGACACACAGATCAGAAGTTATGACCAATTTAAGAAAAATTTGAACTGGATCCGGACACAGAAATGGAGTTTTTGGAGTGGTATCACTAATATATCTTCTGTTTCATTGATCTTATCACAGACTTTATTAGATTTGGTCCTCATTCATCTCACAAGATTCTATTTTACTAGTCACAACACTCAAACGGACACCCGAAGGAGAAGTTATTCCTATTTTAGTGAGTTGTGGGTTTCTTAGTTTTTTAGGCGCTTGGAGGGTTACTCAATTTAAAAAGACAATATCTTCTACTAAGTGTGTTCATTTTGTCTCTACCACATATAAAATATAATATTTTGAAATGATACGCACCCTGGTGACCACTGGAACCCTTTCTGACAATCTTAGACCCCCAAAAAGACCCAAAATCCCTTTGGATGGTCAAAATATTGGCTTCTGGTGTCCGTTTTGCAATAACTTCTTCTATGGGTGTTCGTTTTTCCTCTACCACATATCAAATCAAAGAATAAGACTCGAAATACACACCTATAACCACTGAAGCACATTCTCACATCATTGAAGGACCAAAAAGGAACTTAAACCCATCAAAAGACCATAACTTCTACTCCGGGAGTCTGTTCTCCCTCTACCTTTTATCAAATCAAAGATTTCGACTAGATCTACACATTTTTGAACAATAGGAACACCTTATCACGTTATTAAAGATCCAAAAGTTCCATAAGTCCTCCAAATGAAAATAACTTCTGCTCTAGGTGTCTGTTTCACCTCTACCACATATCAAATTAAATCTTGTGACTATCTCTACACATCTTTGACAACCATGAACAACTAAATAACCCTAAAAAACCGTGAATAACCCCATAAACACTAAAAACCATTAAAAACCATGAAAACCCCAAACAAACCCAAAAAAACCCTAACAAACACTAACAAATCCTAACAAACAATAATAAACCCTAACAAACCCCAAAAATCCTAAAAAAACAAAACAAACCCTAAAACACCCTAACAAGCCCTAACCAACCCCAAGAAGCACTAAGAAACCCCAATAAACACAAAAACCCTGAAGAAACCTTAAAAACCCCCTAAGAAAACATAAAATCCTCAAACATAACCTTAAAAACCTTAATAACCCCAAGAAAACCCTATGCAAACCTAGGAAACACTAACAAACCGTTAGAAACCCTAACACACACTTAGAAACCCTAACACGCCCTTAGAAACCCCAACGCACCCATAGAAACCCTAACACAACCTTAAAAACCCTTAGAAACCATAGCACACCCTTTGAAACCCTAACCCGCCCATAAAAACCCTAACCCACCCTTAGAAACCCCAACACACCCTTATAAACCCCAAAAAACCCTTAGATGCCATAAATCACTCAAAAAAGAACTAATAAATCTTAACAAACCCTACCGATGAATAATAAACCATAATAAACCCTAATAAACCCTATAGCCCACTACTAAACCCTAGTAAACACTAATAAATCTTAATAAACCCTAAAAACAATATTATACCCCAATAAAATATACAAAATACCTAGAAACCCAATTATACAACAAAAATTCTATTAAACCATTCAAAAGGCTAATATTCACAAAAAACCCTAAAAACCCAGAAAACCTGACAAAACCCTAAAAAAACCATAAAAACCCATAAAAACACTAAAGAACCCTAAATAACCACTAAATCCACTAACAATGCTGCATAAACCCTATCAATTGCTTCAAAAACCCAAAAATTGTTTCAAAACCCAAAAAACACAACAAAACCCCAAAAAATGCTAAAATAACTCTAACAAAGCTTAAAAACTCCAAACACAACCATAAAACCCATAAAACACTTAAAACCCCCAAATGACTCAAAAAAATCGTAACAAACCCTAAAAACCCTAACAAAACCTAACAAAACCTAATAACCACTATTATCCCCTAAGAACCACTCATAAACCCTAATAACCCATAAAACCCACTATTAAACCCTAAAAACCCTAATAAACAATAATAAATCGTAATAACCTGTAATAAACCCTAACAAAATCTATTAGACCCTAATAAACGCTACAAAAGAAGAATAAAACTACATTGCATATGCACGTGCATGGTAATAAATAATAAATAATAACGCACATGCATATGCATTTGCATGTGATGATAATAATAATAACAACAGTAGTAGTAGTAGTAGTAGTAGTAGTAGTGATAATAGTAGTAATACCAATGCATGTGATAATAGAATATTTCATGTTCATTACGTGTGGACGTGCATTATAATAAATAATAATGCACGTGCAATGCATTTGCATGTGATGATGATGATGATGATAATAATAATAATAATATTGTTATTATTATTAATAACAATGCATGTGATAATAGAATAATGCACGTGCATTCAATGTGTGCATTTATGTATTTGCATGTGCATTTTTGTGTGCATTTTCATGTGATGATAATAACAATAACAACAATAACAACAACAACAACAACAACAATAAGAATAACAATGTATGTGATAATAAAATAACGTATGTGCATTGCTTGTGCATGTGTATGGTAATAAAAAATAAATAAGAATGCATGTGCATGTGCATGTGCATGTGCATGAGATGATAATAATAATAATAATAATAATAACAGTAATAATAATAATAATAACAACAATGCATGTGTTAATAGAATAACACACATGCATTTCATGTGCAGTGCATGATAATAAATAATAACTCATAGCGCACGTGATGATAATAATAACAATAATAGTAATATTAATAATAATAGTCCATGTGATAATATAATAACACACAAGCATTGAATGTGTGCATGTATGGTAATAAATAATAACATACGTGCATTTGAATTTGCATTTGATGATAATAAAAACAATAAAAATAAGAGTAATAATAAAAATAACAATAAAAATGCATGTGATAATAGAATAATGTAGGTGCATTGTGTGTGTGCATGCATGGTAATAAATAATAACAGACATGCATGTGCATTTTAATGTTATGATGATGATAATAATAATAGTAATAATATAAATATTAACAACAACAACAACATATGCACGTGCATTGAAATAAATAAGAAATAATAAATAATAACGCATGTGCATCTGCATTTTCATTAGATAATGATAATAATAATAATAATAATAATAATGATGATGATATTTATAATAATGGTAATGATAATAATGATATAGATAATAATGATAATAATAACGTGTTTGATAATAGAATAACACACGTCCTAAGAAACCCTAACAAAACCTAACAAACCCTAACAACCACTAATAACCCCTAAAAACCACTAATAAACCCAAATAATACCCAAAACACACAACTAAAACCTTAAACCCTAATAAACACTAATAAATCATTATAACCTCTAATAAACCCTATTATACTCTAATAAATGTACAAAAGCCCTAAAACCCATAATATATAATAAAAATCACAATTATACCATAATAAATCCTAATAATCACTAATAACCATAACAAACCCGACAAAACACTAACAAACCTGCCTAATAATTGCATAAAAAACCCTAAAACCTACTAATAAACCCTAAAAACCCTAATAACCCCATAATAAATTGTAAAAAACCCAAACAACCCCAAATAAATCATAACAAATCCTAACAACACCAAATAAATCGTAACAAACTGAAACAAACAATACAAACCCCTAATAACCTACAATAAACCCTAACAAATCATAATAAATCGTAATAAATTGTAATAAACCCAAATACACGTTAATAAACCCTAATAAATAAAATAAACCATATGAAACCCTAATAAATCCAAAATAACACTAAAAAGGTTGATAAACCCTAGAAAAGATATTAATGCCTACAAAGCCCAATAAAATGCTAATATACAATAAAAAATGCTAATAAACCGTAAAAAATCCTAAAGAACTCTAATAAACCCTAGAGAACACTAATAAACCCTAAAAACCATAATAAAATCTAAAGAATAGTAAAAAAACCCTAAAGAACCCAAAAAATGCTAAAACACGTTACATAAACCCTAAAAACCGCTACAATACCCAATCAAACCCTAAAACACACTAAAAAACCCTAACAACTCCTATCAATCCCAAAAAATAAAAATAAACCTTTAAACCCCCCCCCCCCCCCCAAAACCCTTGAAAACCCATCAAATACTATTATACCATAAACACCCGTTAATAACCCTTTAAACCCCTAAAACCTACTATAAATGATAAACAACCATTAAAACAGTAAAAAGGCAAAAAATAGATACATAAACATTAAAACATTACATAAACCCTAAAAATGCAACATAAACCCTAAAAACACAACATAAACCCAAAAAACACTACATTAACCCAAAAAACGCTACATAAACTCAAAACGCACTATATAAACCCTAGAACTGTAACATAAACACTAAACAATGCAACATAAACATTAAAAAATGCTACATAAAACCTAAAAACACAACATAAACCCTAAAAACACTACATGAACCCTAAAAACGTTACATTAAATCGAAAAAATGCAACATAAACTCTACATAAACCCTAAAAATTCTAAATAAACCCTGAAAACGCAACATAAATCCTAAAAAATTCTACATAAAACCTAAACTCTAAACATGCTACATAAAACCTAAAAACATTACAAAAACCCTAAAAATGCTACATAAAACCAAAAACCAATAACTAAACCCTAAAAGAGATACATAAATACTAAAAATGCTACATAAACTCAAACAACACTATACAAACACTAAAAAATGCTACAAAAACCCAAAAGACACTTCAGAACCCTCAAAAATATTAAACCCTAATATACCATAATATAAACAATTAAACCCTAATAAACCCCTAATTAACTCTAATAATCCCTAAAAACGCCTTATAATCCCTAAAAGCCCTAATAAACTCTACTCAACCGTAATAAAACCCCAAAAATACCTAATAAACCCTAATAAATGACAATAAAACCTAATAAACCATAAAAAACATATAGAAAACCAAAACAAGCCTAGCCAACCCAAATAGAATCTAATAAACACTAATAAACCATAATAAACCCCAAACAAACCTTAAAAATCAATGATAAACCATAAAAAAATCCAAATAAACCCTACTCAACCCTAGCAAACCTTAACACACCATAATGATCCCTAATAAAACCCTCCAAACCCTAATAACGAAAACAAATGCTAGATACCTTAAAAATCCCTAGAAATCCTGATAAACTCTAATATAACTTAAAACCCTAAAAATAATCACAAACACTAAAAAAATGATCACAAACAATAAAAAAACGCTATATTACCTAAATAGACATAAAAACACTAATATAACCTAATAAAGACAAAAAAATGCTAATATACCATAGAAATCCCTAGAAACCATAATAAACCATAATAAACTCAAATATAACCTATGAAACCCTAAAAAAACTCACAAACAAAAACAAAATGCTCAAAAACAATAAAAAACACTATATTATCTAAAAAGATATAACAATCACTAATATAACTTAATAAAATAGAAAAACTAATAAAACCCTAACAAACCTAATAAACCCTAAAATCCCTAATAAACCCTAATAAAAACAAATAACCACAAATAAAACTATAATAAAATCCTAAAAATACTTTCTCAACCCTAATAAACCTTTATACACCCTATAAAACCCAATAAAAACCAATTAAACCCCAATAAACAAAAAACAGAAACAATCCATTAAAAATACCTAGAAACCATAACAAACCATAATAAATTCTTATAAAACCTAATAAACCATAAAAAATTCTAACAAACACTAAAAACATGCTAATAAAACCTAAAAGGTCCTAAAAACCCCTCATATATATTAACAAAAACTAAAAAACACTCATATACCCTAATAAAAACACTAACAAGCCCTAGTAAACCCAAAAAATCCCTAACAAACCCAAATAAACACTACACAACCCTAATAAAACCTAATAAAACCTAATAAAACCTAATAAAACACTAAATATACCTACTCAACCCTAATAAATCCCTAAAAATACCTACTCAACCCTAATAAACCTTAACACACAATAATAAACCATAATAAACCCCACTAAACCCTAAAAAACAAAAATATACAATTAAAAAGCCCTAAAAGCCCTAATAAATGCTAATAAAACCTAAAAAAGCTTAAAAGAACTAATAAACCCTAATAACCACTACTAAACCCTAAAAAACCCTAATATACCCTCTTAAAAATTAATAAACCATAATGAACAACAATTAAACCTAATAAATCCTAAACATACCCAAATATACCATAATATACCATAATATACCCTAATAAACCCAACTCAATCCTAATAAAACCCTAAAAATACCTAATAAACCCTAATAAACCTTTACACACCATAATAAACCCTAATAAAATCCTAATAACCCTCACCAAACCCTAAAAAATGCTAATATACCATTAAAAACCCTAAAACCCTTACAAACAATAATAAATGCTAATAACACCTAAAAATTCTAAAAAATTCTAGTAAACCCTAAAAATACCTCTAATAATAATAGTAGTAATAATGCACGTGCATGTGCACATGCAGGTGCATGGTTTAAATAATAAATCATGATGCACGTGCATGGGAATATGCCTGCGCATTTTCATGTGAATGATAATAAATAATAAATTATAAATAATAACGCATTTGAATTACATGTGTATGAGCATGTGGATGTGAATGATAACAAATAATAAATAATAACACACATCCAAGTGCATGTCCATGCGCATGTGCATCTGCATGTGCAAGTTCATGTGCATGGTAATAAACAATAAATAATAACCAAGTCCACATGAATGTGCATTTGCATGTGAATGATAATAAATAATAAATAATAACACATGTGATAATAGAATAATGCACGTGCATTGCGTGTTCATGTGCATGAGAATAAATAATAATAACACATGTGATAACAGAATAATGAAAGTGCATTACATTATCATGTGCATGATAATAAAAAATATATAATAATGCACGTGCATGTTCATTTACATGTAATGATAATGATAATAACGCATTCACGTGCATGGTAATAAATAATAAATAACAACCCACGTGCATGTGCATTTGTATATGATGATACAAAAAATAATAATAATAATAGAATTACGCAAGTGCATTTCATATGCACGTTAATAGTAATAAATAATAAATAAATAATAATAGATAAGAACGCACAGGCATGTTCATGTGCATGTGCATTTACATTTTATGATAATATTAATAATACTAATTGTAATAATAATAATAATAATAATAAAGTGTGCACGTGCATGGTAATAAATAATAAATAACAATGAACATGCATGTGCATTTTCTTGTGATAATGATTTTAATATTGATAATGATAATAATAATAATAATTATTATTATTATAATTATTATTATGATAATAATAATAATAATAAACGAATTATACAAGTTCTTTGCATATGCACGTGCATGGTAATAAATAATAATGTCTGTGCATTGCATTTTCATGTGATGATGATGATAATAATAATTATGACACATGTGATAATAGAATAACGCACGTGAATTTAATGTTCATGTATGTGTATTCACATGTGCATTTTCATGTGATGATAACAACAACAACAACAACAACAACCACCACCACAATGATAATAATAATAACAATAATAATAACAACGCATGTGGTAATAAAATAACGTGTGGGAATTTCATGTGCACATGCCTAGTAATAAAAATATAATAATAACGCACGTGCATGTGCATGTTCATGTGGATTAGATGATGATAATAACAATAATAATAACAGTAATAAAAAGTTATTGTTATTTGAAAAAACAACAGACATGAAAAAAATGCTAGAAATGGGGTCTTGAAAAACCTAAAAAACCACAGAGTCATTGAAAAAGGCATAAATTCATATTCAGGTGTCTATTTCCTCTCCATGAAGAGTCAAACTCAATCTCATGGAACTAACTATGATAAAAATAGGTGTCGAAGGCCGAAAAAACACACAGATCAGAAGTTATGACCATTTTAAAAACATTTGACAGGGATTCGTACATGGTAATGGAGTTTTGGAGGCCTTATGATGGGTTTCTGGGATTTCAGGTTATCTAACATGAATTAAACTATGTTCATTCCATTTTTTGGTGTATATCTCTTCGCTACTTTCGATTTTATATGTTGTAGAGCTCAAACGGACAAACGGAGCGAAAGTTATGGCCGTTTGAAGTTGGATTTTTTTTGGATTGGTATAACTAATATATCTTTTTTTTAATCTTCACATAGTTTCTACTAAACTTGGTCCTCACTAATCTCATGATCTTCGATTTGACTGGTCACAGCGCTCAAACGGACACCTGAAGGAGAAGTTGTGCCTATTTTAGTGAGTTTTGGTTTTCTTATGTTTTTAAGCTCTATGAGAGTTTCCCAATTTAAAAAGACAATAACTTCTGCTACGTGTGTTAATTTTGTCTCTACCACATATCAAATCAAATATTGTGAAAAGATACACATTTCGATAACCATTGGAACCCTTTCTAACATTCCTCAACCCCCAAAAAGTCCCAAAATCCCTTTTGATGGTCAAAAGATTGGTTTTGGTGTCCGTTTTGAAATAACTTCTTCTATGGGTGTCTGTTTTGTCTTTACCACATATCAAATCAAATATTACAACTAGAACCACACTCGTATAACCACTGAAGCATCATCTCACATCCTTGAAGGACCAAAAAGGAACTTAAACCCTTCAAAAGACCATAACTTCTACTTCGAGAGTCTATTTTGCCTATACCATATATCAAATTGAAGCTTTCGACAAGATCTACACATTTGTGACCAATAGGAACACCTTATCACGTTATTAAAGATCCAAAAGGTCCTTAATTCCTCCAAATGCCAATGACTTCTACTATGGGTGTCTGTTACACCTCTACCACAAATCAAATTGAAGCTCGTGTCTAGCTCTACACATCAGGGACAACCATGAACAACTAAATAACCCTAAAACCATGAATAAGTCCATAGACACTAAAAACCATTAAAAACCATAATAAACCTAAAAAACTCTAACAAACACTAACAAACCCTAAAAAACCCTACCAAACCCTAAAAAACCCAAAAAAACCCTAAAAACCCCAAAAAAACCCAAAAAAACATAACAAAACCTAACAAACCCTAAAAACCCTAGCAGACCATAACAAGCCCTAACAAACCACAAGAAGCACTAAGAAACCCCAATAAACCCAAAAACCCGAAGAAACCCTAAAAACCCCTAAGAAACCACAAGAAACCCTAACAAAACCCTAAAAATCCCAACAAAACCCTAAGAAAGCCTATGAAACACTAACACACCCTTAGAAACCCTAACACACCCTTAGAAACCCTAACACACCCATAGAAACTGTAGCACACCCTAAGAAACCCCAACACACCCATAGAAACCATAACACAACCTTAGAAAACCTTAGAAACCATAGCATAGCCTTAGAAGCCCTAAGCCGCCCATAAAACCCCTAACTCACCCTTAGAAACCCTAACACACCCTTAAAAACCCTAACAAACCCTTTGACACCATAAATCACTCTAATAAGCACTAATAAATCCTAACAAACCCTAACAACCAATAATTAACCATAATAAACAATAATAAACCCTAAATCCCACTACTAAACCCTAATAAACACTAATAAATCGAAATAAACCCTAAAAACACTATTAGACCCCAATAAAAGCTACAAAATACCCAAAAACCCAAATATACAACAACAATTCTATAAAACCATTCAGAACACTAATATTCATAAAAAACCCTAACAAACCTGGAAAAACCTAACAAAACCCTAAAAAACCCTAAAACCCCTAAAAAAAATAAAAAAACCTTAAAAACCCTAAAAACCGTAAAAATCCTAAAAAACCTAAAAACCCTAAAAAACCCTAAAACCCCTAAAAACATGAAAAATCCAAAAACCCCAAAAACAAACAAAAAAACACCAAAAAAACCTCAAAAAACAATGAAAACCCTCATAAATGCTAAAAACCCTGAAAACCACTAAAAATTCTAAAAATCCCTAAAATTCCTAAAAATGCCTAAAAAACCGAAAACCAACCCTATGAAACCCTTAAAAACACTAAAACCCACAAGAAAACCCTAAAAACCACAAAATAAATCCTAATACACCATAAATAACCCTAAAGAAACCTAAAAACACTAAAGAACCACTAAAGACACTATCAACGCTACATAAACCCTAACAATTACAACAAAAAACTGAAAAATGCTTCAAAACCCACAAAATGCAACAAAACCACAAAAACGCTAAAATAACACTAACAAACCATAAAAAATCCAAACACACCCATAAAACCCAATAAAATGCATAAAACCCCAAACAACTCAAACAAGCCGTAACAAACCCTAAAAACCCTAACAAAACCTTACAAACCATAACAACCACTAATAATACCTAATAACCACTAATAAACCCCAATAACACCTAAAACCCACTATTAAACCCTAAAACCCCTAATAAGCACTAATAGATCGTAATAACCTGTAATAAACCCAAATAAACTCTATTAGACACTAATAAATACTACAAAATCCCTAAACCCCCTAATATACAATAAAAAACTCTATTAAACCATAATAAACCCTAATAATCACTAAAAAACCCTAACAAACCTGACAAAACGCTACTAAAACATCCAAATAATAGCCTACAAAACCCTACAACCCCCTAATAAACCCTAACAAACCCTAATAAAATAGTAACAAACCCTAACAACCCCAAATAAATTGTAACAAATCCTAACAACACCAAATAAATCGTTACAAACTGAAAAAAACAATAAAAAACCCCTAATAAACTGCAATAAACCCTAGCAAATCATAATTAACCCTAATAAATAGTAATAAACAAAAATACACGTTACTAAACCCTAATAAAAAAATAAACCCTAATAAACCTAAATAAATCCTAAATAACCCTAAAAAGGATGATAAACCCTAGAAAAAGCTATTATTTCCTACAAAAGCCCAATAGAACCCAAATATACAATAAAAATGCTAATAAACTTTAAAAAATACTAAAGAACGCTAATAAACCCTAAAGAACACTAATAAACCCTAAAGAACCGTATTAAACTCTAAAGAAAACTAAAAAACCCTAAAGAACCCCAAAAATTCTAAAACACATTATATAAACCCTAAAAACCGCTACAACAGCCAAAAAAACCCTAAAATGCATTAAAAAAAATCAAACAACCCCTATCAATCTCAAAAAAAAAAAATAAACCCATAACCCCCTCCCCCCAAAAAACCATTAAAATTCCATCAAATACCATAAAAACCCATAAACACCCGTTAACAACCCTTAGAAACCCTAAAATACTAAAAACCATAAAAAACCATTAAAACCCAAAAAAAGGCATCAAATAGATACATAAACCCTAAAAAAATTATATAAACCATTAAAAATGAAACAAAAAACCTAAAAACACAACATAAACCAAAAAACACAACATAAACCCAAAAAACACAACATAAACCATAAAACGCAACATAAACCCAACAAATGCAACATAAACCCTAAAAGCACTACATAAACACTAGAACTGTAACATAAACCCCAAAAAAACACAACATAAACCCTAAAAAATGTAACATAAACATTAAAAAATGCTACATAAAATCTAAAACCACAATATAAACCCTAAAAACACTACATGAACCCTAAAAACATTACATAAACCCTAAAAACTACAACATAAACACTACATGACCCCTAAAAATGATACATAAACCCAGAAAACGCTATATAAACCCTAAAAAATGCTACATAAAACCTAAACCCCAAACATGCAACATAAACCCTAAAAACGTTGGATAAACCCTAGAAATTATACATAAAATCTAAAATTGCTAACTAAACCCTAAAAATGCTACATAAATGAAAAAATACTACCTAAACTCTAACAACGCTACACAAAACCTAAAAATTGCTACAAAATCCCTAAAGATGCTTTAAAACCTTCAAAAATATTAAACACTAATATACAATAATATAAAAAATTAAACCCCAATAAACCCCTAATAAACTCTAATAATCCCTAAAAACACCTTATAATCCCTTAAAATCCTAAGACACTCTACTAAACCATAATAAAACCCCAAATATACCTAATAAACACTAATAAAGGACAATAAATCCTAATAAACACTAAAAACACTTTAAGAAAACCTAAAATACCCTAACCAACCCTAATAGACACTAATAAACACTAATAAACACTAATAAACCCCAAAAGCCCCTAAAAATCGCTAATAAACCATAAATAAATCCATATAAACCCTACTCAACCTTAACAAACTTAACACACCATAATAACCCCTAATAAACCCCAAATAAAGAATAGAAGTTAGTATACCTTAAAAAATCCCTAAAACCCCTGATAAACTCTAATATAATCTAATAAACCATAAAAACACTCACAAAAAATAATAAATGATCACAAACAATAAAAACATGCAATATAACCTAAAAATACCTAAACACACTAATATAACCTAATAAAGACAAAAAATTCTAATATACCATAAAAATCCCTAGAAACCATAATAAACCATAATAAACTCTAATATAACCTATAAAACCCTAAAAATGATCACAAACAAAAACAAAAAGCTCAAAAACAATAAAAACACAATATATTATCTAAAAAGTCCAATCAAACACTAATATAACCTAATAAAACAAAAATACTAATAAACCCCTAACAAACCCTAATAAATCCTAAAAATCCCTAATAAACCCTAATAAAAACTAATAAACCCTAATATAACCCTAATAAAACCCTAAAAATACCTTCTGAACCCTAATAAACCTTGACACACCATAACAAAACCTAATAAAACCCAATTAAACCCCAATAAACAAAAAAACACAAATAAACCATTAAAAATCCCTAGACACCCTAATAAACCATAATAAATTCAAATAAAAGCTAATAAACCATTAAAAATGCTCACAAACACTAAAAACATGCTAATTATATCTAAAAAGTCATAAAAGCCCCTCATATATATTAATAAAAACTAAAAAACACTCATATATCCTAATAAAAACATGAAAAAACCCTAATAAACCCTAAAAATCCCTAACAAACCCTAATAAACCGTACTCAACCCTAATAAGCCCTATTAAAACCTTAAAGATACCCACTCAACCCTAATAAAACCCTAAAAATACCTACTCAACCCTAAAAAACCTTAACACACCATAATAAACCACAATAAACCCCACTAAACCCTAAAAACACAAATATACCATTAAAAAGCCCTAAAACCCCTAATAAATGCTAATAAAACCTAATAAAGATTAAAATCACTAATAAACACGAATAAACACTACTAAACACTACTAAACACTAAAAAACCCTAATATACCCTCTTAAAAATTAATAAACCATAATAAACCATAATAAACTGTAATAAATCCTATACATACCCAAATATACCATAATATTCCATAATATATACTAATAAACCCAACTCCATCCAAATAAAACCCTAAAAATACCTAAAAACCCTAATAAACTTTGACACACCATAATAAACCCTAATAAATTCCAAATAACCTCCACCAAACCCTAAAAATGCTAATACACCATTAAAAAACCCTAAACCCTAACAAACCATAATAAATGTTACCAACATCTAAAAATCCTAAAAAATTATAGTAAACCCTAAAAATAACTCTAATAGTAATAGTAGTAATAATGCACGTGCATGTGCATATGCATGTGCATGGTTTAAATAATAAATTATAACGCACATGCATGTGCATATGCCAGCGCATTTTCTTGTGAATGATAATAAATAATAAATTATAAATAATAACGCATGTGAATTTCATGTGTATGTACATGTGCATGTGAATGATAATAATTAATAAATAATTACAAACATACAAGTGCATATACATGTGCATGTGCATGTGCATGTGCATGTGTATGTGCATGTGCATGTGCATGTGCATGGTAATAAACAATAAAAAATAACCAAGCCCACATGAATGTGCATTTTCATGTGATTGATAATAAATAATAAATAATAACACGTGTGATAATTGAATAATGCTTGTGCATTGCATGTGCACATGCATTAGAATAACTAATAATAACACACACTACAAAATATTTAACTTTTTTCAACTGGGGCATATCTATTGGTAAAAGTACATTTTTTGTTGTTAAAATGTTTTACCAACACATATGTTCCTGTCACTAAATTGTTGGTAAAAACTATGTCGCTAAATGTTTTTGTAAAAGTTAAAATAGTTCTGTTACAATTATAATAATACAAACAGATAATATATATGTTGGTTAAAGTGTTTAGTAATAGATTCTTATGACAATTTTTTCTATTGGTAATAATATTGTCTACATATAATGTCTATTTATAAATTACATTTGAATAAAAATTATAAATTTTTATAGCTAGTAAAATTTTATATCTTATTTACTAATTTATCATATATGATTCATTTGTTTTAATTGTTAAACATATTATGATTTACATGAATTTTCAAACTTGTAAAAAAAATAAATTATATTAATAATGAAATTTAATACAAAATGAATCAATATAAAAATGTAAGATTCATCACTACTACAAAAATGGGCAATAACAGCGCTAAAATCGGGCTTTAACAGCGCTAGAAAAGCGCTGTAAAGCTCAGCGCTGATAAAGGGGGGGTCCTTTAACAGCGCTAAAAAGTGCTGTTATATGTTGCCTTTAACAGCGCTTTTTTAGCGCTGTTAAATATCTCCTTTAACAGCGCTTTTTTAGCGTTGTTAAATGTCGCCTTTAACAGCGCTAAAAAAGCACTGTTAAATCCCTGCCTGCTGCTAATAAAAAACCTGCACTAGTACAGCCAGCCGAGCAGACCTGCACAAAAACCAGTATATCAACCACAAACCTGCACAAAAACCAGTATATCAACCACAAGCATGTCATCAACCGATCACAACCCAACCAAACAGTGTTCTTACCATGAGTTAGATACCATCTACCCAGAAACCAAAACTACCTCATTACATAGTATCACAAAATATTCCTACACAACTCAGAAGATAAATACTAGAACATTCCACTATGAATTGTTTCTCCTTGGATTTCCACTTGGTTTTGACAAATCGTGCAGAGCCCATGCTCCTTGAATCATTCTGCAATACATAAAAAGGATATCCTAACTCTCCCAACCATCACCCTTAGTAATTATGTATATTAATACAAAAAAGGTAACATATAATAAATTGGGGGACTGTAATGAGACATCAAGATTAACATTCTATATATAGGATCGATGTCTGGTAGGATTGGTTGCGTTGATACATGACTCTACCTGGACCTCAAAAATAGATATATGATCTCACTCCAGGACTTTCAGAGAGACTCCAACTATGTCTAGGATGTCCTGCTGAAGCGATCGTACTACCGTAATTCGGAAAAGATACCAAAACCATCCTAGGAAGGATCATGGGAGCCAACCCTAATGAAATATGTCCTTGATATAGTGTTCAAAGAGATCAATCATGGTACATAAAATTATGTGTCATTTAAAGGGTCACATGCCTTGTCGCTTTACCCTGGGTAACTCCAATGTTCAGCTGCCTGTGTGAATATACATGTCATATCAATAGGAAATTACATGGCATGTTAAAAAACATATACGTGTTACCCTTTGATCTTGTGTCCTCTTATGCACCCTTGCCCTATGTTAGTACATGACGTCGATCTCGTGTGATTCTTCTTGTGTATCTGTACAAGGGATAAACTGCGTAGCTGGCTCATTAAAGACGTGTAGTGGGATATATTCCATGTAGGAAAGCCATGTAATCCACCCCATGTTTGTGTATCTCAAAAATTCATGCCAAGTCTTGGGGGAGGGTCTACACTACATGTGAGGTGGATATCTCAGTTGTTGATTTCACTTAAAAATAAGTCCATTTTGAACAAAACAGAGGCACTTTGAGTGGTGTCGACCACACCGGGCCTCAGATTGAGTCGGGGTTGACTCATACACATCAAATGTTACCCATGGATCATTGTCCTTAAGTTTCAATAGAATCTGAATGCGTTTGGTCAGTTTCCCGTATGTCAGTTGTTGATTTCTCACTTAAAATTAAGTCCATTTTTAACAAAAACAGAGGCACTTTCAGTGGTGTCGGCCACACTGGGCCTCGGATTGAGGCGGGGTTGACTTGTACATGTCACATTTGACCCATGTATCATTGTTCTAAAGTTTCAACAGAATCCGAATGCGTTTGGTTGGTTTGTCGTATGTTAGTTGTTGATTTCACTTAAAATTAAGTCCATTTTTAACAAAAACAGAGGCACTTTGAGTGGTGTCGGCCACACCGGGCCTCGGATTGAGGCGGGGTTGACTCGTACACGTCACATTTGACTCATGGATCGTTGTCCTTAAGTTTCAATAGAAACCGGATGTGTTTGGTTGGTTTGGTGTATGTATGTAAAATATTGTCCATTTTAAACAAAATACATACACTTGGAGTGATACCAGCCACACCGCGTCTCGGATTGAAGCAGGTTTGACTCGTACACGTCACATATGACCCATGTATCATTGTACTAAAGTGTTAACACAATCCTAAGGCGTTTGGTCGGTTTCCCGTATGTCAGTTGTTGATTTCACTTAAAAATAAATCCATTTTGAAGAAAATAGAGGCACTTTGAGTGGTGTCGGCCACACCGGGCCTCGGATTGAGTCGGGTTTGACTCTTACACGTCAAATTTGACCCATGGATCATTGACCTTAAGTTTCAACAGAATCCAAATGCGTTTGGTCGGTTTGCCGCATGTTAGTTGTTGATTTCACTTAAAAATAAGTCCATTTTGAAAAAAAGAGAGGCACTGTGAGTGGTTTCGGCCACACCGGGCCTCGGATTGATGCGGTGTTGAATCGTACACGTCACACATGAGTCATTTATCGTTGTGAAAAAGTATCAACGCAATCAGAAGCCGTTAGATCGGTTTGGCGTATGTACATAAAATATTGTCCATTTTAAACTAACTACATACACTTGGAGTGATACTGGTCACACCGTGCCTCTGATTGAGGCGGGTTTGACTCGTACACGTCACATTTGACCCATGGATCATTTTCCTTAAGTTTCAATAGAATCCCAATGCGTTTGGTCGGTTTGTCGTATGTCAGTTGTTGATTTCACTTAAAATTAAGTCCATTTTTAACAAAACAGTGACACTGTGAGTGGTGTCAGCCACACCAGGCCTCAGATTGATGCGGTGTTGAATCGTACACGTCACACATGAGTCATTGATTTTTGTGAAAAAGTATCAACACAATCAGAAGCCGTTAGATCGGTTTGGCGTATGTATGTAAAATATTGTCCATTTTAAACTAAATACATACACTTGGAGTGATACCGGTCACACCGCGCCTCTGATTGAGGCGGGGTTGAATCTTACACGTCACATTTGACCCATGGATAGTTGTCCTTAAGTTTCAATAGAATCCCAATGTGTTTGGTCAGTTTTCCGTATGTCAGTTCGTGATTTCACTTAAAATTAAGTCCATTTTTAACAAAACATAGACACTGTGAGTGGTGTCGGCCACATCGGGCCTCGGATTGATGTGGGGTTGACTCATACACGTCACGCATGAGTCATGGATCGTTTTGTAAAAGTATCAACACAATCATAAGCTGTTAAATCGGTTTGGCGTGTGTACGTAAAATATTGTCCCTTTTAAACAAATTACATACACTTGGAGTGATACCGGTCACACCGCGTCTCAGATTGAGGCGGGGTTGACTCATACACCTCACATATGACCCATGAATCGTTGTCCTAACATGTCAACACAATCCGAAGGCGTTTTGTCGGTTTCCCATATGTCAGTTGTTGATTTCTCACTTAAAAATAAGTCCATTTTGAACAAAACAGAGGCACTTGGAGTTGTGTCAGCCACAACAGGCCTCAGATTGAGGCGGGGTTGACTCGTACACGTCACATTTGAAGGTGATTATGCATACACGATAGTTGACCTTCTTAGAGAAGGGTTTCTGGAAGAGTATAAAAGACATGAAGCAATGAAGATCATTAGAGTGTTGGAGAAAATGTGGTTGCTACAAACAATGTGGAAATCGTCTTGTGCAAAGCGACCTAAGTTACAACTTGCAGGTATTGTACTCTATTTTTTTCTGGAAGGTTTCAGTTTAAATGCATTTTGGAATGATACCTTCTAGAAAAAAATAGAGTACAATACCTGCAAGTTGTAACTTAGGTCGCTTTGCACAAGCCGATTTCCACATTGTTTGTAGCAACCACATTTGCTCCAACCCTCTAATGATCTTCATTGCTTCATGTCTTTTATACTCTTCCAGAAACTCTTCTATAAGAAGGTCAACTAGCGTGTATGCATACTCATCTTCAAATGTGACGTGTACGAGTCAACCCCGCCTCAATCTGAGGCCTGTTGTGGCTGGCACAACTCCAAGTGCCTCTGTTTTGTTCAAAATGGACTTATTTTTAAGTGAGAAATCAACAACTGACATACGGGAAACCGACCAAACACCTTCGGATTGTGTTGACATTTTAGGACAACAATTCATGGGTCATATGTGATGTGTACGAGTCAACCCCGCCTCAATCTGAGATGCGGTGTGACCGGTATCACTCCAAGTGTATGTAATTTGTTTAAAAGGGACAATATTTTACGTACACACGCCAAACCGATCTAACGGATTATGATTGTGTTGATACTTTTACACAACGATCCATGACTCATGTGTGACGTGTACAAGTCAACCCCACATCAATCCGAGGCCCGATGTGGCCGACACCACTCACAGTGTCTATGTTTTGTTAAAAATGGACATAATTTTAAGTGAAATCAAGAACTGACATACGACAAACAGACCAAACGCATTCGGATTCTGCTGAAACTTAAGGACAACCAAGATATGAATTAGAACGCTCATGATACATAGATTAATTCACTGACCACCTTCGAGAATGATCTGAATCCCAAACCATGACATCATTATGTTTTTCCTTGAAAATTCTCTCAGCGAAGTGGAATGGAAATAGCTGCACACATGAAGAGACAAGTAGAGACGCAAAATCACAAGAGTGAGTTGCCATTCCAGTTCGCCAAGATAATTTTCAAGGAAAAACATAATGCTGTCATGGTTTGTACTTCAGATCATTCTCGAAGGTGGCCAGTGAATTGCTCTATGTATCATGAGTGTTCTAATGCATATCTTGTTTGGAAGATCATTGTAGTAGACAACAATCTAAAAGTGGGGAATGTGTGAATATCTGAGAATGTCTTTAGTAGTGTCCCTCAAAATGTCTTTAAACTGACCATCTCGAGATGTATCTAAATTTGTGACTTTCTTTTAAATAGTGACTCTTTTCAGAACTGCGTGATATGAAGGTATTTTGGAGATTTTACTGGTTCATGCATGATATGAAGGTATTTTGGAGATTTTACTGGTTTTTTTGTCCAAAGGCCAAAGAAATGTGGTCCATCATTCTTTCATGTTACTCGCACACGTCACCAAGGACCCGTGGATCGTTCTCCTAAAGGATGAAGGCAATCCGGATGCGTCTGGTCAGATTTACGTAGGTCATTTGTTGTTTCCAATTAATGTGGTGTCCATTTTAAACAAGAGAGCGACCCTTTGGGTGGTAGCGGTCACACCGTGCCTCGGATTGAGGCAGGGTTGACTCGTACACATCACCAAGGACCCGTGGATCCTTCTCCTAAAGGATGAAGGCAATCCGGATGCGTCTGGTCAGATTTACGTAGGTCAGTTGTTGTTTCCAATTAAAGTGGTGTCCATTTTAAACAAGAGAGCGACTCTTTGGGTGGTAGCGGTCACATCGTGCCTCGGATTGAGGTAGGGTTGACTCATACACGTCACCAAGGACCTGTGGATCGTTCTCCTAAAGAATGAAGGCAATCCGGATGCGTCCGGTCGGATTTCCGTAGGTCAGTTGTTGTTTCCAATTAAAGTGGTGTCCATTTTAAACAAGAGAGCAACCCTTTGAGTGGTAGCGGTCACACCGTGCCTCGGATTGAGGCGGAGTTGACTCGTACATGTCACCAAGGACCTGTGGATCGTTCTCCTAAAGGATGAAGGCAACCCGGATGCGTCTGTTTGGATTTCCGTAGGTCAGTTGTTGTTTTCAATTAAAGTGGTGTCCATTTTAAACAAGAGAGAGACCCTTTGGGTGGTAGCGGTCACACCGTGCCTCAGATTGAGGCGGAGTTGACTCGTACACGTCACCAAGGACCCGTGGATCGTTCTCCTAAAGGATGAAGGCAATCCAGATGCATCTGGTCAGATTTCCGTAGGTCAGTTTTTGTTTTCAATTAAAGTGGTGTCCATTTTAAACAAGAGAGCGACCATTTTAGTGTTTCAACATTCTTGCATGTTGCTAGTGCATATAATCTGTTAAAATGGAAAAATGACTCATTGGAGAAAGAATGTTTTATTTATTAAAAATTACAATTTTGCTACGAACATTTACATACAACAATATTTCATCTTCTGATCCCCTTAATCCCTCTCAAAAATGACCACCAATTGTACATGTCCCCAAGTCAGATCTTCATTGTATTTGTGTACAATATGTCATCAGGTATGAGGCCCACTCGTTTATGAACACATCTATATCGTCTTGTGAGTATGAGGCTTTTCGGCAGTCATAGTAGTACTGCAAAATAAAAAAATAAAGAATTAATAAATAACTTAAACGAACTAGTAGTTGTTTTGGTCCTGATATAAGCATAGATGACATGATGAATTTTCTCTTCATGCATAACCAGGGTGGAAAGTTATAATTTAGCAACATAACAGGCCATGTACTATGAGTGCTGGTTTGAAAACCAAAAGGATTCACTCCATCTGTAGATAACGCAAGACGAAGGTTTCTCGGCTCTTTTCCAAATTCAGGATACTCATGATCAATTTTCGCCCATTGAGGAGAGTCGGCCGGATGACGTAATAACCCATCTTTATTTCTTTTATCTGCATGCCACGACAATTGTCTTGCAGTTTCATCACTTCCATATAAACGCCTAAACCTTGGAATGATTGGAAATACCACACAACTTTCGTAGGATTGGATTTATCTTTCTTGTATCGAGAAGAACCACACTTTGGGCATTCTGTAAGTGATTTGTTCTCCTTTCGAAAAAATATACAGTATTTCGGGCAGGCATGTATTCTTTCAGAAATCATTCCCATCGAGCATAGCATTCGTCTAGCTTCATATGTCCGGCTTGGGAGCTCATTATCTTCCGGGAGCATGTCATTCAAGAGAGCAAGTAGTTCCGTAAAACTGACATCACTCCATCCATTGCCTGCTTTCAATTTATACAACTTCAGTACAGCTGACAATGTTGTATACTTAGTGCAAGCAGCATACAATGGCGTCTTTTCACAACTCTTTAACTTCTCAAACAATTTTGGGCAATCACGGGGTTCATCTTGAATCATCTTTGTCATTTCCTCAATATGATCTTCATCATCATTGACATCTATAATCACATCCTCCATATGGTCTTCTTCATTATCTATATTTGTATTCATATCTGACGATCCATAAAACGCAGTTTTATCCCAGCCAGTAGCTACATTCGCTTTTTCTCCGTGTTTATTCCAACATTTATAACTCTGGTCTATTCCGTGACATATCAAATGTTCTTCCAACTCCTCTGGAGTAAGTATTCTAGAATAACAACAACGTAAACACGGACAAAGGATTTGAGAAGGATCCTTTGTGTGATCCTTTGCAAACTTGATGAACTCTTTCACTTCGTTCTCGTACTCTATTGTTAAACGATTAGAATCCATCCAATCTTTATTCATCTTCATCCTATTTGAATCTCAAATATTAGTATTTATGGTTCAAGTACACAAAAGAAGACTTCCAAATACATTAGAAGGGAACCACTTCCTTGGAAGGAGATCAAGTAGTCTAACCTATAATCAAGATTCATAAAAAAGAATATTAGATTCACTAAAAAGATGATTATCTATCACTCTATAAGGAGGATATAACAGGAGATAGAGGATTTCCAATCGATGAGAGATACCTTTATCAGAGAGAAACCAAACTCATCCACTAGAGCTTCTATCTGATTTGTATAGGCACTCAGGATACAAAAACTATATTTAGAATGCATGTGAGATAAAGAACGGATAATTAAAATAAATAATCCATTATACAATTTAAAATTCATTATCATCTCTATTATGATTTGTATAGGCACTCAGGATTCATTCTAGTAGTGGTACAAGTTCCCCCATTAATCATGAGTGATAGAGGGAATAGTAGTTTTTGGATTACCTTTCTTGTTTTATACAATTTATGAAGAAATGACAAGGGTTGGAAGTGCCGAGTGTGTTTGACTTGAAAATAGAGGTTCAGTTGCAACACCCTCTGATGTTTTCTGGAGAGGGTGGACCCAAGGTAGATAAGTTCTAAATTTAGTTCATCTAGAATATTCTAGATAACTTTTCTACTCCTTAGTAGAATAGGGTAGAGTTGGTAGCGTATATGTTATGGGGGCCAACAATGATCTACTGTGATATTTAGTCTTGGGATGAGCATATAGAGGGAATGACTTGGAAGAAAATCTAGGATATGTTCATGGAGCACTTTTAACCTACGACATTGAGGAAGTGAAAATATGAATATTTAATAAGTTTGACATAATTATGTTTGATAATGATAGATTATGTTAGATTATTCACATACCAGTAATGTTTTTATCTAATGTTGACAGGAGATAAGGTATCTATGAAAAAAAAATTAGGATGGACTTAGATGTGAGATTAAGTCCCAGGTAAATATATTTTTTATGAGGTTTGTTGAGGTGGTGGATTAGGTTCTCATTTCCAAGGGGAACCTAAAGGAGACTTGTAGTGGTGGTAGGGTGGTTTCAATTGAATGATCTAGTGGTACATATTATGATAGTAGGATTCACCATTATGATATCTTCCACTAGGGTGGTGGTGGATAGAGTATCTATGTGAGAGGATTTTTCTCTTAGAGAGGTTTTTAGTCATCTTCAATCAATGAGGTAGGTCTGGTCACATGTTAGGCCTATGACTTTGACCACTAGTGAAGTGTCAATCATGTATCATGATGGTTCATATATATAGGTTCTACATGAACACTTGTAATATGGGTAGTGATGGATGATCTATATTGGTACAGAGCACCGAATAGGGGAACCTAATGGAGACTTGTAATAGGGGATCCTCTCATTATTTTATATCTTATCTCTTGGTAAATGGTTTCTGTTTTGTGTTAGAGTACTTTTGTGGGATCATGTTGGTCAACACACCATTGGGGGTGTGATTAGAAGGCATCTGTCTTTGTAAGGGATGTTCCCTCATGGTTTGTGCGTATTGTTTCATTTTGGATTTATACATGCTTGATATGATATGTATTGAATAGATAGTGATGATGTAATTTTTGGTATTTAATCAATATCACATTGATTGTTACCGTAGATGAGTGACCGTCATGCCTCATAAGGGTAGAGCCCATGTCTTTTATGGAGAATGGGATATCTTGGTAGACCATGTAGGACCAATTCTTCCACAACTAGGTGAGAACATAGACTAGTTTACGAATATTTTTCTTGATGATAATGGATTGAAACAAGAAATATTTCCCCCAGTAGTAGACTGGTTCTAGGATGTGTTTCATGAGAATTGATCAGGGCTACCACCTAAAAGAGACTTTGAGTTCATGATTGAGTTGATGCGTGGAGTTGAGCCATTTTATATAACGCCTTTCAGAATGAAACAAGAATAGATTCAGGAACATAAAACTCAATGAGAGGAGTTAGATTATGAAGGGTGCATCTGCTCGAGTATGTCACCTTGGGGATCTCATGTTTTATTTTCCAAGAAGGATGACAGAACATTACATATGTGTTTCTATTAATAGAATATGAATCAGATGAAAATTAAGAACAGATATCCACTTATTTGTATTTTTGATCTATTTGACCAGCTGAGGGGTTCCATATTGTTCTCTAAGATTGATCTAAGGTTTGTTTATCATCATTTGAGGTTGAGAAATTCTGATATACTATAAACTAATTTTGAAATCATGTATAGTTTTTATGAATTCTTCATAATAAAATTTGTGTTGACGAATTCCCCATGGCATTTATTCTCTTGATGAGTTGAATATTTTACTTGTACTTAGACCATATTGTAGTTGTTTTATGGATGACATATTGGTGTAATACCAAAATAATGATGATCATTCCCAACATATGGACATCATCATGAGTACACTTAGAGAGAATCAGCTATACAAAATCTATCTATATGAAAACATATACATCTTCTTCATAGATTGTTACCTTAAGGCGGCGGCCGAGGGCATTGCGGGTTGCGGAAGGCGGCCGCGGAGGGCGACCAAGGGCGGCTGAGTGAGGCAGAGGGCGGAAGAGGCGGCGGAGAGCGGCCGAGGGCGGCGGAGGGCGGCCGAGGGCGGCAGAGAATGGCGGCCGAGGGCATTGCGGGCAGCCGAGGGCGGCAGGCGGTGGAGGTCGGCCGAGGGTGTTGCGGGCGGTGGAGGAAGGCGAGTGTACCGAGGGCGGCAAGCTCCGGCGAAGCAAACACAACAGCGGTATTCGGGAGAAGAGTAGCAGGGTTACGGTTCCGCGAGAGCTTTAGCTGCGATAAAACGAGGGCACTGTGCGACCGACTTTATAAAAAAATCGACTAAGGTTTTATCAGCGCTAAAAAAGCGCTGATAAAGGCTACCTTTATCAGCGCTAAAATTATAGCGCTGATAAAATCTAGCTTTATCAGCTCTTTTCTAGCGCTGATAATATTATGATTTATCAGCGCTAGAAAAGCGCTGATAAAGATTCCCCGTATCAGCGCTACAATTTGAGCGCTGATAAAGGATACCCTATATCAGCGCTGAAATTTGAGCGCTGATAGAGGTGTTTTGTATCAGTGCTTTTTTAGCACTTATATAGGCAAACCTTTATCAGCGCTTTTTGAGTGCTGATAATGACCAACAATATCAGTGCTAAAATTTTAGCGCTGATACAGATCATACTTATCAGTGCTTTTCTAGTGCTGATAAATATTACTATTATCAGCGCTAAGAAAGCGCTGATAAACATTAGCTTTTTCAGCGCTGTAATTTTAGCGCTGATATAGGGTATCCTTTATCAGCAGTTTTTCTTAGCGCTGTTATAAGGGCATGCTTCCCTTGCCCGTTTTTGTAGTAGTGAATCCCCCAACACGATCCATCACAACCCCACACCCCCACCTTGAGATCCATAAACACCCCCACCCAAGGTACCAGTGAACCATCTATACCCAGGACCGATCTATGCCCCAGTACCAATGATCCAGGTCTATCACTGGTAACTCATCCATGCCCCAAAACCAACTAGCCGAATTCAACTATACCACAACCTTCAGCGCACCAGAACCAGTAACTCATCCTTGCCCTAGGACCAGCGAGTCAGCTCCAACACCAACGAAAAACCTCAAATAGTTGTTATACCACAGCTTTCAGCTCCAAGATCTGCACCACACACAACCAAAGAGCATACTAAAAATGAGCAAGCTCCAGTACCATTGAGAAACAAGTCGAGCCAACTCCAATACCAGCAAGAAACTTCAAGTCATTATTATGACACACCCTTAAGCTCTAATATCTACATCACAATCAACCAAAAACCACACAAACATTAATAAAAAATATCTCTATTAATTGAAACCAAAATAGAAATAAATGGAATTATAAAAAAATTATTTTCATGGTGAGCATTTTTCATCATCACTTAGTCGAACACCTTTTGTAGATGTTAATTGAGTTTTGGAGTTCCTGAAACTGAAATCATTGGGTAAGTGTTATTTTTTATGAGTTTCTAGGAAGGTGTCATTCGAAAAATGGGTCACTAATTTAATGTGAAAAGGATGTACATGTCAATTTGAACGATGCATCAGATCATATATCTTTTCTCTTAACAAAATTTAAGGACAAAGATAAGCTGGAATCATGAAATCGCGAACTGAATCTGAACTTTTGTTCCCATAGATTGATCGAAGCTTAAAAGACCTGCACAAGATCTAGTATCTAAAAAAACATGTAAAAATCATGGAAGATCATGTGGACTCATTTATAGTTAACAAATGTGATGCAACCCATTCTCTGGAATTAAGAATTATGAAGATAATGGGAATCTATTAATTCAGAACTGGATTCCTAGAAAACTAAAAACAAAAGCATGTTGTAATCTAAAGAAGATAAGTGCTGACCAAATCCAAATATATGTACAAATCTTGAAAATCATAAACAAATAAATGAACTATGAACTCCAAATTTAATGTATAGAGATAAAAAATTATTTCTAAGCATGCATGTGAAACATCATGGAAAACCCTAATTTCATACATTTGAAAAATATATGAATTATAAAAACTAGTAGTAGATAAAAATATGAAAATCATAATGATGGGGAAGAACCACTTAACAAAAAAATCTCGGAAGAGTCCCTATGTGTAATCCAACAATAACATAAAATCCCTTATAAATCACTCATTCATATTGGAAAATTATTTAAAATTAAATTTCCCATGTAACCAAAACTGCTATATTGAAGACCAAAAGAAAACCTAGTTAAATATAACTATGGTCATTTTAACTATCAATCTATTGAAATCCATAATTCAGATAAAACTAAAGAGGCCAAAATCCAATCCCCAAGTCAAGAAATATATAAGGAAAATATTGTACAACCAATCTCATCAAATAAATAAACAAAAGTTTTAAAAAATATAACCCCACTGGTCTTTCTCATCCTAAAAATATTGAAACCCAAGAAATTAATATTATTTCACTATGAATTTGGTGTGGTCCAAATCAGTTTACCCACTCACAAAAAAGAAATAAAAAGAAGAGAAATTGAAGGATAGATATGAAGTGAAAGAGAAGCATACCATGCCATTAATTGTTTAAGAACAACATATTAAGTCATGATCACAGAGGAAGAGGGATCTAAAAGTAGATAGAGAAGGAGACCCCTAGGGCTCATTCAATTGACTAATGGAATGTGAAGCTTGATCCCCTAAATTTGAGACTTAAAATTTTAAGAGATAAATGAAAATTTTTCCCCTTTGGGAAGAATTATTTTTAAAACTATTGCACGCACACAAGGTACCTGATGAAAATTCCAGGTTCCCCCTCAATAATTCTCAATAGGTACTTCATGTGCCCCCACCAATTACTTTGTGCCACATACAGTCCTAGAATTTTATGAAGTAGCACCTATTAACCATACTTGAACCCCTGAACTTGCTACCAAAATGAAATCCATTTCAAAAAACACCATAAATATCATCTTAAAACATCAAATTCAATGATTTTATTCCTATATACAAAATGTTATCCCTCTTAAGAACAAAAATTCAAATTCTCTCTTACATTCATAATTTTTTTTAAACATGACCAAGGTTAGGGTCATTAAAAACCCCCAACCATAGTATTTTTCATTCCAAAAAATTAAAATAGATCACCAACCAATAATATCCAAAGCATAGTTATTAATGGCATGTGTCATGGCTTCACCATGGTGCATATGGAAAGGCGCGCAGTGGTGCACGCTATGGTGAGTAATGGCACATAGCAGTAAGGTGTGCGCCACTGTGCCAACCTGTTCGGTTTTTTTTTCAGTTTTTTAGCTTGTGTCTGCCGACTCATATCCCAATCCCAATTAAAAATACCTCAAACATACCTCACGTGCGTCCTCCCCTACTGTGAACCCCTATCCTCTTCCTACGACATCCATGACCTAGCCCCTGCTGGACCAAGTCAAGTGGTGTGAGTCATCTCCCATGATTCCCACTTCCTGACCGAGACCGACCAACCACAACGACTCTGCCCTCCTCATTTATGGAAAGTGCACGCATGCGGCGCACCTTGATTGCGAACAGAACCCAAAAAAACAATTTTTTATTCAATTTTATTGATTTTAATAAAGTTACTCATGTCCAACCACTCTGTCTGTCTAGGGTAGGGTAGGGCACTTTACTTATTTGTAATGTTTTGTTTTATTCTTTTTTTTTCTATTGTTTTTTAGATAATGGTTTAAAAAAATTAATTGTTTGTTTTAAATATTTGAGGAATTGTGATTTATTTCAAAATTATAGAACTTCACTCCTTAAATATTTTGTGTTTTAATCATTTTTTGCATTTATAGTTTATGTATGTGATTGATGAAATATGAATTATTGACCCAAATATTTTATATTTATCTAATTATTGTATAATTTATTATTTTATATTGTTTATATATATGTACATCTCTTATATGCATAGAAAGTTAATATTTCTAAGTGCCATGCGTCGAACCATGCCCATTTGCATCGGGGGCCCTTGTCAGTGTGTGTCGTAAATAACTATATTCCAAAGTCTTCAACAAACTGAGTTCACTATGCTCTCCCTAATCTACAAACTCACGTACTCACCAAAAACTCAAAGAATTTACCCCAAAATGAACAAATACATAAGAATCACCAAACCATTATAATAAATTGAGTATACCACAATACCTCAAGATATTAGAATAATATTTCTTCAAATTCCCAAAATTCAACCACCGAAAGACATCTCACATTGGAATATAAATATCTAAAAATACAGATCACTAAACAATGACTTGATACACACATAGCCTATAATACCATAAAATTATAGCCATCATAGAACTCTCAAATTGCTAACACTCAAAGGCCCCATAATCTTGTGGTTCTCCCCATCATAATACTTAACTAGGATTTTCTTATATTTATTTGTCACAATTCTTTTCAATCAAAACTATTTAATAATAAAATTAGTTTTCTAATTCCATTTCAAAACTCAATTTATGATACACCTACATTGATAAAGATATTATTATTATCATCTGGTCAATTTAAAATATTTATCAACTGTAAAATAAATCCCACTTCCATTAAATTTGTAAAACACTATACTATGATATCAATTCTCATTGGTTATTTTGAAAACAATATCAATAATTTCATAGAATTGACCCAGTGAAATGATTCCATTATGTATCAATGAAAACATATCGATATATTATATCATGCTCAAATCAGTCATTGTACTCATCATGCCAATAAACACTTGTTATTTATTAGAAGCATTATTAGGTAACCAATAACTACCACCATGATAACTATATTCCATGAATGGAAGAAAAGAATAATTTAATCATTAGTAGAACATAGTGAAGAAACACCATATTTTTATATCAAGAAGTTTTAAAGGCCTGTTCGATCCAATATTAACTACTAGAATTGAAATCTTATATCTATGAGTAATAGAGTAATAATCTCAAATTAACAACACTAGCATGGCATAGAAATAACCAGAAACCAATTTTATCAATTTTAAAGAAGGAATAATATAATATTTCTTTGTAATGAATTATTTAATCAAATATTGGATATTAATTGAAACTAGAAGAAATTTTTCAATAAAAATAATTACTGATTCATATTAACATAATAATCACCAATATGTGTATATAGAAAACAACTATTAATATGCAACTCATGTTTTTAAAACTTCATCCAAATCAAATGTCTTACAGGCTCAGAATATACATGAAACTGAATAAGCATACATGACACTAAAATATCATTCAAACAGAGAAAATATCCTACACATGATGTTTCGATTTGATAATTTTCTAACTCATAAATCTTCCCCGTGTAGGCCCAAATGTACCACATGGTTGTCATGTAGATGGAATGTCATACGGGAACATAAGTATCTTATATGAGAGCCGTATAGATAAAAATATCCTAAGAATGCTCAGAAAATCAAGGCAATTTCCCCACAGTTTCTTCCATCTTTCTACATTTTTCCCGAATCACTTCAAATCTATCCAGAATCCATTGAAATCAAATACATGCCTTTAAAATAAACTCTGGAAATCCATGGAGAAAAATTCAGAATCATCCGTGTTGTATTCAGACTAGCGATTTTCCAACAAAGTGTGAGTCCAAACATATAAATCAGCTAATTTTTGATTGATAGAGAAGCTGTGATTGATACCAAGGTGGGTCAAATACCACAGACATCCTTTCTTCTTTAGCTATGTCCACAAAGGGTGAGGTTTCCATGGTTTTCCCTAGTGTATCCCTCATTTTATGCCCTGTGAAGGTGAAATAGTGGCCACATAGAGAGATATCACTACCCAACCAGTCCCACTCCACCAGATTGAGGTTTCACAAAGAGAAGTTGGAATCCTAGAAGCTACTAACATTTTTATCCAAAGAACAGGAGTAAACAACATTTATAGGCCTTATAATACCATTTATATCCTTGGATTCTTAGCCATGAATAATTTTTTCCAAAGAAGAAAACACTGGCTCTGCACAATCCATGATAAGTTTATCCTCAACCACTATAGGGGATTCTTTTTCTACAATCCATGGAGTCCTAGGGGAAAAATGGGGAAGCACAAACATAGGGGGAGGGGATAGCCCTAAAGTGGGAGCATATCCTTCAAGGCCCTATGAGGGAATGCAGAGAGATCTCCAGAAGGCGATCAACAGCTACAAGGAAACCACTAGGAGAGTGATCAGAAGCAGAAAAATATCTTCAAGGGGGATAATGGATGGGAGATGGAGGAACCCCTATGTCAACCTGTCCATGCCTCCTGCAATGCTAGTAGTTGGAGGTCCATTGACCTTGGAGACCACAAAATGAACAAAAATCGGCCATCTTCTCTTAAATAATACGCTACCAGATTACCCCATCTTTGAGGATGGATAGATTCTAAAAGGGTTGTGGCAAACATGGTATGTGAATCCACCCAATCGAATGCTTAAAATCTTGATCTTTGTTGAAATAAACTGTCCAACAAAAAAGGTAGAACTAAGGGGTAGCACATAACTAAACATCTAGAAACCAGTGTCCGTGAGTGAAATGAATCCATGACAAGGACTGGGAATTGAAAAAAATGATGGTTACTCTGCCTGAGGCAATACAGTGAACACCTAAAATGCATCTATGAAAAATAGAAGCATCAAAATTAATAAACCTAAGAAACCATTCTCAGCATAGAGTACCAAAATGATAAAAATAACATGGAAGGACGAAAAATACAAGATCAATATAGAATGTATTCCAAACATGAGTGCGATATAAATATATAAAGAACCAAAATTAAATCATATACTGCAAATGCTACTGGAGGGTGACTGGGGAACCTAAGTATTGAAGTGAGATGTGAGAGAGAATCGATGAAAAACCAATGTCGCCATGGTGATATTGGGTATCCTATGAATTCTGGATAGGAACAGTGTAGGGGTTCCTTCAAGGAGATCCATGACGGACAGCGGCCACAGGGAACGCCGGCCAAGGGGAACAGAGAGGTTGGGTTGGGGGAGGGAGGTCATGTGGAATGATAGTGGTAGGGGGAGGGGTTCCTATTTGGAGATCTTTGAGGAATGCCAGCCGCGGGGAACGCCAGTGGGGAACAGGGAGGTAGGGATGGGGGAGGGAGGTCACGGGAAACGACAGTGGGGGGGGTGATCTCGGGCGTATTTGGTTTTTTTTGCATGTTTATTTATTTATTTATTTATATAATGAATAAAGTTATTGATTTGTATAAAAAGTTATATTGTATAAGTATTATGTCTGCATGTATCAATATATATTTATTACCAATAAATTTTATGAAATTATGGATATTTTAAATAATTATATGTTTTTGTTATCAAAATTATTTGCTTGTAATGGGTAATATATATATATATATATAGCCAATTTTTTGTAGAATATTCGATATTATTGAACAATTTATTGGTTAATGATTTTTTGATGGTAAAAGATTTGTTGGAAATTATAACTAATAACAACAGATTCATTTATTGGTAAATCAATTGTTGGTATTATTCTGATAAGACAAAAAATTTAAATATTAGTAAAAATATTTGTTGGTACTGAACTGCTAATATAAACAGATATATATCTCAGTAAAAATAATTGTTGGTACCTATAATTTGTATCAACCAAATTTAATATCTGTTGGAATTAATCATTTTTACCCTCAGATATATTATCTATCCGTAATTTTTTGTTAGTAAAGGTCACTTTTTTTGTAGTGACACGTGATAATATAATAACACAAGTGCATTGAATTTGCATGCGCATGATAATAAATAATAAATAATAACACACATGCATGTGAATTTACATGTAATGATAATGATAATGATGCATGCACGTGCATGGTAATAAATAATAAATAAAAATGCACGTGCACGTGCATGTGCATTTTTATTTAATGAAACAAACAACAACAACAACAACAACAAGAATAATAATAATAATAATAATAATAATAATAGAATAACGCAAGTGAATTTCATTAGCACGTGCATAGAAGTAAATAATAAATAAATAATAATAAATAATAACGCACATGCATGTGCATGTGCCTTTACATTTGATGATAATATTAATAATACTAATTGTAATAATAATAATAATAACAGATGCATGTGCATGGTAATAAATAATAAATAACAACGCATATGCCTGTGCATTTTCATGTGATAATGATAATAATAATGATAATGATAATAATAATGATAATGATGATAATAATAATAATAATAATAATAATAACTATGATAATAATAATAATAATAATACATGTGTATTTCATATGCACGTACAGGGTAATAAATAATAAATAATAACGTATGTGCCTCTACATTTTCATGTGATGATAGGAATAATAATCGTAATAGAGATAATAGTATAAGTAGTGGTGATAATAGTAGTAGTACTAATGCATATGATAATAGAATATTGCATGTGCATTACGTGTGCATGTGTATGGTCATAAATAATAACTCTTGTGCATTTCATTTGCATGTGATGATGATGATGATGATAATAATAATAATAATATTAATATTAATAATAACAACGCAAGTGATAATAGAATAACGCATGTTCATTGAAGGTGCGTGTATGTGATTTTGGATGTTCATTTTCATGTGATGATAACAAAAATAAAAACAACAACAACAACCACAATAATAATAATAATAATAACAATAATAATAACAACACATGTGATAATTAAATAACGTATGTGCATTTCATGTGCATGTGCATGGTAATAAAAATATAATAATAACGCATGTGCATTTTCATGTTCATTTTCATGAGATGATGATGATAATAATAATAATAATAGTAATAATAAGTTATATTTGTCTGAAAAAAACAGCAGACTTGACAAAAGTGCTAGATATGGTCTCTCGAAAAACCTAACAAATCAGAGAGTCATTAAAAAAGGCATAACTTCTTCTTCAAGTGTCCATTTCCACTTTGTGAATAGTCAAACTAAATCTCATGGAATGAACTATGATAAAAATAGGTGTCGGAGGCTGAACAGACATACAGATGCATGTGCACCAAGTCCACATGAATAGTCAAATGTAAATTCACATGCACATGCACATGCATGGGCGTTCTTATTATTACTTACTACTAATGCACGTGCACCAATTCCACATGAATGTGAATTTTCATGTGAATGATAATAAATAATAAATAATAACACATGTGATAATAGAATAACGCACGTGCATTTCGTGTGCATGTGCATTAGAATAAATAATAATAACACATGTGATAATAGAATAATGAAAGTGCATTGCATTTTCATGTGCATGATAATAAATAATATATAATAACGCATGTGCATGTGCATTTACATGTAATGATAATGATAATAACGCTTGCACGTGCATGGTAATAAATAATAAATAACAATGCACATGCATGTGCATTTTTATTTGATGATACAAACAACAACAACAACAACAAGAATAATAATAATAATAATAATAATAATAATAATAATAATAATAATAATAATAACAATAATAGAATAACGCAAGTGAATTTCATGCGCACATGCATAGTAGTAAATAATAAATAAATAAATAAAAATTAGAATGAACATGCATGTGCATGTGCCTTTACATATTATGATAATATTAATTATACAAATTGTAATAATAATAATAATAACACACACACCTGCATGGTAGTAAATAATAAATAACAACGCACATTCATGTGCATTTTCATGTGATAATGATAAAATAATGATGATAATAATAATAATAATAATAAAAACTATGATAATAATAATAATAATAAAATAATAATACAAGTGCATTGAATATGCACGTACATGGTAATAAATAATAAATAATAACACACGTGCATCTACATTTTCTTGTGATGATAGTAATAATAACAACAATAGTAATAATAGTAGCAGTTATTGTGATAATAGTAGTAGTAATAATGCATATGATAATAGAATATTCCATGTGCATTACGTGTGCAAGTATATGGTGATAAATAATAACTCCCATGCATTTAATTTTCATGTGATGATGATGATGATGATTATGATAATGATAATAATAATAATAATAATAATAATAATAACAACGCATGTGATAATATAATAATGCACGATCATTGAATGTGCATGTATGTGCATTTGGATGTGCATTTTCATGTGATGATAATAACAATAACAACAACAACAATAACAACAACAACAAAAACAACAAAAAAACAAGAACAACAATAATAATAATAACAATAATAATAACAACGTATGTGATAATAAAATAACGTGTGTGCATTGCATGTGCACGTGCATGGTAATAAAAATATAATAATAACGCACATGCACGTGCATGTGAATTTGCATGAGATAATAATAATAATAATAATAATAATAATAATAATAATAACAGTAATAATAAGTTATATTTGTTTGAAAAAACAGCAGACATGACAAAAGTGCGAGAAATGGTGTCTCGAAAAACCTAACAAATCACAGAGTCATTAAAAAGGCACAAATTCTTCTTCAGGTCTCCATTTCCACTCTGTTAATAGTCAAACTAAATCTCATGGAACTAAATATGATAAAAACAGGTGCTGGAGGCCAAACAAACACACAGATTAGATGTTATGACCGTTTTAAGAAAAATTTGACAGGTATCCGAACACAAAAATGGAGTTTTAGAGGACTTATGATGGGTTTTTGGGATTTTAGTGTCCCAAACATGACATGAAATTTATTAAAGTTATTCTTCTATGTATATCTCTTCTCTACCTTTGATTTGATATTTGTTAGAGCTCAAACCGACAACCGGAGTGAAATTTATGGTCGTTTGAATTGGACTTTTTTTGGAGTGCTATAACTAATATATCTTATGTTTCTTTGATCTTCTCACTGTTTCGATTATACTTGGCCCTCACTCATCTCATGAGATTTTATTTTACTAGTAATAGTGCTCAAACGGACACCCGGAGGAGAAGTTATGCCTATTTTAGTGAGTTGTGGGTTTCTTAGATTTTTAGGCACTAGGAGGGTTGCTCAATTTAAAACGACGATAACTTCTTCTTTTTGTGTTCATTTTGGATCTACCATATATAAAATCGAATATTTTGAAAAGATACACACTATGGTAACCACTGGAACCCTTTATGACTTTCTTTAACCCCCAAAAAGAGACAAAATCACTTTGGATGGTCAAAATATTGGCTTATGGTGTCCGTTTTGCAATAACTTCTTCTATGGTTGTATGTTTTGCCTCTACCACATATCAAATTGAATATTGTGACTAGACATACACTCCTATAACCACTAAATCACATTCTCACATCCTTGAAGGCCCAAAAATGTACTAAAAACATCCAAATAACCATAACTTTTACTCTGGGAGTCCGTTTTGCCTCTACTATATATCAAATTGAAGCTTTCGACTAGATCTACACATCTGTGACAAATAGGAACACCTTATCACGATATTAAAGACCCAAAATGTCCTTAAGTACTTCAAATAACCATAACTTCTGCTCTGGGTGTCCGTTTCACCACTACCACATATCAAATTGAAGTTTGCGACTAGCTCTACACATCTGTGACAACCATGAACAACTAAATAACCCTAAAAACTATGAATAACCCCATAAACACTAAAAAAATTATAAACCATAAAAACCCCTAAAAAACCCTAAAAAACACTAACAAAAACTAACAAACTGTAAAAAACCCAAAAAACCCTAAAAAATATAAAAAACCCTAAAAACCCCTAAAAACCCTAACAAGCCCTAACAAACCCTCAGAATCACTAAGAAACCCCAATAAACACAAAAATCTGAAGAACACGTAAAAACCCCTATGAAACCATAAAAAACCCTCACATAACCCTAAATACTCTAAAAAACCAAACAAAATCCTAAGAAACACTAACACACCCTTAAAAACCCTAACACACCCATAGAAGCCCTAGAAAACACTAAGAAACCCCAACGCACCCATAGAAACCCTAACACAACCTTAGAAACCCTTAGAAACCATAACACACCCTTGGAAACCCTAACCCACCCATAAAAACTCTAACCCACCATTAGAAATCCTAACACGCCCTTAGAAACCCTAATAAACCCTTAGACACCCTAAATCACTCTAATAAGAACTAATAAATCCTAACAAACCCTACCAACAAATAATAAACCATAATAAACCCTATTAAACCCTAAATCCGACTACTAAATCCTAATAATCACTAATAAATCATAATAAACCCTAAAAACCCTATTAGACCCCAATAAAAGCTGAAAAATACCTAAAACCCAAATATACAACAAAAAACCTATACAACCATTCAAAATGCTAATATTCACAAAAAAACCCTAACAAACTTCGCAAAACCTGACAAAACTCTAAAAAACCATAAAAAGCTAAAAAAATGTAAAAACCCTAAAAACCCCTAAAAACCCTAAAAACCCTAAAAAATCATCAAAACCCTAAAAATTAAAAAAAACCCTAACATCGCTAAAAACAAAAAAAAACTGAAAAAAACGAAAACAAACCTAAAAAACCCTAAAAACCCTAAAAAAAACCTCAAAAAACCCAAAAAATCTAAAACCACTAAAAAAGCTAAAAAAGCCTAAAAACCCTAAAAATTCCTAACAAAATCCTAACCAAACCTATGAAAACCGTAAAACCCTAAAAACCCCCTAAAAACCCTAAAAACCACAAAAGTAATCCTAATACACCCTAAAGAACCCTAAAAGCCCTAAAAACTCTAAAGAGCCCTAAGGAACCACTAAATCCACTAACTACGCTACACAAATCTTATCAATTGCTAAAAAAACTAGAAAAATGATTGAAAACCCAAAAAAGGAAAAAAAAGCCCCAAAAATAATAAAATAACCCTAACAAAGCATAAAAAATCCAAACACACGCATAAAACCTAAAAATGCATAAAACCCAAAATAACTCAATCAAACCGTAACAAACCCTAGAAACCCTAACCAAACCTAAAAAACCCTTACAACCAATAATAACACCTAACAACCACTAATAAACCCTAATAACCCATAAAAACCACTATCAAACCCTACAAACCCTAATAAACACTAATAAATCGTAATAAACTATAATAAACCCTAACACACTCCATTAGACCCTAATAAACAATAAAAAAGCCTTAAAACCCCTAATATACAATAAAAGTACTATTAAACCATAATAAACCCTAATAATCACTAAAAATCCAAACAAACTCGACAAAACACTACAAAAATCTCCAAATAACAGCCTACAAAACCCTACAACCCACTAATAAACCCTAAAAACCCTAATAACACCAAAATAAATCGTAAAAAACCCTAACAACCCCAAATAAATTGTAAAAAATCCTAACAACACAAAATAAATTGTAACAAATAGAAAAAAACCATAACAAACACCTAAAAAACCCCAATAAACACTATCAAATCATAATAAACCCTAATAAATCATAATAAACCCAAATAAACGTTAATAAACCCTATTAAATATAACTAAACCTAATAAACCCTAATAAATCCTAAATAAACCTAAAAAAAGTTGATAAACACTAGAAAAATCTATTATTTCCTACAAAAGCACAATAAAACCCTAATATACAATAAAAAATGCTGATAAACTGTAACAAATATTAAAGAACACTAATAAACCCTAAAAACCGTAAAAAACCCTAATGAACCATATTAAACTATAAATAACACTAAAAACCCTAAATACTGTCAAAAAATGCTACAACACATTCTATAAACTTTAAAAACCGCTACAGTACCCAAACAAACCCTAAAACACACTAAAAAACCAGAACAACCCCTATCAATCCCAAAAATACAAATAAACCCATAAAACCTCCCAAAAACCATTAAAAAGCCAACAGATACCATAAAAACCCATAAACACCCTTTAACAACCTTAAAGAACACTACAAACCATAAACAACCATTAAAACACTAAAAGGGCTTCAAATATATACATAAACCCTAAAACGTTACATAAACCCTCAAAAATACAACAAAACCCCTAAAAATGCAACATAAAACAAAAAAGGCCACATAATCACGAAAAATGCTACATAGACCCTAAAAGCACTACATAAACCATAGAACTGTAACATAAACCCTAAAAAACATAACATAAACCCTAAAAAATGCAACATAAACATTAAAAAACACTACATAAAACCTAAAAACACAATATAAACACTAAAAACAATACATGAACCCTAAAACATTACATAAACCCTAAAAATGCAACATAAATGCTACATCACCCCTAAAACGCTACATAAAACCAGAAAATTCAACATAAACACTAAAAAATGCTACAAAAACCTCAAACCATAAACACACTACATAAACCCTAAAAATTATAGATAAACCCTAAAAATGATACACAAAACCTAGAACTGTTATCTAAACCCAAAAAATTCTACATAAACAATAAATATGCTACATAAACTCTAACAACGATAAACAAACCCTAAAAACCCTAAAAAATCTAAAACCACCAAAAAAGATAAAAAAGACTTAAAAGCCTAAAAATTCCTAAAAAACCCTAACAAACACTATGAAAACCATAAAACCCTAAAAACCCCGTAACAAACCCAAAAACCTCAAAAGAAACCCTAATACACCCTAAAGAACCCTAAAAAACCCTAAAAACCATAAAGAACCACTAAAGCCACTAACAATGCTACATAAACCCTATCAATTGCTACAAAAACCCAAAAAATGTTTCAAAAACCAAAAAATACAACAAAACCCCAAAAAACGCTAAAATAACCCTAACAAATCTTAAAAAATCCAAACACACCTATAAAACCAAAAAAACACATAAAACCCCCAAACGACTCAAACAAATCGTAACAAACCCTATCCTCCAATGGCCCGAAGGCCTTCATTGTTTATTGATTTTTTGATAATCCACCTTTCAATGGGTGAGGTGGAACCCTATCAAGGCCTGTAGGCATAATTATTACATGGCCCGTAGGCCTTATAGGAATTCATTGCCTGTAGGCTTCAAACATTACATACAACCCAGACTAACTACTTGGAACTGCCCCTCCCCAACATCTTCATCATGAAATTAGCTCTCTACCTTCGCATGACTGTTCAGCTAGTCATTCCCGGGAAAGCACTGGCTTGTCCCGATGGCAGGTGCCATACCCTCTCATTCTTGCAATCTGTTTAGCTTCTGCTGTGGTGAAATCTCCTTGCTCATCCTCTTTGTAGAGCTTATTCCGTGTAGGTTGTCTGGTTTGCATCTGCACTTAAGGTGGCCCTAAGGCCTTGAGGTGGCCCTAAGGCCTTACTGACACGAAGGCCTGGGTGGCCGAAGGCCTTAAAGGACTCAGGGACCAAATCGGTGGCCCAAAAGCCCAAACGGGGGCATACTCCCGGCTACTACAATTCCAAACAGTGCCTACTACAATTCCCACTATAGTACCTGCTACATACTACACAGTTCTCACGACAGTACCTGCTACAGTACTACACAGTACCTACTATAGTACTGCTACATTACTGCTACAGTACCTCGGAAATTCGGTCTCCGCCTGGATTTCATCCCTGGTCGCTTGGATGCCCTTACGGAGTCCTTACCAACAGGGATAAGGCTCATGCGCCCATAACAAACCCTAAAAACCCTAATAAACCCTAACATACCTTAACAACCACTATTAACCCCTAAGAACCACTAATAAACCCTAATAACCCATAAAACCCACTATTAAACCCTAAAAACACTAATAAATAATAATAAATCATAATAACCAGTAATAAACCCTAAAAAACTCTATTAGACCCTAATAAATGCTTCAAAAGCCCTAAAACCCCTAATATACAATAAAAAACACTATTAAACCATAATAAACCCAAATATTCACAAAATATCCAAAAAACTCGACAAAACACTACAAAAATCTCCAAAAAATAGCCTACAAAACCCTACAACCCACTAATAGACCCTAATAACCCCAAAATAAATCGTAACAAACCCTAAAAACCCCAAACAAATTGTAACAAATCCTAACAGCACAAAATAAATCGTAACAAACTAAAACAAACCATAAAAAACCCCTAATAAACCCCAATAAACCCTAACGAATCATAATAAACCCTAATAAATCGTAATAAACCCAAATACACGTTACTAAACCCTAATAAATATAAAAAACCCTAATAAACCCTAATAAATCATAAATAAACTTAAAAAAGGTTGATAAACCCAAGAAAAAGTTATTAATGGCTAAAAAAGCAATATAAAACCCTAATATACAATAAAAAATGCTAATAAACTGTAACAAATCCTAAAAACACTAATAAACCCTAAAGAACCCTAATAAACCCTAAAGAACCATATTAAACTCTAAAGAACACTAAAAACCCAAAAGACCCCAAAAAATTCTAAAACACGTTATATAACCCCTAAAAACTACAACAATACCCACACAAACCCTAAAACACACTAAAAAACTCTAACCACCCCTATCAATCCCAAATAAACAAATAAACCCATAAAAACCACCAAAAACCATTAAAAATCCATCAGATACCATAAAAAACCATAAACACCCGTTAACAATCCTTAAAAACCCTAAAAAACACTACAAACCATAAATAACCATTAAAACCCTAAAAAGGCTTCAAATAGATATATAAACCCTAAATATGTTACATAAACCATAAAAAATGCAACAAAAACCCTAAAACGCAACATAAACCAAAAAACGCAACGTAAACCCAAAAAATGCTACAATAACCCTAAAAGCACTACATAAACCCTAGAACTGTAACATAAACCCTAAAAAACACAACATAAACCCTAAAAAACGCAACATGTGTTGAATCAATAAGGTTTTCCCTATGAATTTTCCATTCCATCATACTTAGGGGAGATTGTTTAGTCAATAAGGTTTCCTTATGACTTATCAATTCCTTCTTGTTTTGAAAATCACAAACACCTTATCTCAAGGAAAATCTCTTTTTACCCTGTGTTTTACTTCTATAAAGAAAAATTTCATTACCCAAGGAAATTTATCCTTATCAGGTTTTCATTGATCATATCATAATTTTTCTAAGTGTAAAGTTTGAAACCAAAACCTCTGAATCCTATAATTACCTAGATATGAAGCATTCTGTATAGGATCCGAATTCTCAGAATTCTGTTTACGAACTCTTCCGAGTTCTGACTCGAAATTCTCATTACAAATTCTGGATAGAACTCTTCTGAGTTCTGACTCCGAATTCTGATTATGAATTCTAGATACGAACTATTCTGAGTTCTAACTCCAAATTCTGATTACCAATCCTGGATACGAACTCTTCTGAGTTCTGACTCCGAATTCTGATTACGAAATTTGGATACGAACTCTTCTGAGTTCTGACTCCGAATTCTTATTAAGAATTCTGGTTACAAACCCTTCTATGTTCTGACACTGAATTCTGAATATAAATTCTGGTTACGAACTTCTATGGGATCTGACTCTGAGTTCTCTGAATTCAGACTCCGAATTCTCATGAACTCTGATTCTGAACTTTTTAAGTTCTGGTTCCAAATTCTTGTGAATCCAAATTCTGAATTTCCTTGAAATTCTGACTCTGGAATTCTATAGATTTCAGGTTCTGAATTCCTAGAAAACAGAATTTTAATATCCTTTTATTATAGGCTCTGAATTCATTTTTGGTTAGAATCTGAACTTTCATATTTCCTTACATTCTAAATATTGGATTTTAGTTATGTAACAATATTTTTTCTTATACTTGTTTTAAAACAATGTCGTGTATTTAGTAACTAAATAACCATTGTTTAAGTGACACGTATACAGGTCCCTCCGAAATTGAAGGAAGAATATGACCATTCGAATAGAGAGCCGACCATTGAAGCAGTGCCTATAAATAGGATCTCATTTGAAATATCTTAGAACTTTTGGAAAACTTTTGATCTGAAGAGATTTCTAGAGAGAGATACTCTCATGCTTAGTGCATACTGAACTTCTGGTTCAGATTTGTTTTGTGCAACTCCGATTGTTGCTGCGTACAATCAAGGGATTCTTGGGTTAGGAAGACATAGGTGCCGACTACCTTGAAGTTGAGGGCTTGCAGGGATAGCAAGACAGACTCCGATCTTCGTATCGAGGGCTTACCCATGTGTGGGTAAGACAAAATTTCTTGAAAGTATAAATCAAGGGACCATTATCCAAGGTTGTTGGATACCCTTCTCTTTGGGTTAAAATATTTACTACTTGTTACTTGTTTTGTTACATGTTTTCCGATGCATTTTTATTGTTGAGGAAAGTATAACTATCTTATACTTCCTTATACTTGTACTCTGATTTAGTTAGATTCTATACGCTTTATGGTAGAATCATCATCATCATAAACTTTCATTAAGTTTCATTTCTGGAACCATCTTTTCCGGAATTGTATTCTCAGAATCATATTTATTAAATCAAGAAAGTGAGTAGAACTAGAGGTTTTGTGAATTACCTTGTTTAACCATGTTAAACATAACAATGTTTAAAAGTTCTAAAAGAAATTTTTAAAGTATACAATTCACCCCCCCCCTCTTGTATTTTGAGCATCATTAGATATATTATACAATATCTCTGTTATTTAGATCCTACATTTGGTATTATAGAGTATATCATACTCACATACCATCTCAAAAATTGGTATCAGAGGAGGTCTCTGAAATACTTATACTCACATATAAGTTTTTCTTGCTTATGTTTTCATTGTTCTATATTTTACTTACTCAGGAATATTTTCCTTGATTCTGAACTTTTTCTATTAACAAGTTTGTGTGGAAATATTTTTATATAAGATGGAAGGAATCAATGTTGGTTCTATAGTCACTCTTATCCCAACTAGACCACCTATCTTTGATGTAAATTATTACGAATATTGGAGAGATCGCATGAAGACTTTCATTATCAATACTGGTGTTGATAATTTTTTTATGCTTACTGGAGGATATAAAATCCCTGATATAGAAGTCAGTACCTTCACCAGTCAAGAAAATAATGAATACCAACTGAATTACAAGGTACAAAATACTTTGATTTGCTTCATGACTAGAAATATATATAGCACAATTTCATCTTGTGAAGCATAAAATTGTATTTGGAAGAAACATGAAGTTACACACTTAGGAACATCCATAGTTATTGAAACAAGAAGAGACATGATCAGAGCTGAATATCATGGTTTCTTCTTTCCTTATGAAGACCCCATATGTAAGGTGCAACAATGATTCATGACTATTGTGAATAATTTAAAATCAATGGGTGAGAAACGATTAAATGATTAAGCACTTGTTGATAAAATCATAGACATCAAGTCCAATGAGTGGGAATCCAAGAGAACTGCTATTGATGAAAACAGAAAAGTTACTCAGATTTCTCTTGATGAACTGTTTGGAACTCTTCTTCAATATGAGACTAGAATGAAGAGAGATGATGATAATGTAAAGAAGATGAATGGGAATGGCAGTGTTGCTTTTACTACAACTTCAAATCATATGAAAGTTAAGACTCCTGAGAGAGTTACTAGATCCCAATCTAAGAAGGTTGTTATCCAATCCAAATCTAATGGAAGTGAATCCTCAGAAAATGAATTAGCCAATCTTGATCGAAGGATGAACAAGATATATGGACAAAGGAACTTTCAATCCAGAAACAAGAAGAAAGATAAGAAAGATTCAGAAGTCACATGTTATGAATGCAAGAGAGCTGGACACATAAGACATGATTGTACGATAATCAAGAGAAAAGAAAGAAAGGAAAGGCATTCTGAGAGAAACAGAAAGATGTACTAAAAGGATAAAGCTAAGAAAGTCTTGAAAGCTAATGACACCTGGAGTTCCAGTGGTGGAGACACTTCAGATTAATATTCAGATTATGAATCTTCTCGACAGAAGAATCTTGGTATAATAGCCAGACCTCCTATTGAAAATCATTGTTTGATGGCTAAGATACACGATGATGAATCAATGAACAATGTTTATTTAAATTCAAATTATAGTAATGATAAATATTATAACTCTTTGTATGAATAATCTTCTTCTGATGAATAATACTTTACCTTCCTATGAATAAGTATCTAGGTTTTCCAATCTCCTTGAGATTGAGAATTCAAAACTCTTGAAAAAACATGATAAGGAAAAATCTAGGAATTCTATACTTACTAAGGAAATATCATATCTTTCTAAAGATCTTGATAAGAAAAATGTTGATTTTGAAAGCATTTTAAAAAATCTTAAGGAAGAAAATTATGAGGAGAATAAAATTTCTAAATATCTAGAAAATGTAATTTCTATGAAAAATGTTTTCGAGCCTAACTCTAGTTCAAAATCAAATGTTTTAGAAGACAAGAACTTGGTTATCAAACTAAAATACGAAATCTTTTCCTTGAGTAAGTGTTTTTCAAACTTTACATTAGTTAATGAAAATTTTGATAAAATGTATTCCCAAATCCAACCTCTAAGGAATAGTTTTTGTTTTGGTTATACTGGTTCTAAACTGAATTTTAGTAACAATTACTTTGTTTCTCAAAGTGCTCCATTCTGCACTAAGTGTCAGTGTGGTGAACACTAGGAAAAAATTGTTCCTCAAACAAAACCCAGTCTTTAGGATTTCATAAATCCTATTTCTCTAAAAAGACGTGGGTGCCTAAAATTTTTCTTTCCGAGATTTCCAGATCCAAGCATGTTTGGATTCCGAAAATGAAACATTTTCTTATTTTTAGGAAAATAGAGAAGGTACCAACAGTAATACATCATAAATGGATAGTGAATGTTTCTGACATATGACCTATAAAAAAAACTATTTTGAAAAGATTATCAAGACGAAAGGAGGAAAAATAACGTTCAGAGATAATGCTCAGGGAGAAATTATTGGTATAGGTAACATCGTTCTTCTTGGAAAAACATTCATTTCAAATGTTTTATTTGTTAATGGTCTTAATAAAAACCTAATTAGAATAAGCCAATTATGTGATGAAGGTTACCTTGTGAATTTTAGGAACGACAAGTGCCTAGTACACAATTCCAAGGAAGAGTTTATTCGTTCTGCCCATAGGCAATGGAATGTTTACACACTAATCTTAGAAGACCCTAGGAGCCAAGATCTACCTTGCCTTAGTGAAATGAAAGATTATTCTAGGTTATGGAATAGAAGGTTAGGACACTGTAACCTTAGAAACTTATGAAATCTTTATAATAAAATATTAGTTAAGGATCTACCAGAGCGTAGATTTGATTCTTCAAAAGTTTGTGACCCTTGTCAATATGTCAAGAAACATAAATCATGTTTTAAATCAGTTGGTGAAGTCTTAACTACTGATGCATTACAGTTAGTGCATATGGACCATTTCGGTCAAACACAAACTTGAAGCATTGGATGAAATTATTATGTATTTGTTTTAGTTGATGATTACACTAGATTAACATTTATATATTTTCTAGCAAAGAAGTCTGAAGATTTTTCTTATTTCAAAAGTTTTAGAGCCCAAGTTAAAAATGAGAAAAATCTTCCATTGAAAACTATTCATAGTGATCATGGTGGAGAATTTTAAAATTCATTTTTTGAAACATTTTGTAGTAGAAAAGGCATTACTCATAACTTCCCAGCACCCAGAACACCTCAAAAAAATGGTGTTGTTGAAAGAAGAAATATAATTCTTCAAGAGATAACTAAAACCATGTTGAGCGAGTATTCTATAGCAAAACATTTTTGGGCTGTAGCTATATGTACTGCTTGTTATACTATAAATCGTGTTTTGATTAGACCTTTTCTTAATAAAACCTCTTATGAGTTACGGAATGGTAGAAAACCTAGAATTTCCTACTTTAAGGTTTTTGGTCTCAAGGTATTAATTCTGAATACTAAAGATAATATACATAAATTCACACCAAAATATGATGAAGGAATTTTTATAGGATACTCCACAACTTCTAAGGCTTATAGAGTTTTCAGCAAAAATATTTGTACTGTTAAAGAGACAGTACATGTCAAATTTGATGAAACTGGTCCCTTTGTTTTTAAACAACCCCAACCTACATATTCGGATGTATTTTCAAAAATTGATTATCGAACTTTGAAAGAAGATACTTCTGATAAGGAATATTTCCAAGAATATTCTTCTGAAACATTTACCCCAGAAGATTTCTTACCCTATGTTGATGAACAGGTTTTAAAAAACCCAAATCATTTGATTCTAAAGAATCATCATAGTGATAGCATCATGGGTGATGTGAATCAACCTGTAAGTACTAGAAGTTCCTTAATAATTGGAGTAGAACATCTAGCATTCCTTTCCTAATTAGAACCAAAAATCACTGATGATTATTTAGGTGGTGATGATTGGATTAAAGCAATGCAAGATTAACTAAATGAATTCAAAATGAATAAAGTCTGGACCTTGGTTGAAAGACCTAAGGAAAATTCTGTTATTAGAGATAAACAGGTATTCAGAAATAAGTGTGATGAAAATGGAATCATAATAATAAATAAATCTAGATTTGATGCTAAAGAATATAATCAACATGAAGGAATAGACTATGAAGAAACCTATGCTCTAGTAGCTATCTATTCGTATTTTACTTGACTTTGTGGCATTCTTCAATTTAAAACTTTTTCAAATGGATGTAAAATGTTCTTTCCTTAACGGTTATGTACAAGAGGAAGTCTTTATTGAACAACCTCTTGGTTTTGAAGATACAAAACATCATGATCATGTTTTTAGACTTACCAAAGCTTTCTATGGACTTAAGAAAGACCCTCGAGCTTGGTATGATATACTTACATGATTTTTGCATCAAAACAATTATGTTAAGGGGAATGCAGATCCAACCCTTTTATAATGAAAGAGAATAAAAATGTTATGATTGTTCAAATTTATGTTGATGACATTATTTTTGGTTCAACACATAAATCTTTAACCGATTCCTTTGCAGATCTAATGAGACATGAGTTTGAAATGAGTATGATGGGTGAGTTAACAGTTTTCCTTGGTTTTCAAATCTCTCAAAAACTAGAAGGAATCTATTTATCCCAACATAAGTATATTAAATATATTCTTAAAAAGTATGGATATGACAACACCAAAAGTATTATTACTCCCATTGGTACCTCCATCACACTTGATCATGACGAAGCTGGGAAACCAGTATATCAAACATCTTTTAGAGGTATGATAGGAAGTATACTTTACTTGAAAACTAGTCATCCAAACTTAATGTTTTCAGTATTATTATTTGCAAGATATCAATCCAATCCTAAGGAATCTCATTTAAAGATAGTGAAAATATTTTTTCGCTACTTAAAGGGTACATTGGATTTAGAAATATTTTATACTTCTGTAAATGGTTTTGTTTTAAAAAGTTTTTCAGATGCTGACATTGGTGGATGTAGAATGGATAGAAAAAGGACTTCCGGAACTTGTCATTTCTTAGAAGATTCATTAGTTTCTTGTTCATGCATGAAGAAACACTCAGTAGAACTTTCCACTCCTGAAGATGAATATGTAGAAGCTGGAAGTTGTTGTGCTCTAGTGTTGTGGATGCAACACACACTCATAGACTATGGTATGAGTTTTACCAAAACACAAATTTTGTGTGATAATACAAGTTCCATTTCCCTTAATAAAAAACATGCACATTACTCTCGTGCAAAGCATATAGACATTAGGCATTACTTTATTAGGGATCACACACTAAAAATAGATATCATTCTTCCATTTAACGGAATTCAAGATCAACTTGTTGATATTTTCACAAAATCTTTACCCTCCGATAGATTTGAATATATTAAATAGAAGTTAGGAATGATAACCGTATGGTAATCTTCCTTGTTAACTTTTTGTGGAATCAATATCCTTACAATAATAAACTCATTTTCATAGGGGGAGTACATTTTCTTATTAGTTATCAAAAAATTTCGTAATGAAGTATTTAAAATTTTTCGGAATAAAGTTTTCAAAAAATTTCATAATGATGTCTTCAAAATTTTTTGTAATGAAGTTTTCAAAATTTTTTGTAATGAATTTTTCAAAATTTTCCTTAATGAAGTATTCAAATTTTTTTGTAATGATGTATTCAAAATTTTTCGTAATGACTTTTTCAAAAAAATTCATAATGACATTTTCAATTTTTTTCGTAATAAAGTTTTAAAAAAATTTCGTAATGAAGTTTTCAAAAAATTTTGTAATGATGCTTTTAAAATGTTTTGTAATAATGTTTTCAAAAATTTTCATAATGATGTTTTCAAAAAATTTCGTAATGAAGTTTTCAAAATTTTTCATAATGAATTTTTCAAAAAATTTCGTAATGAAGTTTTCAATATTTTTTGTAATGATTTTTTCAAAATTTTTTGTAATGATGTTTTCAAAATTTTTCATAATGACGTTTTCAAAAAATTTCGTAATGAAGTTTGCAAAAGTTTTCGTAATGATGTTTTTAAAAATTTTCATAATGAAGTTTTTTTCATAATATTGTTTTTTGTAATGAAGTCTTTCATATTAAAATTATTTTTCGTAATGGATGTTTTCATAGTCTTTTAAAAAAAATATTCAACAAGAATATTATCTATGAGAAATAATCCTCCAAGCAATCCGAAAGGTAAGACTCTTTCTTGAGTTTTCGTAATCACCTATTACTTGCTGGAAGTTTCTTTTGTATTTTTAATATTTTCCGGATTCTAGTTTCCTTAAATCCGAATGTTTCCTTTTAAAAACCTCAAAAGATCGGATCCTAAAAAATTTTCCTTGTGACTATAATTTCAACCGTTAAATCTGATCAGAAGAATTCTCAGCCATTGGATTGAGATTGGAAGATGAACCGTCGCATCAACACCTATAAAAGGGGACCCCCAATGCTTGTCCCGCATCGATTTGAAGATTTTATGTGTCGAAGCTCTACCCCACTTCAAAAGCTCGTTCCAGATTTTAAAAGGTTTCTCAATTCTGAATGTCTGGTGAAGTTCTTCTCAAGATATGTCTTCTATCTAGCCAATTACGAAGTGGCAAGTATACAGATAGAGATTGGTGCATCTGAACTTCTTCAAAATGTATGATTCTATTATCTCCAAAAACATGAATCTGATTGGATGGGAAAGTTTTTTCATTTCAATGCCTGGAGCTCAAGACTTGGTATATCTGGATTTACTCATTGAGTTTTATGAGTCGGTTTGTTTCTTTAAGGAACAAGGGAGAGATAAATTTTCCTTCAAGAGTTATGGAAAAACATATGCACTCTCATACACCATGGCTGCTAGCTTGGTAGGGCTGTCCTATAAAGGGGAAGAACATTTTTTTTCTCACAAATTACAGGATGTAAATGGATGTTTTATCAAGGTGAAGGATATGGATTTTCTTGGACTTACTAATGTTAAGACCGAAAAGATTGTTCATTTATCTACAAATAATAGGATCCTTGAGTTATGGGTTCGGGGTTTTATTGTACCGAGAAAGGGTGACAAGGAGACATTGAAGAAAAGTGATATTTATATCTTGTATATTTTGGTAAATCTAAGGAAGATCAACCTGATGAAGAATATTCTCATTACGATAGAGAATATAAAGAATGGGAATTTGAGAGCACATATAATCATGTATCCTTCCCTACTCTCCAAGTTGATTGTTCGATGTCTTGAGTCCTTCATGATTCTTTACAGTTCCAAGTTGTTGAATTGAAAAGTTATGTTAGTAAGTGATGATACTTTGAAAAGAATGAATGACAACTTTTCTAAGGATTCTGGAGAGTTTTATGATCTAATAATGGAATAATCAGAAGCTATTCCGAAGAATGAAAAAGAGTCTGAACCATCGAAGAAGGATAGAAAGAAAAGAAAATTAAAGGAAGTAGAAGATGAAGGTGAAACCCCTAAAGCTAAGGAAGCTCAAACCGCACCTCCAAAGCCCAAGAAGAAGAAATCTTATACGGATGAGGTTGTTTCCAAATGGAGGGAGGATAAGAAAAATCGGAAAGAAGGAGAAAATTATTTTGGTCTAGATCCTGTTGAGGCCAAGGAATTAAAAGAATAGATAGCTAATGAGATTTAGAAGAAAGACAAAGAGAAGAATCTAATGAAGAAAATTCATGAGGGCGAAATTAGTCAATCCCTTTTATGGGATACAGAAATAGCATCTGAGAATATCCCAGTACCAAAATCATTCTTGATGGAACCATTACCTGAGATTCAGAGTAAGAATTTCATGACTCGGGAAAAAGTACATGAAAAGGTTTTTGAAGAAAAGAAATTTATAGAAGATGTTCAAGAAGCTGAAATCAGTGATGATACAACTGATCTGAAAAATAAAGTTGAATACTTTCATGAGATGGAAAGTGCATCTGAAAAATTATCAATCTAGACTTCTCAAGTCGGATCTTCGGAACTTTCTACCCCTGGAATTGATGAGAAGGCTGAAGAGGAAGTGGACAAGTTATCCGAGGAAGAGAGTCATAATCATGACTTTATTCATCCTGAAGATATTGAGGCAGGAGGTGAGAAAGAAAAAATAGATGAAGATATAATTGTTCAGTTATCTAAAAGTGATCATGAGTCTCTAGATTAATAAGTTGTTCTGAGAACCGACAAGGGGAAACAAGTGGTTGTTGATACCCCAATGAAAGAAATTTTAAGGGAGAAGGAAGGTGGTGGATCTTCTAGGAGGAATCTAGTAAAGCTAGAGGAAGAACCATCCCCAACCAAAGTGTTAGATTAAGAATCATCAGCTCTAGGACATGATTTTTTCATTCAATATCTGAATAATCTTGTTGACACAATTCCGATCATTCCAACCATTGACTCTAGATGTTAGATGCTCCAATATAGCATGAATTTGAAATTGGATTTTTTATCCATGGTGATGGATAGATGGATAAAGATTGAGACTGATCACAAGAACTTTATTATCAACTACGATGCCCATATACAATCTTCCAAGAAAATGGTTAGCTGGTCAAAGAATATAGTTGAAGATTTGAGAGAGCTTGATGAGTTTCAAGATGATTTTAAGGAAAATTTTGATTCTCAAGATAGAAAATCAAGGATCTAACAAATAGATTTGAGGGAATCTAAATCTTAAGCATAATACTCGGATTCAAGAGGTTAAGGATCTGAATGGGAAGCTGAACTCTATTTCTCAAAGCTGGAAGAGGGAAAGGGATCTCCGGATCGAGATTTAAGAAATTCTAGGGAAGCAAGATGACTTGTTGAAGGCTCAGGAAGAGGCTCTAAAGGCTCAGGATGATAGGATCAAAGCCTTAGAGATGAAATCATTGAAAGATCACAAGGAGATAAAGAAACTAAAAACCATAGTAAAGAAGCTAATACCCAATGATAAGGAAGGAAAGTAGATCAATCTGATCTTTTGTTGTGTTTTTTTTCCTATAAAAGGTTTTCCTATCCTAATGAAATTGTTGGATTCTCATTGTTGTTTGGATGTTTTATACTAATATTTCAGGTACCATAATTTATTTTCCATTCCCTAAATTTCTTTTTGAAAATAAAAAAGGGAGATAAAGGAAAAATAATTCTAAGTAAAGAAGAAATATCCCTAAGTAAGGGGTAGTTTATCAAAGGGGGAGTTCTCATTACGAAGATTTTCATATTCAAGCTAAATAAAAAATCTCATTCCGTAAATCTAGAATACGATCCTTAGTGTTCCAAAGCCTAAGGGGGATTTAGTTGTATTCATCTTTGCCAATGTGAAAAGGGAGATAAGCTTTATTTTAATGTCTAGAAAAAATTTGTTATGTCCTTATATTCTTTTTCGTAAGGATGTTTGTGCTTTCCAAAAAGGGGGAGATTCTTGAGTTAATAAGGTTTTCCTTATGAATTCTCCATTCCTTCATACAAAGGGGAGATTTTTTAGTCAATAAGGTTTCCTTATGACTTTACAATTCCTTCTTGTTTTGAAAATCACAAACACCTTATATCAAGGCAAATCTATCTTTACGCTTTGTTTTACTTATATAAGGAAAAATTTCTTTCCCCAATGAAATTTATCTTTATCATGTTTTCATTGATCATATCATAATTTTTCTAAGAGTAAGGTTTGAAACAAAAACCTCAGAATCCTATAATTACCTAGATATGAAGCATTCTGTTTAGGATCCGAATTCTCAGAATTCTGGTTACAAACTCTTCTGAGTTCTAACTCTGAATTATGATTACGAATTCTGTATACGAACTCTTCTGAGTTCTCACTCCGAATTCTGATTACGAATTCTTGATATGAACTCTTCTGAGCTATGACTATGAATTCTGATTACGAATTCTAGATACAAACTCTTCTGTGTTCTGACTTCGAATTCTGATTAGGAATTCTGGATACGAACACTTCTGAGTTCTGACTCTGAATTATGATTACAAATTCTGGTTACGAACTCTTCTGAGGTCAGACTCCGAATTCCAAATACAAATTCTGGTTAAGAACTTCTTTGAGTTCCGAATCTGAGTTCTCTTAATACAGACTCCAAACTCTCATAGGTTTTGACATCGAATTCTCATGAAATCTGACTCAGATATTTGTAAGTTCTAGTTACAAATTCACGTGAATCCAAATTCTGAATTTTCCTTGAAATTAAGACTCCGATATTCTATAGTGTTCAGGTTCTTAATTCCTGCAAAACAGAATCAAAATATCCTTGTATTATAGACTCTGAATTCATTTTTGGTTAGACTCCAAACTTTCATATTTCCTTACATTCCAAATATTGGATTTCAGTTATGTAACCATATTTTTGCTTAAACTTGTTTTAAAATGATGTCATCCATTCAGTTACTAACTAACCACTGTTTGAGTGACACATGTATAGGTCCCTCCAAAATTCAAGTAAGAATATGACCATTGGAGGAGGGAGCCGACCATTGAAGTTGTTCTTATAAATAGGATCTCATTTGAAAGAGCTCAAATCTTTTGGACATCTTTTGATCTAAATTGATTTCTAGAGAGTGATACTCTCATTCGTAGTGCGTACTAAACTTCTATTTCATATTATATTTGTGAGAATCCGATTTTTTCTACGTACAATCGAGGGCTTCCATGGATAGGAAGACAAAGGTGACGACTACCTTGAATTTGAGGGCTTGCGGGGATAACAAGACAGACTCTGAACTTCATATCGAGGGATTACCCTGGTGTGGGTAAGACATACTTTCTTGAAAGAATAAATCAAGGTACCTTTATCCAAGGCTGTTGGATACCATTCACTTTGGGTTAAAAGATTTACTACTTGTTACATGTTTTGTTACATGTTTTCCGTTGCATTTTTATTGTTGGGGAAAGTATAACTATCTTATAATTCCATATACTTGTACCTTGATTTAGTTAGATTCTATAAGCTTTAAGGTAGAATCTTAACCGTTATAAACTTTCATTAAGTTTCATGTCTAGAACCCTTTTTTTCCATAATTGCACTCTCCGAATCATATTTCCTGAATCAAGCACATGTGTAGAACTAGAGGTTTTTTGAATAACCTTGTTTAACCTTGTTAAACATAACTATCTTTAAAAGTTCCAAAACAATTTTTTAAAGTATACAATTCCCCCCCCCCCTCTTGTATTTTGAGCATCATTAGATACTCCATATAGTATCTCTGTTATTTTGATCCTACATTTTTTATTATAGAGTATATCATACTCACATACCATCTCTACAACATAAACATTAAAAAACACTACATAAGACCTAATAACACAATATAAACACTAAAAACACTACATGAACCCTAAAACATTACATAAACCCTAAAAAATGGAACATAAACACTACAACACCCCTAAAAACGCTACATGAACCCAGAAAACACAATAAAAACCCTAAAAAATGCTACATAAACCCTAAAACCTAAACACATTTCATAAACCCTAAAAATTTTACATAAACCCTTAAAATGATACATATAACCCAAAACCGTTAACTAAAACCTAAAATTCTACATAAACACTAAAAATGCTACAAAAACTCTAACAATGCTAAAAGAACATAAAAAATTCTACAGAAACCCTAATGATGCTTCAAAACCCTCAAAAATATTAAACCATAATATACCATAATATAAAAAATTAAACCATAATAAACCCCAAATAAACTATAATAATCCCTAAAAACACCTTATAATCACTGAAAACCCTAATAAACTCTACTCAACAAAAATAAAACCCCCAAAATACCTAATAAACCCTAATAAATGATAATAAAACCTAATAAACCCTAAAAACATGTTAAGAAAATATAAACAGCCCTAACCAACCCTAATAGACACTAATAAACACCAATAAACCCTAATAAACCCCAAAAAACCCTAAAAATCCCTAATAAACCATAAATAAATCCAAATAAACCTAACTCAACCCTAAAAAAACTTAACACACCAGATTAACCCCTAATAAATCCCTAAAAACCCTAATTAAGAAAAAACTCTAGTATACCTTAAAAAATCCCTAAAAACCTTGATAAAATCTAATATGACCTAATATACCCTAAAAATGCACACAAAAAATACAAAAACTATCAAAAACAATAAAAATGGGCTATATTACCTAAAAATACCTAAAAACACAATTATAAACTAATAAAGGCAAAAAACACTGACATACCTTAAATATACCTTGAAACCCTAATAAACCATAATAAACACTAATATAACCTAATAATCCCTAAAAACGCTCACAAACAATAAAAACCCACTATATTATCTAAAAAGACTTAAAAAATACTAATATAACCAAATAAAAAAACTAATAAACCCCAAACAAACCCTAAATATCCCTAATAAACCCTAATAAAAACTAATAAACCCTAATAAAACCATAAAAATACATTCTCAGCCTTAATAAACTTTGACTCACCATAACAAAACTTAATAAAACCCAACTAAACACCAATAAAAAAACGCAAAAAACCATTAAAAATCCCAAGAAACCCTAATAAACCATAATAAATTCAAATAAAAGTTAATAAACCATTAAAAATTCTCACAAACACTAAAAACACAATAATAAAATCTAAAAAGTCCTAACAACCCCTTGTATGTGTTATCAAAAACTATAAAACACTCATATACACTAATAAATACAATAACAACCCCTAAGAAACCCTAAAAATCCCTAACAAACCCTAAAAACCACAATCAACCCTAATAGAACCTTAAAGATACCGACTCAACCCTAATGAAACCCTAAAAAAACCTACTCAACCCTAATAAACCTTAACACACCATAACAAACCATAATAAAACCCACTAAACCCTAAAAAATGGAAATATACCATTAAAAATCCCTAAAACCCCTAATAAATGCAAATAAAACCTAACTAAGCATAAAATCTCTAATAAACCCAAATAAACACTACTAAACACTAAAAAACCCTAATAGACCCTCTCAAAAATTAATAAACATTAATGAACCATACTAAACCCTAATAAATCCAAAACATACCCAAATATACCATAATATACCATAATATTCCCTAATAAGCCCAACACAATCCTAATAAAAACCTAAAAGTACCTAATAAAACCCTAAAAGTACCTAATAAACCCTAATAAAATCTAAATAACCCCCACCAAACCCTAAAAACTTTAATATACCATTAAAAAACCCTAAAACCGTAACAAACCACAATAAATGTTAATAGCACCTAAAAAACCTAAAAAATTATAGTAAGCCCTAAAAATACCTCTAATAATAATAGTAGAAATAATGCACTTGCATGTGAATATGCATATTCATGGTTTAAACAATAAATCATAATGCATGTGCATGTGCATATGCATGCGCATTTTCATGTGAATGGTAATAAATAATAAATTATAAATAATAACGCATGCGAGTTGCATGGGTATGTGTATGTGCATGTGAATGATAATAAATAATAAATACTAATGCACATCCAAGCGCATGTGTATGTTCATACGCATGGGCATGTGCATATGCATGTGCATGTGTAGGTGCATGTGCATGTGCATGTGCAAGTGCATGTGCATGTGCTTGTGCATGTGCATGTGCATGGGCATTTTCATGTTCATGTGCATGGTAATAAACAATAAACAATAACAAAGTCCACATGAATGTGAATTTGCATGTAAATAATAATAAATAATAAATAATAACACATCTGATAATAGAATAACGCAGGTCCATTGCGTGTGCACGTGCATGAGAATAATTAATAATAACACATGTGATAATAGAATAATGAAAGTGCATTGCATTTTCATGCACATGGTAATAAATAATATATAACAATGCACATGTATGTGCATTTACATGTAATGATAATGATAATGACCCATGAACGTGCATGGTAGTAAATAATAAATAACAACATACGTGCATGTGCATTTGTATTTGATGATACTAATGATAATAATAATAATTATAATAATAATAATATAACGCAGGTTCATTGCATGTGCATGTGCATAGTTGTAAATAATTAACAAATAATCATAAATAAGAACACACATGCATGTGCATGTGCCTTTACATTTGATAATAATATTAATAATACTAATTTTAATAATAATACTAATAATAACGCATGCACGTGCATGGAAATAAATAATTACTAACAACGCACGTGCATGTGGATTTGCATATGATAATCATAATAATAATGATAATGATAATAATATTAATATTAATAAATAAACTGTGATAATAATAATAATAATGATAAAATAATAATACAAGTGCATTGAATATGAACGTGCATTGTAATAAATAATAAATAATAACACACGTGCATCTGCATTTGCATGTAATGTTAATAATAATAACAACAACAGTAGTAGTAGTGACAATAGTATTATTACCAATGAATGTGATAACAGAATATTGCATGTGCATTACGTGTGCAGGTGCATGGTAATAAATAATATGGTGCGTGCATTGCATTTGCATGTGGTGATGGTGATGATGATAATAATAATAATAATATTATTATTATTATTATTATTAACAATGCATGTGATAATAGAATAACGCACGTGCATTGAATATGTTTCTTTATGTATTTTCATGTGTATATGCATGTGCATTTTCATTTTCATGTTCATGTGATGATAATAACAAAAACAACGACAACAAAAACAACAACAATAATAACAATAAGGATAACAACGTATGTGATAATAAAATAACATGTGTGGATTCCATGTGCACGTGCATGGTAATAAAAAATAAATAATAATGCACGTGCATGTGCATGAGATGAAAATAGTAATAATAATAATAACAGTAATAATACTAATAATAAGAACAACAACACATGTGATAATAGAATAATTCACATGCATTTCATGTCAAGTGCATGATAAAAAATAATAACCCATAGCGCACGTGATGATAATAATAACAATAATAGTAATATGAATAATAATAGTGCATGTGATAATAGAATAACGTGCAAGCATTGAATGTGTGCATGTATGGTAATAAATAATAACACACGTAACTTTTCATTTTCATTTGATGATAATAACAGTAATAACAATAATAGTAATAATAAAAATAACAATAAAAATGAAAGTGATAAGTGAATAATGTAGGTGCATTGCATGTGCACGTGCATCGTAATATATAATAACGGACGTGCATATGCATTTGCATGTAATTATAATACTCATAATAGTAATAATAATAATAATAACAACAACAACAACATATGCACAGACATGGAAATAAATAATATATAATAAATAATAGATAATAACGCATTTGCATTTGCATTTCCATGTGACGATAATAATAATAATAATAATAGTAATAACAATAATGATAATTATAATAATGATAATGATAATAATGATAATGATAATAATGATAATAATAACATGTGTGATAAAAGAATAAAACATGTCCTATGAAACCCTAACAAAACCTAACTAACCTTAACAACAACTAATAACCCCTAAGAACCACAAATAAATCCAAATAACACCTGAAACCCACAATTAAACCCTAAAATCCTAATAAACAATAACAAATCATAATAACTGATAATAAACCCTAAAAAACTCTATTAGACTCTAATAAATGCTATAAAATCCCTAAAACCCCTAATATACAACAAAAAACACAGTTAAACCATAATAAATCCTAATAATCACTAATAACCCTAACAGACCTGACAAAACAATAAAAAACCCACCAAATAATAGCCTACCAAACCCTAAAACCAGCTAATAAACCTTAAAACCCTAAAAACCACATAAAAAATCATAAAAACCCCTAACACCCCCAAATAAATCATAATAAATCCTAGAAACACCAAATAAATCGTAAGAAACTGAAACAAACCATAACAAACCCCTAATAAACCGCAATAAACCCTAACAAATCATAATAAACCCTAATAAATCTTAATAATCCCAAATAAACATTAATAAACCCTAATAAATAAAATAAACCCTAATAAACCCTAAATAACACTAAAAAGGGTTGATAAACCCTAGAAAAAGCTATAAATGCATAGAAAATCCCAATAAAACACTAATATACAATAAAAAATGATAATAAACTGTAACGAATCCAATAGAATGCTAATAAACCCTAAAGAACACTAATAAACCCAAAAGAGCCATAATAAACTCTAAAGAACACTAAAACCCTAAAGAACCCAAAAAATGCTAAAACCCTTTACATAAACCCTAAAAACCGCTACAATACCCAAAAAATCCCTAAAACACACTAAAAAACCCCAACAACCCGTATCAATCCCAAAAAACCAAATAATCCATTAAAAGCCCCCAAAAAACCATTGAAAACCAATAAACTCCCATTACCAACCCTTTAGAACCTGAAAAACCACTATATATGATAAACAACCATTAAAACCCAAAAAATGGCAAAAACAATAGATACATAAACCCAAAAAATGTTACATGAACACTAAAAATGCAACATAAACCCTAAAAACACAACATAAAACTGAAAAAGGACACATAAACCCAAAAACACTACATAAACCCAAAAGGAACTACATAAACCCTAGAACCGTAACATAAACCCTATTCAATGCAACATAAACATTAAAAAACACTACGTAAACACTAAATACACTACATAAACCCTTAAAACACTACATAAACCCTAAAAATGTTATATAAAGCCTAAAAAATGCAACATAAATGCTACATCACCCATAAAAATGCTACATAAACCCAGAAAATGCAACATAAACCCTAAAATATTATTCATAAAACCTAAACCCTAAGCACGCTACATAAACCCTAAAAACTTTACATAAACCCTAAAAAATGCTATATTAAACCTAAAACCGGAAACTAAACCCTAAAAGCACTACATAAACACTAAAAATGCTACATAAACTCAAAGAACACTATACACACATTAAAAAATGCAACAAAAACCCTTCAGACGCTTCAAAACCCTCAAAAATATTAAACCCTAATATACCATAATATAAAAAATTAAACCCTAATAAACTCTAATAATCCCGAAAAACGCATTATAATCCCTAAAAACCCTATGATACTCTACACAACCCTAATAAAACCACTAAAATACCTAATAAACCCTAATAAATGATAATAAAACCTAATAAACCATAAAAACACATTAAGATAACCTAAACAAGCCTAACCAACCCTAATAGACACTAATAAACACTAATAAACTGTAAAAAAACCCCAAACAAACCCTAAAAATCAATGATAAACCATAAATAAATCCAAATAAACCCTACTCAACCCTAACAAACATTAACACACCATAATGACCCCTAATAAAAACCTACAAAACCGTAATTATGAAAACAAATGATAGTATACCTTCAAAATCCCTAGAAACCCTCATAAACTCTAATATAAGCTAATAAACCGTAAAAATGCTCACAAACAGTAAAAAAATAATCACAAACAATAAAAACATGCTAAATTATCTAAATAGACCTAAAAACAATAATATTACCCAATAAAGACAAAAAATGCTAATATAACTTAAAAATCCCTAGAAACCATAATAAACCCTAATAAACTGTAATATAGCCTATGGAACCCAAAAAATGCTCAAAAACAAAAACAAATTGCTCACAAACAATAAAAAACACTATATTATCTAAAAAGACTTAACAAACACTAATATAACCTAATAAAATAGAAAAACTAATAAACCCCTAATAAACCCTAATAAACCCTCAAAATTGCTAATAAAACCTAATGAAAACAAATAAAACCTAATAAAACCATAATAAAACCCTAAAAATACCTTTAAAACCCTAATAAACCTTGACACACCATAATAAAACCTATTAAAAACCAATTAAACCCTAATAAACAAAAAAAATGCAAACAAGCCATTAAAAATCCCTAGAAACCCTAATAAACCATAATAAATTCTAATAAAAACTAATAAACCATAATGAATGCTCACAAACACAAAAAACACGCTAATAGAAGCTAAAAAGTCCTAACAACCCCTCATATATATTAACAAAAACAAAAACACTCACATACCCTAATAAAAAAACTAACAAACCCTAGTAAACCCTAAAAATACCTAACAAACCCTAATAAACACTACTAAACCCTAATAAACCCTAATAAATCCCTAAAGATTCCGACTCAACCCCAATAAACCCCTAAAGATACCTACTCAACCCTAATAAAACCCTAAAAATACCTACTCAAACATAATAAACCTTAACACACTATCCTAAACCATAATAAACCCCACTAAACCCTAAAAACACAAATATACCATTAAAAAGCCCTAAAACCCCTAATAAATTCTAATAAAACCTAACAAAGCTTGAAATCACTAATAAACCCTCATAAACACTACTAATCCTTAAAAACCCTAATACACCCTCTTAAAAACTAATAAACCATAATGAACGACAATTAACCCTATTAAATCCTAAACATACCCAAATATATCATAATATACCATAATATACCCTAATAAACCCAACTCAATCCTTATAAAACCCTAAAAATACCTAATAAGCCCAAATAAACCTTAACACACCATAATAAACCTTAATAAAATCCTAATTACCCCCACCCAACCCTAAAAAATTATAATATACCATTAAAACCCTAACAAACCATAATAAATGTTAATAACACCTAAAAATTCTAAAAAAATGCTAGTAAACCCTAAAAATGCCTTTAATAATAATAATTGGAATAACGCACGTGCATGTGCATATGCATGTGCATGGTTTAAATAATAAATTACAATGCAGATGCATGTGCATATGCCTGCGCATTTTCATGTGAATGTTAATAAATAATAAATTATAAATAATTATGCATTTGAATTATATGTGTATGTGCATGTGGATGTGAATGATAATAAATAATAAATAATAACACACATCCAAGTGCGTGTTCAGGTGCATGTGCATGTGTGTGTTCATGTGAATGTGCATGGTAATAAACATTAAATACTAACCAAGTCCACATGAATGTGCATTTTCTTGTGAATGGTAATAAATAATAAATAATAACACATGTGATAATAAAATAATGCACATGCATTGCGTGTGCATGTGCATGAGATTAAATAATAATAATAAATGTAATAATAGAATATGGAAAGTGCATTGCATTTTCATGTGCATGATAATAAATAATATATAATAACGCACGAGCATGTGCATTTACATGTAATGATAATGATAATGATGCATGCACGTGCATGGTAATAAATTATAAATAACAACGCACGTTGATATGCATTTGTATTTGATGAAACAAAAAATAATAATAATATAAATAGAATAACGCAAGTGCATTTCTTGTGCACTTGCATAGTAGTAAATAATAAATAAATAATAAAAAATAAGAATTCACATGCATGTGCATGTTCATTTAAATTTGATGATAATTTTAATAATACTAATTGTAATAATAATAATAATAATGCATGGATGTGCATGGTAACAAATATTAAATAACAACGCACATGCATGTGCATTTGCATGTGACAATGATTTTAATAATGATAATTGTTATAATAATAATAATAATAATAATAATAATAATAAATTGTGATAATAATAATAATAATAAAAGAATAATACAAGTTCATTGCATATGCATGTGCATGGTAATAAATATGAAATAATAACGCATGTGCATCTACATTTCCATGTGATTATAGTAATAATAACAACAGTAGTAATAATAGTAGTGGTGGTGGTGATAATAGTAGTAGTACCAATGCATGTGATAATAGAATATTTCATGTGCATTACGTGTGCACATGCATGGAAATAAATAATAATGCTCGTGCAGAGAATTTCCATGTGATGATGATGATGATGATGGTGATAATAATAATTATAATAATAATATTAATATTAAAAACAACAACGCATGTGATAATAGAATAATGCACGTGAATTGAATGTGCGTGTTTGTGTATTCGCATGTGCATTTTCATGTGATGATAATAATAATAATAACAACCACAATAATAATAATAACAACAATAAAAATAACAACACATGTGATAATAAAATAATGTGTGTGCATTTCTTGTGCATGTGAACATTAATAAAAATATAATAATAACTCACGTTCTTGTGCATGTGAAAGTGGATGAGATGATGATTGTAATAATAATAATAATAACAATAATAATGAGTTATAGTTCTTTGAAAAAACAACAGAAATGACAAAAATGGTAGAAATGGGGTCTCAAAAAACCTAACAAATCACAGAGTCATTAAAAAGGTTATAACTTCTTCTTCAGGTGTCCATTTCCACTCTTTGAATATTCAATCCCAATCTCATGGAATGAACTATGACAAAAATAGGTGCTGGAGGCCGAACAGACACACAGATCATAAGTTATGACCATTTTAAGAAAACTTTGACGGGGATCCATACACAGAAATGGAGTTTTGGAGGCCTTCTGATGGGTTTCTGGGATTTTAGGGTATTAAAAACGACTTCAACTCTGTTCAAGTCATCCTTTTGTGTAGATCTCTTAGGTAATCATGATATGATATGTGGTAGAGCTCAAACAGACAGCCGAAGTGAAAGTTATGGTCGTTTGAAGTTGGACTTTTTTTGGAGTAGTATAACTAAAATATCATATATTTCTTTGATCTTCTCATAGCTTCTACTAAACTTGGTCCTCAATCATCTCACAAGCTTCAATTTGACTAGTCACAACACTGAAATGGACACTCGAAGGAGAATTTATTCCTATTTTAGTGAGTTGTGGGTTTCTTAGGTTTTCAGGCACTAGGAGAGTTGCCCAATTTAAAACGACAATAACTTTTTCTATGTGTGTTAATTTTGGCTCTACCAAATATCAAATCAAATATTGTGAAAAGATACACTCTCTCGTAACCATTGGAACCCTTTATGACATTATTCAACCCACAAAAAGACCCAAAATCCCTTTGGATGGTCAAAAGATTGGCTTCTGGTGTCCGTTTTGCAAAAACATTCTCTATGGGTGTCCGTTTTGCCACTACCACATATCAAATCGAAGCTTGCTACTAGACCTACACTCCTATTACCACTGAAGCACCTTCTTACATCCTTTAAGGCCCAAAAGTTACTTAAACCCTCCAAAAGACCATAACTTCTACTTAGGGTATCCGTTTTGCCTCTATCATATATCCAATCGAAGATCTCGAATAGATCTACACATCTGTGACCAATATGACCACCTTATCACGTTATTAGAGACCCAAAAGGTCCTTAAGTCCTTCAAATGACCATAACTTCTGCTCTGGGTGTTCGTTTCACCTCTAACACATATCAAATTGAAGCTTGCGACTAGCTCTACACATCTGTGACAACCATGAATAACTAAATAACCCTAAAAACCCATGAATAAGCCTGTAAACACTAAAAACCATTAGAAACCATGAAAAAACTTAACAAACCCTAACAAACCCTGACAAACCCTAACAAACACCAAAAAACCCTAAAAAACATAACAAACCCTAAAAAACCATAACAAACCCAATCAAACCTTAGAAACCCCTTACAGGCCCTAATAATACACAAGAAGCACTAAGAAACCCCAATAAACCCGAAAAAAACCCTGAAGAAACCCTAAAAACCCCTAAGAAACCATAAGAAACCCAAACAAAACCCTAACAAAATCCTATGAAAACCTAGGAAACACTAACACACCATTAGAAACCCTAACAGACCTTTAGGAACCCCAACGCACCCATAAAAACCCTAGCACACCCTTAGAAACCCCAACATAGCCATAGAAACCCTAACACAACCTTAGTAACCCTTAGAAACCATAGCACACCCTTAGAAACCGTAACCCGCCCATAAAAACCCTAACCTACCCTTAAAAATCATAACAAACCCTTAGAAACCCTAAAAAACCCTTATACACTCTAATTCACTCTAATAAGCATTGATAAATCCTAACAAACCCTACCAACCAATAATAATCCCTAAGAAACCCTAATAAACCCTAAAGCACACTACTAAACCCTAATAAACACTAATAAATCTTAACAAACCATAAAACGCCTATTAGACCCCAATAAAAGCTACAAAATACCTATAAACCCATATATAAAGCAAAAATTCTATTAAACCATTCAAAACACTAATATTCACACAAAAACCTAGAAACCCAACAAAAACTGAAAAAAACCCTGAAAAACCCTAATAACCCAAAAAACCCAAAAAACCATAAAAGTCCTAAAAACCCTAAAAACTCTAAAAACCATAAAAACCCTAAAACCCCTAAAAACAAGAAAAACCCCCAAAACCCCGAAAAAAACCTAAAACCCCCCAAATATTCCTCCAAAACCCCTAAAAACCTCAAAAAACGCTAGAAACCCTAAAAAACCCTAAAATGCTAAAAACCCCTAAAAAGCCTAAAAATGTCTAACAAAACCCTAACCAACACTATGAAACCCTTAAACCCCTAAAACCCCTAGAAAACACTAAACCCCTAAAAAGAAACCCTAATGCACTATAAAGAACCCTAAAGAACCCTAAACAACCCTAAATAACCACTACAGCCACTAACTACGCTACATAAACCCTAAAAATTTCTAAAAAAAAGAAAAATGATTCAAAATCCAAAAAATGAAACAATACCCCAAAAATGATAAAATAACCCTAAAAAGCATAAAAAATCCAAACACACCCATAAAACTGAAAAAAACACATAAAACCCCAAACAACTCAAACAAACCGTAAAAAACCCAAAAATGCTAACAAAACCTAACAAAACCCTAACAACCACTAATAACCCCTAAGAACCACTAATAAACCCTAATAACCCATAAAACCCACTATTAAACCCTAAAACCCCTAATAAACATTAATAAATTGTAATAACCTTTAATAAACCCTAATACACTCTATTAGACCCTAATAAATGCTACAGCATCTCTAAACCCCCTAATATATAATAAAAACACTATTAAACACTAATAAACCTTAATAATCACTAAAAACCCTAACAAACCCGACAAAATGATACAAAAACCTCTAAATAATAGCCTTCAAATCTCTAAAACCCACTAATAACCCATAACAAACCCTAATAAAATCGTTACAAACCCTAATAACCCCAAATAAATCGTAACAAATCATAACAATGCCAAATAAATCGTAACAAACTGATTAAAATCATAACAAAACCCCAAATAAACCGCAATAAACCCTAACAAATCATAATAATCCATAATAAATCATAATAAACAAAAATACACGTTACTAAACACTAATAAATGAAATAATCCCTTATAAACCCTAGTAAATCCTAAATAACCCTAAAAAGGTTGATAAACCCTAGAAAAAGATATTAATGCCTATAAAAGCCCAATAAAACCCTAATATGCAACAAAAATTCTAATAAACTATAACAAATCCTAAAGAACGCTAATAAACCCTAAAGAACACTAATAAACCCTAAAGAACCATATTAAACTCTAAAGAACTCTAGAAAACCCTAAAGAACCTGAAAAAATGCTAAACCACAATATATAAACCCTATAAACCGCAACAATACACAAAAAATCCATAAAACAAATAAAAAAAAATCCTAACAACCCCTATCAATCCCCAAAAAACAAATAAACCCATAAGCCCCCCCCCACCAACCTTAAAAAACCATCAGATACCATAAAAAACCATAAACACCCGTTAAAAACCCTTAAAAACCCTATAAAACTAAAAACCATAAAAAACTATTAAAACCGTAAAAATGGTTTAAAATAGATACATAAAACCTAAAAACATTACATAAACCCTTAAAAATGAAAAAACCCCAAAAAACGCAACAGAAACAAAAAAATGCAACATAAACCCAAAAAACGCTACATAAACCATAAAAGCACTACATAAACCCAAGAACTGAAACATAAACCTTAAAAACAAAACATAAACCCTAAAAAACGCAACATAAATAATAAAAATTCTACATAAAATATAAAAACACATTATAAACCCTAAAAACACTACATGAACCCAAAAAACATTACATAAACCCTATAAATTCAACATAAACACTACATCACCCCTAAAAATGCTACATAAACCTAGAAAACACAACGTACACCCTAAAAAATGCTACATAATACATAAAACCAAAACACACTACATAAACCCTAAAAACGTAACATAAACCCTAAAAATGCTACATAAACACTAAAAATGCGACATAAACTCTAACAATTCTACAGAAACCCAAAAAAAGCTACAAAACCCTAAAGATGCTTTAAAACCCTCAAAAATATTAAACCCTATTATACAATAACATAAACAATTAAACCCTAATAAACCCCTAATAAACTCTAATAATCCCTAAAAACACCTTATAATCCCGAAAAACACAAAGAAACTCTACTCAACCCTAATGAAACCCCGAAAATACCTGATAAACCATAATAAATGATAATAAAACCTTTTAAACCCTAAAAACACGTTAAGAAAACCTAAAAAACCCCAACCAACCCTAATAGAAACTAATAAACATTAATAAACCCTAATAAACCCCAAACAAACCCTAAAAAGCCCTAATAAACCATAAATAAAGCCAAATAAAACCAACTCAACCCTAACAAACCTTAACACACCATAATAACCCCTAATAAAACCCTACAAAACAGTAAAAAATAAAAAAAAAGCTAGTATACCTTAAAAATCATTAGAAACCTTGATAACATCTAATATAACATAATAAACTCTAAAAATGCTCACAAACAATAAAAAATTGATCATAAACAATAAGAACTCGCAATATTACCTAAAAAGACCTAAAAAAACTAATATAACCTAATAAAGACAAAAAATGATAATATACCTTAAAAATCCCAAGAAACCCTTATAAATCATAATAAAATCCAATATAACCTAAGAAACCCTAAAAACGCTCACAAACAAAAACAAAAGGATCACAAACAATAAAAACACACTATATTATATAAAACTATCTAACAACCACTATTATAACCTAATAAAACAAAAAACTAATAAAAGCCAACAAAACCCTAACAAACACTAAAAATCCCTAATAAACCCTAATAAAAACAAATGATCCCTAATAAAACCATAATAAAACCCTAAAAATACCTTCTCAACCCTAATAAACCTGGACATACCATAATAAATCTAATAAAACCCAACTAAACCCCAATAAACAAAAAAACTCTAACAAACCATTAAAAAGCCCTAGAAACCCTAATAAACCATAAAAAATTCTAATAAAACCTAATAAACCATAGAAAATGCTCACAAACACTAAAAACATGCTAATAAAACCTAAAAGGTCCTAACAACCCCTCATATATATTATCAAAAACTAAAAAACACTTTTATACCCTAATAAAAACACAAACCCTAGTAAACCATAAAAAATCCCTAACAAACCCAAATAAACAGTACTCAACCGTAATAAACTCTAATAAAACCCTAAAGATACCTACTCAACCCTAATAAAACGCTAAAAATACCTAATCATCCCTAATAATCCTTAACACACTATTATAAAAATAATAAACCCCACTAAACCCTAAAAATGCAAATATACCATTAAAAATCTCTAAATCCCCAAATAAATGCTAATAAAACCTAAAAAACCTTAAAAGCACTAATAAACCCTAATAAACACTAATAAACCCTAAAAAACTCTAATATAACCTCTTAAAATTAATAAACCATAGTGAACAATAATAAACCCTAATAAATCCTAAATGTACCCAAATATACCATAATATACCATAATATACCCTAATAAACCTAACTCAATCCTAATAAAACCCTAAAAATATCTAATAAAACCTAATAAATCTTAAGTCACCATAATAAACCCTAATAAAATCCTAATAGCCCCCACCAAACCCTAAAAACACTAATATACCATTAGAAACCCTAAAACCCTAACAAACCATAAAAAATGTTAATAGCACCTAAAAATTCTAAAAAATGCTAGTAAACCCTAAAAATAACTCTAATAATAATAATAATAACAGTAATAACGCACGTGCATGTGCATATGCATGTGCATGGTTTAAATAATAAATCATAATGCACATGCATGAGTATATGCCTGCACATTTTCATGTGAATGATAACAAATAATAAATTATAAATAATAACGCATGTGAAATACATATGCATGTGCATGTTCATGTGAATGATAATAAATAATAAATAATAAATCACGTCCAAGTGCATGTGAATGTGCATGTTCATGTGCATGTGCATGGTAATAAACAATAAATAATAACAGTGTCCACGTGAATGTGCATTTGCATGTGAATGATAATAAATAATAAATAATAACTCACGTGATAATAGAATAACACAAGTGCATTACATGTGCACGTGCATGAGAATAAATAATAATAACCCATGTGATAAAAGAATAATGCATGTGCATTGCATTTTCATGTGCATGGTAATAAATAATATATAATAACGCACATGCATGTGCATTTACATGTAATGATAATGATAATGACGCATGCATGTGCATGGTAATAAATAATAAATAACAACACACTTTCATGTGCATTTTTATTTGATGATACAAACAATAACAATAACAACAACAACAACAACAATAATAATAATAATAGAATAACTCAAGGGAATTTCATGTGCATGTGCATTGTATTAAATAATAAATAAATAATAGTAAATAAGAACGCACATGCATGTGCATGTGCTTTTACAATTGATGATAATATTAATAATACTAATTGTAATAATAATAATAATAATGCATGCATGTGCATGGTAATAAATAAAAAATAACAACACACATGCATGTGTATTTGCATGTGATAATGATAATAATAATGATAATGATGAAAATAATAATAATAATAATAATAATAATTTTAATAATAATAATAATAATAAAACAACAATACAAGTGCATTTCATATGCACATGCATGGTAATAAATAATAAATAATAACACACGTTCATCTACATTTTCATGTGATGATAGTAATAATGACAGTAGTAGTAATAATAGTAGTAGTATTGGTGATAATAGTAGTAGTACCAATGCATGTGATAATAGAATATTGCATGTGAATTATGTGTGCACGTGCATGGTAATAAATAATAACTCTCGTGCATTGCATTTGTATGTGATGATGATGATGATGATAATAATAATAATAACAATAACAATGCATGTGATAATAGAATAAATCGCGTGCATTGAATGAGCATGTATGTGCATTGTCATGTTTATTTACATGTGATGTTAATAACAATAACAACAACTACCACAACAACAACTAAAAGAACCATAATAATAATAATAACAATAATAATAACAACTCATGTTATAATAAAATAACGTGTGTGCATTGAATTTTCACGTGCATGGAAATAAAAATATAATAATAATACATGTGGATGTGGATGAGATGATGATGATAATAATAATTATAACAGTAATAATAAGTTATGGTTGTTTGAAAAAACAGAAGACAGGAAAAAAAATGCTAGAAATGGGGTCTCGAAAAACCTAACAAATCACAGAGTCATTGAAAAAGGCATAACTACTTCTTCAGGTGTCCATTTCTACTCTGTGCATAGTCAAACTAAATTTTATGGAATGAACTATGATAAAAACAGGTGTTGAATGCCGAACAGACACACAGATCAGAATTTATGACCATTTTAAGAAAAATTTGATAGGGATCCATACACAGAAATGGAGTTTTGAAGGCCTTATGATGGGTTTATGGGATTTTAGGGTCTCAAACAGGACTTGAACTAAGTTCAAGTCATCATTCTGTGTAAATATCTTCGCTACTTTCGATTTGATATGTGGTAGAGATGAAACGGACAACCGGAGCTAAAGTTATGGTCGTTTGAAGTTGGAATTTTTTTGGAGTGGTATAACTAATATATCCTATATTTCTTTGATCTTATCATATTCTCTAATAAATTTGGTCCTCACTCATCTCACGATCATTGATTTTACTGGTCACAGCGCTCAAATGGACACCCGAAGGAGAAGTTATGCCAATTTTTGTGAGTTGCGGGTTTCTTTGGTTTTTAGGCGCTAGGAGAGTTTCTCAATTTAAAGAGACAGTATCTTTCTTCTACCTATCTTCATTTTGGCTCTACCACATATCAAATCAAAGACTGTTAAAGGATACATACTCTGGGAACCACTAGAACCCTTTTTGAAATTCTTCAACCCCTAAAAGACCCCAAATCCCTTTGGATGGTCAAAAGATTGGCTTCTGGTGTCCGTTTTGCAATAACTTCTTATATGGGTGTCTGTTTTGCCTCTAACACATATCAAATTGAATATTGCGACTAGAACTACACTCCTATAACCACTGGAGCAGCTTCTCTCACCCTTGATGGCCCAAAAAGGTACTTAAACCCTCCAAAAGACCATAACTTCTACTCCGGGAGTCCGTTTGGCCTCTACCATATATCAAATCGAAGCTTTCGACTATATCTAGACATCTGTGACCAATAGTAACACCTAATAACATTCTTAAAGTCCCAAAAGGTCCTTAAGTCCTCAAAATGACTATAACTTCTGCTCTGGGTGTCTGTTTCGCCTCTACCACATATCAAATTGAAGCTTGCGACTAGCTCAACACATCTGTGAAAACCATGAAAAACTAAATAACCCTAAAAACCCATCAATATCCCCACAAACACTAAAACCCATTTAAACCACGAAAACCCCTAAAAACCCTAACAAACCCTAACAAACACTAACAAACCTTAACAAACCCTAACAAACCCTAACAAACCATAACAAACCCCAAAAAAACCTAAAAAACAAAACAAACCATAAAAAAACCTAAAAAGCCCTAAACAACCAAAAGAAGAATTAAGAAACCCCAATAAACCTAAAACCCCCAATGAAACACTAAAAAACCCTAAGAACCCAAAAGAAATCCTATTAAAACCCTAAAAACCCTAACTAAACCCTAACAAAACCCTAAGAAAACCAAAGAAACACCAACACACCCTTAGAAAACCAAACACACCTTTAGAAAACCTAACACACTCTTAGAAACCCTATCACACCCTTAAAAACCCCAACACACACATACAAACCCTAACACAACCTTAGAAACCCTTGGAAACCATAGCACACCCTTAGAAACCCTAACCCCCCATAAAAATCCTAACCCACCATTAGAAACCCTAACACACCCTTAGAAACCCTAACAAACCCTTAGACACCATAAATCACTCTAATAAGCACTAATAAATCCCAACAAACCCTACCAACCAATAATATTCCATAATAAACCCTAAATACCATTACAAAACCCTAAAAAACACAAATAAATCATAATAAACCCTAAAAACCCTATTAGACCCCAATAAAATCTACAAAATACCTAAAAACCCAAATATACAACAAAAATTCTATTAAACCAATCAAAACGCTAATATTCACAAAAAAACCCAAATAATCCTAGTTAAATCTGACAAACCCCTAAATAACCCTAAAACCCCAAAAAACCCTAAAAAACCATTAAAAACCCTAAAAATCCTAAAAACCCTAAAAACCCTAAAAACCCATAAAATCCCTAAAATCCCTAAAAACACAAATAAAGCAAAAAAACCCGAAAATAGACCTATAAAACCCTAAAAATCTGCCAAAAACCCTCAAAAAACGCTAAAAACACTAAAACCTCCTAAAAACACTAAAAATCCCTAAAAGGCCTAAAAATGCCTAACAAACCCCTAACCAACCCTATGAAAACCTTAAAACCCTAAAAACCTCCTAGAAAACCCAAGAAACCTCAAAAGAAACCCTAATACACCATAAAGAACCCTAAAGAACCCTAAAAAAACCCTAAAGAACCACTAAAGCCACTAACAACGCTACATAAACTCTAATAATTACTACAAAAAACCAAAACATGCTTCAAACCCCACAAAATGCAACAAAACCCCAAAAAACGCTAAAATAACCCTAATAAAGCATAATAAATCCAGACCCGCCCATACAACTAAAAAACGCATAAAGCCCCAAACAACTCAAACAAACCGTAATAAATAATAAAAACCCTAAAAACCCTAACAAACCCTAAAAACCACTAATATCCCTTAAGAAGCACTAATAAACCCTAATAACCCCTAATAACCCACTATTAGACCCTAAAACCCTAATAAATACTAATAAATCGTAATAACCTATAATAAACCCTAACAAACTCTATTAGACCCTAATAAACACTATAAAAGCCTTAAAACCCATAATATACAATAAAAAACACTATTAAAACATAATAAACCCTAATAGTCACTAAAAACCCTAACAAACCCGACAAAACACTACCAATACCACCAAAAAATAGACTACAAAACCCTACAACCCACTAATAAACCCTAACAGACCCTAATAACCCCGAAATAAATCATAAAACCCCATAACAACCCCAAAAAAATTGTCACCAATCCTAAAAATGCCCAATAAATCGTAACAAACTGAAACAAACCTCAACAAACCCCTAATAAACCGCAATAAACACTAACAAATCATAAGAAACACTAATAAATTGTAATAAACCCAAATAAACTCTAATAATCCCTAAAAACACCTTATAATCCCAAAAATCATAAGAAACTCTACTCAACCCAAATAAAACCCCAAAAACACCTAATAAACCCTAATAAATGATAATAAAACCTAATAACCCTAATAAACACTAGAAACAAGTTAATAAACCCATCTCAATCCTAACAAACAATAAAACACCATAATTACCCCTAATAAAACCCTACAAAACCCTAATAACGAACAAAATGCCAGTATACCTTAAAAAATCACTAGAAACCCTGATAAACTCTAATATAACCTAATAAACCCTAAAAATTCTCAAAAACAATAAAAAAACGATCACAAATAATAAAAACACGCTATATTAATTAAAAAGACCTAAAAACACTAATATAACCTAATGAAGACAAAACCTTTAATATACCTTAAAATTCCCTAGAAACCCTAATAAACCGCTAATAAACTCTAAGAATCCCTTAAAACACCTTATAATCCCTAAAATCGTAATAAACTCTACTCAACCCTAATTAAACCCCAAAAATACCTAATAAAGCCTAATAAATGATAATAATACCTAATTTAACCCTAAAAACACCTTATAAACTCTAATAATCTCTAAAAACACCTAATAATCACTAAAATCCAAAGAAACTCTACTCAACCCTAATAAAACCCCAAAATACCTAATAAACCCTAATAAAGGATAATAAAACATAATAAACCCTAAAAACAAGTTAAGAAAACCTAAACAACCATAACCAACTCTAATAGACATTAATAAACAGTAATAAACCCAAATAAACCCCAAAAAAACCCTAAAAAGTCCTAATAAACCATAAATAATGCCAAATAAACCCAACTCAATCCAAACAAACCTTAACACACCATAATAACCCCTAATAAAACCCTACAAAACACCAATAAAGAAAAATTCTAGTATACCTTTAAAATACATAGAAACCCTGATAAACTCTAATATAACCTAATAAACCATATAAATGCTCAAAAACAATAAAAAACAATCACAAACAATAAAAATGTTCTATATTACCTAAAAAGACCTAAAAACACTCATATAACCTAATAAAGACAAAAAACGCTAATATACCATAAAAATCCCTAAAAACCCTAATAAACCATAATGAACTCTAATATAACCAAAGAAATCCTAAAACGCTAAAAAAAAGAAAATGCTCACAAACTCTAAAAACATGCTATATTATATAAAAAGACCTAATAAACACTAATATAACCTAATAAAACAAAAAAAACTAATAAACCCCTAAAAACCCTAACAAACCCTAAAAATCTCTATTAAACCCTAATAAAAACAAATAAACCTTAATAAACCCCTAATAAAACCATAAAAATACCTTCTCAACCCTAATAAGCCTAAACACACCATAACAAAACCTAATAAAACCCAACTAAACCCCAATAAACAAAAAAACACAAACAAACCATTAAAAAACCCTAAAAACCCTAATAAACCATAATAAATTCAAATAAAAGATAATAAACCACTAAAAATGCTCACAAACACTAAAAACATGCTAATAAAACCAAAAAAAGTTATAACAACCCCTCATATATATTAACAAAAACTAAACAACACTCATATACGCTAATAAAAACACTAACAAACCATAGTAAACCCTAAAAATCCCTAACAAACCATAATAAACCATAATCAACCCTAATAAACCCTAATAAAACCTTAAAGATACCAACTCAACCTTAATAAAACACTAAAAATACCTACTCAATGCTAATAAACCTTAACACAGCATAATATGCCATAATAAACCCCACTAAACCCTAAAAACACAAATATACCATTAAAAAGACCTAAACCCCTAATAAATGTAAATAAAACCTCACAAAGATTAAAAGCACTAATAAACCTGAATAAACACTACTAAACACTAAAAAACCCTAATATACCCACATAAAAATTAATAAACCATAATGAACCATAATAAACACTAATAAATCCTAAACATACCCAGATATATCATAATATACCACAAGTGCGTGGCATTTTCATGTGCGTGGTAATAAATAATATATTATAACACACGGTTATGTTCATTTACATGTAATGATAATGATAATGACGCATGCATGTGCATGGTAATAAATAATAAATAACAATGCATGTGCATGTGCGTTTGTATTTGATGATACAAACAATAACAATAACAACAACAACAACAATAATAATAATAATTGAATAATGCAAGTGCATTTCATGTTCACGTGCATAGTAGTAAATTATAAATAAATAATAGTAAATAAGAACGCACATGCATGTGCATGTGCATTTACATTTGATAATAATATAAATAATACTACATGTAATAATAATAATAATAACAATAACGCATCCACATGCATGGTAATAACTAATAAATAACAACGCACTTGCATGTGGATTTTCATGTGATAATGATAATAAAAATGATAATGATAATAATAATAATAATAATAATAACTATGATAATAAAATCAAATAATTATACCAGTGTATTGCATACACACGTGCATGGTAATAAATAATAACATGCGTGCATTGCATTTTCATGTGATGATGATGACGATGATGATGATAATAATAATAATAATAATAATAAAACATGTGATAATAGAATAATGCACATTCATTGAATGTGCATGTTTATGTATTTCATGTGCATTTTCATGTGAGGATAATAAAAACAACAACAACAACAACAACCTCAATAATAATAATTACATTAAGAATAACAGCATATATGATAATAAAATAACATGTCTGTATTGCATGTACATGTTCATGGTAATAAAAAAATAATAATAATGCACCTGCATGTGCATGTGCATGTGCATGAGATGATAATAATAATAATAATAACACTAGTAATAATAATAATAATAACAACGACACATGTGATAATAGAATAACGCATGTGCATTGCATGTGCAATGCATGATAATAAATAATAACTTAGATTGAACATGATGATAATAACAACAGTAATAGTAATATTAATAATAATAGCGCATGTGATAATAGAATAACGCACATGTATTGAATGTACGTGTGTATGGTAATAAATAATAACGCATGTGCATTTGAATTTTCATTTGATGATAATAAAAATAATAACAATAATAGTAATAATAACAATATTAATAAAAATGCATGGGATAATAGAATAATGTAGGTGCATTGCGTGTGCGCGTTCATGGTAATAAATAATAACAGGTGTGCATGTGAATTTTCATGTGATGATATTAATAATAATAAAATAATAATAATAATAATAATAACAACAACAACAACATATGCACGTGCACAGAAATAAATAATAAATAATAAATAATAAATAATAAATAATATTGCATGTGCATCTACATTTGCATGTGGCGATAATAATAATAATAATAATAATAATTATTATTATTATTATTATAAATTTAGTAGTGATAATGATAATAATGATAATGATAATAAAACCCCTAAAAACCCTAAAAAATCATAAAACCCCTAAAAACCCTAAAAAAATCATAAAACCCCTAAAAACCCTTAAAATCCCTAAAACCCCTAAAAACAAAAAAAACCAAAAAAACCTGAAAAAAAAACTATAAAATCCTAAAAAACCTCAAAAGACCTCAAAAAACGCTAGAAACCCTAAAACCTCCTAAAAACACTAAAAACCCTAAAAGGGATAAAAATGCCTAAAAACCCTAACCAACCCTATGAAATCCTAAAATCTTCTAAAAACCCCCTAACAAACCCTAAAAATCTCAAAAGAAACCCTAATACACCATAAAGAACCCTAAATAACCATAAAAACCCCTAAAGAACCACTAAAACCACTAACAACGCTACATAAACCCTAACAATTGCTACAAAAAACCAAAAAATGATTCAAAACCCAAAAAACACAACAAAACCCCAAAACACTAATATAACACTAACAAAGCATAAAAATTCCAAACCAAGCCATACAACTAAAAAAACGCATAAAACCCAAAACAACTCAAACAAACCGTAACAAACACTAATAACCCTAAAAAACCTAACAAACCCGAAAAACCACTAATAACCCCTAAGAACCACTAATAAAATCAGCGGAGGTGCTGAAACTCCTGAGGCAGAAAACAAGAAGGGAAAGGCACCATTATCTGCTAGTGATGGTGGCAATGGAACAACGATGTCTGCTGCGGGAACCTCCTCTGCCCCACCAAGACGAAGAAGGAGGAGGGATTACTCTGCCCTCCCATGCCCAATGGAAACTAGGGCCTCCTCACGAGCTGTCAAACTAAATCTAAAGGTGAATAAGCGAGAGAGGCCTTATTTTTCTGCTGAGCAGGTAAAAGCTATGGAGAAGCTGCGGTCCGAACTTGGAATGCAAGAATATTTTGACTCTGTATGGGACTCAATGGACCAGGGTGATGAATCAGATTTTAGCGTTGCTAATGATGGTGGTGGCTTTGGTGTTGGCATGGGGTTTCGTGATGCGGAGCTGGAGGATTTTGGCGGCGATGTTGACTGACCTTCTCTGTGTGTGATTTTCTTTTGGTCACTGTGTCCTTTTTGGTCTTGCGCTTTGTTTCTTTTTTTCTTTCCTTTTGTGGCCCTTGGGCTGAGGTCGTAAGGGGTTTTGGGTGTGGATTGATTGATCCCTCCCCTCCCTTGTCTGCAGTGTCTGTATCCTTTGTTTATAAATTTTGGGGGGTTCCGGGAATAGCCTGGACCCGTGCCTTCTTTGCCTAATTACCCTTAATTACCCACTATTAAACCCAAATAACCCTAATAAACACTAATAAATTGTAATAACCTGTAATAAACCCAAACAAACTCTATTAGACCCTAATAAACACTACAAAAGCCTTAAAACCCCAAATATACAATAAGATACACTATTAAACCATAATAAACCCTTATAATCACTAAAAACCCTAACAAATCTGACAAAACGCTACCAATACCACCAAATAATAGCCTACAAAACCCTACAACCCACTAATAAACCCTAACAAACCCTAATAACCCCAAAATAAATCATAAAAACCCCTAACAAGCCCAAATAAATTTTCACCAATCCTAAAAATGCCAAATAAATCGTAAAAAACTGAAACAAACCATAACAAACCCCTAATAAACCGCAATAAACCCTAACAAATCATAATAAACACTAATAAATCGTAATAAACCCAAATAAACTCTAATAATCCCTAAAAACGCCTTATAATCCCTAAAATCCTAAGAAACTCTACTCAACCCTAATAAAACCCCAAAAATACCTAATAAACCATAATAAATGATAATAAAACCTAAAAAACCCTAGAAACAAGTTAATAAAACCTAAACAACCCTAACCAACCCTAATAGACACTAATAAATAGTAATAACCCCTAATAAACCCCAAACAAACCATAAAAAGCCCTAATAAACCATAAACAAAGCAAAATAATCCCAACTCAATCCTAACAAACCTTAAAACACCATAATAACCCCTAATAAAACTCTACAAAAGTCTAATAAAGAAAAAAAATGCTAGTATACCTTAAAAAATCCCTAGAAACCCTGATAAACTCTAATATAAGCTAATAAACACTAAAAATGCTCAAAAACAATAAAAAACAATCACAAACAATAAAAACACGTTGTATTACCTAAAAAGACCTAAAAGTACTAATATAACCTAATAAATAAAAAAACACTAATATTCCTTAACAATCCCTAGAAACCCTAATAAACCCCTAATAAACTCTAATAATCCCTAAATATACATTATAATCCCTGAAATTATAAGAAACTCTACTCAACCATAAAAAAACCCCAAAAATACCTAATAAACCCTAATAAATGATAATAATACCTAATTGAACCCTAATAAACCCCTAATAAACTCTAATAATCCATAAAAACACCTTATAATCCCTAAAATCTTAAGAAACTCTACTCGACGCTAATGAAACCCCAAAAATACCTAATAACCCCTAATAAATGATAATAAAAACTAATAAACCCTAAAAACAAGTTAAGAAAACCTAAACAACCCTAACCAACACTAATAGACACTAATAAACTATAATAAACACTAATAAACCCCCAAAAAACCCTAAATAGTCCTAATAAACCATAAATAAAGCCAAATAAACCCAACACAATCCTAACAAACCTTAACACACCATAATAACCCGTAATAAAACCCTAAAAACCCCCAATAAAGAAAAAATGCTAGTATAACTTTAAAATCCCTAGAAACCCTGATAAACTCTAATATTACCTAATAAACTCTATAAATGGTAAAAAACAATAAACAATGATCACAAACAATAAAAACACACAATATTACTTAAATAGACCTAAAAACACTAATATAACCTAATAAAGTCAAAAAGCACTAATATTCCTTAAAAACCCTAGAAACCCTAATTAACCATAATAAACTCTAATATAACCAAAGAAACCCTAAAATGCTAATAAACAAAAACAAAATGCTCACAAACAATAAAAACATGCAATATTATCTGAAAATACCTAATAAACACTAATATAACCTAATAAAACAAAAAACTAATAAACTCCTGACAAACCCTAATAAACCCTAAAAATCACTAATAAACCCTAATAAAAATCAATGAACCCTAATAAAACCCTAATAAAACCATGAAAATACCTTCTCAGCCCTAATAACCCTTGACACACCATAACAAAACCAAATAAAACCCAACTAAACCCCAATAAACAAATAAACGCAAACAAACCATTAAAAAGTCCTAGAAACCCTAATAAACAATAATAAATTCAAATTAAAGATAATAAACCACTAAAAAGGCTCGCAAACACTAAAAACACGCTAATAAAACCAAAAAAGTCATAACAACCCCTCATATATATTAACAAAAACTAAAAAACACTCACATACGCTAATAAAAACACTAACAAGCCATAGTAAACACTAAAAATCCCTAACAAACCATAATAAACCATACTCAACCCTAATAAACCCTAATAAAACCTTAAAGATACCAACTCAACCCTAATAAATCACTAAATATACCTACTAAACCCAATTAAACCTTAATACACCATAATAAACCATAATAAACCCCACTAAACCCTAAAAACACAAATATACCATTAAAAAGACCTAAAACCCCTAATAAATGCTAATAAAACTTAAAAGTTTAAAATCACTAATAAACCTGAATAAACACTACTAAACACTAAAAAACCCAATATACCCTCTTAGAAATTAATAAACCATAATGAACCATAATAAAAACTAAGAAATCCTAAAAATACCCAAAAATACCATAATATACCCTAATAAACCCAACTTAATCATAATAAAACCCTAAAAATACCAAATAAACCCTAATAAACCTTGACACACCATAACTAACCCTAATAAAATCCTAATAACCCCCACCAAACCCTAAAAAAATCAAATACACCAATAAAAACCCTAAAACCCTAACAAACCATAATAAATGTTAATAACACAAAAAAATCCTAAAAAATGATAGTAAACCCTAAAAATACCTCAAATAATAATAGTAATAACGCACATGCATGTGCATATGCATGCGCATTTTCATGTGGATGATAATAAATAATAATGCATGTGAATTGCATGTGTATGTGCATGTGCATGTGAATGATAATAAATAATAAATAATAACACACATCCAAGTGCATGTGCATGTGCATGTGCATGTGCATGTGCATGGTAATAAACAATATATTATAACAAAGTCCACATGAATGTGAATTTGCATGTGAATGATAATAAATAATAAATAATAACTCACATGATAATAAAATAACACAAGTGCATTGCGTGTGCATGTGCATGAGAATAAATAATAATAACACATGTGATAAAAGAATAACCCAAGTGCATTGCATTTTCATGTGCATGGTAATAAATAATATATAATAACACACGTGTTTGTGCATTTACATGTAATGATAATGATAATGACGCATGCATGTGCATGGTAATAAATAATAAATAACAACACACATGCATGTGCATTTGTATTTGATGATACAAACAATAACAATAACAACAACAACAATAACAACAACAAGAATACTACTAATACTAATAATAATAATAGAATAACGCAAGTGCATTTCATGTGCACATGCATAGTAGTAAATTATAAATAAATAATAGAAAATAAGAACGCACATGCATGTGCGTGTGCGTTTACATTTGATAATAATATTAATAATACTACATGTAATAATAATAATAATAATAACACATGCATGTGCATGGTAATAAATAATAAATAAAAATGCACTTGCATGTGGATTTTCATGTGATAATGATAATAAAAATGATAATAATAATAATAATAATAATAATTGTGATAATAATAATAATAATAATAAAATTATACAAGTGTATTTCATAGGAACGTTCATTGTAATAAATAATAAATAATAATGCACGTGCATCTTCATTTGCATGTGATGATAATAATAATAATAGCAGTAGTAGTAGTGATAATAGTAGTAGTACCAATTCTTGTGATAATAGAATATTGGATGTGTATTACGTGTGCACGTGCATCGTAATAAATAATAACACGCGTGCATTTCATTTTCATATGATGATGTTGACGATGATAATAATAATAATAATATTATTAATATTAATAATAACAACACATGTTATAATAGAATAATGAACATGAATTGAATGTGCGTGATTATGTATTTTCATGTGCATTGGCATGTGATGATAATAAAAATAAGAACAACAATAACAACAGCAACCACAATAATAATAATAACATTAAGAATAACAATTTATATGATAATAAAATAACATGTCTGCATTTCATGTGCATGTGGATGGTAATAAAAATAAATAATGCACCTGCATGTGCATGTGCATGTGCATGAGATGATAATAATAATAATAATAATAATAATAACAATAGTAATAATAATAATAATTACAACGACGCATGTGCTAATAGAATAACACATGTTGTTTTCATGTGCAGTGCATGATAATGAATAATAACTTATAGCGCACGTGATGATAATAACAATAGTAATAGTAATATTAATAATAATAGCGCATGTGATAATACAATAACGCACATGTATTGAATGTGCGCGTGTATGGTAATAAATAATAACGCACTTGCATTTGCATTTGATGATAATATCAATAATAACAGTAATAGTAATAATAACAATAACAGTAAAAATGCATGTGATAATTGATTAATGTAGGTGCATTGCATGTGCGCATGCATGGTAATAATTAATAATGGAAGTGCATGTGCATTTTCATGTGATGATAATAATAATAATAATAATATTAACAACAAAAACAACAACATATGCACGTTCATGGAAATAAATAATAAATAATAAATAATAAATAATAATGCATCTGCATCTGCATTTTCATGTGATGATAAAAATAAAAATATTAATAATGATGATGATGATGATGATAATAATAATAATGATAATGATAATAATGATAATGATAATAATGATAATAATAACGTGTGTTATATGTCATGACCCGTCCCCTGGGGCCCGTATCTTGACTACTCAAAGCCCACCTTCCATAGGCCAGGGGCCGGGGACTAGCACCAAAGGCGTAAATCCCTAAACTAGGAAGGCATTTGCCTTTATAATAGTAAACAAACACAACAGATTACACAAATGGATGTAAAACACTAAGTAAAATTATATACAGAAGAGTGTGCTGAAAGTAAAGAGGCCGGAAATACAAGCCCAATAGTAAAGTACAATACAACTGAACTGCTAGTACAATTGAACAAAAGAAGTAAAGAAGCAATTGGGTCATCCTCTGGAATTCCCATATGAAGGGTGGGTACAGATGGCCTCCTCAGCACCCAATGTCCGTATGTCTGCTCCATGTATGTCTCGTTGAGTGGTCCACCTCCGAGTACAGTCTAGTTCTTCTACTCTCAGTCCCCATCAACGTTGTTCATCGTCTGCAACCAACACAATGAGGTACGGGCATATCCCGTGTAGGGGTGAATATAACGATACTTAGTAGGGACCCTGAGACCCTCAAGGTCTCACAAAATCCAACAAGGATAACAACAAAGTATGGAATCAACAGATAACCCTTACTTAGGCATATGCCCATACATATACATAAGTTATTTAGTAACCCATCTCAATCATGAGGAAAACACGAAAGTCATTGACTCAGCTCAAACCAAGATTTCAGTGAAGTATAGAAGTACAAATGATTAGTCGCTAAGGTAGATCATCTTATTCTGTCAAGAGGCACTACTTCTGACCATATAGAGTCTGATCAACACAGGATCGATAAGAACTAACCCCCGTAATGACCCACACAAGATCTGACCCACACAGGATCGGTATGTGCTGGCCCACACAGGATAGCTGAGCACTGACCCACACAGGATTTGACCCACATAGGTTCGGTATGCACTGACCTACATAGGATCGTTGAGCTTTGACCACCGTATGATCTGTCTCCAACCTCCGCCTCACTATCAGCAACTGGATTCCTTGCACCCGGTGCGCTCGAGTTCCGTAGAATCTTTGCTCGAGATATCACACGTACCTCGACCGCCACTAAAATCCACAAAGGATTAACCAAAAGGACCACCACTAAACTCCACAAAGGAGTAACCAAAAGGACCTCCATGTCGTAAGGGTTCCAACGCGACAAATGGTGCGTCAATCGGACGTCTGGTCTGTGAGTTATTGGCATTTTCTTTCTAGGGGCCCTGTTGGTTTTTAGGTTCAAACCAACCTGGCCATACCCCAACTGTGTCCAAACCTCAAGTGAGATATTCCAATAGAACTGTCTCACTCTGAGCTTTCTGTTGCTGTGAACAGTACGTCGTTCGGACACCCGTAGCCTGAGATAGGGGCATAAAGGTGTAAACTGGCCAAACGTGTCCCGGTCCGGTCTGACCCAGTCAGACCGACCCGGCCCGCGGGTCCGACCTGGTCCAAGGAAGTGGCCTGGCCCGAGGGGGCGTCCCGGCTCGAAGGGTGGCCTGGTCCAACACATCCGGGACCCGACGAGGTTCCGCACCTCCAGGCTGGCCCGAGCGGCCTGCCGCTCCCCACCACGGCGCGGCGCGATGACGTCGATCCCCTCCGTCGCGGCCATCCTGTTTGTGTCCGCCTTCTTTTGGTGTGGTGCAATAACATCACGCCCCTCCGGCACCTCCGCGCCCCGCCTGGCCGCAGCAAAATTCCCTGTCGGGCACGACCGTGCCACGCCCTTATGGTGACCCCGCAGCCTTGCGCCACCGGCTTCTTCACGGTCCGCCTCCATCGTCAACAAAATGAACAAACAAAGGGGAAAGGACGGGTCGTGTTCGTGCGGTCTGAACCCTCCTTGTCATGGAAATAACATTCGTCATACCATAATCTAGAAATTTGAACGACGAAGAATGGGAGTTTATACTCATATATAAAATAACTCAAATTCCTCTACCCCGAATTCAGTTATTGTTGACGGAGTAACGAGAAGGCGGACGTCATTCCGTTGACATTGGAAAGTATGAAGAAGTCGAGGATGGTGTCTTCGGTGTTCATCAAGGATGACGCTCCCTCCTTTTCCCCGGATGAAGAAGGAAGATGGTAGAATATGTCTTTCGTTCTTCATTGGAGAGAAATGGCTCCTCCCTAGCTCTCCCGTTTCTCTGTTCCACCCTAGAATAATTCCCAACAAAATGGAATAATAGGTTTACTTATTATTTTATTGATTTCATTTATATGAAAAGAATTTAAAATTAATTAAGTTGCCTCACTCAATTAAATGGGAGAAGTTGGCCCAATTAATTGGGGAAGGAAGGGGAAGAGGCTCCCCCACATAATTGGGGGTTCCAAGGGGGTTAAGGTAGTTTAAAGCCCATGTGGGCCCCACCATAATAATATCCTCCCAAGGGAAGTTATGATCGGGTGGGCCACACCACAATAACCTCCCATTGGGAGGTTAGGGTGTGGTGGCCCCCACCTCCAACCTCCCCTTGGAGGTTTCAACCACCAAAATAAAAATAATGTTAACACTTTATTTTTATTCAATCAAATTAAAAACCTCCCAAATCTAACTTCCATTCTCGTTAGAACGCAACTACGGTGAAGGTATCACTAAGAAATCACTGGCACTGTGAGTTAAACGGTTCCCTCAGATTTCAGTTCTGAGCACCGGTTCAAATGATATAAAATCTCGCTCATACATTTACTTAACGTACCAGAACAAAACATCAAAAGTTGATTCCGGGCACACCAGGCCTCGGAATCAAGCACCGTTAGAAAATGCAGACTCTTAAAACTCCCATGTATTTAACAAAAAAACTTTCCATGGAAATTTTGGGTCTTTACATGATAATAGAATGACACGCGTCCTAACAAACCCTCACCAAACCTAACAAACCCTAACAACCACTAATTACCCCTATGAACCACTAATAAACCCAAATAACATCTGAAACCCACTATTAAACCCTAAAACCCTAATAAACACTATTAAATCATAATAAACTATAATAAACCCTAAAAACCCTTTTAGACTCTAACAAACTCTAAAAAATCCCTAAAAACCCTAATATACAATAAAAAACACTATTAAACCATTATAAATCCTAATAATCACTCAAAACCATAACAAACCCGAAAAAACGCTACAAAACCCGCAAAATAATAGCCTACAAAACCCTAAAACCCGCTAATAAACCCTAAAAAACCCTAATAACCCCATAATAAATCATAACAGACCCTAACAACCCCAAATAAATCATAAGAAATCCAAACAACGCCAAATAAATCGTAACAAACTGAAAAAAAACCATAACAAACCCCTAATGAACCGTAATAAACCATAACAAATCATAATACACCCTAATAAATCGTAAGAAACCCAAATACATGTTAATAAACCCTAATAAATAAAATAAACCCAAATAAGTCATAAATAACCCTATAAAGGCTGATAAACCCTAGAAAAAGCTAGTAATGCCTACAAAGCCCTATAAAACCCAAATATACAATAAAAATGCTAATAAACTATAATAAATCCTAACGAACACTAATATACCCTAAAGAACCCTAAAGAACCATAATAAACTCTAAAGAACACTAAAAACCCTAAAGAACCCCAAAAAATGCCAAAACACATTACACAAACCCTAAAAACCACTACAATACCCAAGCAAACCCTAAAACACACTAAATCCCATAATAACCCCTATCAATCCCGAAAAAACAAATAAACCATTAAAACCCATCAAATACCATAAAAACCATAAGCACCCATTAAGAACCCTTAAAAACCCTAAAAACAACTACAAACCATTAACAACAATTAAAACAATAAAAATGAAAAAAAAAGATTCATAAACCCAAATAACATATCATAAACCCAAAAAATGAAACATAAAACCTAAAAACGCAACATAAACCCAAAAAACGCAACATAAACCCTAGAACTGTAACATAAACCCTAAACAATGCAACATAAACATTAAAAACGTTACATAAAACCTAAAAACACAACATAAACCCTAAAAACACTACATTAACCCTAGAAACGTTACATAAACCCTAAAAAATGCAACATAAACGCTACATTACCCCTAAAAACGCTACATAAACCCAGAGAATAGAACATAAACCCTCTGAAATGATACATAAAACTGAAACCATAAACATGCTACATAAACCCTAAAAACGTTACACAAATCCTAAGAAATGATATATAAAACCTAAAACCACTAACTAAACCCTAAAAGAGCTACATAAAAACTAAAAATGTTACATAAATCAAACAACGCTACACAAACACTGAAAAATGTTACAAAAACCCTAATGATTCTTCAAAACCCTCAAAAATATTAAACCCTAATATACAACAATATAAAAAATTAAACCCTAATAAACCCCTAATAAACTATAATAATCCCTAAAAACACATTATTATCCGTAAAAACCCTATTAAACTCTACTCAACCCTAATAAAACCCCAAAATACCCTAGAAACCCTAATGAATGATAATAAAACCTAATAATCCCTAAAAACACATTAAGAAAACCTAAACAATCCTAACCAACCCTAATAGACACTAATAAACACTAATAAACTGTAATAAACCCCAAACAAACCCTAAAAATCCTTAATAAACAATAAATAAATCCAAATAAACCCTACTCAACCATAACAAACCATAACACACCATAATGACCCCTAATAAAACCCTACAAAACCCTAATTACAAAAACAAACGCTAGTGTACCTTTAAAAATCTCTAGAAAACATAATAATCTCTAATATAACCTAATAAACCCTAAAAACGATCACAAACAATAAAAAAATGACCACAAAGAATAAAAACAATCTATATTACCTAAAAAGACCTAAAAAACTAATATAACCTAATAAAGACTAAAATTTCCAATATAACATAAAAATACGTAGAAACCATAATAAACCATAATAAACTGTAATATAACCTTTGAACCCCTAAAAATGCTCACAAACAAAAATAAAACTCTCACAATCAATAAATAATGCTACATTATCTAAAAAGACTTAACAAACACAAATATAACATAATAAAACAAAAAACTAATAAACCCTTAACAAACCCTAAATAACCCAAAAAATCCCTAATAAACCCTATTAAAAACTAAGAAACCCAAATTAAATGATAATAAAACCCTAAAAATACATTCTCAACCCTAATAAACCTTGACACACCATAATACAACCTAATAAAACCCAACTAAACCCCAATAAACAAAAAAATCTAACAATCCATTAAAAAGCCCTCGAAACCCTAATATACCATAATAAATTATAATAAAACCAAATAAACCATAAAAAATGCTCACAAACACTAAAAACACGCTAATAAAACCTAAAAAGTCCTAAAAACCCCTCATATATATTAACAAAAACTAAAAAACACTCATATACCCAAATAAAAACACTAACAAACCCTAGTAAACCCTAAAAATCACTAACAAACCCTAATAAACACTACTCAACCCAAATAAACAATAATAAAACCCTAAAGATACCTACTCAACCCTAATAAAACACTAACAATTCCTACTCAACCTTAATAAACCTTAACAAACTATAATAAAAAAATAAACCCCACCAAACCATAAAAAATGAAAATATACCCTTAAAAATCCCTAAAAACCCTAATAAATGCTAATAAAGCATAAAAAATCTAAAAGAACTAATAAACCCTAATAAACACTACTAAACCATAAAACCCTAATATACCCTCTTAAAAATTAATAAACCATAATGAATGATAATAATCCCTAATAAATCCTAAACATACCCAAATATACAGTAATATACCATAATATACCATAATAAACCTAACTCAATCCTAATAAAACCCTAAAAATACCTAATAATCCCTGATAAACCTTAACACACCATAATAAACACTAATAAAATCATAATAACACCCACCAAACCCTAAAAAATTCTAATATACCATTAAAAACCCCTAAAACCCTAACAAACCATAATAAATTTTAATAACACCAAAATTTTCTAAAAAATGCTTGTAAACCCTAAAAACAACTCTAATAATAATAATAATAATAATACCGAACGTGCATGTGCATATTCATGTGCATGGTTTAAATAATAAATCATAATGCACGTGCATGTGCATATGCCTACACATTAGAATGTGAATGATAACAAATAATAAATTATAAATAATAACGCATTTGAATTACATGTGTATGTGAATGTGCATGTGAATGATAATAAACAATAAATAATTATTCACGTCCAAGTGCAAGTGCATGTTCATGTGCATGTGCATGTGCATGTGCATGGTAATAAACAATAAATAATAACCAAGTCCTCATGAATGTGCATTTTCATGTGAATGATAATAAAGAATAAATAACAACACATGTGATAATTGAATAATGCAGGTGCATTGTGTGGGAATGTGCATGAAAATAAATAATAATAATACATGTGATAATATAATATTTCAATTTCATTGCATTTGCATGTGCATGATAATAAATAATATATAACAACGCACGTGAATGTGCATTTACATGTAATTATAATGATAATGACACATGAAAGTGAATGGTAATAAATAATAAATAACAACGCACGTGCATGTACATTTTTATTTTATGATACAAACAATAATAATAATAATAATAATAATAATAATAATAATAATTATTATTATTATTATAGAATAACACAAGTTCATTTCATGTGCACGTGCATAGTAGTAAATAATAAATAAATATTAATAAATAAGAATGAACATGCATGTGCATGTGCTTTTACATTTGATGATAATATTAATAATACTAATTGTAATAATAATAATAATAATAATAATAATAACGCATGCACGTGCATGGTAATAAATAATAAATAACAACACACATGAATGTGTATTTTCATGTGATAATGATAATAATATTGATAATGATGATAATAATAATAATAATAATTATTATAATAATAATAATAATAGAATAATACAAGTGCATTGCATATGCACAAGAATGGTAATAAATAATAAATAATAACACACGTGCATATACATTTGCATGTGATGATAGTAATAATAACACTAGTAGTAATAATAGTAGTATTATTGGTGATAATAGTTGTAGTACCAATGCATGTGATAATAGAATATTGCATGTGCATTACGTGTGCACGTGCATGGTAATAAATAATAAAGCTCGTGCATTGAATTTTCATGTCATGATGATGATGATGATAATAATAATAATAATAATATTAATATTAATAATAACAACACATGTGATAATAGAATAATGCACGTGCATTGAATGTGCATGTAAGTGCATTCGCATGTGCATTTTCATGTGATGATAATAACAATAAAAACAACAAAAACAACCATAATAATAATTATAACAATAATAATAACAACACATGTGATAATAAAATAATGTTTGTTCATTGCATGTGCGAGTGAATGGTAATAAAAATATAATAATAATGCATGTGCATGTGCATGTGCATGTGGATGATATGATGATGATAATAATAATAATAGCAGTAATTATAAGTTATAGGTGTTTGAAAAAATAGCAGACATGACAAAAATGCTAGAAATGAGGTCTCAAAAAACCTATCAAATCATAGAGTCATTGAAAAAGGCATAACTTCTTCTTCGGGTGTCCATTAATGCTCCGTAAATAGTTAAACTAAATCTCATGGAATGAAGTATGATAAAAACATGTGTCGAATTCCAAACAGACACATAGATCAGAAGTTATGACCATTTTAAGAAAAATTTGACAGTGATTTGTACACGAAAATGGAGTTTTGGAGGCCTTCTGATGGGTTTATGGGATTTTAGGGTCTAAAATAGAACTTGAACTATGTTAAAGTCATCTTTCTGTGTGAATCTCTTCGCTACTTTCGATTTTATATGTGGTAGAGATCAAACGGACAACCGGAGCGAAAGTTATGGTTATTTGAAGTTGAATTTTTTTTTGGAGTGTTATAACTAATATATCCTATATTACTTTGATCTTCTTATATTTTATACTAAACTAGGTCCTCACTCATCTCATGAGCTTCTATTTTACTAGTCACAATGCTCAAACGGACACCCAAAGGAGAAGTTATGCCTATTTTTGTGAGTTACGTGTTTCTTAGGTTTTTAGGTGCTAGGAGAGTTTCTCAATTTATAATGACAATAACTTCTTCTACCTATGTTAATTTTGGATCTTCCACATATCAAATCTAATATTGTGAAAAGATACACACTCTGGCAACCACTGGAACCCTTTTCAAAATTCTTTAACCTCCAAAAAGACCCAAAATCCCTTTGGATGGTCAAAAGATTGGCTTCTAGTGTCTGTATTGAAATAACTTCTTCTATGAGTGTCCTTTTTTCCTATACCACATATCAAATCGAAGCTTGTGACTATACCTACCCTCATATATCCACTGAATCAGCTTCTCAAACCCTTAAAGGCCCAAAAAGTTACTTAAAACCTCCAAAAGACCATAACTTCCACTCCGAGAGTCCGTTTTGCCTCTACCATATATCAAATCAAATCTTTCGACTAGATCTAGAAATATGTGACCAATAGGAAAACCTTATCACATTCTTAAAGTCCCGAAAGGTCCTTAAGTCCCCAAAATGACCATAACTTCTACTCTGGGTGTCCGTTTCACCTCTACCACATATCAAATTGATGTTAGCAACTAGCTCTACACATCTGTGACAAACATGAACAAATAAATAACCCTAACAAACCATGAATAACCCCATAAAGACTATAAACCATTAAAAACCATTAAAACCCCTAAAACCCACAAACAAACCCCAACAAACCCTAAATAACACCAAAAAACCCTTAAAACATAACAAACTCTAACAAACCATAACAATCCCTAACAAACCCCAATAAGAACTAAGAAACCCAATAAACCCAAAAAACCCAAAGAAACCCTAAAAATCCTTTAATAAACTCTAAGAAACCCTAATAAAACTCGAAAAACCCTAACAAAACCCTATGAAATCCTAAGAAACACTAACACACCCTTAGAAACCCTAACACACATTTAGAAATCAAAACACACTCTTAGAAACCCTAGCACACCCTTAGAAACACCAACACACCCCTAGAAACCCTAACACAACCATATAAACCCTTAGAAACCATAACACACCCTTTGAAACCCTAACCCGCCCATAAAAATCCAAACCCACCCTTAGAAACCCTAACACACCCTTAGAAAAACTAACAAACCCTTAGACACCCTAAATCACTCTAATAAGCACTAATAAATCCTAACAAACCCTACCAACCAATATTAAACCATAATAAACCCTAAATCCCACTACTAAACCCTAATAAACACAAATAAATCGTAATAAACCCTAAAAACACTATCTGACCCCAATAAAAGCTAACAAATACCTAAAAACCCAAATATACAAAAAAAATGCTATTAAACCATTCAAAATGATAATATTCACAAAAAAACCCGAACAAACATGGAAAAATCTGACAAAACCCTAAAAAACCCAAAAAACCCAAAAAAACCTAAAAAACCATAAAAACACTAAAAACCCTAAAAAATACTAAAAACCAGAAAAACCCTTAAAATACCTAAAACCCCTAAAAAGACAAAAAAACCATAAACCCCGAAAACAAACCTACAAAACCATAAAAAACATAAAAAAACCTCAAAAAACCTCAAAAAAACCTAAAAAAATGCTAAAAACCCTAAAAACATAAAAAACACTAAAAAGCCTAAAATGACTAGCAAAACCCTAACCAACCCTATAAAATCCTTTAAAACCCCTAAAAACTCCCTAGAAATCCCTAAAAACCTCAAAAGAAACCCTAATACACCATAAAGAACCCTAAATAACCCTAAAGAACCCTAAAGAACCACTAAAGCCACTAACAATGCTACATAAACCCTAAAAATTTCTACAGAAAACCGAAAAATGATTCAAAACCCACAAAAAACAACAAAATCCCAAAAAATGCTAAAATAACCATAACAAAGCATAAAAAATCCAAACACATCCATACAACAAAAAAACGCATAAAACCCCAAACAAACTCAAACAAACCGTAACAGACCCTAATAACCCTAAAAAACCTAACAAACCCTAAAAAACCTAACAAACCCTAAAAACCACTAATACCCCTAAGTACCACTAATGAACCCTAATAACCCCTAATAACCCACTATTAAACCCTAAAACCTATAATAAACACAAATAAATCTCAATAACCTGTAATAAACCCTAAAAATCTCTATTAGACCATAATAAACACTACAAAAGCCTTAAAACCCCAAATATACAATAAAAAACACTATTAACCATAATAAACCCTAATAATCACTAAAAACCCTAACAAACCTGACAAAATGCTACAAAAACCACCAAAAATAGCCTACAAAACCCTACCACCCAAAAATAAACCCTAACAATCCCCAATAACCCCAAAATAAATCGTAACTAACCATAACAACCCTAAATAAATTGACACTAATCCTAACAATGCCAAATAAATCCTAACAAACTGAAACAAACCATAACAAACCCCTAATAAACCACAATAAACAATAAAAAATCATAATAAACCCTAATAAATCTTAATAAACCTAAATACATGTTAATAAACCCTAATAAATAAAATAAACTCTAATAAATCCCAAATAACCCTAAAAATGGGTGATAAACCCTAGAAAAAGCTATTAATGCCTACAAAAGCCCAATAAAACCCTAATATACAATAAAAACGCTAATAAACTGTAACAAAACCTAATGAAGAAAAATAAACCCTAAAGAACCCTAATAAATCCTAAAGAACCATATTAAACTCAAAAGAACACTAAAAACCCCTAAAGATCCCAAAAATGATAAACACGTTATATAACCCCTAAAAAGCGCTATAATACCCAAACAAACCCTAAAACACACTAAAAACCGTAACAACCCCTATCAATTCCAAAAAACAAATAAACCCATAACCCCCCCCCCCCCCCCTCAAACCATTAAAAAGCCTTCAAATACCATAAAAAACTATAAACACCTGTTAACAACCCTTAAAACCCCTAGAAAAACTACAAACCACAAATAACCATTATAACCTTAAAAAAGGATTCAAATAGATACATAAACACTAAAAAATTACATAAACCCTTAAAAATTCAACCAAAACCCTAAAAATTCAACATAGACCAAAAAATCCAACATAAACCCAAAAACGCAACATAATCCCTAAAACCACTACATAAAACCAAGAACTGTAACATAAACCCTAAAAACACAACATAAACCCTAAAAAACGTAACATAAGCATTTAAAACGCTACATAAAACCTAAAAATACAATATAAACCCTAAAAACACTACATGAACCCTAAAAACATTACATAAACCCTAAAAAATGCAACATAAATGCTACATCACCCCAAAAAACGCAAAATCAACCTAGCAAATGCAACATATACCCTAAAAAATGCAATATAAAACCTAAACCCTAAACACGCTATATAAACCCGGAAAACATTTCATAAACCCTAAAAATGATACATAAAATCTAAAACTGCTAACTAAACCCTAAAAATGCTATTTAAACAAAAAAAATGTTACATAAACTCTAACAATTCTACACAAACCATAAAAAATTCTACAAAAAACCCTAAAGACGCTTTAAAACTCTCAAAAATTTTAAACACTAATATACCATAATATAAAAAATTAATCCCTAATAAACCCCTAATAAACTTTAATAATCCCAAAAAACACCTTATAAACCCTAAAACCCCTAAGAAACTCTACTCAACCCTAATACGACCCCAAAATACCTAATAAACCCTAATAAATAATAATTAAACCAAATAAACCATAAAAACATGTTAAGAAAACCTAAACAATGCTAACTAACACTAATAGACACTAATATACACTAATAAACCCGAATAAACCCCAATCAAACCCTAAAAAAACCTAATAAACCATAAATAAATCCAAATAAACCTTACTGAATCCTAACATACCTTAACACACCATAATAACCCCTAATAAAACCATACAAAACCCAAATAAATAAAAAAATGCTAGTATACCTTAAAAAATCCCTAGAAACCCTGATAAACTCTAATATAACCAAATAAACCATAAAAACGCTAAAAATAATAATAAAACGATCACAAATAATAAAAACATGCTATATTACAAAAAAGACCTAAAACACTAATAGAACCTGATAAAGACATAAAATGCTAATATACCTTAAAAATCACTAGAAACCCTAATAAACCATAATAAACTCTAATATAAACTAAGAAACCCCTAAAATTCTCACAAACAAAAACAAAATGCTCACAAATAATAAAAACACACTATATTATCAAAAAATACCTTACAAACACTAATATAACCTAATAAAACAAAAAACTAACAAACCCCTAACAAACCCTAATAAACCCTAAAAATCTGTAATAAACCCAAATAAAAACTAATAAACCCTAATAAAACCATAATAAAACCCTAAAAATACCTTCTCAACCCTAATAAACCATGACACGCCATAACAAAATCTAATAAAACCCAACTAGACCCCAATAAACAAAAAAACACTAACAAACCATTAAAATCCCTAGAAACCCTAATAATCCATAATACATTCAAATAAACGCTAATAAACCATTAAAAATGCTCACAAACACTAAAAACACGTTAATAAAACCTAAAAGGTCATAAAAACCCCTTATATGTATTAACAAAAACTAAAAAACACTCATATAACCTAATAAAAACACTAACAAACCCTAGTAAACCCTAAAAATCTCTAACAAACCCAAATTAACCATACTCAATCCTAATAAACCCTAATAGAACCTTAGAGATACCGACTCAACCCTAATAAAACCCTAAAAATACCTACTCAACCCTAATAAACTTTAACACATCATAATAAACCATAATAAACTCCACAGAACCCTAAAAAATGCAAATATACCATTAAAATGCCCTAAAACCCCTAATAAATTCTAATAGAACCTAACAAGGCGTAAAAGTGCTAAAAACCCCAAATAAACACCACTAAACACTAAAACCCCTAATATATCCTCTTAAAAATTAATAAACTATAATGAAACATAATAAACATTAATAAATCCTAAACATACCCAAATATACCCTCTTAAAAATTAATAAACTATAATGAAACATAATAAACATTAATAAATCCTAAACATACCCAAATATACCATAATATACCATAATATACCCTAATAAACCCAACTCAATCCTAATAAAAACCTAAAAATACCTAATAGACCCTAATAAATCTTGACACACCATAATAAACCCTAATAAAATCTTAATAACCCACACCAAACCCTAAAATGATAATATACCATTAAAAACCCTAAAACCCAAACAAACCATAATAAATGATAATAACACCTAACAATCCTAAAAAATGATTGTAAACCCTGAAAATACCACTAATAATAGTAGTAGTAATAACACATGCGCATGTGCATATGCATGTGCATGGTTTAAATAATAAATCATAACGCACGTGCATGTGCATATGCCTGCGCTTTTGCATGTGATGGATAATAAATAATAAATTATAAATAATAACGCATCTGAATTGCATGTGTATGTGCGTGTGGATGTGATTGATAATAAATAATAAATAATTACGCACATACAAGGGCATGTGCATGGGCATGTGTAGGTGCATGTGCATGGTAATAAACAATAAATTATAACCAAGTCCACATGAATGTGCATTTGCATGTGAATGATAATAAATAATAAATAATAACACATGTGATAATAGAATAACGTACGGGCATTGCGTGTGGATGTGAATTAGAATAAATAATAATAACACATGTGATAAAAGAATAACACAAGTCCATTTCATTTTCATGTGCATGATAATAAATAATATATAATAACGCACCTGCATGTGCATTTACATTTAATGATAATGATAGTGACGCATGAACGTGCATGGTAATAAATAATAAATAACAACGTATCTGCATGTGCATTTGTATTTGATGATACAAACAATAACAACAACAACAACAACAAAAACAACAATAATAATAATAGAATAACGCAACTTCATTTTCATGTGCACGTGCATAGTAGTAAATAATAAATAAATAAGAAAGCACATGCATGTGCATGTGCATTTACATTTGATGATAATATTAATAATACTAATTGTAATAATAATAATAATAACGCATGAATGTTCATGGTAATAAATAATAAATAAAACCACACAAGCATGTGCATTTTCATGTGATAATGATATTAATAATGATAGTGATAATAATAATAATATAATAATAATAATAATACAGGTGCATTGCATATGCACGTACATTGTAATAAATAATAAATAATAATGCACATGCATCTACATTTGCATGTGATGATAGTAATAATAATAGCAGTAGTAATAATAGTAGTAGTAGTGGTGATAATAGTAGTAGTACTAATGCATATGAGAATTGAATATTGCATGTGCATTACGTATGCATGTGTATGGTAAGAAATAATAACTCTCATGCATTTCATTTTTCATGTGATGATGATTATGATGATGATGCTGATGATATTGTTAATAATATAAATAATAACAATACATGTGATAATAGAATAACATGTGTTAATTGAATGTGCATGTATGTGCATTTGGATATGAATTTTCATGTGATGATAATAACAATAACAATAACAACAACAACCACAACAACCATAATAATAATAATAACAATATTTATGACAACGCATGTGATAATAAAAAAACGTGTATGCATTGCATGTGCACGTGCATGGTAATAAAAATATAATAATAACGCATATGCATGTGCATTTTCATTTGCATGATATGATGATAATAATAATAATAATAACAGTAATAATAAGTTATATTTGTTTGAAAAAATAGCAGACATGAAAAATGTGCTAAAAATGGGGTCTTCAAAAACATAACAAATCACAAATTCATTAAAAAAGGCACAACTTCTTCTTCAGGTGTCCATTTCCGCTATGTGAATAGTCAAACTAAATCTCATGTAACAAACTATGATAAAAACAGGTTCCAGAGGCCGAACAGACAAACAAATTAGAAGTTATGACCATTTTAAGAAAACATTGAGAGGGATCTGAACACAGAAATGGGGTTTGGGATACCTTTTGATGTGTTTTTGGGATTTCAGGGTCCCAAAAATTACTTTAACTTTGTTCAAGTAATCCTTCTACATATATCTCTTTACTTCCTTTGATTTGATATGTGGTTGAGCTCAAACGGACAACCAGAGTGAATGCTATGGTCGTTTGAAGTTGGACTTTTTTTGGAGTGGTATAAATAATATATCTTCGGTTTCTTTGATCTTCTCATAGTTTCGATAAGAATTTTTATCACTCATGTCAAGAGCATCGATTTTACTATTCACAACGCTCAAATGGACACTCGAAGTAGATGTTATGCCTATTTTAGTGAGTTGCGGGTTTCTAATGTTTTTAGGCCCTATGAGGGTTGCTCAACTTAAAACGACAATAACTTCTGCTATGTGTGCTCATTTTGGCTCTACCACATATCAAATAAAATATTGTGAAATGATACACACTCTGGTGACCACTGGAACCCTTTCTGACCATAAATTCTGCTCTGGGTGTCTTTTTCACCTCAACCACATATCAAATTAAAGCTTGCGACTATCTCTACACATCTATGACAACCCTGAACAACATAAAAACCCTAACAAACCATGAATAACCCAATAAACACTAAAAATCATTAAAAAGCATTAAAAACCCTAACAAACCCTAACAAACCCCAAAAATCTATAAAAAACCAAACAAACCCTAACAAACACTAACAAGCCCTAACAAATCCTAAGATGCACTAAGAAACCCCAATAAACACAAAAAACCTGAAGAAACCCTAAAAACCCCCTAAGAAACCATAAAAACCCTAACATAACCCTAAAAAACCTTAAAATCCCTAACAAAAAACTATGCAAATCTAAGAAACACTAACACACCATTAAAAACCCTAAAATGCCCTTAGAAACCCTAACACACCCTTAGAAACCCTAGCACACCCTTAGAAACCCCAACGCACCCATAGAAAGCCTAACACAATCTTAGAAACCCTTCGAAACCATATCACACCCTTAGAAACCCTAACTCGCCCATAAAAACCCTAACCCACCCTTAGGAACCCTAATACACCCTTAGAAACCCTAACAAACCCTTAGACACCCTAAATCACTCTAATAAGAACTAATAAATCCAAACAGACCCTACCAACCAATAATAAACCACAATAAACCCTAATAAACCCTAAATCACACTACTAAACCCTAATAAACACCAATAAATCGTAATAAACCCAAAAAACCCTATCAGACCCCAATAAAAGCAAAAAAATACCTAAACACCCAAATATACAACAAAAAAAGCTATTAAACCTATCAAAATGTTGTTATTCACAAAACACCCTAACAAACCCGGCAAAACCTGACAAAACCCTAAAAAACCATAAAAATATTAAAAACCCTAAAAACACTAAAATCCCAAAAAAATCGTAAAAACCCTAAAAAACCTTAAAACCCATAAAAATCTGAAACAACCCAAAAAACCCAAAATCAAACCAAAACCCCCCAAAAAGCATCAATAAAACCTCAAAAAACCCTAAAAAACCAAAAAACCACTAAAAATGCTAAAATCCCGTAAAAATACTAAAAATGCCTAACAAAACCCTAACAAACACTATGAAACCCTTAAAACCCCCAAAAACCCCTAGAAAACCCTAAAAACCTCAAAAGAAACCCTAATACACCCTAAAGAAACCTAAAAAACCCAAAAAAACCCTAAAGAACCCTAAAGAACCACTAAATCCACTATCAACGCTACATAAACCCTATCAATTGCTACAAAAAAACCAGAAAATACATCAAAACCCTCAAAACACAACAAAACCCCAAAAATGCTAAAATAACCCTAACAAAGCATAAAAATTCCAAACACGCCCATAAAACTCAAAAAAACGCATAAACCGCCAAACAACTCAAACAAACCGTAACAAACCCTAAAAACCCTAACAAAACCTAAAAAACCATAACAACCACTAATAACCCCTAAAAACCTCTAATAAACCCTAATAACCCATAAAACCCACTGTTAGACCCTAAAAACCCTGACAAACACTATTAGACCCAAATAAACGCTACAAAGTCCTAAAAAACCTAATATACAATAAAAACACTATTAAACCATAATAAACCATAATAATCACTAAAAACCCTAACAAAACAGACAAAATGCTACAAAAGCTCCAAATAATAGCTTACAAAACCCTACAACCTAGCAATAAACACTAAAAACCCTAATAACCCCAAAATTAATCGTAACAAACCCTAACAACCCCAAATAAATCATAAAAAATCCTAAAAACGCCCAATAAGTCGTAAAAAACTAAAACAAATCATAATAAACCCCTAATAAACCCCAATAAACCCTAACAAATCATAATAAACCCAAATAAATCGTAATAAACCCAAATACACATTACTAAACCCTAATAAATCAAATAAAACCTAATAAAACCTAATAATTCCTAAATAACCCTAAAAGGGTTGAAAACCCTATAAAAAGCTATTAAAGCCTACAAAAGCCCAATAAAACACTAATATACAATAGAAAACGCTGATAAACTAAAAAAAATCCTAAATAACACTAATAAACCATTAAGAAACCTAATAAACCCAAAAGAACCATATTAAACTCTAAATAACACTTAAAACCCAAAAGAACCATATTGAACTCTAAATAACACTTAAAACCCAAAAGAACCCAAAAAACGCTAAAAAATAATATAAACCCTAAAAACTGCTACAAAACCCAAAAAAAATCCTAAAAGACACTAAAAAACCCTAACAACCCCTATCAATCCCAAAAAAATGAATAAACCCATAAAACCCCCAAAAACCATCAAAAATCCATTAGATACCATAAAAAATCATAAACACCCATTAACAACCCTTAAAACCCTAAAAAACACTACAAACCATAAACAACCATTAAAACCCTAAAAAGGCTTCAAATAGATAAATAAACCCTAAAAATGTTAAATAAACCCTAAAAATGCAATAGAAACCCTAAAAACGCAATATAAACCAAAAAATACAAAACAAACCCAAAAACACTACATAAACCCTAAAAGCACAACATAAACACTAGAACTGTAATATAAACCCTAAAAACACAAAATAAACCCTGAAAAATGCAACATAAACATTAACAATCACTACATAAAACCTTAAAATTTAATATAAACCCTAAAAACACTCCATGAACCCTAAAAACGTTACATAAACCCTAAAAATGTAACATAGATGCTACAACGCACCTAAAAACGCAACATAAACCCAAAAAACGCAACATAAACCCTAAAAAATGCTACATAAAACCTAAAACATAAAAACACTACATAAACCCTAAAAAAGTTATATAAACCCTAAAAATGATACATAAAATCTAAAACCACTAACTAAACCCTAAAAACGCTACATAAACACTAAAAATACTACATAATCCTTAACAGCACTACACAAAACCTAAAAAATGCTACAAAAACCCTAAAGACAATTTAAAACTCACAAAAACATTAAACCCTAATATACCATAATATAGAAAATTAAACCCTTATAAACCCCTAATAAACTCTAATAATCCCAGAAAACACCTTATAATCCCTTAAATCCTAAGAAACTCTACTCAACCCTAATGAAACCCCAAAAATACATAATAAACCCTAAAAAATTATAATAAAACCTAATAATCCATAAAAACGCATTAACAAAAACTATACAACCCTAACAAGCCCTAATAGACACTAATAAACACTAATAATCCCTAATAAACCCCAAACAAACCCTAAAAAGCCCTAATAAACAATACTTAAAGCCAAATAAACCCTACTCGACCCTAACAAACCTTAACACGCCATAATAACAACTAATAAAACCCTAATAAAGAATAAAATGCTAGTATACCTTAAAAAATCCCTAGAAACCCTAATAAACTCTAATATAACATAATAAACCCTAAAAGCGCACATAAACAATAAAAAATTTATCACAAACATTAAAAATGTGCTATATTACCTAAAAAAACCTAAAAACACTAATATAGCCTAATAAAGACAAAAATGCTAATATACCTTAAAAATCCCTAGAAACCCTAATAAACAATAATAAACTCTAATATAACCAAAGTAAACCGAAAATACTCACAAACAAAAAAATTCTCACAAACAATAAAAACATGCTATATTATCTAAAAAGACCAAACAAACACTAATATAACCTAATAAAATAAGAAAAAAAATAAACCCCTAACAAACCCTAATAAACCCTAATAAACCCTAAATATCCATAATAAACCCTAATAAAAATGAATAAACACTAATAAAACCCTAAAAATACCTTCTCAACCCTAATAAACCTTTACACACCATAAAAAACTCTAATAAAACCAAACTAAACCCCAATAAACAAAAAAATGCAAACAAACCATTAAAAAGCCCTAGAAACCCTAATAAACCATAATAAATTCAAATAAAAGCTAATAAACCATTAAAAATTCTCAAAACACTAAAAACACGCTAATAAAACCTTAAACGTCATAACAAACCATCAAATATATAAACAAAAACTAAAAAACACTCATATACCCTAATAAAAACACTATCAAACCCTAGTAAACCCAAAAAATCAATAACAAAACCTAATAAACCATACTCAACCCTAACAAGCCCTAATAAAACATTAAAGATACCAACTCAACCCTAATAAAACCCTAAAATTACCTACTCAAACCTAATAAACCTTAACACACCATAATAAACCATAATAAACCCCACTAAACCCGAAAAAAATGCAAACATACCATTAAAAAGCCCTAAAACCCATAATAAATGCTAATAGAACCAAAAAAAGATTAAAAGAGCTAATAAACCCAAATAAACACTACTAAACACTAAAAAAACCCTAATATATCATATTAAAAATTAATAAACCATAATGAACCATAATAAACCAAAATAAATCCTATGTATACCCAAATATACCATAATATACCATAGTATACCCTAATAAACACAACTCAATCCTAATGAAACCCTAAAAATACCTAATAAACACTAATAAACCAAGACACACCATAATAAACCCTAATAGAATCCTAATAACCCCCCAAACCCTAAAAATGCTAATATACCATTAAAAACTTTAAACCACTAACAAACCATAATAAATGTTAATAACAACTAAAAATTCTTAAAAAATTATAGTAAACCCTAAAAATACCTCTAATAAAAATAGTAGTAATAATGAATGTGCATGTGCATGGTTTAAATAATAAATCATAACTCACGTGCATATGCATATGCATGCGCATTTTCATGGGAATGATAATAAATAATAAATTATAAATAATAACGCATGTGAATTGCATGTGTATGTGCATGTGCATGTGAATGATAATAAATAATAAATAATAACCCATATCCAAGTGCATGTGCATGTGCCTTTTCATGTGAATGTGCATGTGCATGTGCATGGTAATAAGCAATAAATAATAACAAAGTCCACATGAATGTGCATTTGCGTGTGAATGATAATAAATAATAAATAATAACACATGTGATAATAGAATAATGCAAGTCCATTGTGTGTGTACGTGCATGAGAATAAATAATAATAACACATGTGATAATAGAATAATGCAAGTACATTTTATTTTCAAGTGCATGGTAGTAAATAATATATAATAACGCATGTGTATATTCATTTACATGTAATGATAATGATAATGACGCATGCACGTGCATGGTAACAAATGATAAATAACAACACACGTGCATGTACATTTGTATTTTATGATACAAACAATAATATAATAATAATAATATTAATAATAGAATAACGCAAGTGCATTGCATGTGCACGTGCATAGTAGTAAATAATAAATAAATAATAGTAAATAAGAACGCACATGCATGTGCTTGTGCATTTACATTTCATAATAATATTAATAATACTAATTGTAATAATAATATTAACAATAAGGCATGCATGTGCATGGTAATAAATAATAAATAACAATGCACATGCATGTGGATTTTCATGTGATAATGATATTAATAATGATAACAATAATAATAATAATAATAATAACTGTGATAATAATAATAATAAGAATAATACAAGTGCATTGCATATGCACGTGCATGGTAATAAATAATAAATAATAATGCACGTGCATATGAATTTGCATGTGATGATAATAATAATAATAGTAGTAGTAGTAGTAGTGATAATAATAGTAGTACCAATGCATGTGATAATAGAATATTTCATGTGCATTATGTGTGCACGAGCATGGTAATAAATAACAATGTGTGTGCATTGAATTTTCATGTGATGATGATGGCGATGCTAATAAAAATAATAATAATAATAATAATAACGCATTTGATAATAGAATAACACACGTGCATTGAATGTAAGTGTTTATGTATTTTCATGTGAATTTGTGTGTGCATTCGCATGTTCATTTGCATGTGATGATAATAACAATAACAAAAACAACAACAACAAGAAGAACAACAACAACAATAATAATAATAATAAGAATAACAACGTATGTGATAATAAATTAAGGTGTGTGCATTGCATGTGCTCGTGCACAGTAATAAAAATAATAATGCATGTGCATGTGCATGTGCATGTGCATGTGCATGCGCATGAGATGATGATGATAATAATAATAAGAATAATAACATTAATAACAATAATAATAATAACATTAATAACAATAATAATAATAATAACAATTCTTGTGATAATAGAATAACCCACGTGCATTGAATGTGCAGTGCATGATAATAAACAATAACTCATAGTGCACGTGATGATAATAATAACTATAATTGTAATATTAATAATAATAACGCTTGTAATAATAGAATAACGCACATGTATTGAATGTGCATGTGTATGGTAATAAATAATAATGCACATGCATTTGTATTTTCATTTGATGATAATAAAAATAATAACTGGTAATAGAAATAAAATCAATGACAATAAAAATGCATGTGATAACAGAATAATATAGGTGCATTGTGTGTGCTTGTGCATGGTAATAAATAATAACAGATGTGCATGTGAATTTGTATGTGATGATAATAATACTAATAATAGTAATAATAATAATAATAACAACAACAACAACATAAGCATGTGCATGGAAATAAATAATATATAATAAATAATAAATAATAACACATGTGCATCTGCATTTCCATGTGATGATAATTATAATAATAATAATAGTTATAAAAATAATGATAATTATAATAATGATAATGATAATAATGATAATGATATAAATGATAATAATAAAGTGTGTGATAATAGAATAACACACGTCCTAACAATCCCAAAAAAAACTTAACAAAACCTAGCAACCACTAATAACCCCCAAAGAACCACTAATAAACCAAAATAACACATTAAACCAACTATTACACCCTAAAACCCTAATAAACACTAATAAATCATAATAACCTCTAATACACCCATAAAAACCTTATTAGACTCTAATAAATGCTACAAAAGCACTAAAACCCCTAATATACAATAAAAAACACTATTGAACCATAATAAATCCTAATAATCACTAAAAACCTTAACAAACCCAACAAAACACAACAAAACCCACCACATAATAGCCTACAAAACCCTAAAACCCGCTAATAAACCCTAACAAACCCTAATAACCACATAATACACCGTAACAAACCTTAACAACCCCAAATAAATCGTAACAAAACCTAACAACACCAAATTAATCGTAATAAACTGAAACAAACCATTACAAACCCCTAACAAACCGCAATAAACCCTAAAAAATCATAATAAACCCTAATTAATCGTAATATACCCAAATACATGTTAATAAACCCTAATAAATAAAATAAACCCTAAGAAACCCTAATAATTCCTAAATAACCCTAAAAAGGTGGATAAACCCTAGAAAATACGTTAATGCCAAAAAAAGCCCAATAAAACCCTAATATAAAATAAAAAACACTAATTAACCGTAACAAATCCTAAAGAACACTAATAAACCCTAAAGAACCCTAATAAAACCTAAAGAACCATAATAAACTCTTAAGAACACTAAAAACCCTAAAGAACCCAAAAAACTCTAATACACATTACATAAACCCAAACAAACACTATAATACCCAAACAAACCCTAAACACACTAAAAACCCCTAACAACCCCTATCAATCCCAAAAAAACAAAAAACCCTTAAAAACCCCCAAAAAACCTTTGAAAACCTATCAAATACCATAAAAAACATAAACAACCTTTAACAACCATTAAAAACCCTAAAAACCACTACAAAGTATAAAAATCCATTAAAACCCTAAAAAAAGTAACAAATAGATACGTAACCCAAAAAATGTTACCTAAACACTAAAAATGCAATATAAACCCTAAAAACGCAACATAAACCCAAAAAACGCAACATAAACCCAAAAAATGCTACATAAACCCAAAAAGTAATACATAAACCCTAGAACAGTAACATAAACCCTAAACAACTCCACATAAACATTAAAAAATGCTACATAAAACCTAAAAACACAACATAAACACTAAAAGCACTACATGAACCCAAAAAACATTACATAAACCATAATAAATGAAACATAAATTCTACATCAGCCATAAAAACTCAACATAAACCCAGAAAATGCAACATATACCCTAAAAAATGCTATATATAACCTAAACCCTAAACACGCTACATAAATCCTAAAAACATTACCTAAACCCTAAAAAATTCTACATAAAACATAATACTCCTAACTAAACCCTAAAATCACTACATAAACACTAAAAATGCTACATAAACTCAAACAATGCTACACAAATACAAAACAGTTCTACAGAACTGCTAAAGACGCTTCAAAACCCTCAAAAATATTAAACCCCAACATACCAAAATATAAAAAATTAAACCCTAATAAACCCCTAATGAACTCTAATAATATCTAAAAATGCCTTATAATCCCTAAAAACCCTAAGAGACTCTACTCAAACCAAATAAAATCCCAAAAATACCGAATAAACCTTAATAAATGATAATAAAACCTAATAAACCTTAAAAACAAGTTACGAAAAACTAAATAACCCTAACCAACCCTAATAGACACTAATAAACACTATTAAACCATAATAAACCCCAAAAAAACCCTAAAAATCCATAATAAACCATTAATAAATCCAAATAAACCCTACTCAACCCTAACAAACCTTAACACACCATAATGACCCTTAATAAAACCCTACAAAACCCTAATAACGAAAAAAAAGCTAGTATACCTTTAAAAACCCTAAAAATCCTGATAAACTCTAATATAATTTAATAAACCCTAAAAACGCTCACAAACAATAAAAAAATGTTCACAAATAATAAAAACATGCTATATTACCTAAAAAGGCCAAAAAACACAAATATAACCAAATAAAGACAAAAATGCTAATATACCGGAAAAATCCCTAGAAACCATAATAAATAATAATAAACTCTTATATAACCTAAGAAACCCTAAAACCACTCCCAATCAAAAAAAACGCTCACAAATAATAAAATATGCTATATTGTCTAAAAAGACTTAACAAACACTAATATAACCTAATAAAATAAAAAACTATTAACCCCCTAACAAACCCTAATAAACCCTAAAAATCCCTAATAAACCCTAATAAAAACTAATAAACCCAAATAAAACCATAATAAAACCCTAAAAATACCTTCTCAGCCCTAATAATGCTTGACACACTATAATAAAACCTAATAAAACACAACTAAACCCCAATAAACAAAAAAACGCAAACAAACCATTAAAAAGACCTAGAAACCCTAATAAACCATAATACCAGAAAATCTCAGTTAGAGAAAAAGTCTCTGACCATTTATTAAAATAAGGAAAAAGTACACCAAACAAGCATAACAAACAAGAGCATGTAGTTACATGTAATAAACCCTAATAAACCAAAATAAATTCTAATAAAACCTAATAAATGATAAAAAATGCTCAAAAACACTAAAAACACCCTAATAAAACCTAAAATGTCCTAACAACCCCTCATATATATTAAAAAAAACTAAAAAGCACTCATAGACCCTAATAAAAACACTAACAAACCCTAGTAAACCCTAAAAAACCCTAACAACCCCTAATAAACACTAATCAACCCTAATAAACCCAAATAAAACCCTAAAAATACCTACTCAACCCTAATAAAAGACAAAAAGTACTTAATCAACCCTAATAAACCTTAACACACTATAATAAACGATAATAAACCCCACTAAACCCTAAAAAATGAAAATATACCATTAAAAGCCCTAAAACCACTAATAAATGCTAATAAAACCTAACAAAGCATAAAAGCACTAATAAACCCTAATAAACACTACTAAAACCTAAAAAACCCTAATATACACTCTTAAAAATTAATAAACCCAAATGAACGATAATAAACCCTAATAAATCCTAAACATACCCAAATATACCGTAATATACCATAATATACCCTAATAAACCCAACTCAATCCTAATAAAACCCTAAAAATACCTATTAAACCCTAATAAACCTTAACACACCATAATAAACCCTATTAAAATCTAAATAACCCCCACCAAACCCTAAAAACTTTAATATACAATTAAAAACCCTAAAACCCTAACAAACCATAATAAATGTCAGTAACACCTAAAAATCTAAAAAATTCTAGTAATACCTTAAAATACCTCTAATAATAATAATAGTAAGAATGCATGTGCATGTTCATGGTTTAAATACTAAATCATAACGCACGTGCATGTGCATATGCCTGTGAATTTGCATGTGAATGATAATAAATTATAAATTATAAATAATAACGCAGTTGAATTACATGTGTATGAGCATGTGCATGTGAATAATAATAAATAATAAATAATAACGCACATCCTAGTGCATGTGCATGTGCAAGTGCATGTGCTTGTGCATGTTCATGGTAATAAACAATAAATAATAACCAAGTCCACATGAATGTGCATTTTCATGTGAATTATAATAAATAATAAATAATAACACACGTGATAATAGAATAATGCACGTGCATTGAGTGTGCATGTGCATGAGAATAAAAAATAATAACACATGTGATAATATAATAAAGTATCTGCATTGCATTTTCATTTGCATGATAATAAATAATATATAATAACGCACGTGCATGTGAATTTACATGTAATGATAATGATAATGATGCATGCACATGCATGGTAATAAATAATAAATAACAACGCACGTGCATGTGCATTTGTATTTGATGATACAAACAATAATAATAATAATAATTGTAATAATATAATAACGCAAGTGCATTTCATGTGCACGTGCATAGTAGTAAATAATAAATAAACAATAATAAATAATAATGCACATGCATGTGCATGTGCATTTAAATTTGATGATAATATTAATCATACTAATTGTAATAATAATAATAATAATGCATGCACATCCATGGTAATAAATAATAAATAACAATGCGCATGCTTGTGCATTTGCATGTGATAATGATAATTATAATGACAATGATAATAATAATAAAAGAATAATACAAGTGCATTTCATATGCACGTGCATCGTAATAAATAATAAATAATAATGCACAAGAATCTACATTTTCATGTGATGACAATAATAGTAACAGTAGTTGTAATAATAGTAGTAGTGGTGGTGATAATAGTATTAGTACCAATTCATGTGATAATAGAATATTGCATGTGCATTACGTGTGCACATGCATGGTAATAAATAATAACGACCGTGCATTGCATTTACATGAGATGATGATGATAATAATAATAATAATAAAAATAATATTAATATTAATAATAACAACGCATGTGATAATAGAATAACGCACGTGCATTAAATGCGCGTGTATGTGCATTCGCATGTGCATTTTCATGTGATGATAATAACAATAACAACAACAACAACAATAATAATAAGAATAATAATAATAATAATAATAACGATAATAATAACAACACATGTGATAATAAAATAACGTGTGTGCATTGCATGTGCATGTTCATGGTCATAAAAATATAATAATAACGCACTTTCATGTGCATGTTCAAGTGGATGAGATGATGATAATAATAAAAATAATAACAACAATAAAAAGTTATAGTTGTTTCAAAAAACCGTAGATAGGACAAAAATGCTAGAAATTGGGTCTCAAAAAACCTAACAAATCACAGAGTCATTGAAAAAGGAATAACTTCTTATTCGGGTGTCCATTTCCGCTTTTTGAAAAGTCAATCTGAATCTCATGGAACTAACTATGATAAAAACATGTGTCAGAGGCCGAACAGATAGACATGTTAGAAGTTATGACCATTTTAAGAAAAATTTGACAGTGATCCGTACATAGAAATGGAGTTTTGAAGGTCTTCTGATGGGTTTTTGGGATTTTGGTGTCTCAAACAAGATTTAAACTATGTTCAAGTAATCCTTCTGCATAGATCTCTTCGCTACTTTTGATTTGATATGTGCTAGAGATCAAACAGACAACCTGAGTGAAAGTTATGGTCGTTTGAAGTTGGACTTTTTTTGGTGTGGTATAAACAATATATCTTATATTTATTTGATCTTCTCATAGTTTCTACTTAACTTGGTACTCACTCATCTCACGAGATTAGATTTGACTGGTCACAATTCCCAAATAGACACCCGAAGGAGACGTTATGCCTATTTTAGTGAGTTGCGGGTTTCATAGGTTTTTAGGCACTAGGAGAGTTGCTCAATTTAAAACGATAAAAACTTCTGCTATGTGTGTTCATTTTGGCTATACCATATATAAAATAGAATATTATGAAAAGATACACACATTGGTAACCACTGGATCCCTTTTTGACATTCTTAAACCCCCTAAAAGACCCAAAATCACTTTGGATGGTCAAAAGACTGGCTTCTGGTGTCCGATTTGCAATAACATCTTTAATGGGTGTATGTTTTGGCTCTACAACATATCAAATCGAAGCTTGCAACTAGACCTACACTCCTATAACAACTAAGGCACCTTCTTACATCCTTGAAGGCCCAAAAAGGTAGTTAAACTTCTACTTCGGGAGTCTGTTTTGCCTCTACCATATATCAAATCGAATCTTTCAACTAGATTTACATATCTGTGACCAAGAGGAACATATTATAACGTTCTTAAAGTCACAAACGGTCCTTAAGTCCTCTAAATGACCATAACTTCTGCTTTGGGTGTCCGTTTCACCTCTACCACATATCAAATTGAAGCTTGCGACTAGCTCTACATATATGTGACAACCATGAACAACTATATAACCATAAAAAAACCATGAATAACCCCATATACACTAAAAACCACTAAAACCCATAAAAACCCTATCAAACCCTAACAAACCCTAACAAACACTAACAAACCCTAACAAACCCTAAAAAACCAAACAAACCCTAACAAACCCCAAAGAACCCTAAAAAACATAACAATCCCTAACAAACCATAAAAACCCTAATAAAAACAAACAAGCCCTAAAAAATCTCAAGAAGCACTAAGAAACCCCAATAAACACAAAAAAACCCAAAGAAACCCAATAAAACCCCTAAGACACCATAAGAAACCCTAACAAAACCCTAAAACCCCTAACAAAACCCTAATCAAACCTAAGAAACACTTACACACCCTTAGAAACACAAACAAACCCTTAGAAACCCGAACACACCCTTAGAAACCCTAGAACACCCTTAGAAACCCCAACACACCCATAGAAACCCCAACACAACCTTAGAAACCCTTAGAAACCATTGCACACCCTTAGAAACCCTAACCCACCCATAAAAACCCTAACCCACCCTTAGAAACCCTACCACAACCTTAGAAACCCTAACAAACCCTTAGACACCCTAAATCATTCTAATAAGTACTAATAAATCCTAACAAACCCTACCAACTAATAATAAACCACAATAAATCCCAATAAACACTAAATCCCACTACAAAACCCTAATAAACACTAATAAATCGAAATAAACCCTAAAAACCATATTTGAACCCAATAAAAGCTACAAAATACCTAAACACCCAAATATACAAAAAAAATTCTATTAAACCATTAAAACGCTAATATTCACAAAAAAACCTAACAAACCCGACAAAACCTGACAAAACCCTAAAAAACCCTAAAAACCCAAAAAACACAAAAATCCCAAAAAACCCTAAAACCCCTAAAAACCCTAAAAATCCCAAAAACCATAAAACCCCTAAAAACCATAAAACCACTAAAACACAAAAAAACCGAAAAAACCCGAAAACAATCCTAAAAACCCCTAAAACCCCTCAAAAAAACCTCAAAAAATGCTAAAAACCCTAAAACCCCTAAAAATTCTAAAAACCCTATAAAGCCTAAAAATGCTTAACAAAACCCTAAACTAACCCATGAAACCCTTAAAAACCCTAAAAACCCCTAGAAAACCCTAAAAACCTCAAAAGAAACCCTAATACACCATAAAGAACCCTAAAAATCCTAAAGAACCACTAAAGCCACTAAAAATGATACATAAACAAAAACAATTGATACCAAAAACCAAAAAATGCTTCAAAACCCACAAAACACCTTATAACCCCAAAAAATGCTAAAATAACCCAAACTAAGGATACAAAATTAAAACACACCCATAAAACAAAAAAAATGAATAAAACCCCAAACAACTCAAACAAACTGCAACAAACCATAAAAAACCCTAACAAAACCTAACAAACCCAAACAACCACTAATAACCCCTAAGAACCACTAATAAACCCTAATAACCCATAAATCCCACTATTAAACCCTAAAACCCCTAATAAACACTAATAAATCGTAATAACCTATAATAAACCCTAAAAAACTCTATTAGACACCAATAAATGCTACAAAATCCCTAAAGCCCCTAATATACAATAAAAAACACAATTAAACCATAAAAAACCCTAATAATCACTAAAAACCATAAAAAACATGACAAAAAGCTACAAAAACATCCAAATAATAGCCTAAAAAACCCTACAACCCACTAATAATAATAATATTAATAATAACAATGCATGTGATAATAGAATAACACACATGCTTGGAATGTGCGTGTATGTGTATTTTCATGTGCATTTGCATGTGATGATAATAACAATAACAACCACAATAATATTAATAACAATAAGAATAACAATGTATGTGGTAATAAAATAATGTGTGTGCATTGCACATGCAAGTGCATGGTAATAAAAAAAATATTGCACGTGCATGTGCATGAGATGATAATAATAATAATAATAATAATAACAGTAATAAAAATAATAATAATTATAACAACGCATGTGATAATAGAATAACACACATGCATTTCATGTGCAGTGCATGATAATAAATAATAACTCATAGCGCACGTGATGATAATAATAACAATAATAGTAATATTAATAATAATAGTGCATGTGATAATAGAATAATGAACATGTATTGAATGTGCGTGTGTATGGTAATAAATAATAACGCATGTGCATTTTCATTTTCATTTGATGATAATAACAACAATAATAATAATAGAAATAATAAAAATAATAATAATAATGCATGTGATAATAGATTAATGTAGGTGCATTTCATGTGTGCATGCATGGTAATAAATAATAACGGACGTGCATGTGCATTTGCATGTGATGATAATAATAATACTACTAATACTAGTAGTAATAATAATAATAATAATAATAATAACAATAAAAACATATGCACGTGCATGGAAATAAATAATAAATAATAATGCATGTGCATCTGCATTTTAATGTGACGATAATAATAATAATAATAATAATAATAATAATAATAATAACAATAATGATAATTATAATAATGATAATGATATTAATGATAATGATAATAATAATAATAATAACGTATGTGATAATAGAATAAAACACGTCCTAACAAACCCTAACAAAACCTAACAAACCCTAACAACCACTAATAACTCCAAAGAACCACTAATAAACCCAAATAACACCTGAAACCCACTATTAAACCCTAAAACCATAATAAATACTAATAAATCATAATAACCTGTAATAAACCCTAAAAACCCTATTGGACCCTAATAAATGCTAAAAAATCCCTAAAACCCAAAATATACAATATAAACACTATTGAAGCATAATAAATCCTAATAATCACTTAAAACCCTAACAAACATGAGAAAACACTACAAAACCCGAAAAATAATAGCCTATAAAACCCTACAACCTGAAAATAAACCCTAAAAAACCCTAATAACCCCATAATAAATCCTAACAAACCCTAACAACCCCAAATAAATCGTAACATATCCTAACAACGCCAAATAAATCGTAACAAACTGAAACAAACAATAAAAAAACCCTAATAAACCGCAAAAACCCTAACAAATCATAATAAACCCTAATAAATCGTAATAAACCCAAATACATGGTTATAAACTCAAATAAATAAAATAAACCCTCAGAAACCCTAATAAATCCTAAATAACCCTAAAAAAGTCTAATAAAACCTAGGAAAATCTATTAATGCCTACGAAAGCCCAATAAAACCATAATATACAATAAAAAAACTCTAACAACCATAATAAATCCTAAAGAACACTAATAAACCCTAAAGAACACTAATAAACACTAAAGAACCATAATAAACTCTAAAGAACACTAAAAAATTCTAAAGAACCCAGAAAACGCTAAAACACAATACATAAACCCAAAAAACCTCTACAATACCCAAACAAACCCTAAAACACACTAAAAACACCCAAACAGTCCCTATTAATCCCGAAAAAACAAATAAACCCTTAAAAAACCCCAAAAAACCATTGAAACCCCATCAAATACCATAAAAACCATAAACACCTGTTAACAACCCTTAAAAACCCTAAAAACCACTACAAACCATAAACAGTCATTAAAACCCTAAAAAAGAAAATAATAGATACAGAAACCCAAAAAACATTACAAATACCCTAAAAATGCATAATAAACCCTAAAAACACAACATAAACTCAAAAAATGCAACATAAACCCAAAAAACAGAACATAATCCCAAAAAGTACTACATAAACCCCAGAACCATAACATATACCCTTAAAAATGCAACATAAACATAAATAAATTCTATATAAAACCTAAAAACACAACATAAAACTAAAAAAACTACATGAACCCTAAAAAATGCAACATAAATGCTACATCACCACTAAAAATGCTAAATAAACCCAGAAAACGCAACATATACCCTAAAAAATTCTATTTAAAACCTAAACCCTAAACATGCTACATAAATCCTTAAAACATTAAATAAACCCTAAAAAATACTACCTAAAACCTAAAACTGCTTACTAAACCCTAAAATAGCTACATAAACACTAAAAATTCTACAAAAACTCAAACAACGCTACACAAACACTATAAAATGTTAAAAAACCCTAAAGATGCTTCAAAACCCTCAAAAATATTAAACACTAATATATCCTAATATAAAAAATTAAACCCTAATAAACCCCTAATAAACTCTAATAATACCTAAAAACGCCTTATAATCCCTAAAAACCATAAGTGACTCTACTCAACCCTAATAAAACCCCAAAAATACCTAATAAACCCTAATAAATAACAATTAGACCTAATAAACCCTAAAAACACATTAAGAAATCCTAAAAAACCTAACCAACCCTAATAGTCACTAACGAACACTAATACACCATAATAAACCCCAAAGAAACCCTAAAAATCCCTAATAAACCATAAATAAATCCAAATAAACCCTACTCAACCCTAAAAAACCTTAACACACCACAGTGACCCCTAATAAAACCCTACAAAACCCTAATAACGAAAACAAATGCTAGTATGGCTTAAAAAATTCCTAGAAACCATGATAAACTCTAATATAACCAAATAAACCCTAAAAACTCTCACAAACAACAAAAAAATGATCAAAAACAATAAAAACATGCTATATTACCTAAAAAACCTAAAAACACTAATATAACCTAATAAAGACAAAAAACTCTAATATACTGTAAAAATCCATTGAAACCATAATAAACCATAATAAACTCTAATATAACCTAAGAAACCCTAAAAACGCTCACAAACAAAAAAACGCTCAAAAAAAATAAAAATTGCTATATTATCTAAAAATACTTAACAAACACAAATATGACTTAATAAAACAAAAAAAAACTAATAAACCCCTAACAGACCCTAATAAACCCTAAAAACCCCTAGTAAACACTAATAAAAACTAATAAACCCTAATAAAACCATAATAAAACCCTAAAAATTCATTCTCAACTGTAATAATCCTTGACACACCATAATAAAACCTAATAAAACCCAACTAAACCCCACAGTTGTGGAAAAAACGTTTAACATGTTATAATTTTTTATGTCAGTTCTATATAACTGATGTGCAAAGCTTTAATGATCGATATATCACGTCAATTATTTTATAACCGATGTGATATATCGATCAGGATCCATTTTTTTACATCGGTTATTTTATAAATGATGTAAAATATACAGAGTTTAGCTTTTTTAAGTCGGTTATTGTATAACCGACATGATAAAGAAAATCTTGGCACTTTACCACGTCGGTTATAAAAAACCTGACGTGATAAAGCTAATCTCAACAATTTATCACGTCGGCATAAAGCGGCATATATCACGTCAGTTATTTTATAAATGACGTGATAAATTTTTTTATACATCGTTTATTAAATAACTGACGTTATAAACATTAAAAAAATATTTTAACACGTCGTTATTAAATAACTAACATGATAAATCGTTTAAATGATTTATCGCACACTGTATTTATTCATTCTTCTTTCTTCGATAAGGCGACCAGCAAATCGTCTCTCTCGCACGAAAAACCTAGAAATGATTCGTCGAAGTTGTGCCATCCATCCTTATTTTTCCAACATAATTATTCATATTTATTACCATCAGATCTATCAGGTCTACTCACAACACTCAAGTAAGCCTCACACGACTCCTTTTTAGTTTTTATTTTCCACAATGCCCTAAACTAATTTTTTGAGTTGTTATTTTTCATTGTTCATGATATCCTGGTAAATTTCATAGTGTTCATCTATATCATGCTAAATTCTTTTCTGGTAAAATAAACCTATGGAAGTGATATCATGCAACATTACAATTCATGTTTGTTCAATCATGTGTGTGTGCGTGTACAGGGGGTTTACAAGGGGGTGGGGGCTGTGCATGTGGGTGGGGGTGTCCCAGGGGGTTGGGTGGGCTATCCAGTGGGGTTGGGGTGTCTAGGGGGTGTTAAAGGGGGTTGGGGTGGTGTCCAGGTGGGTGTGGAGGTTGTCCAAGGGGGTTGGGGGTGTCCAAGGGGGTGAGGGGGATGTTAAAGGGGTGGGGGTTATGAGGGCTATCCAAGGGGTGGGGGCCATCCAGAGGGTTCAGGGGCTGTCCAGAGGGTTGGGGGTGTCCAGGGTGTCCATGGACGTGGGGGGGGGGGGTAGTCTAGGGGTGTGTGGGGGGGGGGGGTCCAAGGGGGTTGCGGGGTGTCGAAAGGGGTGGGGGCTGTCCAAGGGGGTGGGTGGGGGTGGGGGCCTATCCAGAGGGTTTGGGGGGTTGTTCAGGGGGCTGTCTAGAGTGTTTGGGGTGTCCAAAGGGGGTGTCCAAGGTGGGGGGCTATCTAGAGGGGTGGGGGATGTCCATGGGGTGTGGGCTATCCAGAGGGGGGGCTGTCAAAGGGGGTGGTGGTGTCTAGGGGGTGTCCAAGGGGGTGGGGGTGGTGTCCAAGGGGGTGGGGATAAGTGTTAGTTGGCATTCACTGTTGCATCGTATTTTTTGAGATTATGACATGATGATTGTATTGTTTCATGGATATTATGGTATAATTTTTTAGTGTTGTTTAATTTATGGTGGTTCCATCATGGTGGTCAGTGTTGTGCTATGATGTAGCCAGGATTTCATGGAAATTGAATAGCAGGACATTTGTGGATATTTAAGGATCTTGGGGTTTCCACTATGATTTTTAGGGATTCATGCATTATTAAAAGATAAGGGGTGTTTCCATATGATTCTATTTGGTTATATATATTTTGACCAGTCATTGATTATGAGAAAATTATTGGTTATGGGGGATACCATGTCGTGGTTTTCAAAGATATAGTTATCTGGACCCCATTGTGCCATGATGATAGGCTTTAAACTGTGATTTTCTCCATCTGAGTTTTTATTTTAAATTTGATTTGATTCTCAGGTTTACTTCATTTTATCTTATTTTCTGTCAACCATTAGAGGCCCCATGGTATTCTTGGATTCCATGGAATTTCCTCTGCTATGGTGGTTGATTCTTTCCTTCTATTGAAATATGATTTCCTTAAATAAGTTACTTATTCCATGTTCTTCTTCCTTTATTCTTTGTTACTTTTTTTCTTCTTCATCAACTTCTTCTTCTCCTTAATTCCATCTATTATTAGGGATGTTTGGTCATTTTTAAATTGATGGTTTTATAGTAATCGGTCTGTTCTAGGGTTATTAGGAGGGGTGGGGGTGTCCATGGGGGTGGGGGGATATCTAGAGGGTGGGGGTTGTCCATGGGGTGGGGGGGATATCCAGAGGGGTGGGGGGCTATCCAAGGGGGTGGTGGTGTCCAGGGGGTGTCCAAGGGGGTGGGGGTGGAGTCTAAGGGGTTGGGGTGTCCAGGGTGTTGGGGGTGTCGAAGGGGGTAGGGGCTGGGGGTGGTGTCATGGAGGGGTGGGGGTGTCCAAGGGGGTGGGGCTGTCCAGGGGGTGGGGGCTTGTCCAGAGGGGTCGGGGCTATCCAAGGGGGTGGTGGTGTCCAGGGGTATCCAAGGGGGTGGGGGTGGTGTCCTGGGGGTGGGGGGATGTCCTAGGGGGTGGGGGTGATGTCCAAGGGGGTGGGGTGTTGTCCAAGGGGGTAGGGGTGTCCAGGGGGTGGGGGTGGTTTTTAGGGGGTGGTGTCTAGGGGGTGGGGTGGGCTGTCCAAAGGGGGGGGGGCTGTCCAGAGGTTTCAAATCGTTGGGATCTATGTAATTTTCAGTAGTGAATGTATACATATTTAAATATTTATACTTCATATTTATTTTTTAAAGAAGGGTGAATTTGGTATCCAGTTTCACCGGGATGTATTTTTTGTGAACCTTAAGAAGAAAGGATCCAAGATGAATTTAAAACGGTTATATCTAACTATATTTTATTTTTAAAATCATTTTCAAGCGTATTTTTTAAAATACACATATATTTGTTTTATATTTCAAAATTGTTTTACATTCAAATTATGGTATTTTTCATATAAACATATATTTGTATTATCATAATAATATGTATAGTTTTGATATTTTTTATAGGTAATAATGAGTCAATGTTTGATTACGACACATCAAATGAGCAATGACTATAAGGAAGGTGTTGATCACTTTTTAGAATTTTCTAAAAGAAATGTTCCAGGTAGAGACATTTTTTTCTGTCCATGCCTGAAATGTTTGAATATGAAGATGTTGAAAAGTAGAGAGATAATAGATCATCTGATTTTTCATGGTTTTAATCCGAGTTACAGCCCTTGGATTTGGTATGGTGAAACTGGACGTAATTTCCAATCTTCTGATGATGATGATTCACAAGATGGTAACTCTGATGGAATTGATGAAATGATTCGCGATATTGTAGTAGAAAAATTTGAGATAGAACTGACAAATGTGCGTATATATGGTGTTGCTGAAAAAACATTGTATCCTTGTTGTACAGATTTTACGGTTTTGTAAGCGGTGTTAAGATTGATTAACATGAAGGAAAAACATTGATGGAGTGAAAGAAGTTTTACAGAGCTACTACAATTGATGAAAGATATTCTTTCAAAAGATAACGATCTTCCAGATTCACATTATAAGGTCACGAAAATATTATGTCCTATGGGATTGGTACACAAGAAAATACATGCCTATCTGAATGACTGTATGATATATAGGAAGGAATATGAATTTCTGTCAGAGTGTCCTAAATTTGGGACATCACGATATAAGGTGAAAGAAAAATCACAGGCTAATGTAGAGATTAAAAAGATACATTCATAGGTATTTTGTTATCTTCCTATAATTCATCGTTTCAAACGTTTATTTTCTAATTCACATGATACAAAAAGGTTAAGATGGCAGGCTGATGAGAGGATATGTGATGGAAAAATAAATCATCAAACTAATTGTCCACAATAGAATCAAATTGATGAGAAGTGTCCAATATTTGTAAGTCATGTTAGAAATCTCATTCTAGGGTTGTGCACAGATGGAATGAATCTGTACCGAACCCTCAGTAGCACACATAGTTCATGGCCTGTTTTATTGGTAATTTATAACCTCTCTCATGAAGTTTGTATGAAGTGCAAAAATGTCATGTTGAGTATAACGATCTTTGGTCCGAAGTAACCCGACAATGATATTGATGTTTTCCTGTCACCATTGATTGATGATTTGAAACTTTTATGGTAGGTTGGTATTAGGGTGTATGATTCTAAACAAATGGAATATTTTCAACTGCATGCAGTGCTTATGTTCACTATAAATGACTTCCCAACATATGGAAATTTGTCTGGATACAATGTTAAAGGGCATAAAGCATGTCGAATTTGCGAACAAAATACTTCATATTTTTAATTGCATCATGGGAGGAAAATAGTGTACATGGTTCATCAAAAGTTTTTGCCTTTGGATCACTCTTATAGAAGACTAAAAAAGGCATTCAATGGCTCACAAGAATTTGATATTGCTCCAAAACCTTGATGTGGCATTGGGAAAGACATAGAAATCTGGAAATGATATACATATTTGGTAGAAAAGTTCAATATTTTTTGAGCTACCATATTGAATATATCATGAAGTTAAACATAATATTGATGTCATGAACATGGAGATGAATATATGTGATAGTTTTATTTGAACATTGTTAGATATTAAAGGAAATACCAAAGATGGATTGGATGCAAGATTAGACTTACTATCAATGGGAATACATTTGAAGTTAGCTAACACTTATAATGGAAGAGGAACATTTCTTCCCCTGGCTTGTCATACAATATCCAAGAGGGTTAAAATGAGCTTTTGTTAGTGTCTTCATGATATCAAAGTGACTCAAGGTTATTCTTCAAATGTAAAAAATTTCGTCTCATTTAAGGACTTTAAGTTGATATGTATGAAATCTAATAATTGTCACATCATGATGGAACAACTTCTACCAGTTGCATTGTGTGGAATATTTCTCATCCGTGTTAGAAAGACTATAATAAATTTGTGTTATTTTTTTAATTAAATTTGTAATAATTTGATTGATGTGAATGATTTGAACATTTTGGAAAAGGATGCAATTTGAATACTTTGTCAATTTGAAATGTATTTTCCTCTAACTTTTTTTTGATATAATGGTGCAATTAATGATTCATCTGGTTCGAGAAATAAAGATTTGTGTACCTGTATATATTCATTGGATGTATCCTTTTGAAAGGTATATGAAAATATTGAAGGGTTATGTTAAGAATCCATATCGACATGATGCCTCCATTATTGAAAAGTATATTTCTAAAGAGGTAACAGAGTTTTTTAGGAGTGACTTGGATACGATGCAACACATAGTTTTGCCTCCATATCGCCATGAATGAGTTAATAATGAGGGAAAGGGGATTCATGGCTTGAAAGTCAAATCGATGCCAGCTGAACAGATAAAAAAGTTAGAATTATACATCTAGAATAACATAGATTATGCTCAACCATATATCACATTTCATATTAATGAGTTGAAACAATGTCATCCAAAGAAGAAATAAATGTGGATTTTGAATGAGCACAAAAAAACATTTTTTTCATGGTTTAAAAAGACCTTACTTGGTAGATCAGATGTATCAGAGACATTAAAAGGGGTAGTGGGTGGTCCATGTTTAAATGTGATAACATGGTCTGGTTATGACATTAATGGCTATACATTTCATACAAAATCTCAAGACAACATAAGTGCAGTTCAGAATAGTGGTGTATTGGTGTTTGAAGAAGCAATGCATTTTTCGAGTGCTAAAGACAAAAACCCAATTTCTGCATCAACAACATATTATGGAGTGATTGAAGAAAGATGGGAGGTTCATTACTTTAAAATTAATGTTCCTATTTTTAACTGTAAATGGTTTATCGGTAACAACAATGTCAGACATGATGAATTTGGAATGACAGTTGTTAATCTAAATAGATTAGAAGACACAACTAATTATTTTATAATTGCAACACATGTAAAACAAATTTTCTATGTATTAGATCAATCAGATATGCAGTTGGTTGTTGTTTTACAAGGGAAAAACAATATGTTCGTGAGGATAAACTTGATGAAGATGCTGATTTATGTGAGATCCCTACTTACATGGAAAGATTAACATAACATAATGATGAGCATGTTGAAGACATGGTTTGTGCCATAAGGAACTATCATGATGAAGGAATTTGTGAAAACAATCCATTTGTACATTTCTAAAATTATAGGTAACATTTTTTTATTTCTTTTTTACATTTATTATTTTCTTAAAATGCTAGATATTGTAAGTTTTTTCTTTATTAAAACATGTATTAAAACAAATAAGTATAAGTTTTTGTTTGTTTTAATTTTATTTAGTTTACTTTATCATTTTTACTGTTACATAAAATATATATCTATTATTTTTGTTCAATGACAATTACTTTACCATGTTTAACATGTTTACAAGGTTTACCATGTTTACCATGTTTACCATCTTTACCACCTTTACCATCATAACCATCTTTACCATTGTTTAACATGCTTACCATATTAACCATGATTACTATTACGTAACTTAGTACATTTTTCTATTTTATGTTTACATTATTATTGTAATATTTGAATTTGTATATTTGTGAACTATTGTTTTTTTTATTTGAAGGATAATGATAGATCAATCAGTTGATCAACCACATGATTCTGGAGATGATCATATTGTTCATACCTTGTGGGAGGAACATTCACATCCTCCTCCTGAAGTACCCCAATCTTCCTCATGTGCTCCCATTATGACAAAGAGTTCCAGAGTTGGTAAACGTGGGTGCACATGTTTACAAAAATTATCACTTGCTCGTACGTAGGATCAGAGGATACTCGTTAAGTTTGATGAGGATGATTTTCCTAGATTTCCAAATGCAAAAGATTTTAAGAGTTTTGTATCAACTCATGGTAATATAAAAGTAATCATTTTGTATCATGACTGGAGAAGTGTGGAAAAAGCAATAATCTCTCAGTTGTGGGAGATGATTTTGGTAAGATCTATTGCTATTGTTTTCATATTCTTTAAATGTTTCTAGTATATAAATTTTTTTTAACCTCTTCTTTATCAGATGACATTTGATATTCCTAATACTGGAAGAGTTGGGAAGAAATGTGTCATGACCCGTCCTCGGGGCCCGTGTCGTGACTACCCCATGCCCGCCTACCATAGGCCAGGAGCTGGCGACTAGCACCAAGGCGTAATTCCCAGTAATACGGGATGGCATTGCATTTGTAAAGTAAACAAACACCACAAAGTAAGCAAGAAGAAGTAAACATAAAGTAAAACTGGGTATAACAGTAAGTGCAGAAAAGTAAGTGGGCCAGAATACAAACCCAAACTTGAAGTAAAGTACAACTGAAAAAGGGAAAACAACAACTGAAAAGTAAAACCGCAGCCTCGAGCCGTCCACTGGAAGTCCCACATGAAGGGTGGGTACAGATAGCCTCCACAGCTCCTCGGGACTAGCTGTCCGCTCCGAGTATGTCCCGACCAGTGGTCTACCTTCAGGTACCGTGCTGCTCCGCAAGCCTCAACCCACGATCAGCGATGTCCGTCGTCTGCAACCAACACAACATAGTGCGGGCATAGCCCATGCAGGGGTGAGTATAAGCTACTCATTAGGGACCCCGAGACCCCCGAAGATCTCCCAGAATCCACAAAGGATAATCCACATTGGAAAGTTACAATCACGAAGTAACATCCGACACTATTTAGGTATATTCCCATACATATACCTAAGTCACCAATTCTCGTTCGGCTCCAACATCCTAGCTCAAGAACAACCCAGTCCACACAGGAAAGAAAAACGTAATCCACATAGGAAAGAAAAACATAATCCACACAGGATATCACAACACAATCCACATAGGAAAGAAAAACAAGAATCAGCTCACACAGGTATACTTCTTCGTATGACGATAGAGACGATCAGAGGTGGCCACTAATTCATCTAAGCCGTCGGACCCACACAGGATCGATAGGTACTAACCCCCGCAATGACCCAAAAAGGATCGATAGGTAACTAACCCCCATAATGACCCAAAAAGAATCGATACGTAACTAACCCCCGCAATGACCCACACAGGATCGAACCCACACAGGATCTGTAGGCGCTGGCCCATACAGGACTACTGAGCGCTGACCCACACAAGATCTAACCCACACAAGATCGGTAGCACTGATCCACGTAGGATCGCTGAGTGCTGTAGTCGTCACCGTCGAATCCACGGAGGAACTCTGTACAGTCGTCGTCGTCGTCGTCGCAGTCGCAGCCAGCTCTAGGGTTGTCGCACACAGCAAGCTCATTTGGGAGGGTCCGCTCCACGAGCCGAGGGGCTGATACATCAACTGACACATAGTCCGGAGTTGATGTATCCAAAAGTTCCGTATCGTCAACAGGAACTCAACGTCAAAGACGACGCGTTAATCTGACGCCCGGTCTGAGAGTTATTGGCCTTTTCGTCCCAGGGGCCTGGTTGGTTTTTAAGTCAAACCAACCCAACCGTACACCATTTACGTCCAAACCTCAAGAGGAGTAATCCAAAAGGTCCATCTCACTTAGAGGAATCCAACAAAGTTGACGGAACGTCAATCGGACGACCGGAACTCAAGTTATAAGTGTTTCCGTTCCGAGGGCCCGGTTGGTTTCGTGTACGAACCAACCTGGCCGAACCCAAAGTACTTCGAAACATTTAGTGCAATATACCTAAACGACCATCTCAATCAAAGGATCACATCGCAGTTGACGGTGCGTCGATCGGAGGTCTGCAGCCCAAGTTGTGGGCAAAAGACCATGACGGGTCCGGTATTAGGGGGTTCGGGCCCGGTCCGACCCGGCCCGATACCCTCTGGGTCGGCCCGAACTGGGTCGACCCGTCCCGGGTCCGGGTCCGGCCCGCTTGGGCGTGGCCCGGCCCGGCGGACCAGCCAGGGCAGTCGGGTCGGCGCGCTGGTGCCAGCAGGTGGCTCGGCCGTTCGGCCGAGCGGATGGGGGGGGGGGGCTGCCCCCCTGTGTGTAACCGCGACCCCCATTATGGGGCCGCTCACGTCCGGCCAGCCGGGGTTTTTGAACCCCTGGCTCTTGCCCTGTTCGGCCGGCCTGCTCTGGCCGGCCGGCTTCTGCTGCCACAGGACCGGTAAGGCCGGTCTCCCATGCTCCGACGCCGGTGGCCCTATTCCGGCTGCCAGTTCCCCTGCTCCGCCGCGGCTTAAGCTGCGGCCTTGGTCCATCCGGTGTGGCGCGACGGCGCCGCGCCCCTCCACCGCGGCCCCACTCCGGCCGCGGTGTCTTCAGGTTTTTTTGGTGCAGCGCGACGGTGCCGCGGCTTGGTTCGATTTTCAAATGTGTGGCGCGACGACGCCACACATCCTTGTCGCTCGTTCCCGCGCGGTGCGACGAAACCTCGTCACTTTCCTTCGAACCGCAATAACAAAAATAATAAGGGAGGAGGGTCAACCATGTTTGTGCGGTCCGACCCCCTCCCGTTAAACGATATCAAGCGGTCCAATTGAACGAGGATAGATGATGGAAGAAATCACAAATAAAAAACACATAAAACCCCTACCTCAACGTTGTCGTCGAACGAGAGTTAATCGTGGAATTAACCCTCACGGAAGAAGAGGATTTCCGCGGAAGAAAGTGTCACGGAGGGAATGCCGTTGGCGTTAGTTGATCTCTGAGGAAGGTGTCTCTCGTCGTCGTCCGCCATCGGAGGTCGGTGTTATTCGTCGGCGGCGGTGCGTTCTTCGTGTTCTTCATCTAAGAATGAAGAATCCTCAAGACCTCTATTTTTCTCCCAAAATCTTAACACAACAAAACCGAACAATAATAAAAGAAGTCCTTCACTTATTTTATTATCATAACTTATGTATTTGAATTTCAAAAGTTGAATTAATTCCCTGAAATTAAACTCACCTAATTAATTAACATAAGTTGTCAAAAATTAATGGTGAGTTGAGGGGGGTTATAGAATATGAAGGGGTGGGGTTTTTGTGGGCCCCACCGGCCTCATAACCTCTAATGGGAAGTTGGGTGGTTACTGAACTTCCACCAAAATATTAAACACTAAGAAAGATAAATAAAATTTGTCGTTTAAATTTTATTTTAACTTCCACAAAATTTAACAACTTCACCCGTGAAAATGCAACTCCGGAAAAGGTGTTCCTAAGAAATTACTGGTGCTGCAGTTCGATCGGTGCCCTCAGAATTCTATTCCGAGCACCGGTTCAAAAGTTAGGAATTCTCGCTCGTTCGTTCACTGAACGTTCCCGAGCTAAACTTCGGATAGAAATTTTGGGCACACCGGGCCTCGGAATCAAGTACCGTCAGAAACCGCGTTCTTGTAAAATCCCAAAGAAAATTAAGAATAAAATTTCCTTGAATTTTATGGGTCTTTACATTACTCCCACCTCAGGGATTTACATCCCCGTAATGATACATCAAAAACTAGGGAAACAAATGTGGGTACTGGTGTACAGATACGTCGGTCGTCGCACCAACACTGGACTCCCTGGACTGATAACCACACTCAATACTCTTAACACTACTGCTTCACATAGAAAAATGATCAAAGTCCCGAGTTCTGCAGTAGAACTGAACTCCTCTGATACCAATTAGACACGACCCATCCTCAGGGCCCGTGCCGTGACTACCCCAAGCCCGCCTTACATAGGCCAGGGGCTGGCGACTAGCACCAAGGCGTAATTCCTGGTAATAAGGGAAGGAATTTCCTTTGTAAAGTAAAAAAACACCACAAAGTAAGCAAGCATAAGTAAACACTAAGTAAAAATTGGGTACAACAGTAAGTACAGAAAAGTAAGTGAGCCAGAATACAAACCCAAACTGGAAGTAAAGTACAACTGATAAAGGGAAAACAACAACTGAAAAGTAAAGCCGCACCCTCGAGATGTCCACTGGAAGTCCCACCTGAAGGATGGGTACAGATAGCCTCCACAGCTCCTCGGGTCCAGCCGTCCGCTCTGAGTACGTCCCTCCCAATGGTCTACCTCCAGGTATCGTCCTGCTCCGCAAGCCTCAACCCACGATCAGTGTTGTCCGTCTTCTACAACCAACACAACGTAGTGCGGGCATAGCCCGTGTAGGGGTGAGTATAAGCTACTTAGTAGAGACCCCAAGACCCCCGAAGGTCTCCCAGAATCCAAAAAGGATAATCCACAAAGGAAAGTTACAATCACGAAGTAATATCTGACACTACTTAGGTATATTCCCATACATATACCTAAGTCGCCAATTCTCGTTCAGCTCCAACATCTGAGCTCAAGAACAACCCAGTCCACATAGGAAAGCAAAACATAATCCACACAGGAAAGAAAAACGTAATCCACACAAGATAGCACAACAAAATCTACATAGGAAAGCAAAACAAGAATCAGCTAACACATGTATACTTTTTCGTAAGACGATAGAGACGATCAGAGGTAGCCACTGATTCATCTAAGCCATCGGACCCACACAGGATCGATAGGTACTAACCCCCCCCCCCAATGACCCACAAAGGATCGATAGGTAACTAACCCCCTCAATGACTCAAAAAGGATCGATAGGTAACTAACCCCCGCAATGACCCACACAGGATCAGACCCACACATGATCTGTAGGTGCTGGCCCACATAGGACCGCTGAGCGCTGACCCACACAGGATCTGACCCACACAGGATCCGTAGCACTGATCCACGTAGGATCACTGAGTGCTGTAGTCGTCACCGTCGAATCCACGGAAGATTTCTGTACAGCCGTCATTGTCGTCGTAGTCGCAACCAGCTCTAGGGTTCCTGCACACAGCAAGCTCGTTCGGGAGGGTCCGCACCACGAGCTGAGGGGCTGATACATCAACTGACACATAGTCTGGAGTTTATGTATCCAAAAGTTCTGTATCATCAACAGGAACTCAACGTCACAGACGGTGCGTCAATTGGACGTCCGGTCTGAGAGTTATTGGATTTTTCGTCCCAGGGGCCCGGTTGGTTTTTAAGTCAAAGCAACCCAAACGTACTCCAACTGCGTCCAAACCTCAAGCGGAGTAAGCCAAAAGGTCCATCTCACATAGAGGAACCCAACAAAGTCGACGGCACGCCAATCGAACGTCCAGAACTCTAGTTATAAGCATTTCCGCTCCGAGGGCCCGGTTGGTTTCGTGTACGAACCAGCCCGGCCGAACCCAAATTACTCTGAAACCTTGAGTGCGATATACCAAAACAACTGTCTCGATCCAAGTATCTCTTCGCAGCTGGCGGTGCGTCGATCGGATGTCTGCAACCCATGTTATGGGAAAAAGACCGCGACAGGTCCGGTATTAGGGGGTTCTTGCCCGGTCCGACCCGGCCCGATACCCTTTGGGTCGGCACGAACCGGTTCGACCTATACCGAGTCCGAGTCCGGCCTACTTGGGCGCGGCCCGGCCTGGCGGCCCGGTCTGGCTGACCGGCCAGGGCAGCTGGCCCGGCGCGCTGGCGCCAGCAGGTGGCTCGGCCGTTCGGCCGAGCCGATGGGGGGGGGGGGGGGGGGGGGGCGTTTCCCCCCCTGCATGTAACCGCAGCCCCCATTATGGGGCCACTCACGTCCGGCTAGCCGGGGGTTTTGAACCCCCGTCTATTCCCTTGTCCGGCCGGCCTGCTTCGGTCGGCCGGCTTCTGCCGCCACGGGACCGGCAAGGCCGGTCCCCCATGCTCCGACGCCGGCGGCCTGATTCCTGCCACCGGTTCCCCTGCTCTGCCGCGGCTTAAGCCGCGTCCTTGGTCCATCCGGAGCGGCCTGACGACACCGCGCCCCTCCACCGCGGCCCCGCTCCCGCGGAGGTGTCTTCGTGTTTTTCTGGCGCGGCGCGACGGCGCCGCGGCTGGGTTCGATTTTCAAATGCGCGGCGCGACGCAGCAGCGCATCCTTGCCGCTCGTTCCCGTGCGGTGCGATAGCACCACATCACTTTCCTTCGATCTGCAACAATAAAAATAATAAGGGAGGAGGGTCGGCCATTTTTGTGCGGTCCGGCCCCCTCCGGTTAAATGATATCAAGCGGTCCAATTGAACGAGGATACATGACCGAAAAAATCACAAATAAAAAACACATAAAACCCCTACCTCAACGTTGTCGTCTAATGAGATTTTGTCGTGGAATTAACCGTCGCGGAAGAAGAGGATCATCGCGGAAGAATGTGTCACCGAAGGAATGTCGTTGGCATTAGTTGATCTCCGAGGAAAGTATCCCTCACCGTCGTCCGCCGTCGGAGGTCAGCGTTCTTCATCGGCAGCGGTGCATTCTTCGTGTTCTTCGTCGAAGAACGACGAATCCTCAAGACCTCTCTTTTTCTCCCAAAATCTTAACACAACAAAACCCAACGATAATAAAATAAGTCCTTCACTTATTTTATTATCATAACTTAAGTATTTGAATTTCAAAAGATGAATTAATTCCCTCAAATTAAACTCACCAAATTAATTAACATAAGATGTCAAAAATTAATGGTGAGTTGAGTGGGGTTAGAGAATATGAAGGGGTGGGGTTCATGTGGGACCCACCGGCCTCATAACCTCTCATGGGAAGTTGGGTGGTTACCCAACTTCCACCCAAAGATTAAACACTTAGAAAGATAAATAAAATTTGTCCTTTAAATTTTATTTTAACTTCCACAAAATTTAACAACTTAACCCATGAAAACGCAACTCCAAAAAAGGTGTTCCTAAGCAATTACCAGCGCTGCGGTTCCATCGGTGCCCTCGGAATTCGATTCCGAGCATCGGTTCAAAAGTTAAGAATTCCTGCTCGTTCGTTCACTGAACGTACCCGAGCTATACTTCGGATAGAAATTTTGGGCACACCGGGCCTCGGAATCAAGTGTCGTTAGAAACCGCATTCTTGTAAAATCCCAAAGAAAATTAAGAAAAAAATTTCCTTGAATTTTACGGATCTTTACAAAATGCTTATCGATGGCTGCCAGGAAATGGAGCGATTTCAAATCAACCCTCTTATATGATTTTATTTTTGTTCATAAGAGTCATGAAAATCCACGTTGTATATATCCTTTCATAGATGAAGAAACATGGAGACAGTTTGTTGAAAGTAGAAGAAAAGATTCATTTTTAGTAAGGGCAATGTATACGTTTATAAGATTTCTTATATAAATGATCTTATTAATGTTTTTTAATGATTTATTATTCTTAATTTATCGAAAACAAGCAAATATCATCAGGAGATCCAATCTAAAAATGTATACCCTCATAGTTTATCTCGGGGAGGGTATACATTATTGGAAAAACAAATGATGGCAGAAAAATTACATAAAATAAGAGCTGAGTCTTCAATCTCTGGAGAGGTGGCCCCTCCATCCCCTCCATCTAGACATGAAAAATGGAAGAGAGCTTGGATGGGAAAAAAGGGAAATATCTTTTGGAATATTCGAGAATCGTAGCTGTGAGGATTGTAAGATATCTATTTTATTTATTTAAGTTAACTATTTTCTTCATATAATTTAAATCATTATAGAAATGTTTAATTAATTATTACTAGATTCTCTAGAGGAGAAAATCTCACAAGGGGTATTTACAACTGCTGGGAGGCAAGATATTTCATCTGCAGCATTGGGAAAGCCCGAACATCCTAGTCATGTAAGAGGATATCCGGCAGGTGTATCGGTAAGAAAAATGTAGCCACGTTCTTCAACTTTTTACGTTGAGGGAGTTTATATAAAAATATATTCCTTGGAGGATGAAGTTCATAATATTAATCCGAAGATGGAGGAAAATATTAGAGAATTGGTACAGTCTATGTTTGCAGACATGCAAAGACAATTTCTGACTATAGCTCTCACTCCTCCACCTCCACATGCAGACCCTATTATTTATCCTCCACCTCCTCCAGTAGCTCCCAATCCCCCACCTCAGCCTGCAGACCCCATTTTTATCCTACTCCTCCACCGTATCTTTTTACTTATTGCGAGTTGTATGTTGATGATCCTCAACATCATATAGTTGAATATGGGTTGGTATATTGTATAGGAGATACAGTTCATCATCAACAATTAAGGGTAGAGAATCATAAGGACACTATGTAGGATATTATAGATAGATCAGATCGAGTACCATTACCTACAGATGAGGTGATGACAGTTGGACATAGTATCTGCCATTTTTTAATTTGGTCATCCAGACTCCTGCGACTCATTACCATAGAGGTATGTTTGTTATATCTTCTATTTTTTTTAATTTTTTTATCAATTAAAAACTAATATATTTTTCTATTTATTTTTAAAGGAATACCTCAAAGGTAAAGAAATAAAGTATAGACAACAAAAAAGACAAATGGCTATGAAATTAGATACAGATTCTAGTAGTCTTGAAAAATTGTCAAGATATTCAAAATTGTTGGTGGATCATTATGAGTTTCCAAGGGAAGCTCATGTTTGGGTACGTGAAATAACTGTGGGGATTGTGAAAACTGATATCTTGAAGTTTGTTACTAGATATAAATTGGGCATCAACGTGCTGCAAATTTTTTCCATGTAAGTCTAAACACCTTTTCTCTATGTTATATTTATTAAAAAAGTATACTTATGTCTATTTTGTATTAGGTATATTTATAACATTTTTGAGAAGAATGAGCGGACAGATGTATATGGATTCATGGACCCGCATTTGATTTCCCCTGAAGCATCTTCATTGGATGAGGAACAAACACTGCTTTATATTGCTGAATGACATGAACAGAATATAGTCACACAATGTTGGATGATTCCTTTTTGTGAGAGGAATGAAACACATCTCTCTCAATGATTTCATTATCTTTTGAAAAAAACCACTAACCTTAATTTTTTTTATCAGTGATCATTGGATGTTAGGGGTTTTTTCCCAAGGTAGAAAACACTTTATTGGATATTATATGTCCATGGAGATGTGCGGGAACATTTTAAGAAAATTTTGGAAAAGAAAGTTTCAATTTCTCAATAGTTTTATATATTATAATGAATTTTAAATTTATTTCATTCGCATTATTTTCTAACAAGGGTTGGGTCTACTTTCGGAAAAAACACAAATAAAAGGAGTGCGAAGATCAAATATGTAAATGTAAAGGTGAATATCTATTCATAATATGTACTCTATTATTTATTACAAAAAAATAATATATTGAATTTACAGTCATTCAAACAGAATTTTCAGGAACAACAAGCCGTCATTGAATGCAGATATTATATGTTAAGATTTATGTATTATCTAATAACAACTGGAAAAATGGTGAAATATGACCTGTTAATATTTACCTTTAAACATTGGCATAATATTTCATTTGATTTATTCATTATACATGTTAACTACTATACTTTTAATTTGTAGCTAATTCATGACCCTCAACCCTATAGTTCTCAAGATGTCAAACACATATAAGTGGAATGGTCAAATTATTTTACAGGTTTGATTGAATTTCAGTTTTTTGTAGTGTAAAATGTGATTTTGAATATTGTCATTATAATTTTGTATTTGGTAGTAGTTTAGGTTGGATTAAGTTTTTTTATGTTGACATTGTATGTTTTGAAAGTTATATATGTGAATGTTTAATTTTTCTCAACTTCTTGTTTTGGTCTACTTATGATGGTTTTTTTGGTATGGATTCAAGTTTGGGGGGAGGGATTCCAAGGGTGTGGGGGGGTGCCTAGTGGGGTGGGGGTATCTAGGGGTGGGGGAGGGCTGTCCGGTGGGGTGGGGGTGTCCTGGGTGTCCATTAGAGTGGGGGTGGGGGGGTAGTCCAGGGGGTGCGAGCATTTCTAAGAGGGTGGGAGGGCTGTACTGGGGAGTGGGGGGCTGTACAGGGGGTGTTCAAGAGTGTAGGGGTGTCCTGTGGGGTGAGGGGGGTTTCCAAGGGTGTGGGAGGGCTATCCCGTGGGGTGGGGGTGTCCAGAGTGTCCATGGAGATGGGGAGGGGGGCAGTCCAGGGAGGTGGGAGAGGAGGCGCTGCCATCCCTCAAGGGGCTGAACGTCACTGGAAGGTACTCATCACTCTCACATGTGAAGATTGAGCTATCAAAATGTTTCACCAATTCTTTCTTCCCCTATAAACATCATTCATTCTATCACATTCATACTAGTATAACTAGGGGAAACACTTTCATGTGTGACTAAAATACCTGGATCTTTGTGGTGGCAATCTCCTAGATCTCACAGGACTGGAAATAATGCTCCCAAGGCTGCCCATGAGATGCCTGAAATGACGTTAACAAAAAGCCCGATGGTGGGAAGAGGGCGCTTGTTCAGTTGGTGGAGATGGACACGGAGAAGATGATTGTGATGATTAGAAATATACCCAACAAGTACATGTAAGTGACTATTTGGTTTCACAAATTAGATGGTTGAACAAATATAGGGTTGTTTGTGTGTTTTTTTGTCTCCTCCATACAATGGTGGTCCAGGAACATTACCAGCATATCACGTCTATCACCAAAAAAACACACAAACTACCCTATATTTGTTCAATCATCTAATTTGGGAAACTAAACAGTCACTTACATGTACTTGTTGGGTATATTTCGGATCATCGTAGTCGTCTTCTACACGTCCCTCTCCACCAATTGAACCGGCGCCCTCTTCCCACCATCAGGATTTTTGTTAACGTCATTTCAGGTGTAGATACCCGAAGCTTGACGTATATAGACATTACATTACTATTTCGGAATACTTAATACATAACAAAAACAGACACACAAGGACCGTAATAGTTTAGTGTCTTTGGAAACTTGGAACGTAATCTTCTAATCGTGGTGAAAGATCTTCAACATCTCCCATAAAGATCTTCCACTTTTTGTTTCCTTACCTACAACATTTCTTTTGATCCTGGGGGAAAATAAAACATAAAAAGGGTGAGCTCAAATGCTCAGTAAGGGTAATAATGGATAAAATAAAACATACCATATACATTTGAACTTAAAAACATTAACATAATGTTTAAACATCAAAATCTTGAGCAACGACAGAAAACATGGAAGTACATAAGGCATAGATCATAATGGAACATAAACCATGATAAAATAGCATGGGAATAAAACATGTAACTGTGGAATCCATTAAGGACATGTAATGATTTCCATAGTAGCCAAGGCATTGCTACCAAGACCATCTTAGTGGACAAAGTCCCATTCTGAATCGAGTTCACTCCTCGTTTCAGTCCTGTAACACTGAACCGGAATAACTTACCATTCCAGCCATGTCTATCTCATGAGATATAAATTCATAACCCAATGCATTGGAGGGAGATATAGGTCCCACCCATCTCATAATGAAATCATTCTAACTTGTGCCACAAAATAAACACACAACATTCATAATAACCCAATAAATAAAATGGGTTTCATAAACATCATCACATCATCACATAATCCATATAAAAGAAATAGATATCATTTCATAATAAGAAAAGAGAAATCATGTAAATCATAGAGACATTATACTAGAAACATACACATATGAAAATAATGTCATCTTAGATAGAAAATGGTTTTGATAAAACACTTGAAATGAATTCTTGAGGAAAATATCCTTTTTTCTTCATAATCATTTTCTTTTCACAAAATGTCATGCAATTTTAAAAGAAGAGGATTTTGTTGAAAATAGTAAAGAAATATTTTGGAGTATGCTTCATGAAAATATGGCTTTATAAAACCGTAAAAATTCATTCGTGCCGTATAAGTTAAAAAACATTCTTCTCGATCTTTTGCCGGAAAAGTCAAAAAAGTACCTCGTAACGTAAACAAAAGAAAGATTCCTTACATACCATGTAGTAAAAGTAAAAAATGGGTAAAAAGGACTTTAAAAATTCATGAAAAAATTTTTATAAAATTTGGACATGGATGATAAATATAACCCCAGTAAATACTTACGAATAAGCAATCTCGGATAAAAATGAGATTTGCAAAATTATCGCTAACCTTAGGTCCGATATGCTTCGTACGTATCCAAAACTCCTGTATAACGATTTAAATAATGTCATTGACTTATTAAAGAATCATATTCATTGTTATTATATCATATATGGTTCACTTATGACTTTATATTACCCGTTCTTTTGTAAATTCATGTTAAAGTAGCGTTTTGGGTAAAATCGTTTCATTTGTCGTTCGTGTTTTAACTTGTAATTATTCATATGATTAATTAAATCATGATTACTTACATCCAGAATGTAAAACATGATTTATATATAATTTATATTCAGAATATATATATAATGGATCGATAAATGGAAGGAAATACACCGTTCATGGAGACGGTAGGCCGTACGTACGCATGAACGTTGTTTTCGTTTCCTTATTGAATTGAATGGAATTAAGTAGATGACATAAATATATATATACATAAATCCAGTAGAATTATTATGACATATAATTAATTATTAATTATTATATATACTTTATAATAATTCTTGAATGGTTATCATGGAGAGTGAATCTCATCGCGTTGTGGAGACGGTATTCCGTACGTACGCACGAGCGGTGATATCATTCCCATGATCGTGGAATTGTATTAAAGTGTATGTATAATATTAAATAATCAATATCACTTTATAATAATTATATATATTCATTACATTCACCATTATACCCATCCATTTAAGGTGGTGGTGGAAAATAGATTACACCACGACGTGGAGACGGTATTCCATACGTATGCACGCGCGGTGATTTTTCTTTTCCGTAGGATGGATAGATGGTGAAATAGGGTTGTTTAATACTTATAATAACATATCAGTATATGATTGATACTTATGTTATTACTTCATAAAGAAACAACTAAAGAAGAAGAAGTGGAAGAAAAAATAAAGTTGAAAGAAGAGGTAATGGACATTACCTCTTCTTTGAAGCGCCTCTTTGAGACCTCCTCTTAGGGTACTGAAATTGGTCTTTGAAGAAGACCAGGACCTCTAGGATGTTTCTAGAGAATTGGATAAGAGAATTTGGCAGGTTTTGGACGATCTTGAAGGCTCAAAGTGGTGTGAGGAAGAGAGGGATGAGGTGCCCTTTTATAAGGGAAGAGAGGGGCACCTTTCGAATTCTTAAAAATATTAATTTATAATAAATCTAACCCCACTTAAAAACCTCCAAAAATGACTCATATTCGAATATTAGATGATATAGGGTTGTAATATCATCAACCAATCAAATTTAGACATGTTTGGATCTTATTTTAAACCTTATCATTTTGATTTATCCTTATTTAATCTATTTAAGATTATTTGTGGTAATAAAATTCTAAATTTTAAATTATAACAAATAATTAATTATTTGTTGTGAATTTTCCATAATTTTTTAATTTATAACATTATAGACCATATAAATTTAAATTTATAATTTTTAAATATTTTAGTGATTTTTAAACAATTTTATAATATGTTATTTTTATAAAATAACAATAGTGTCAATTTTGACACTATTCATTTTTTTGAATTTAAATAAAATATATACAGAAGATATGTTCGAACTAAAAGATTTAATAGATTCATAAAATGCCATATGTATCTATAAAATTAGTGGATCACATTAAATAGTTCATATAATATTTATTTTATTATTTTTAAAACCATTTATTTGATATTTTAATTAATAAAATAATTTCAACATCACTATTGTGTCATAATTAATGATAATTATTTAATCCCTAAAAATTCTAAATAAATTCCTATTATGTATATAATTGTATTAGATTTTTGTAGACTATTCATGTTCGAAGTTTCATTAATTTTATCACTAAATTAAAATTATTATACTTATAAGATTTAAGAAAGTGACATGTTGTCACATTCTTTGGTTTTAAAAATAATTAAATTATTTTCATGGAAAAAAGTCCATTAAATGAATCTAATCCGACCCTTAGGTGATATGGGTCTACTTTTAGTCATCCAATAGGATTTTGGCAGGTGTTAAGGTAATTTTATAATCTTATATTTACCCTTAATTACCCGATTTATCTTTAACTATGGTAAATAAAATTTACCGTAGTTACTATTCATAATTCCCAAAAATAAAAAGTAGCTTATTAACATAATTTGGACCCACTGATTCCAAATATGGAATCCATTTTTCCAAATTCAATACACAAAAGTTTCAGAAATTAAATTAAAATTAATCCCGTTGTCAAAAGAAAACGGGTTTTCCTTTAAAACATTGCAAAAGATTGAATTGATTTAACCTACGAATTCAATGTATAATCAATGATAATGACATAAATTTTATTAAATGGTAAAAATATATTCTATTTTTACTTTAAACCCACTAAATATTATAATTTAACCATATAAATTATTACGATGAAAAAAGTTCTTTTTAATTAAAATATAGCGTGTTTGTACTATTCATCAAAATATAAAAGTTACCAGAATAATATGAAAAATTTATCCAAAGTAAATTTTTATATCCTGATTCAAAAGAAGAATGTTATTTTGTCAATTTGAACTTATAAACATGTCAACAACTAGATTTAAAGTGGGTGCGCCATCAAAAGGTGGAAAAACTGCATTTTTTGAAAAATACATATTTTACCCGAAAAATTTATTTTGTTCTTATACCATGTTCTAAAAAATGTATAAAATTAAAAATTTAGTTAATAATATTCATAAAGGCTAGTTCATAATAATATTATAATAATATATCGTTGTTTAGTAAAACCTGGTATTGCGTACAACACACGCTATCGAGGAAGGTCGTGATTGCGTGTAATGCAAGGAAAGTCAAGGATGTGTGTTATGAAAGATCCTTTTGGTGTAGCATAAAACACAAGACATTAATGACATTAAAAAGAATATTTTTTATAAAATATCGGGGTGTTACATTCTACCCCCCTTAAAATGAATTTCTCCCTCGAAATTCGTCGGGGTTATAAATGGTTTACTACTCGAAAGATTGTTTAATAGAAACCCACATCGTAAAAAGGAATACCAAAACATGGCTTTAAAAACTAAAGTATTAAATGTAATGGTTACCCAGATTAACTCATCACTGGGTTTCCACGTAGGAGAACATAGGTGAAAATATGGATATGGAAGAAAAATCTAAACATCAAGTTCTGATGGAGAGTGGTAGAGAACATGGCTATGAAAAATCCAACAATCACAAAGCTATTGATTTTTGATGATCTAAGGTACCATCTGATTCATCGGATATAAAGGAACTATGACAACATTTTTGGTATTCAAGATCATTTCCCTAAAGTTGATGAATTAAAAGAAATACTTGAATGATTTTGGTACAATCTCACTGTTGTTCATGAATTGAACAATTTCCACCTCATCCCTTAAAGAAATGAAGTTGAATTTGTTATTCGTGATGTGTTAGCAGATCATGTGATAGAATGATGGGTCATTCCATATCTTTCAAAAAAAAGGTTAGCAAAAGTTATAAGTCCATCATATGGTTAGATTAATCGTATATGGTTCCAAAAATGAACTTATACTTCATATATCATACTGCTTAATAAAATAAAACTAGTTTCTACTAACAAGGGACTTCCTGTAGGCCAATGGTAGGTGATAAAGGCCAGTCGCACTTCGGTTGTGGGTTCGATTCCCACAGCCTTGTCCGAAGCGATGGGCTGTCTCTAGTCCTGCAGGTTGTCCTTTTTTCTAAAACTACATTACAATAACATCCCATCATTAATATCGAAAAAAAAGTTATATCCTTAAACAATACTAACTTATGTCCAACATAATCCATTTTAATCTTTAGGATTATCCAAAATACTTCTTTCCAAACTCATTGTATAAAGAGAACAATTACTAAAAAGGTCATATAATAAGCTCATGAATACCATCATTTATCCCTCATATATCTTTTTTGTCACATTCTAGTCATGTGAATACCATAATCATGTAGTCTCTTGAAAAATGAATACCCATTAATCCTTAGTAAAAACATGAATGCTGTCAAAAGTTAACTCTTTCCATATACCAAAATCCAAAAATTCTATATACTCAAACCATGACATGAAATTCTCTTTATATTATTCATGAGCTCATGAATACTATCAAAAATTTAATTTTCTCCTTATCCCTTCATTATGCGCATATCATCTACTTTCCAAAAATATCTGAACAACCTTTCATGGTCACTGGTACCATTCATCTTATACTTTCAAAACATAAGGAAAGACAACAGTGTAATAATCCTTAGATGTCTCTTTATTCCATAGTACCATGAGATTAATTATACAACATTACACTTGATAAACATGTAATCATTCCACTACCTTCTTAAACCATTGACCGAGCTTCAACAATTCTTTCATCTCACATATCATTTGTAGTCTCTTCATCATCATCAACATAAATATTACCTATATGACCATACTGATTCTCTTCATGAGACTTTCCTTTAGGTCATTGGTTTGCATAATTCCCGTACATTCCACATTTAAAATATTTAACCATTGTTGATGTCGTAGCAATACCATTATCCTCATCCATGGTGTTAACTGAACCTTTTCCTTTTCACTTACTGTTTTATGTCCTTGTTTTCCACACCCAAAGAATCTTCCAGTTCCTTTGAAACATTCCCCCTGATGCCTCTTCCCACATGATTTACATAGGGGAAATTGAACTTTCTTTCCTCTATGATCATCATGAGACTCCATCTTTCTCTTATTAGTCGAGTCAGGAAACTTACCAAATTTGAGTTTATTGATCATATTATGAGATTGATGATTCGACATAATAATGATGTTTGGACTTCCAAATCCCATTTCATTTGGTTTTTCATGAATAATATCATTCTTTTGTCCATCATATCCTCCATTATCTTGAATCATCTTGTTTCCAGCCATTTTATAAAACCCAAAAAGAATAGTGTGAGAAGAAAAAATCATGCTAGGGAAAACAACATAGTAAAGGGGAGCACCCTCAATATCTAACATCTTGGGTCAAATTCTAAGATTGTTACCATAGTTCTAGGACTATATCCTATACGTATACTTGTCCTTAGGTACATCCCTAGACAAACCTTAGAAATATCTCTAGGGATCTCACTAAAGTTCTCGCATCCTAGTTTCTAAAGGTTAACTAAACCTTTCCTCTGATACCAACTTTAGAGACCCGAAGCTTGACGTATATAGACATTACATTACTTTTGCGGAATACTTAATACGTAAAAAAAACAGACACACAAGGATCGTAATAGTTTAGTGTCTTTGGAAACTTGGAACGTAATCTTCTAATCGTGGTGAAAGATCTTCAACATCTCCCATAAAGATCTTCCACTTTTTGTTTCCTTACCTAAAACCTTTCTTTTGATCCAGGGGGAAAATAAAACATAAAAAGGGTGAGCTCAAATGCTTAGTAAGGGTAAGCATGGATAAAATAAAACATACCATATACATTTGAACTTAAAAACATGAACATAATGTTTAAACATCAAAATCTTGACCAACGACATAAAACATGGAAGTACATAAGGCATAGATCATAATGTAACATAAACCATGATAAAATAGCATGGGAATAAAACATGTAACTGTGGCATCCATTAAAAACATGTAATTATTTCCATAGTAGCCAAGGCATTGCTACCAAGACCATCTTAGTGGACAAAGTCTCATTCTGAATCGAGTTCACTCCTCGTTTCAGTCCTGTAACACTGAACCAGATTAACTTACCATTCCAGCCATGTCTATCTCATGTGATATAAAATCTTTACCCAATGTATTGGAGGGAGATATAGGTCCCACCCATCTCATAATGAAATCATTCTTACTTGTGCCACAAAATAAACATACATCATTCATAATAACCCAATAAATAAAATGGGTTTCATAAACATCATCACATCATCACATAATACATATAAAAGAAATGGATATCCTTTTATAATAAGAAAAGAGAAACCACGTAAATCATAGAGACATTATACTGGAAACATACACATATGAAAATAATGTCATCTTAGATAGAAAATGGTTTTGATAAAACACTTGAAATGAATTCTTGAGGAAAATATCCTTTTTTCTTCAAAATCATTTTCTTTTCACAAAATGTCATCCAATTTTAATAGAAGAGTATTTTGTTGAAAATAGTCATGAAATATTTTGGAGGAAGCTTCATGAAAATATGTCTTTATAAAACCGTAAAAATCCGTTCGTTCCGTATAAGTTAAAAAAACATTCTTCTCGAACTTTTACCGGAAAAGTCAAAAAAGTACCTCGTAACGTAAACAAAAGAAAGATTCCTTACATACCATGTAGTAAAAGTAAAAAATGGGTAAAAAGGACTTTAAAAACTCATGATTGTTTTTATAAAATTTGGACATGGATGATAAATATAACCCCAGTAAATACTTACGAATAAGCAATCTCGGACAAAAATGTGATTTGCAAAATTATCCCTTACCTTAGGTCCGATATGCTTCGTACGTATCCAAAACTCCTGTATAATGATTTAAATAATGTAATTGAATTATTAAAGAATCATATTCATTGTTATTATATCATATATGGTTCACTTATGACTTTATCTTACCCGTTCTTTTGTAAATTCTTGTTAAAGTAGCGTTTTGGGTAAAATCGTTTCATTTGTCGTTCGTGTTTTACCTTGTAATTATTCATATGATTAATTAAATCATGATTACTTACATCCAGAATGTAAAACATGATTTATATATAATATATATTCAGAATATATATATATAATGGATCGATAAATGCAAAGAAATACACCGTTCATGGAGAAGGTAGGTCGTACGTACGCATGAACACCGTTTTCGTTTCCTTATTGAATTGAATGGAATTAAGTAGATGAAATAAATATATATATACATAAATACAGTAGTATTATTATGTCATATAATTAATTATTACTTATTATATATACTTTATAATCATTCTTGAATGGTTATCATGGAGAGTGAATCTCATCATGTTGTGGAGACGGTATTTCGTACGTACGCACGGGCGGTGATATCATTCCCATGATCGTGGAATTGTGTTAAAGTGTATTTATAATAATACAGAATCAATATCACTTTATAATAATCATATATATTCATTACTTTCACCATTATACCCATCCATGTAATGTGGTGGTGGAAAATAGATTACACCATGGCGTGGAGACGGTATTCCCTACGTACGCACGCGCGGTGATTTTGTTTTCTATAGGATGGATAGATGATGAAATAGGGTTGTTTCATACTTATAATAACATATCAGTATATGATTGATACTGATGTTATTACTTCATAAAGAAACAACTAAAGAAGAAGAAGAAGTGGAAGAAGAAATAAAGTTGAAAGAATCGGTAATGGACATTACCTCTTCTTTGAAGCGCCTCTTTGAGACCTCCTCTTAGGGTACTAAAATTGGTCTTTGAAGAAAACCAGGACCTCTAGGATGTTTCTAGGGAAGTGGAGAAGAGAATTTGGCAGGGGTTGGCTGATCTTGAAGGCTCAAAGTGGTGTGAGGAAGAGAGGGATGAGGTGCCTTTTTATAAGGGAGGAGAGGGGCACCTTTGGAATTCTTAAAAATATTAATTTATAATAAATCTAACCCCACTTAAAAACCTCCAAAAAATTACTCATATTCAAAGATTAAATGATATAGGGTTTTAATCTCATCAAAAAATCAAGTTTAGACATGTTTTGATCTTATTTTAAACCTTATCATTTTGATTTATCCTTATTTAATATATTTAAGTTTATTTGTGGTAATAAAATTCTAAATTTTAAATTATAACAAATAATTTCTTATTTGTTGTGAATTTTCCATAATTGTTTACTTTATAAAATTATAGACCATATAAATTTAAATTTATAATTTTCAAATATTTTTGTGATTTTTAAAATTTTTTATAATATGTTATTTTTATAAAATAAAAATAGTGTCAATTTTGACACTATTCACTTATTTGAATTTAAATAAAATATATACAGAAGATATGTTTGAACTAAAAGCTTTAATAGATTCATAAATTTTCATATGTATCTATAAAATTAGTGGAGCACATTAAATAGTTCATATAATATTTATTTTATTATTTTTAAAACCATTTCTTTGATATTTTAATTAATAAAATAATTTCAACATCACTATTGTGTCATAATTAATGATAATTATTTAATCCCTAAAAATTCTAAATAAATTCCTATGATGTAGATAATTGTATTATATTTCTGTAGACTATTCATGTTTGAAGTTTCATTAGGTTTATCACTAAATTAAAATTATTATACTTATAAGATTAAGAAAGTGACATGTTGTCACATTCTTTGGTTTTAATAATAATTAAATTATTTTCATGGAAAACAGTCCATTAAATAAATCTAATCCGACCCTTAGGTGATATGGGTCTACTTTTAGTCATCCAATAAGATTTTGGCAGGTTTTCAGGGTAATTTTATAATCTTATATTTACCCTTAATTACCCGATTTACCTTTAACTATGGTAAATAAAATTTACCGTTGTTACTATTCATAATTCCCAAAATTAAAAAGTAGTTTATTAACATAATTTGGACCCACTGATTACAAATATGGAATAAATTTTTCCAAATTCAATACACAAAAGTTTCAGAAATAAAATTAAAATTAATCCCGTTGTCGAAAGAAAACGGGTTTTCCTTTAAAACATTGCAAAAGATTGAATTGATTTAAACTACGAATTCAATGTATAATCAATGATAATGACATACATTATATTAAATGGTAAAAATATATTCTATTTATACTTTAAAACCACTCAATATTATAATTTAACCATATAAATTATTACGATGAAAAAAGTTGTTTTTAATTAAAATATAGTGTGTTTTTACTATTCATCAAAATATGAAAGTTACCAGAATAATATGAAAATTTTATCCAAAGTAAATTTTTATATCGTGATTCAAAATAAGAATTTTATTTTGTCAAATTGAACTTATAAAAATGTCAACAACTAGAATTAAAGCGGGTGCGCCATCAAAAGGCGGCAAAACTGCATTTTTTGAAAAATACATATTTTACCCGAAAAATTTATTTTGTTCTTATACCATATTCTAGAAAATGTATAAAATTCAAAATTTAGTTAATAATATTCATAACAGCTAGTTTATAATAATATTATAATAATATATCGTTGTTTAGTAAACCCTGGTATTGTGTGCAACACACACTATCGAGGAAGGTCGCGATTGCGTGTAATGTAAGGCAAGTCAAGGATGCATGTTGTGCAAGCTCCTTTTGGTGTAGCGTACAAAACAAGACATAAATGAAATTAAAAAGAATATTTTTCATAAAATCTCGGGGTGTTACATCAGGAGTCGCATGGGAATCCTTGGGAGCATCATTTCGAGTCATGCAAGATCCAGGAGATTGCCACTGCCAAGATCCAGGTATTTTAGTCACACATAACGGTGTTTTCCCTGGTCATACTAGAATCAAAGTGATAGAATGAATGATGTTTACAGGGGAAGAAATCATTGGTGAAACATTTAGAGAGCTCAATCTTTTCATGTGAGAGTGATGAGTACCTTCCAACATCGTTCAGCCCCAAGAGGGATGGTGGCACCTCCTCTCCCAACACCAGCTATCCAGGGGCTGTCCAGGGGGTGGGTGCAGTCTAGGGGTGTGGGGGTATCCACAGGTGTGGTGGGGGACATCCAATGGGGGGGGTCTGGTCTGGTTTTGGTCAGGTTTTGGTCTGTTTTTGGTATGGGGGTGTCCAGTGATGTGGGGTGTCCAAGGGTGTGGTGGGGGCTATCCAGTGGGGTGGGAGGGTGTCCAGGAGGGTGGGAAGGATGTCCAGGCGAGTGGGGGGATGTCCAAGGGGTGTCTAGGGGTGTGGGGGTAGTCCAGTTGGGGGGGTCTAGGGGTGTGGGAGGGCTATCCAGGGGAGTGTTGTCCAGTGGGGTGGGGTGTCCAGGAGGGTGGGGGGTTTCGAGGGGTGTGGGAGGGATGTCCTGGGGTGTGGGAGTGTTGTCCATGGGGTGGGGGTGTCCAGGAGGGTGGGGGTTTGTCCAGGGGTGTGGGGGCTATCCTGGGGGTGGGGGCAGTCCAGGGGTGTGGGGGTGTCTAGGGGTGTGGTGGGGGTTTTCCAGTGGGGTGGGGGGGATCTAGTTTTGTTTTGGCCTCGTTTTGGTCTGTTTTTTGTCTGGGGGTGTCCAGTGAGGTGGGGGTGTCCAGGGCTGTGGTGGGGGTAGTGCAGTTGGGTGGGAGGGTGGAAGGGTGTCCAGGAGGGTGGGAGGGATGTTCAGGTGAGTGGCGGGATATCCAGGGGTGTCCAGTGGTGTGTGGGGGGGGGGGGGGGCAGTCCAGTGGGGGTGGGGGTTCTAGGGGTGTGGGAGGGATGTCCAGGGGAGTGTTGTCTAGTGGGGTGGGGGTGTCCAGGAGGGTGGGGGTTTCTAGGGGTGTGGGAGTGTTGTCCATCCAGGGGGTGGGGGGTTGTCCTGGGGTGTGGGGGTGTCCAGGGGTTGGGGGGAAGTCCAGGGGTGTGGGGTGTTTAGGGGTATGATGGGGGTTGTTCTGTGTGTGGGGGGGGGGAGGTATGGTATGGTTTTGGTTGGGTTTTGGTCTGTTTTTGGTCTGGGGGTGTCTAGTGAGGTTGGGGGGTCAGGGGTGTGGTGGGGGTTGTCTAGTGGGGTGGGAGGGTGTCCAGGAGGGTGGGAGGGATGTCCAAGAAAGTGCTGGATGTCCAGTGGTGTGGGGCAGTCCAGTAGGGTGGGGGAGGGGTTCTAGGGGTGTGGGAGGGTTGTCCAGGGGAGTGATGTCCTGTTGGGTGGGGGTGTCCAAGAGGGTGGGGGAGTTTCTAGGGTTGTGGGAGGGCTATCCAGGGATTGAGAGTGTTGTCCATGGGGTGGGGGTGTCCAAGAGGGTGGGGGGTTGTCAAGGGGTGTGTGCACTTTCCTGGGGGTGGTGGGGCAGTCCATGGGTGTGGGGGTATCCAGGGGTTTGGTGGGGGCTGTCTAGGGGGTGGGGTGTCTAGGGGGGTTGTCCAGGGGTGTGGGGGGCTGTCCTAGGGGAGGGGGTAGTCCAGGGGTGGGGGTGTCCAAGGGTGTGGTGGGGGCTGTCTAGTGGGGTGGGGTTGGGGGGGTTCTAGGGGTGTGGGAGGGCTATACAAGGGTGTGGGAGTGTTGTCCTGGGGGTGGGGGTGTCCAGGAGGGTGGGGGGTTGTTCATGGGCGTGGGGGATGTCTAAGGGGTGGGGGAAGTCCAGGGGTGTGGGGGGGGGGGGGTCCCGGAGGGTGGGGGTTGTCCAGGGGTGTGGGGGGCTTTCTAGGGGGTGGGGTAGTCCAGGGGTGTGGGGGTGACCAGGGGTATGGTGGGGGTTGTCCAGTGGGGTGGGGGGGGATGGTTCTAGACGGGTTTTGGTCTTGGGGTGTCTAGTGGGCTGGGTGTTCGGGGGTGTGGTGGGGGCTGTACTAGGTGGTGGGGGGTTTCTGGTAAGTTTTTGTTCGGGTTTTGGTCTGTTTTTGGAATGTTTTTGGTCTATTTTTGGTCGGTTTATGGTCTTTTGGTTGGGCATTGTAGTGGTTGATTGGTGGTGGGGGCTATCCAGTGGGGGGGGGGGGGGTTCTGGTCTGTTTTGGTTAGTTTTTGGTAACTTTTTGGTCTATTTCAGGTATTTTGGCTGGGCATAGCAGTGGTTGATCGGTTTTATTTAAAGAAAATTGTTTTTATGTCAGTTATTTCATAAACGATGTAAAACATGCATTCAAATTAGTTTTAACGTTTGTTATTTGGAAACCGACATAATAAATTCCTGGGAAATGGTTTTTATGTCGGTTATGAAATAACCGACATAATAAATGGAAATGGATAGTTTTTTACGTCAGTTATAAAATAACTGTCGTCATAGATATGTTTTCACATCAGTTTTTATATAACTAACGTTTGAAACCACTTGTTAGACAGGTTTATCACATCAGTTATAAAAATAAAGGATGTGATAAATGTTTCGTAGGAGTGATTTATGACATTGTTTATATAATAAAAAACATGAAAGGGTATATACCACATCAGTTATTAAATAACCGACATAATAAACCACGAATCCGAAGCGTTTTCCATGTCGGGTTTTTATCAACCGACATGAAAAACGCTTCGGATTTGTGTTTTTTACGTCAGTTGTAAAATAACCAATGTAAAAGACAATTTTTATAATGTCTCCTGTAATAAGGTTTGCCAAAAGCTGACATAAAAAATAAAAAATAACTTCCATAAAAAACTTTTTCTGCACTAGTGCCAATAAACAAAAAAAAACGAAATCAAACCATTAAAAAAGCCCTAGAAACCCTAATAAACCATAATAAATTTTTATAAAACCTAATAAACCATAAAAAATGATCACAAACACTAAAAAACGCTAATAAAACCTAAAAAGTTTTAACAACCCCTCGTATATATTAACAAAAACTAAAAAACACTCATATAGCTTAATAAAAACACTAACAAACCTTAGTAAACCATAAAAATCTCTATCAAAGCCTAATAAACACTACTCAACCCTAATAAACCATAATAAAACACTAAATATACCAAATCAACCCTAATAAAACACTAAAAATAATTACTCAACCCAAATAAACATTAACACACTATAATAAACCAGAATATACCCCACTAAACCCTAAAAAATGAAAATATGCCATTAAAAAGCCCTAAAACCCCTAATAAGTTCTAATAAAACCTAATAAATCTTAAAATCACAAATAAAACCTAATAAACACCACTAAACCCTAAAATGCCCTAATATACCCTCTTAAAAAATAAGAAACTATAATGAACGATAATAAATCCTAAACATACCCAAATACACCATAATATACCATAATATACCCAAATTAACCCAACTCAATCCTAATAAAACCATAAAAATTCCTAATAAACCCTAATAAACCTTAACACACCATAATAAACCCTAATAATATCCTAATAACCCCCACCAAACCCTAAAAAATGCTTATATACCATTAAAAAACCCTAAAACCCTAACAAACCATAATAAATGTTAATAACACCTAAAAATTATAAAAAATGCTAGTAAACCCTAAAAATACCTCTAATAATAACAAAAGTAAGAACGCACATGCATGTGCATGGTTTAAATAATAAATCGTAATGCACGTGCATGTGCATATGCCTGCGCATTTTCATGTGAATGATAATAAATGATAAATTATAAACAGTATCACATTTTAATTACATGTGTATGTTCATGGTAATGTGAATGATAATAAATAATAAATAATAACGAACATCAATGTGCATGAGCATGTTCATGTGTAGGTGCATGGGCATGTGCGTGGAAATAAAATAACATGTGTGCATTGCATGTGCACGTGCAAGGTAATAAAAATATAATAATAAAGCATGTGCATATTCATTTTAATGTCGATGAGATGATGATAATAATAATAATAATAATAATAGTAATAATATGTTATATTTTGAAAAAAGAGCAGACAAGAAAAAAAATGCTAGAAATGGGGTCTCAAAAAACCTAAAAAACACATAGTCATTGAAAAAGGAATAACTTATTGTTTGGTTGTCCATTTCTGCTCTGCGAATAGTCAAAATGAATCTCATGGAACGAACTATGATAACAATAGGTGTGGGAGGCCGAACAGACACACATATCAGATGTTGTGACCATTTTAAGAAAAATATGACAGGGATCCGTTCACAGAAATGGAGTTTTGGAGGCCTTCTTATGCGTTTCTGGGATTTTAGGGTCTCAAAAATGACTTTAACTATTTTCAAGTCATCCTTCTATGTAGATCTCTTAGATAATTTTTTTTTGATATGTGGTAGAGCTCAAACAGACAACCGGAGCGAAAGTTATGGTCGTTTGAAGTTGGACTTTTTTTGGAGTGGTATAACTAATATATCTAATATTTATTTGACATTATCATAGTTTCTACTAAACTCGGTCCTCACTCATCTCAATAGATTCGATTTGACTGGTCACAGCGCTTAAACGGACACATGAAGGAGAGGTTATGCCTATTTTAGTGAGTTGCAGTTTTCTTAGGTTTTTAGGCGCTATGAGAGTTGCTCAATTTAAAACGACAATAAATTCTGCTACGTGTGTTCATTTTGGCTCTACCACATATAAAATCTAAAATTGTGAAATGATACACACTCTGGTAACCACTGGAACCCTTTCTGACATTCTTCAACACCCAAAAAGACCCTAAATCCCTTTGGACGGTCAAAAGATTGTCTTCTGGTGTCCGTTTTGCAATAACTTCTTCTAGGGGTGTTCGTTTTGCCTCTATCATATATCAAATCGAATCATGTGACTAGACATACACTCCTATAACCACTAAAGCACCTTCTCACATCCTTGAAGGCCCAAAAAGGTACTTAAACCCACCAAAAGAGCATAACCTCTACTTCGTAAGTCCCTTTTGCCTCTACCATATATCAAATCGATGATTTCGACTAGATCTACACATATGTGACCAATAGGAACACCTTATCATGTTCATAAATTCCAAAAAGGTCCTTAAGTCTTCCAAATGACCATAACATCTGCTCTCGGTGTCTGTTTCACCTCTACCACAAATCAAATTGAAGCTTGCAACTAGCTCTACACATATGTTATAACCACGAACAACTAAATAACCCTAACCAACCATGAATAACCCCATAAACACTAAAAATCAATAAAGACCATGAAAAACTATAACAAACCCTAACAAACCCTAACAAATATTATCAAACCCTAACAAACCTGAACAAACCCTAAAAGACCCCAAAAACCCTAAAAAATATAACAAACACTAACAAACCCTAAAAAATCCTAACAAGCCCTAACAAACCCAAGAAGCACTAAAAAACCACAATAAACCGAATAAAACTCTATGAAACCCTAAAACCCCCCTAATAAACCATAAGAAACCCTAACAAAACCCTAAAAACCCTATCAAAAACATAAGAAAACCTATGAAACACTAACACACCCTTAGAAACCCTAACAAACCCTGAGAAACCCTAACACAACCTTAGAAACCCTAGAACACCCTTCGAAACCCCAACATACCCATAAAAACCCTAACACAATCTTAAAAAACCTTAGAAATCATAGCACACCCTTAGAAACCCTAACCCACCCATAAAAACCCTAACCCACCATTAGAAACCCTAACACACCCTTAGAGAACCTAACAACCCCTTAGACACCCTAAATCACTCTATTAAGCACCAATCAATCCTAACAAACCCTACCAACCAATAATAAACCATCATAAACCCTAAATCCCACTATTAAACCCTAATAAACACTAATAAATCGTAATAAACCCTAAAAACCATATTAGACCCCAATAAAAGCTACAAAATACCGAGAAACCCAAATATACAACACAAATTATATTAAACCATTAAAAACGTTAATATTCTCAAAAACCCCTAACAAAACAAGCAAAACCTGACAAAACCCTAAAAAACCCTAAAAACCCAAAAAACCCTAAAAAACCCAAAAATCCCTAAAAAAACCCTAAAACCCCTAAAAACCCTAAAAACCCTAAAAAATCATAAAAACCCTAAACAACCCAAAAAACTCTAAAACCTCTAAAAACATGAAAACCCTGAAAAAAGCTGAAACAAACCTAAAAACCAAAAAAAACTCAAAAACCTCAAAAAAAACCACAAAAAACCCTAAAAATCCCAAAAAAACGCTAAAAACACTAAAAGCCTAAAAATGCCTAAAAAAACTCTAACCAACCATTTGAAACCCATACAAACCCTAAACCCCCCTAGAAAACATTAAAAACCTCAATAGAAACCCTAACACACCATAAAGAATCCAAAAGAACTCTAAAAACCCTAAAGAACCACTAAAGCCACTAACAACGCTACATAAACTCTAACAATTTCTATAAAAAACCGAAAAATGATTCAAAACCTACAAAATGCAACAATACCCCAAAAACGCTAAAATAACCCTAACAAAGCATATAAAATCCCAACACACCCAAAAAAAACGAATAAATCCCCAAACAACTCAAACAAACCGTAACAAAACCTAAAAACCATAACAAACCCCAAAAAACCCTAACAACCACTAATAACCCCTAAGAACCAATAATAAATCCTAATAACCCCTAAAATTTACTATTAAACCCTAAAAACCCTAATAAACACTAATAAATCTTAATAACCTGTAATAAACCCAAACAAAATCTTTTAGACCCTAATAAACACTAAAAAAATCCCTAAAACCCGTAATATACAATAAAAAACACTTTTAACCATAATAAACCCTAATAATCACTAAAACCCAAACAAACATGACAAAATGATACAAAAACCACAAAATAATAGCCTAAAAAACTTACAAACCACTAATAAACCCTATAAAACCCTAATAACCCCAAAATAAATCATAACAAACCCTAACAACCCCAAATAAATCGCAACAAATCCTTGCAATGCCAAATAAATCGTAACAAACTGAAACAAACCATAACAACCCCCTAATAAACTGCAATAAACCCTAAAAAATCATAATAAACCCTAATAAATCATAATAAACCCAAATACACATTACTAAACCCTAATAAATAAAATAAACCCTAATAAATCCTATATAACCCTAAAAAAGGTTGATAAACCCTAGAAATTGCTATTAATGCCTACAAAATCCCAATAAAACACTAATATATAATAAAAAAGCTAATAAACTATAAAAAATCATAAAGAACACTAATAAACCCAAAAGAACACAAATAAACCCTAACGAAACATATTAAACTCTAAAGAACACTAAATGACCTATGGTACCCAAAAACACTAAAACACATTATATAAAACCTAAAAACCGCTACAATACCCAAACAAACCCTAAAACACACTAAACACCCTAATAACTTCTATCAATCCCAAAAAAAACAAATAAACCCATAAAACCCCCAAAAACCATTAAAAGCCCTCAGATACCAAAAAAACCATAAGCACCTGTTAACAACCCTTAAAAACCCTAAAAACAGTAAAAACCATAAACATCCTTTAAAACCCTAAAAATGGATTCAAATAGATACATAAACCCTAAAAACGTTACATTTACCCTAAAAAATTCAACAAAAAAACCCTAAAAAAGCAACATAAAACAAAAAACACCACATAAACCCAAAATACACTACATAAACCCTAAAGCACTACATAAACCCAAGAACTGTAACACAAACCCTAAAAACACAACATAAACTCTAAAAATTGCAACATAAACATTAAAAATGATATATAAAATCTAAAAACGCAATATAAACCCTAAAAACACTACATTAACCCTAAAAATGTTACATAAACCCTAAAAATGCAATATAAACGCCACATCACCCCTAAAAACGCTTCATAAACCCAGAAAACGCAACCTAAACCCTAAAAAATGCTACATAAAACCCAAACCCTAAACACACTATATAAACCCTAAAAACGTTACCTAAACCCTAAAAATGATACATAAAGCCTAAAACCGCTAAATAAACAATAAGAATGCTAAATAAACACTAAAAATGTTACATAAACTCTAACAATGCTACACAAACTCTAAAAAATGCTACAAAAACCCTAAAGAGGCTTCAAAACCCTTAGAAATATTAAACCATAATATAGCGTAATATAAAAAACTAAACCCTAATAAAACCCTAATAAACTGCTCATAAACTCAAATAATCCCTAAAACACCTTATAATCCCTAACAACCCTATAAAACTCTACTCAACCCTAATAAAACCCCAAAAATACCGAAAAAACCCTAATAAATGATAATAAAACCTAATAAACCCTAAAAACACATTATGAAAACCTAAACTATCCTAACAAACCCTAGTAGACACTGATAATCACTAATAAACCACAAAACAAAACCTAAAAAGCACTAATAAACCATAAATAAATCCAAATAAACCCTAATCAACCCTAACAAACCATAACACACCATAATAACCCCTAATAAAACCCTAGAAACCCCTTACAAAGAAGAAAAATGCAAGTATACCTTAAAAATCCCTAGAAACCCTGATAAACTCTTATATAACCTAATAAACCATAAAGGGCCCACAAAAAATAAAAAATTGATCAAAAACAATAAAAACACGTGATATTACCTAAAAAGACCTAAAAACACAAATATAACCTAATAAATGCAAAAAATGCTAATATACCTTACAAATCCCTAGAAACCCTAATAAACCATAACAAACTCAAATATCACCTAAGAAACTCTAAAATTCTCACAAACCAAAAAACACTCACAAACAATAAAAACACACTATATTATCTAAAATGACCTAACAAACACAAATATATCCTAATAAAACAAAAAAACTAATAAACCGCTAATAAACACTAATAAACCCTAATAATCTCTAAAAATCCCTAACAAACCCTAATAAAACTAATAAACCCAAATAAAACCTTAATAAAACCCTATAAATACCTTCTCAACCCTAATAAACCTTAACACAGCTTAATAAAACCTAATATAACCCAACTAAACCCCAATAAACAAAAAAACGCAATCAAACCATTAAAAATCCCTAGAAAACCTAATAAACCATAATAAATTCTAATAAAACCTAATAAACCATAAACAATTCTCACTAACAATAAAAATACTCTAAAAAACATAAAAAGTCCTAACAACCACTCATATATATTAACAAAAATTAAAAATCACTCATATACCCTAATAAAAATAGTAACAAACCCTAGTAAACCCTAAATATCCCTAAAAACATTAATACACCCAACTCAACTGTAATAACCAATAACAAAACCCTAAAGATACCTACTAAACACTAATAAGACCCTAAAAATACCTAGTCAACCCTAATAGAACCTTAACACACCATAATAAACCATAATAAACCCCACTAAACCTTAAAAATGCAAATACACCATTACAAATCACTAAAACACCTAATAAATTCTAATAAAACCTAACAAAGCTTAAAAGCGCTAATAAACCCTAATAGACACTACTAAACACTAGAAAACCCTAATATACTCTCTTAAAAATTAATAAACCATAATGAACCATACTAAACCCTATTAAATCATAAACATACCCAAATATACCATAATATAGAATAATATACACTAATAAACCCATCTCAATCCTAATAAAACCCTACAAATACCTAATAACCCCTAATAAACCTTGACACACCCTAATAAACCCTAATAAAATCCTAATAACCCCAACCAAACCCTAAAAATGCAAATATACAATTAAATAACCCTAAAACCCTAACAAATCCTAATAAAAGTTTATATCACCTAAAAATCCTAAAAAATGCTAGTAAACCCTAAAAATACCTCGAAGAATAATAATAGTAATAACGCAGGTGCATGTGTATATTCATGTGCATGGTTTAAATAATAAATAATACCACATGTGAATGTGCATATGCCTGCGCATTTGTATGTGAATGACAATAAATAATTAATAATTAATAATAACCTATGTGAATTGCACGTGTATGTGCAGGTGCATTTGAATGATAATAAATAATAAATAATAATGCACATACAAGTGCATTTTCATGTGCATGTGCAAGTGCATGGTAGTAAAAAATAAATAATAACCATGTCCAGATGAATGTTCATTTGAATGTGAATGAAAATAAATAATAAATAATAACACATGTGATAATAGAATAACACATGTGCATTGCGTGTGCACCCTACTAGAAAAATAGCATTTATCATCGCTAAAAACTGCATTAATAGCGCTAACAAGAGTTGTTAGTCGAGGAAATGATATAGGGGGTCCCTTTTATCACCACTTAGAAATCCGCTGATAAAGGCACCTTTTATCAGTTCTTATAAAAAGTGCTGATAAAAGTCAAAAAAAAAATAATTAAATAAAAAAATATATTAAATATTTATATAATGCGGAGGGGGATCTTTTAAAATTGCTTGACCACCCCATCAACCCTAGGTGGACCCCCCCTCCATCTCTCTAGTGTGATGCCCTTCTGGCGCATCCCCCACACGCGTGCACCTCATTGCTTCCACCCGAACTCGAACCCGTGACCTCCCCCCTTTCGTGTCTGCACCTTTACCACTAAGCCATTTCAATTTTTCTCTATTTAATGATATATCTATTTATTTATAATTATATTTCTATTTATTCTTATATTAATATAGATTCATATTAATATTAATATATTTAGTTATATTAATACATATATATTTAATCTTATATTAGTATATATATATTCATTTATATATTAATATATATGTGTATTAATATGTTTTTTATCCGTATATTTATTTTTGTATTAATATATATTTATAATATTAGTTATAAATACATTTATAAAATATGTTTTTTATGTGTGGTTATAAATAAATAAATACATACATATATACAATAGACACACACACACACACAGAAACATATATTTATGAATAAATACATATATGTGTGTATTTGAAAAGCCAAAGAATGTTAAAACAACCATAAATTCTAATCTAAAAGCCTGTTTGAACTCCACAACCAGTCCAATCAATTAAAATGAAACAATATTCAATATGATATGTTCTACAGGCCTAACAGACATCTGGATCAGAAGTTATACTTTTTTGAATGTTAACAAATGGGGTTATCCCGACTAAAGCCACTTACAATGCTTCATAAAACCTAAAAACACAACAAAAAATAAAAAACACAACATACACCCAAAAAACGCTACATAAACCCAAAGAGAACGTCATAAAACCGAGAACTGTAACATAAACCCTAAAAACACAACATAAACCCAAAAAAATGCAACATAAATATTAAAAAACGCTACATAAAACCTACAAACACAATATAATCCATAAAAACACTCCATGAACCCTAAAAACGTTACATAAACCCTAAAAATGCAACATAGATGCTACATCACCCCTAAAATGCTACATAAACCCCGAAAACACAACATAAACCCTAAAAAATGATACATAAAACATAAACCCTAAACACGCTACATAAACCCTAAAAACATTACATAAACCCTAAAAATGATACATAAAATCTAAAACCGCTAACTAAACCCTAAAAACACTACATAATCACTAAAAATGCTACATAAACTCTAACAACACTACAAAATTCCTAAAAATGCAAAAACCCCCTAAATATGCATTAAAACCCTCAAAAATATTAAACCCTAATATACCATAATATAAAGAATTAAACCCTAATAAACCCCTAATAAAATCTAATAATCCCAAAAAACACCTTATAATCCCTAAAACCCTAAGAAACTCTACCCAATACTAATAAAACCCCAAAAATACCTAAAAACTCTAATAAATGATAATAAAATCTAATAAACCCTAAACAAACATTAAGAAAACCGAAACAACCATAACCAATCCTAATAGACACTAATAAACATTAATAAACCCTAATAAACACCAAACAAGCCCTAAAATGCCCTAATAAACCTTAAATAAAACCAAATAAACCATACTCAACCCCAAAATACCTTAACACACCATAATAACCCCTAATAAAACCCTACAAAACCCTAATAAAGAAAAAAAATGCTAGTATACCTTAGAAAATCCCTAGAAACCCTGATAAACTCTAAAATAACCCAATAAACCTGATGGCGTGACTTTGGCAGTGGTCACCAATGCGGATGGTGTGGGAGGCGTGATGGCGGTGTCGTCTGATGTCCCGAGGGCGGTGGTGGCTGTCGCGGATGGTGCGAGCGGCATGCCGGCAGTGTCTCGTGTTGCGGGGGCGATGATGGCTGTTGCGAATGGTCAGGATGGTGGGGATGTCGTGAAGAATGGCGATGTGAGTATGGAATTAGTGCCTGGTGCTGGTGGCACGACTGGCGTGCACATGACCCATTTGTTCTCTGAGGCGAATCCCACCAAAACATACCAGGTCTGTAGACCTATGGTTGTAGATGCGACTACTGCAGTTGCAGGTATGGGCAGCGTGAGGCCATCATTGGTGGAGGCTGGGAAAGATGGTGTTGTTGCTGAGCGCCCATCTCAGGGGGCTAAGAAATCTGATATGAGCAAAAGACACTTTTCTCACGTTAAGGATGCTGCTCTGGAGCGAATGGTCAAGAAAGGTGACACTGCTTGCGTGACTTCTAGTAGAGAGGCGATTCTTGACAGATTTAAAATTTACAAACACTCCATAATCTCTAGGATTGTTCTTCCCGTAGGAGGAAAGCATTGGGAAATTGTTGATTTAGTTCAAAATATGACCTCTATATGTGGTTTTTCTTGACTGGAGATGTATTCCCCTGGGTCGGGGGTTTTTCATATAACTTTGCCTTCAGAAGATCTAAAGCGAAGGGCATGGGGGATTGGGTCAATCGCCTTAAATCCATGTATGTTATGCTTTCAAGAGTGGTATTTTCGGTTTAATCCTTTGACTATAAGAAATACTAAAGCCCAAGATTGGATCAAGATTATTGGCCTTAATTGGATTTTGTGGCATCTTAAAATCTTGTTTGATATTGCATCTGTTGTGGGGATCCTGATCAAGATGGATAGGAACACTGAGAATTTCATATTTGGTCACTATGCTAGGGTTTTGGTCGAGGTTCACTTGAGCACTAGCTTGATCTATAATATTGTTTTGTCAGCATTGGATGATGATATTCCATTAAAAGTGGAATATTAACAACTTCCTGACTTATGTTCGGAGTGCCAAATGATAGGTCATGTTAAGGATAATTGCCAAAAGTCTATGTTTTGCTCATTTTTCTCCTCCATAGGGCATCCTGAAACTTCTTGTAGAACGAAATTGAGGATGTAGTCAACACAGAATAAGGTGGATTCGGTTACACAGCCCACTCTTGACAAAGGAAATGTGCAGATTATATATGGGGTGACTAAGGAGTTGACACAGGAGACTCATACGTCAGGGGGGATGGCCTCGGAGATCCAAATGGATGAGGGCGGAATTGTGTCTTCGGAGCAAAAATCTGATCATGAAATTGAAGGGCAGCAAAATCTGAGTGATGGTAACATTTCAAGGATTCGAGAGGAAATCAATAAATTAAGGTAAACTGAGGGGATCCATGGAAGGTGGGATGATATCAAGGATGATTCCCCCAAAAAATCATCATATAGTTTGGTATTATCGAAAGGGAAAGCCTCTTTTGTCGATGATGAATGTTTCCAACCTGTTCCTCCTAGGAAAGCGAGACAGAGGAAGGAATATTCCTATCTCAAGCCGACTATGGTCACCAGGTCTCACAGTCCCTTAGTTGACTCCGACTGGTATGATGATTATGATGATTCCTATCAGTTTGATTATGACTTGTGATGTTCCCTAGTTTATTGGGATGATGGAATGATGCTTGTATATCCCCTTCCAACTCCTTGTTGTACTGTTTTTTCTTTTTCAATAAGAGGGCTCTACCCGAATCTTTCGACCTAACAAACACTAATATAACCTAATAAAAAAATTAAAACTATTAATCCCTAATAAATCCTAATAAAAAAATAATAAAGCCTAATAAAACCATAAAAATACTTTCTCAACCCTAATGAACCTTGACACACCATAACAAAACATAATAAAACCCAACTAAACCCCAATAAACAAAAAAAAACAAAAACAAACCATTAAAATTCCCAAGAAACCATGATAAACCATAATAAATTCTAATAAAACCTAATAAACCATTAAAAATGCTCACAAACACTAAAAACATGCTAATAAAACCTAAAAAGTTATAACAACCCCTCATATTTATTAACAAAAACTAAAAAACACTCATATAACCTAATAAAAATACTAACAAAGCCTAGTAAACCCTAAAAATGCCTAAAAACCCTAATAAACCATACTCAACCCTAATAAACAATAATAAAACCATAAAGATACCAAATCAACCCTAATAAAACCCTAAAAGTACCTACACAACCCTAATAAACCTTAACACACCATAATAAACCACAATAAACCCCACTAAACCCTAAAAAACACAAATATACCATTAAAAATCCCTAAAACCCCTAATAAGTACTAATAAAACCTAACAAAGCTTAAAAGCACTAATAAACACGAATAAACACTACTAAACACTAAAAACCCTAATATACCCTATTTAATATTAAAAAATGATAATGAACCGTAATAAACCCTAATAAATCATAAAGATACCCAAATATACCATTATATACCATTATATACCCTAATAAACCCAACTCAATACTAATAAAACCCTAAAAATACCTAATAAGACCTAATAAACCTTGACACACCATAATAAACCCTAATAAAATCCTAATAACCCCCACCAAACACTAAAAAATTCTAATATACCATTAAAAACCCTAAAACCCTAACAAACCCAAATAAATGTTAATAACACCTAAAAATCATAAAAAATGATAATAAACCCTAAAAATACCACTATTAATAGTAGTAGTAATAATGCATGTGCACGTGCATATGCATGTGAATGGTTTAAATAATAAATCATAACTCATGTGCATGTGCATATGAATGCACATTTGAATGTGAATAATAATAAATAATAAATTATAAATAATAACGCACATGCATGTGCATACACCTATGCATTTTCATGTGAATGATAGTAAATAATAAATAATAACGCACATCCAAGTGCATGTGCATGTGCATGTGCATGTGCATGTGCATGTTAATGTACACGGTAATAAACAATAAATAATAACCAATTCCACATGAATGTGCCTTTTCAAGTGAATGATAATATATAATAAATATTAACACATGTGATAATAGAATAACGCAAGTGCACTGCGTGTGGACATTCATGAGAATAAATAATAATAACACATGTGATAATAGAATAGGGAAAGTGAATTGCATTTTCATGTGCATGGAAATAAATAATATATAAAAATGCACATGGATGTGAATTTACATGTAATGATAATGATAATGATGCTTGCACGTGTATGGTAATAAATAATAAATAACAACGCACGTGCATGTGCATTTTTATTTGATGATACAAACAATAATAATAATAATAATATAATGCAAGTGCATTGCATCTGAACATGCATAGCAGTAAATAATAAATAAATAATAGTAAATAATAATGCACATGCATGTGCATGTGAATTTACATTTGATAATAATATTAGTAATACGAATTCTAAAAATAATAATAATAATAACGCATGTACGTATATGGTAATAAATAATAAATAACAATTCACATTCATATTGATTTTCATGTGATAATGATAACAATAATGATAATGATAATAATAATAATAATAATAAAAACTATGATAATAATAATATTAACAAAAGAATAATAAAAGTGCATTTTATATGCACGTGCATGGTAATAAATATTAAATAATAACCCACGTGCATCTGCATTTTCATGTGATAATAATAATAATAATAGATGTTTTAGTGGTAGTGATAATAGTAGTAGTACCAATGCATGTGATAATAGAATATTTCATGTGCATTACGTGTGCACATGCATAGTAATAAATAATAACCTGCGTGCATTGCATTTTCATGTGATGATGATGCCAATGATACTAATAATTATAATAATAATAATAATATTATTATTATTAATAACTCATGTGATAATAGAATAATGCACGTGCATTGAATATGCGTGTTTATGTATTTTCATGTGCATTTGCATGTGATGAAAATAACAACAACAACAACAAAAACAACAACAACAACAACAACAAACACAATAATAATAATAACAATAAGAATAAAAACATATGTGATAATAAAATAACATGTGTGCATTGCATGTGCACGTGCATGGTAATAAAAAATAATTAATAATGCATGCGCATGTGCATGTGCATGTGCATGTGCATCAGATGATGATAATAATAATAATAATAATAATAACAGTAATAATAATAACAATAATAACAACAAAAACACATGTGATAATAGAATAACACACGTTCATTGCATGTGCAGTGCATGATAATAAATAATAACTCATAGCGCTCGTGATGATAATAATAACAATAATAGTCATATTAATAATAATTGTGCATGTTATAATAGAATAACACACATGTATTTAATGTGCACGTGTATGGTAATAAATAATAACACACGTGCATTTGCATTTTCATTTGATGATAATAATAATAATAACAATAATAGTAATAATAACAATAACAATAAAAATTCATGTGATAATAGAATAATGTAGGCGCATTGTGTGTGCGCGTGCATGGTAATAAATAATAACGGATGTGCATGTGCATTTTCCTGTGATAATAATAATAATAATTGTAATAGTAATAATAATAATAATAACAACAACAACAACATATGCACGTGCATGGAAATATATAATATATAATAAATAATAAATAATAAATAATAACGCATGTGCATCTGCATTTGCACGTGATAATAATAATAATAATAGTAATAACAATAATGATAATTATAATAATGATAATGATAATAATGATAATAATAATGTGTGTGATAATAGAATAACACATGTCCTAACAAAACCTAACAACCACTAATAACCTCTAAGAACCACTAATAAACCCAAATAACACATGAAACCCACTATTAAACCATAAAACCCTAATAAACACTAATAAATCATAATAACCTATAATAAACCCTAAAAACCATATTAGAATCTAATAAATGCTACAAAATCCCTAAAACCCCTAATATACAATATAAAACACTATTGAACCATAATAAATCCTAATAATGACTAAAAACCCTAACAAACCCAACAAAACACTAGGAAACCCTCCAAATAATATCCTACAAAACCCTAAAACCACTAATAAACCCTATAAAACCCTAATAACCCCATAATAAATCTTAACAACCCCTAAGAACCACAAATAAATCGTAACAAATCCTAACAGCGCCAAATAAATCGTAAAAAACTGAAACAAACCAAAATAAACCCCTAATAAACCGAAATAAACCCTAACAAATCATAATAAACCCTAATAAATTGTAATAAACCCAAATACACGTTAATAAACCCTAATAAATAAAATAAACCCTAAGAAACCCTAATAAATCCTAAATAAACCTAATAAGGTTGATAAACCCTAGAAAAAGACATTAATGCCTACAAAAGCCCAATAAAACACTAATATACAATAAAAAAATGCTAATAAACCATAACAAATCCAAAAGAACACTAATAAACCCTAAAGAACACTAATGAACCCTAAAGAACCATAATAAACTCTAAAGAACACTAAAAACCCTAAAGAACCCAAAAAAATATAAAACACATTACATAAACCCTAAAACCGCTATAATTCCCAAACAAACCCTGAAACACACTAAAAACCCAAACAAACCCTATCCATATTGAAAATGAAAATAAACCCTTAAAACCCACAAAAAACCATTGAAACCCCATCAAATACCATAAAAACCATAAACACCCGCTAACAACCCTTAAAACCCTAAAAACCACTACAAACCATAAATGACCATTAAAACCCGGAAAAGGGAAACAAATAGATTCATAAACCAAATAAATTTTACATAAACCCTAAAAATGCAACATAAACAATAAAAACACAACATAAACCCAAAAACACAACATAAACCCAAAAAATGCTACATAAACCCAAAAAAGCAATACATAAACCCTAGAACCATAACATAAACCCTAAACAACGCAACATAAACCTTAGGAATGCTACATAAAACCTAAAAACACAACATAAACCATAAAAACACTACATGAACCCTAAAAACATTACATAAACACTAAAAAATGCAACATAAATGCCACATCACCAAAAAAACGCTAGATAAACCCAAAAAACGCAACATAAACCCTAAAAAATGATACATAAAACCTAAACCCTAAACACGCTACATAAACCCTAAAAACATTACAGAAACCCTAAAAAATGCTACATAAAACCTAAAACCGCTAACTAAACCCTAAAAGTGCTACATAAACACTAAAAATGCTACATAAACTCAAACGGTGCTACACAAACACTAAAAAATTCTACAAAACCCTAAATACGCTTCAAAACCCTAAAAAAATATTAAACCCTAGTATACCATATTATAAGACATTAAACCCTAATAAACCCCTAATTAACTCTAATAATCCCTAAAAATGCCTTATAATCCCTAAAAACCCTAAGAGACTCAACTCAACCTTAATAAAACCCCAAAAATATCGAATAAACCCTAATAAATGATAATAAAAACTAATAAACCCTAAACACATGTTTCAAAAACCTAAAAAACCCTAACCAACCCTAATAGTCACTATTAAACACTAATAAATTGTAATAAACACTAAAAAAACCCTAAAAATCCCGAATAAACCATAAATAAAACCAAATAAACCCTACTCAACCCTAACAAACCTTAACACAACATAATTACACCTAATAAAACCCTACAAAACCCTAATAATGAAAACAAATGCTAGTGTGGGTTAAAAATTACCTAGAAACCCTGAAAAACTATAATATAACATAATAAACCATAAAAACGCTCACAAACAATAAATAAAATGATCACAAACAATAAAAACACACTATATTACCTAAAAAGATCTAAAAACACTAATATAACCTAACAAAGACAAAAATGCTAATATACCTTAAAAATCCTTAGAAACCATAATAAACCATAAAAAACTCTAAAATAAAATAAGAAACCCTAAAAACACTCAGAAAAAAAACAAAAGGCTGACAAATAATAAAAAATACTATATTAACTAAAAAGACTTTACAAACACTAACATAACCTAATAAAACAAAAAAAATTAATAAACCCCTAACTAACCTTAATAAACCCTAAAAAGCCCTAATAAACCCTAATAAAAACTTATAAGCCCTAATAAAACCATAATAGAACCCTAAAAATACCTTCTCAACCCTAATAAACCTTGACAAACCATAATAAATCCTAATAAAACCCAACTAATCCCGAATAAACAAAAAAAGCAAACAAACCATTAAAAATCCCTAGAAACCCTAATAAACCATAATAAATTCTAATAAAACCTAATGAACCATAAAAAATGATAAAAAACACTAAAACCCTGCTAAAAAAACCTAAAAAGTCATAACAACCCCTCATATATATTAACAAAAACTAAAAAACACTCATATACCCTAATAAAAATACTAAAAAACCCTAGTAAACCCTAAAAATACCTAAATAACCCTAATAAACACAAATCAACCCTAATAAACCCTAATAAAACCATAAAGATACCCAATAAACCCTAATAATACCCTAAAAATACCTATTCAACCCTAATAAACCTTAACACACCATAATAAACCATAATAAACGCCACTAAACCATAAAAAACGCAAATATACCCTTAAAAAGTCCTAAATCCCCTAATAAATGCTAATAAATCCTAATAAAGCTTAAAAGCACTAATAAACCCTAATAAACACTACTAAACCCTAAAAACCCTAATATACCCTCTTAAAAATTAATAAACCATAATGAACAATAATAAAACCCAATAAATCCTAAACACAGCCAAATACACCATAATATACCCTAAGAACCCCAACTCAATCCTAATAAAACCCTAAAAATACCTAATAAACCCTAATAAACCATAACAAACCATAATAACCCCCAATAAAATCCTAATAACCCCCACCAAACCCTAAAAAATACTAATATACCATTTAATACCCTAAAACCCTAACAAACCATAATAAATGTTAATAAGACCTAAAAATTATAAAAAAAATGCAAGTAAACCCTAAAAATACCTCTAATAATAATAATAGTAATAACACATGTGCATGGGAATATGCATGTGCATGGTTTAAATAATAAATCATAACTCAGATGAATGTGCATATGCCAGCCCATTTGCATGTGAATGATAATAAATAATAAATTATAAATAATAACGCATGTCAATTAAATGTGTATGTGTATGTGCACGTGAATGATAATAAATAATAAATAATAACCCACATCCAAGTGCATTGCATGTGCATGTGCATGTGCATGTCCCTGTCCATGGTAATAAACAATAAATAATAACCAAGTCCACATGAATGTGCATTTTCATGTGAATTATAATAAATAATAAATAATAACACTTGTGATAATAGAATAATGAGAGTGCATTGCATGTGCATGTGCATGAGAATAAGTAATAATAACACATGTGATAATAGAATGATGTAAGTGCATTGCATTTGCATGTGCATGATAATAAATAATATATAATAACGCACATGCATGTGCATTTACATGTAATGATAATGATAATGATGCATGCACGTGCATAGTAATAAATAATAAATAACAACACACGTGTATGTGCATTTGTAGTTGATGATACAATCAATAATAATAATAATTATAATTATTATTATTATTATTATAATAGAATAACGGAAGTTCATTTCAGGTGCACATGCATAGTAGTAAATAATAAATAAGAACGCACATGCATGTGCATGTGCCTTTACATTTGATGATAATATTAATAATACTAATTTTAATAATAATAATAATAATAATAATAATAATAATAATAATAATAACGCATGCACATGCATGGTAATAAATAATAAAAAACAACACACATGCATGTGCATTTTCATGTGATAATGATAATAATAATAATAATGATAATAATAATAATAATAATAATAATTTTGATAATAATAATAATAATAAAATAATAATACAAGTGCATTGCATATGCACATGCATGGTAATAAATAATAAATAATAACACAGCTGCATCTACATTTGCATGTGATGATAGTAATAATAACAGCAGAAGTAATAATAGTAGTAGTAGTGGTGATAATAGTAGTAGTACCAATGTATGTGATAATAGAATATTGCATTTGCATTACGTGTGCACGTGCATGGTAATAAATAATAACACCTGTGCATTGCATTTGGATGTGATGATAATGATAATAATAATATTAATAATAACAACACATTTGATAATAGAATAACTCACGTGGGTTGAATGTTCATGTATGTGCATTCGCATGTGCATTTTCATGTGATGATAATAAAAACAACAACAACAACAACAACAACCACAATAATAATAATAATAATAATAATAATAATAACAACACATGTGATAATAAAATAACATGCGTACATTGTATTTGCACATGCATTGTAATAAAAATATAATAATAGCGCATGTACATGTGCATGTGCATGTGGATGAGATGATGATGATAATAATAATATTAATAAAAGTAATAATAAGTTATAGTTTTTTGAAAAAACAACAGACATGACAAAATTGCTAGAAATGGGATCTTGAAAAACCTAACAAATCACAGAGTCATTGAAAAAGGAATAAATTCTTCTTCGGGTGTCAATTTCTGCTCGGTTAATAGTCAAACTGAATCTCATGGAACGAACTGTTATAAAAACAGATGTCGGAGGCTGAACAGACACACAGATCAGATGTTATGACCATTTTAAGAAAAATCGGACAGTGATCCGTACACAGAAATGGGGTTTATGAAGGTTTTCTGGGATTTTAAGGTCGCAAACATGACTTGAACTATGTTCAATTCATCCTTCTGTGTAGATATCTTTGCTACTTTCGATTTGATATATGGTGAGCTCAAACAGACAATCGGAGCGAATGTTATGGTTGTTTGAAGTTGGACAGTTTTTTGGAGTGGTATAACTAATATATCTTATATTTCTTTGATCTCATCATAGTTTCTGCTAAACTTCGCCGTCACTCATCTCACGAAATTCAATTTGATTGGTCACAATGCTCAAACGGACACCCGACAGAGATGTTATGCCAATTTTAGTGAGTTCCGGGTTAATTAGGTTTTTAGGCGCTTTGAGAGTTTCTCAATATAAAATGACAATAACATCTTCTAAGTGTGTTCATTATGGCTCCACCACATATTAAATCGAATATTGTGAAAGGATACACACTCTGGTAACCACTAGAACCCTTTCTGACACTCTTCAACCCCCAAAAGACACAAAATCCCTTTGGATGGTCAAAAAATTGGATTCTGGTGTCCGTTTTGCAAAAAATACTATGGGTCTACATTTTTCCTCTACCATATATCAAATTGATGCTTGCGAATATACATACACTCCTATAACCACTGAAGCACCTTCTCACATCCTTGAAGGCCCAAAAGGTACCTAAACCCTCTAAAAGACAAAAACTTCTACTCCGGGACTCCGTTTTACCTCTACCAAATATCAAATTGAAGTTTTTGAGTAAATCTACACATCTGTGACCAATAATAACACCTTATCAGGTTATAAAAGTCCCAAAAGATCCATAAGTCCTCTAAATCACCATAACTTCTGCTCTGGGTGTCCGTTTCACCTCTACCACATATCAAATTGAAGCTTGCGACTAGATCTACACATCTGTGACAACCATGAACAACAAAATAACCCTAACAATCCATGAATAACCCCATAAACACTAAAACCCATTAAAACCATGCAAAACCATAACAAACCCTAACAAACACTAAAAAAACCTAACAAACCCTAACAAATCCTAACAAACCCCAAAAAACCATAAAATAACATAGCAAACCCTAACAAACCCTAACAAACCCGAAAAAGCCCTAACAAAGCCCAAGAAGCACTAAGAAACCCCAATTAAACCAAAAAAACCCAAAGAAACCCTAAAAACCCCTAAGAAACCATAATATACCCTAACAAAACCCTAAAAACCCTAACAAAACCCTAACAAAACCTAAGAAACACTAACACAACCTTAGAAACCCTAACACACCCTTAGAAACCCTAACACACCCTTAGAAACCCTTAGAAACCATTGCACACCCTTAGAAACCCTATCCCACACATAAAAACCCTTACCCACCCTTAGAAACCCTAACACACCCTTAGAAACCCTAACAAACCATTAGACACCCTAAATCAATCTAATAAGCACTAATAAATCCAAAAAAACCCTACCAACCAATAATAAACCGTAATAAACCCTAATAAACCCTAAAGCCCACTACTAAACCCTAATAAACACTAATAAATCGTAATAAACCCTAAAACCCTATTAAACCCCAATAAAAGCTACAAAATACCTAAAAACCCAAATATACAACAAAAATGATATTAAACCATTCAAAACACTAATATTCACAAAAAACCCTAACAAACCTCGACAAACCTGACAAAACCCTAAAAAACCCTAAATACCCAAAAAACCCAAAAAACCCAAAAAACCGCAAAAAACCCTCAAAATCGTAAAAATCCTAAAAACCCTAAAAAGCCCTAAAAACCCGAAAACCCCTAAAAACACGAAAAAAAACAAAAAAAAAACGAAAAAAAACCTAAAAAACCCTAAAAAACCTCAAAAAATGCTAAAAACCATAAAAACCGCTAAAAACACTAAAACCCCTAAAAGCCTAAAAATGACTAACTAAACCCTAACCAACCCTATGAAACCCTTAAAACCCCAAAAAACCCCCTAGAAAATCCTAAAAACCTCAAAAGAAACCCTAACACACCATAAAGACTGCTAAAGAACCCTAAAGAACCACAAAAGCCACTAACAACGCTACATAAACCCTAACAATTGCTACAAAAAACCGAAAAATGATTCAAAACCCACAAAATGCAACAAAACCCCAAAAAACGATAAAATAACCCTAACAAAGCATAAAAAATCCAAACACACCCATAAAAACCAAAAAACACATAAACCCCAAACAACTCAAAAAAACCGTTACAAACCCTAAAAACCCTATCAAAACCTAACAAACCCTAACAACCACTAATAACTTCTAAGAACCACTAATAAACCCTAATAACCCCTAAAACCCACTATTAAATCCTAAAAACCCTAATAAACAATAATAAATCGGAATAACATGTAATAAACCCTAACAAACTCTATTAGACCCTAATAAATGCTACAAATGCCCTAAAACCCCTAATATACAATAAAAACACTATTAAACCATAATAAACACAAATAGTCACTAAAACCCCTAAAAAACCCGACAAAACACAACAAAACCTCTAAATAATAGCCTACAAAACCCAACAACCCATTAATAAACCCTATCAAACCCTAATAACCCCAAAATAAATCATAACAAACCCTTACAACCCCAAATAAATCATAACAAATCCTAACAATGCCATATAAATTATAACAAATTGAAACAAACTATAAAAAACCCCTAATAAACCGCAATAAAATGTAAAAAATCATAATAAACCCTAATAAATCGTAATAAACCCAAATACACGTTAATAAACACTAATAAATAAAATAAACCTAATAAACCGAAATAAATCCTAAATAACCCTAAAAAGGGTTGAAAACCCCTAGAAAAAGATATTAATGCCTAAAAAAACCCAATAAAACCCTAATATACAATAAAAAATGCTAATAAACTGTAACAAATCCTAATTAACACTAAAAAATCCTAAATACCCCAAAAAATTGCTAATACACATTATATAAACCCTAAAAACCATTATAATGCCCAAAAAACCCTAAAACACACTAAAAACCCTAACAACCCATATCAATCCACAAATAACAAATAAATCCATAAACACCCCCCGACCATTAAAAATCCATCAGATACCATAAAAAACCATAAACACCTGTTAACATCCCTTAAACCCCCTAAAAAACACTACAAACCATAAACAACCATTAAAACTCTAAAAAAACATCAAATAGAAACATAAACCCTAAAAACGTTACATAAACCCTAAAAAATGCAACAAAACCCCTAAAAACGAAACATAAACCATAAAACTCAATATAAACCCAATAAACTCTACATAAACCCTAAATGCGCTATATAAACCCTAAAACTGTAACAAAAACCCTAAAAAACACAACATAACCCCTAAAAACGAAAAATATTCATTAACAATGATACATAAAACCTAAAACACAATATACAACCCTAAAAACAGTACATGAACCCTAAAAACATTATATAAACCCTAATAAATGCAACATAATCGCGACATCACCCCTAAAAATGCTACATAAATGCATAAAACGCAACATAAGCCCTAAAAAATGCTATATAAAACTAAACCCTAAACACACAACATAAACCCTAAAAACGTTACATAAACCCAAAAAATGATACATCAAACCTAAAACCACGATCTAGACCCTAAAAATGCTACATAAATAATAAAAATTCTACATAAACATTAACAGTGCTACACAAACACTAAAAAAGGCTACAAAAACACTTAAGATGCTTCAAAACCTTCAAAAATATTAAACCCTAACATACCATAATATAAAAAATTAAACCCTAATAAAAAACTAATAAACGGCTAAAGAACCATTAAAGTCACTAACAACGCTACATAAACCCTAAAAATTGCCACACAAAAACCAAAAAAATGCTTCAAAACCCAAAAAACTCATCAAAACCCCAAAAAACACTAAAATAATTGTAACAAAACTTAAAAAATCCTAACATACCCATAAAACCCAAAAAAACATAAAACCCCAAACAACTCAAACAAACTGTAACAAACCCTAAAAACCCTAACAATAGCTAACAAACCCTAACAACCACTATTAACCCATAAGAACCACTAATAAACTCTAATAACCCCTAAAACCCACTATTAAACCCTAAAAAACCTAATAAAAACTAATAAATTGTAATAACCTTTAATAAACCCTAACAAACTCTATTAGAACCTAATAAATGCTATGAAATCCCTAAAACCCCTAATATACAATAAAAAACACTATTAAACCTTAATAAACCCTAATAATCACTAAAAACCCTAACAAACCCGACAAAACGCTAAAAAAACATCCAAATAATAGCCTACAAACCCCTAAAATGCACTAATAAAACATAATCACCCCAAAATAAATCATAAGAAACCCTAACAACCCCAAATAAATCATAAAAAATCCTAAAAATACCAAATAAATCATAATAAACTGAAATAAACCATAAAAAACCCCTAATAAACTGCAAAAAACTCTAACAAAGCATAATAAACCCTAATAAATCTTAATAAACCCAAATACATGTTAGTAAACCCTAATAAATAAAATAAACACTAAAAAATCCTAAATAACCCTAAAAAGGTTGATAAAGCCTAGAAAAAGCTATTAATGCCTACAAAAGCCCAATAAAACTCTAATATACAATAAAAAATGTAAATAAACTGTAACAAATCCTGAAGAACACTAATAAACCCAAGGAACCCTAATAAACCCTAAAGAACCATATTAAACTCTAAAGAACACTAAAACCCTAAAGAGCCCAAAAAAATTCTAAAACACATTGTATAAACCCTAAAAACCACTACAATACCCAAATAAAACCTAAAACACACTAAAAACCCCTAACAACCCCTATTAATCCCAAAAAACCAATAAACCCATAATAACCCCCATAAAACCATTAAAAATCCATCAGATGCCATAAAAAACTATAAACACCCATTAACAACCCTTAAAAACCTAAAAAACACTACAAACCATAAAAAACCATTAAAACCCTAAAAAGGTTTCAAATAGATACATAAACCCTAAAACATTACATAACCCTAAAAAATGAAACAAAAACCCTAAAAATGAAACATAAACCAAAAAACGCAACATAAACCCAAAAGACGCTACATAAATTCTAAAATCACTACATAAACCCTATAAATGTGACATAAACCCTAAAAACGCAACATAAACATCAAAAAATGATACATGAAACCTAAAAACACAATATAAACCCTAAAAACACTACATGAACCCTAAAAACATTACATAAACACTAAAAAATGCAACATAAATGCTACATCACCCCTAAAAATGATACATAACCCTAGAAAATGAAACATAATCCATAAAAAATGCTACATATAACCTAAACCCTAAACACGATACATAATCCATAAAAACGTTACATAAACCCAAAAAATGATACATGAAATCTGTAAAGACCCGTAAATTCCAAGGAAATTTTTCTTCTTAATTTTCTTTGGAATTTTACATGAACACAGTTTTTGACGACACCTGATTCCGAGGCCCGGTGTGCCCGAAATCATTTTACGAAGTTTGGCTCGGGTACGTTCAGTGAACGGATGAGCGGGTTTTTCTAACATTTGAACCGGTGCTCGGAATCAAATTCAAAGAGCACCGATGGAATCGCAGTGCTGGTAATTGCTTAGAAACGCCTCTTTTGGAGTTGCATTTGCTCGGTTGTGGTTTTTAATTTTTGGGGCTTAAAGTTAAGAAATAAAATAAATTGTACGACAAACTTTATTTTATTTCACTTAAGCTGCTTGGAAGCCACTTGAAGCCACTTAAAGCAGCTTAAGCTGAGTTGTTGCGGATAGGGTGATATCCAAAAATATCCAACCCTCTTGGTAGGATATTTGTGAGGTGGGACCCGCATGAGCCCCACCGTTTCTTTTTCGCTAAGTAACGCACCCGCGAAAACCCGTCATTATGAAAGTCAACTGACGCGTTTTCTTAATTTCTTAACGCACCAATTAATTGGGCGGTTTTCTTCGTTGAATTAATTGGGCGGTTTATTTCGTTGAATTAATTCTACGAATTAATGGGTCGTTACTTATCTCTTTATTCATTTTTTAACATGTTTGAAATCCGTTGGCGTAGTAATAAAATAAGACCAACGCCACATCTTGAGGATTACACGTTGGGAGGGCTTTGACATAATTCTTTGTGCCTTCATCCTCCTTCGCGAAGAACGTGAAGAACTCGAAGAACGCGAAGAACGCCGTCACTCTCGGAGATTGACGACTCTTCTTTCGAGACGTCCTTCCCCGCAACGATCTCTGATCACCAACTGCTTGAGGTAGGAGATTTCGGGTTTCTTTTAAATCTTCTTTTTGGTTTATAACATCAACATGGATTTAATTATTATAATTAAATCTTCATGTTCTTGAACCTCAGAGTTCGTCGACGCGTCACCTTTCTGCGACGCGACGATCGCCTCCTTCCGCGACGACGCAACGCCCTTCCGCGATGACGCGACGCCTTTCCGCGACGCGACGATCGCCTCGTTCCGTGGCGATCAAATCTGCGAAGAACGTGCGTGCGACGACTTGACAAGGTATGGATTTTTATTTTGGAATAACTTTATATTCCTGTGAACGTTTCTTTAAATTTAAAGAACCAGTTTCATATGAACAATTTTAATTTATTAAACTTGTTGTTTCATGTGTTGAATAAATTCTCCCGTTGATATTATCTAACGCGGAGGGTGCGGGCCAAACGAACACGGCCCGACAACCCTCCGCAGATTGTTTATTGATGTGTGGATCGACGTGCGATGACAAACGAGGCCGCAAGGTGATTTTGAGGCCTCCGCAGTGAATGTCGGGTCCCGGGAGGACCATAGGCGAAGACGGCAGGAGAAACGGACCACCGGAGCGCGTCCGGTGGTCCGCCGAAGGCGGCGGTGGCGCGCCGCCGGAAGGTAGGTGGCCGGTGGTTCGCCGCCGGCCTCCAAACGACTCTCCGTCAGCGGAAACTCGATCCTTGTATCGAGACGGTCGTTTCGGTATATCGCACTCAAGGTTTCGGAATACTTTGGGTTCGGTCGGGTTGGTTCATCCACGAAACCAACCGGGCCCTTGGAGAAGAAACACTCATATCTTGAGTTCCGGATGTCTGATTGACATGCCATCGACTTTTATGGATTCCTCTATGTGAGACGGATCTTTTGGCTTACTCCGCTCGAGGTTTGGATGCCGTCGGAGTACGGTCGGGTTGGTTCAGTCACGAAACCAACCAGACCCATGGAACGAAAAGGCCAATAACTCACAGACCGGACGTCCGATTGACACGCTGTCTGTCTCGTTGGTTTCCTCTTGATGAGATGGAACTTTTGGCATTCTTCGCCCGAGGTTTGGATTCAGTTGGATAGTGGTCGGGTTGGATTGTACCCGAAATCCAATCGGGCCCCTGGGACGGAAAAGCTGATATCTTTCAAACCAGACGTCGTTTGATGAACCGTCAGCGGCGTTGGTGATCACGTTGAGAAACGGTCCCTATGAGTATACCCTATGAGTGTTCGGGGTATAGTTGAGTTACGGCCGGATTGGTTCGCACACGAAACCAACCGAGCCCCTAGGACGAAAAGGCTAACAACTCACAGACCGAGCGTCCGATTGACTCGCCGTCTATTGCGTTGAGACCACTATGCCGAGGCGGTCCTTTGAGATACTTATTCGTGGGACTTTGAGATACTTGGAGTATCGACCTACATCTCGTGGAGCGGACCCTCCCGGAGACGAGCATACGGAGTACGGAAACCGTGTAGACGGCTGAGACCTGACGACTGCTTGACCGACTCGACTTGGAGTGAGTCGACTAGCCCAGTGGATGGAGCGCCCAGTATTTGGCGACAGACCCACGGCGGACGGAGCGCCCGGTAGTTGGCCGCAGACCCGCGGTACTTGACAGGAGGAGTACCTCTGTAGGCTATTAGGGAGAGCGCCCGATATTTGGTGACAGACCCTCAGCAGACGGAGCGCCCGGTAGTTGGCTGCAAACCCGCAGTACTCGACAGGAGGATTACCTTAGAAGTTTTAGGTTAGTGATCAGTACCTCGGAGTCGTGACAGTACCACTGTACACTCCAGAGACGGAGCTCTTCAGCAGTTACGGTTTCGATAATGAAAATCCTGGTTTGAGCTGAGACTTTTGACCTTTATGTTTACCTCATGATTGATATGGGTCACTTGATAACTTAGGTATATGTATGGGCATATACCTGGGTAGTGGTTATCCGTTGATTTCACAATCCTTGTGTTTCCTCATGATTGAGATGGGTTACTTGATAACTTAGTTATATGTATGGGAATATATCTAAGTAGAGGTTATCTGTTGAGATCTTCCTGTGGTTATCCTTGTTGGTTTAGTGAGACCTTGAGGGTCTCGGGGTCCCAACTGAGTATCGTTATACTCACCCCTGCACGGGCTATGCCCGCACCTCGTTGTATTGGTTGCAGATGACGGGCAGTGATAACGGAGGCCGAGTGTTCGAGGACTGGTCGGTACCCGGAGGTGGACTACAGGATGTACCCGGAGGTGGACTACACGACGATTCAGTACCCGGAGGTGGACTACACGAAGAGACGAGACACCGAGGAGGTTGACGGATGAGAGCATGGAGGAGGCTATCTGTACCTACCCTTCCGGTAGGATCCTTGGTGGATTACCAGGAGCTGCGCTATCTGTACCTACCCTTCAGGTAGGATCTGAGGAGGACGACCCAGGAGCTGCTTCCTTCTTCCAACTGTTTGTCTTTTTTTTGTTGTACCTTGTTCAGTTGTAGTTGTACTTTATTTTGGGTTTGTATTCTGGCCCATTTACTTTTCATCATTTCTTTTTTACTTAGTGTTTTTCTTCCTCTTGTACTCTGTGGTGCTTGTTTTCTTTTATAAAGGCAATGCCTTCCCAGTTATCGGGATTTATGCCTTTGGTGCTAGTCACCAGCCCCTGGCGTATGGAAGGCGGGCTTGGGGTAGTCACGGCACGGGCCCCGAGGACGGGTCGTGAAAAATTGGTATCAAAGGAGTTCGGTTCTACCGCAGAACTTATGACTCTGATGTTTCTTTCTCTGAAGAAATAGTGTTAAGAGTACCGAGTGTGGTTTTCAGTTTAGGGAGTCCAGTGTTGGTGAGGGCGGCCGACGTATCCATACACCAGGACCCTGACAACTGATTTCCGACTTTGTGCATGAAAACATTGATTGCGTGTGTGTTTTCCAGAAGTTTTATTAAATGTCATCTCAAACCAGGTCAGCTCACCAGGTCTAATCTTTTGACTGTGTCACGTTGTTTCTTTCAGGATGCCTCCCCGTGGACGGCTAGCTAGAGCCCCGAGAGTTGTACGTACTGACAGCCCGCTGAGCGACGAGGCCTCAGTACAGGTCCCTATCCCAGTTGAGGCACCAGTGGAGGCACCAGCAGTACTACTACCCATTGGGCCACCGATGCCACCAGCCCCAGCAGTAGAGGATGCACGTCGCTTGAGCGCACTGCATGAGTTCCAGCGCCAGAGTCCACCCAGGTTCCAGGGAGGGACGGACCCACAGGTGGCTGAGGATTGGCTGGAGGCTGTGGTGAGAGTCTTCAGGCTAGTGGGGACACCGATAGATTTCATGGTGATCCTAGCTACCAGCCTTCTTCAGGAAACAGCAGGCAGATGGTGGAGCCTGATGCTTCAGATGCATGATGAGGCGACACTTCTATGGGCAGACTTCGAGAGCCTGTTCTGGGAAGAGTTTGTACCAGCCACCATTCTAGCGGTGCGTATACAGGAGCTACTTCAGCTGCGGAAGGGAAGCATGTCAGTGGCGCAGTACTCAGCGAGATTCACAGACCTCTCGCGCTACTCCACAGATATGGTACGGGACCCGTTCATCAGGGCCCGAACCTTCGAGCAGGGGCTCAGGCGAGAGATTAGAGCTTCTGTTGTTTCTCACAGCTTTTCGACACAGAAAGGGGTGTTGGAGAGAGCCCTCTTAGTGGAGAGCTTCCTTGGTGAGCAGTCTCCAGCAGCAGGACCCACCACTTGCCGGCTTGCGGCAGAGTCTTCTGCAGCAGGCAGTAGACAGATGCCGCAGAGGTCCAAGAGGACCAGACCTACCGGTGGCCGACTGCACGACTCAGGTTCAATTGTGCGGGGAAACCGGGGTGGAGTTAGAGCCAGACGTGCCGAGAGTAATAGTGTTACTCCTGCGGCGGAATTGGTCACATGGCATGTGACTGTCCGACCCACCATGAAGATGGCCAGCAGTTAAATGAAGAACCTCCGAGGCAGAGGCAGAGGCTCAATCAGGGCGGACCGCAAGGAGCAGGCGTCCATGGCAGAGGAGCTGACCGTGCAGCTGGAAGTGGACGACGCATCGGGATGTTTCCACCACCACTGGGAGGCCCACCCCGACCGCAAGGGACAGGAGGACATGGGAGAGCTCAGCTTCAGGCAGCTGAGGCCTACGGACATGGAACTCCAGAAGCAGATGGACAGGAGTGGGACCAGCTTCCGACCTGGAGGCTATTAATCCTGTTGCTTCTAGTTTTGCTGATGTTTGTCTGTAGTTGCTTTGTGTCCTTGTACTATGAGCTGCAATAATAAAAAGACACTTATCTTTGTTTTATTTCATGTCCTTTTGTTTGGTTGATACTGAGTGGTCCCGGTTAAACTGTTGACTTGACCCTCACTTTCGAGATTTCACTAGAGGAGACCTAGTGACCTCATACTGATGCCAACAGTGTGACTCGACCCTTGGAGGCAAGAGTGACAGTTGGATCTCTTGGTAGTTACGTCGAGGCCTTACGACGTCATCCATGGCATGAATGCATCATTCATGTCAGGATTGACTGTATTAGGAAACGAATGTGGTTCATCCAAGGGATGAGACCGGATTTCTCTTGTCGGCAAAGAAGAAATCATAGAATCTCTCGTGAGACTAAAGAATGTCCAAGTCATCCAAGAGCAGATGAAGACTGCACAGTGCTGTAAGAAACAGGAAACCGGTGCTAGTCTTAAAGACTCGGGCGTGTTAAATGTTTCAAGAAGTGGAAGCTTTAAGGATAGATGAGTCTGCGAAGCAGCAGACGTGGAGGCAGAGCTAGGAGAGCAGTATGAGGTGGTGTACATCTTAACATGCTACAACCACCCGCCTTAGTTATCCCCTCCAGGATCAGGCAGCTGGAGGGCTGTGGAAGATTTTGGCTGCTTGCGGTCAAGGAGTGTGACCCAATGGCTCTATAAATGATTCAAGGGACAGTCTGTGTCCTCTACTAGCTGTTGTAGTAACGGACGTCGATATGAATCATTCCTTGCTTTCACAAATCTTGTTCTAGACCTAGAGTTTCCGGTAAGCTGTGGACTTGACCCTCACGTCTCGAGATACCTTGGGAGGAGACTCGATAATCACACTTACGCCAACGGTGTGGTCAGATCCTCGAGGCGAGAGTTTCAGTTGGAATCTCTTGGTGGTAGCGTCGAGGCCTTACGACGTTTGTCTGAGTATAGACTGGGCAATCACAGTTCATACACAAATTGACGATATTAGGAAAAAAGGTGGTAGTTTAACTACAACTTCGGGATGGGTTTTCCTTGGTCGGAAAAAAAGGAAACCCCAGGCAGCGCAGGGTAACTCTTGCACAGGAGGGTGTGACCGATCACTCTTGAGTCGGTCAACCTTACCCTCATAGCAGCAGTCGTTTTGTGTTTCAGTTCTAACAAAAAATGGAGACCTCTGGAGTTCGAGGATGACAACCACGTCTTCTTACGGGTCTCACCTCGATGTGGTTTACAAAGATGTGGCCAGGGAGGCAAGTTATCTCCGAGGTTCAATGGACCTTTCTAGGTCCTCAGCTGGGTAGGCGAGGTGGTTTACATCTTGACCCATCCACTTCAGTTTCACTAGGTGCACAACGTTTTCCATGTATCTCAACTGAGGAGATACGTGCTCGACCCTCCGCATATCATCGACCATGAGGAGCTGGACGGTGGCAATGAGGTGACTTCTACGGAGGTTCCTGTGGGGATCGAGGATCGACAGGAGCAGATCCTAGGAGGACGGTCGATTCCTCTTGTGCACTTTCTTTGGAAGCAGAGGAACCTCCAGGTGAGCACATGGGAGCGGAAGGCTCAGATGCGTGCTCAGTACCGCCTTTGTATCCCTAAGTTTGTGGTTAAGCTTTACGGGGATGTAAAGCCCTGTGGTGGGAGTAATGTAAAGACCCGTAAATTCCAAGGAAATTTTTCTTCTTAATTTTCTTTGGAATTTTACAAGAACGCAGTTTTTGACGAAACCTGATTCCGAGGCCCGGTGTGCCCGAAATCATTTTCTGAAGTTTGGCTCGGGTACGTTCAGTGAACGGATGAGTGGGTTTTTCTAACATTTGAACTGGTGCTCAGAATCGAATTCGAAGAGCACCGATGGAATCGCAGCGCCGGTAATTTCTTAGAAATGCCTCTTCCGGAGTTTCATTTGCTCGGTTGTGATTTTTAATTTTTGGGCTTAAAGTTAAGAAATAAAATAAATTGTACGACAAACTTTATTTTATTTCACTTAAGCTGCTTGGAAGCCACTTGAAGCCACATAAAGCAGCTTAAGATGAGTTGTTGCGGATAGGGTTATATCCAAAAATATCCAACCCTCTTGGTAAGATATTTGTGAGGTGGGACCCGCACGAGCCCCACCGTTTCTTTTCCGCTAAGTAACGCACCCGTGAAAACCCGTCATTATGAAAGTCAACTGACGCGTTTTCTTAATTTCTTAACGCACCAATTAATTGGGCGGTTTTTTTCATTGAATTAATTGGGCGGTTTATTTCGTTGAATTAATTCTACGAATTAATGGGTCGTTACTTATCTCTTTATTCGTTTTTTAACCGGTTTGAAATCCGTTGGCGTAGTAATAAAATAAGTCCAACGCCACATCTTGAGGATTACACGTTGGGAGGCCTTTGACATAATTCTTTGTGCCTTCATCCTCCTTCGCGAAGAACGCGAAGAACGCGAAGAACGCGAAGAACGCCATCACTCTTGGAGATTGACGACGCTTCTTCTGAGACGTCCTTCCCCGCAACGATCTCCGATCACTAACTGCTTGAGGTAGGAGATTTCGGGTTTCTTTTAAATCTTCTTTTTGGTTTATAACATCAACATGGATTTAATTATTATAATTAAATCTTCATGTTCTTGAACCTCGGAGTTCATCGACGCGTCACCTTTCCGCGACGCGACGATCGCCTCCTTCCGCGACGACGCGACACCCTTCCGCGACGACGCGACGCCTTTCCGCGACGCGACGATCGCCTCCTTCCGCGACGACACGACGCCATTCCGCGACGACGCGACGTCTTTCCGCGACGCGACGATCGCCTCCTTCCGTGGCGATCAAATCTGCGAAGAACGCGTGTGCGACGACTTGACAAGGTAGAGATTTTTATTTTGGAATAACTTTATTATCCTGTGAACGTTTCTTTAAATTTAAAGAACCAGTTTCATATGAACAATTTTAATTTATTAAAATTGTTGTTTCATGTGTTGAATAAATTCTCCCATTGATATTATCTAACGCGGAGGGTGCGGGCCAAACGAACATGGCCCGACAACCCTCCGCAGATTGTTTATTGATGTGTGGATCGACAGGCGATGACAAATGAGGCCGCAAGGTGATTTTGAGGCCTCCGCAGTGAAGGTCGGGTCCCGGGAGGACCATAGGTGAAGACGGCGGGAGAAATAGACCATCCGAGCGCGTCCGGTGGTCCGCGGAAGGCGGCAGTGGCGCGCCGCCAGAAGGTAGGTGGCCGGCGGTTTGCTGCCGGCCTCCAAACGACTCGCTGTCAGCGGAAACGCGATCCTTGTATCGAGACGGTCGTTTCGGTATATCGCACTCAAGGTTTCGGAATACTTTGGGTTCGGCCGGGTTGGTTCATCCACGAAACCAACCGGGCCCTTGGAGCGGAAACACTCATATCTTGAGTTCCGGATGTCTGATTGACGTGCCGTCGACTTTGATGGATTCCTCTATGTGAGACGGATCTTTTGGCTTACTCCGCTCGAGGTTTGGATGCCGTCGGAGTACGGTCGGGTTGGTTCTCTCACGAAACCAACTAGGCCCCTGGAACGAAAAGGCCAATAACTCACAGACCGGGCGTCCGATTGACGCGCCGTCTGTCTCGTTGTTTTCCTCTTGATGAGACAAAACTTTTGGAATTCTTCGCCCAAGGTTTGGATTCAGTTGGATAGTGTATGGGTAGGATTGTACCCGAAATCCAACCGGGCCCCTGGGACGGAAAATATGATATCTTTCAGACCAGACGTCGTTTGATGAACCGTCAGCGGCGTTGGTGATCACATTGAGAAACGGTACCTATGAGTATACCTTATGAGTGTTTGGGGTATAGTTGAGTTACGGCCGGATTGGTTCGCACACGAAACCAACCGGGACCCTGGGACGAAAAGGCTAACAACTCACAGACCGGGCGTCCGATTGACTCATCGTCTATTGCGTTGAGACCCCTATGACGAGGCGGTCCTTTGAGATACTTATTCGTGGGACTTTTAGATACTTGGAGTATCGACCTACAGCTCGTGGAGTGGACCCTCCCGAAGACGAGCATACGGAGTACGTAAACCGTGTAGACGGGTGAGACCTGATGACTGCTTGACCGACTCGACTTGGAGTGAGTCGACTAGCCCAGTGGACAGAGCGCCCAATATTTGGTGACAGACCCACGGTGGACGGAGCGCCCGATAGTTGGCCGCAGACCTGCGGTACTCGACAGGAGGAGTACCTCTGTAGGCTATTAGAGAGAGCGCCCGGTATTTAGTGACAGACCCTCAGCGGACGGAGCGCCCGGTAGTTGGCCGAAAACCCGCAGTACTCGACAGGAGGAGTTCCTCATAAGTCTTATGTTAGTGAGCAGTACCTTAGAGTTGTGACAGTACCACTATACACTCCAGAGACGGAGCTCTTCAGCAGTTACGGTTTCGATAATGAAAATCCTGGTTTGAGCTGAGACTTTTGACCTTTGTCTTTACCTCATGATTGAGATGGGTTACTTGATAACTTAGGTATATGTATGGGAATATACCTGGGTAGTGGTTATCCGTTGATTTCACAATCCTTGTGTTTACTCATGATTGAGATGGGTTACTTGATAACTTAGTTATATGTATGGGCATATATCTAAGTAGAGGTTATCTGTTGAGATCTTCCTGTGGTTATCCTTGTTGGTTTAGTGAGACCTTGAGGGTCTCGGGGTCCCTACTGAGTATCATTATACTCACCCCTGCACGGGCTATGCCCGCACCTCGTTGTGTTGGTTGCAGACGACGGGCAGTGCTAACGGAGGTCGAGTGTTTGAGGACTGGTCGGTACCCGGAGGTGGACTACAGGATGAGTCAGTACCCGGAGGTGGACTACACGACGAGTCGGTACCCGGAGGTGGACTACACGAAGAGACGACACACCGAGTAGGTTGATGGACGAGAGCGTGGAGGAGGCTATCTGTACCTACCCTTCAGGTAGGATCCTTGGTGGAAGACCAGGAGCTGCGCTATCTGTACCTACCCTTTAGGTAGGATCTGAGGAGGACGACCCAGGAGCTGCTTCCTTCTTCCAACCGTTTGACTTTTTGTTGTTGTACCTTGTTCATTTTTAGTTGTACTTTCTTTTGGGTTTGTATTCTGGCCCATTTACTTTTCATCATTTCTTTTTTACTTAGTGTTTTGCTTCCGATTGTACTCTGTGGTGCTTATTTTCTTTTATAAAGGCAATGCCTTCCCAGTTATCGGGATTTACGCCTTTGGTGCTAGTCGCCCACCCCTGGCCTATGGTAGGCGGGCTTGGGGTAGTCACGGCACGGGCCCCGAGGACGGGTCGTGAAAAATTGGTATCAAAGGAGTTCGGTTCTACCACAGAACTTATGACTCTGATGTTTCTTTCTCTGAAGTAATAGTGTTAAGAGTACCGAGTGTGGTTTTCAGTTCAGGGAGTCCAATGTTGGTGCGGGCGACCGACGTATCCATACACCAGGACCCTGACAACTGATTTCCGACTTTGTGCATGAAAACACTGATTGTGTGTGTGTTTTCCAGATGTTTTATTAAATTTCATCTCAAACCAGGTCAGTTCACCAGGTATAATCTTTTGACCATGTCACGTTGTTTCTTTCAGGATTCCTCCCCGTGGACGACTAGCTAGAGCCCCGAGAGTTGTACGTACTGACAGCCCGCTGAGCGACGAGGCCTCAGTACAGGTCCCTATCCCAGTTGAGGCACCAGTGGAGGCACCAGCGGTACTACTACCCGTTGGGCCATCGATGCCACCAGCCCCAGCAGCAGAGGATGCACGTCGCTTGGGCGCACTGCATGAGTTACAGTGCCAGAGGCCACCCATGTTCCAGGGAGGGACGGACCCACAGGTGTCTGAGGATTGGCTGGAGGTTGTGGTGAGAGTCTTCAGGCTAGTGGGGACGCCGACAGATTTCATGGTGATCCTAGCTGCCAGCCTTCTTCAGGAAACAGCAGGCAGATGGTGGAGCCTGATGCTTCAGATGCATGATGAGGTGACACTTCTATGGGTAGACTTCGAGAGCCTATTCTGGGAAGAGTTTGTACCAGCCACCATTCTAGTGGTGCGTATACAGGAGCTACTTCAGCTGCGGCATGGCAGCATGTTAGTGGCGCAGTACTCAGCGAGATTCACAGACCTCTCGCGCTACTCCACAGATATGGTACGGGACCCGTTCTTTAGGGCCCGAACCTTCGAGCAGGGGCTCAGGCGAGAGATTAGAGCTTCTGTTGTTTCTCACAGCTTTTCGACACAGACAGGGGTGTTGGAGAGAGCCCTCTTAGTGGAGAGCTTCCTTGCGGAGCAGTCTCCAGCAGCAAGACCCACCACTTGCCGGCTTGCGGCAGAGTCTTCTGCAGTAGGCAGTAGACAGATGACGAAGAGGTCCAAGAGGACCAGACCTACCGGTGGCCGACTGCACGACTCAGGTTCAATTGTGCGGGGAAACCGGGGTGGAGTCAGAGCTAGACGTGCTGAGAGTGGATAGTGTTACTCCTACGGCAGAATTAGTCACATGGCATGTGACTGTCCGACCCACCATGCAGATGGCCAGCAGTTAAATGAAGAACCTCCGAGGAAGAGGCAGAGGCTCAATCAGGGCGGACCGCAAGGAGCAGGCGGCCATGGCAGAGGAGCTGGCCATGCAGCTGGAGGTAGACGACGCTTCAGGATGTTGCCACCACCACCGGAAGGCCCACCCCAACTACAGGGGACAGGAGGACATGGGAGAGCTCAGCTTCAGGCAGCTGAGGCCTACGAACATGGAACTACGGAAGCAGATGGACAGGAGCGGGACTAGCTTCCGACCTGGAGGCTATTAATCCTGTTGCTTCTAGTTTTGCTGATGTTTGTCTGTAGTTGCTTTGTGTCCTTGTACTATGAGCTGCAATAATAAAAAGACACTTATCTTTGTTTGATTTCCTGTCCTTTTGTTTGGTTGATACTGAGTGGTCCCGGTTAAACTGTTGACTTGACCCTCACTTTCGAGATTTCTACTAGAGGAGACCTAGTGACCTCATACTGATGCCGACAGTGTGACTCGACCCTTGGAGGCGAGAGTGACAGTTGGATGGATCTCTTGGTAGTTACGTCGAGGCCTTACGACGTCATCCATGGCATGAATGCATCATTCATGTCAGGATTGACTGTATTAGGAAACGAATGTGGTTCATCCAGGGGATGAGACCAGATTTCTCTTGTCGGTAAAGAAGAAATCATAGCAGCTCTCATGAGACTAAAGAATGTCCAAGTCATCCAAGAGCAGATGAAGACTGCATAGTGCAGTAAGAAACAGGAAACCGGTGCTAGTCTTAGAGACTCGGGCGTGTTAAATGTTTCAAGAAGTGGAAGCTTTAAGGATAGATGAGTCTGCGAAGCAGCAGACGTGGAGGCCGAGCTAGGAGAGCAGTATGAGGTGGTGTACATCTTAACATGCTACAAACACCCGCCTTAGTTATCCCCTCCAGGCTCAGGGAGCTGGAGGGCAGTGGAAGAGTTTGGCTGCTTGCGGTCAAGGAGTGTGACCCAATGGCTCTAGAAATGATTCAAGGGATAGTCTGTGTCCACTACTAGCTGCTGTAGTAACGGACGTCGATATGAATCATTCCTTGCTTTCACAAATCTTGTTCTAGACCTAGAGTTTCCGGTAAGCCATGGAATTGACCCTCAAGTCTAGAGATACCTTGGGAGGAGACTCGATAATCACACTTACGCCGACGGTGTGGTCAGATCCTCGAGGCGAGAGTTTCGGTTGGAATCTCTTGGTGGCAGCGTCGAGGCCTTACGACGTTGGTTTGAGTATGGACTGGGCAATCACAGTTCATACACAAATTGACGGTATTAGGAAAAAAGTTTGTAGTTTAACTACGACTTCGGGATGGGTTTTCCTTGGTCGGCGAAAAAGGAAACCCCAGGCAGCACAGGGTAACTCTTGCACAGGAGGGTGCGACCGATCACTCTTGAGTCGGTCAACCTTACCTTCGTAGCAGCAGTCGTTTTGAGTTTCAGTTCTAACAAAAAATGGAGACCTCTGGAGTTCGAGGATGACGACCACGTCTTCTTACGGGTCTCACCTCGACGTGGTTTACGGAAATGTGTCCAGGGAGGCAAGTTATCTCCGAGGTTCAACGGACCTTTCTAGGTCCTCAGCTGGGTAGGCGAGGTGGTTTATAACTTGACCCATCCACTTCAGTTGCACTAGGTGCACAACATTTTCCACGTATCTCAACTAAGGAGATACGTGCTCGACCCTCTGTATATCATCGACCATGAGAAGCTGGACGGTGGCGATGAGGTGACTTCTACGGAGGTTCCTGTGGGGATCGAGGATCGACAGGAGCGGATCCTAGGAGGACGGTCGATTCCTCTTGTGCACTTTCTTTGGCAGCACGGGAACCTCTAGGTGAGCACATAGGAGTGGAAGGCTCAGATGCGTGCTCAGTACCGCCTTTATATCCCTAAGTTTGTGGTGAAGCTTTACGGGGATGTAAAGCCCTGTGGTGGGAGTAATGTAAAGACCTGTAAATTCCAAGGAAATTTTTCTTCTTAATTTTCTTTGGAATTTTACAAGAACGCAGTTTTTGATGACACCTGATTCCGAGGCCCGGGGTGCCCGGAATCATTTTCCGAAGTTTGGCTCGGGTACGTTCAGTTAACGGACGAGCGGGTTTTTCTAACATTTGAACCGGTGCTCGGAATCGAATTTGAAGAGCACCGATGGAATTGCAGTGCTGGTAATTGCTTAGAAACGCCTCTTCCGGAGTTGCATTTTCTTGGTTGTGGTTTTTAATTTTTGGGCTTAAAGTTAAGAAATAAAATAAATTCTACGACAAACTTTATTTTATTTCACTTAAGCTGCTTGGAAGCCACTTGAAGCCACTTAAAGCAGCTTAAGCTGAGTTGTTGCGGATAGGGTGATATCCAAAAATATCCAACCCTCTTGGTAGGATATTTGTGAGGTGGGACCCGCACGAGCCCCACCGTTTCTTTTCCGCTAAGTAACGCACCCGCGAAAACCCGTCATTATGAAAGTCAACTGACGCGTTTTCTTAATTTCTTAATGCACCAATTAATTGGGCGGTTTTCTTCATTGAATTAATTGGGCGGTTTATTTCGTTGAATTAATTCTACTAATTAATGGGTCGTTACTTATCTCTTTATTTGTTTTTTAACCAGTTTGAAATCCATTGGCATAGTAATAAAATAAGACCAACGCCACATCTTGAGGATTACACGTTGGGAGGCCTTTGACATAATTCTTTGTTCCTTCATCCTCCTTCGCGAAGAACGTGAAGAACACGAAGAACGCCGTCACTCTTGGAGATTGACGACGCTTCTTCCGAGACGTCCTTCCCCGCAACGATCTCCAATCACCAACTGCTTGAGGTAGGAGATTTCGGGTTTCTTTTAAATCTTCTTTTTGGTTTATAACATCAACATGGATTTAATTATTATAATTAAATCTTCATGTTATTGAACCTCGGAGTTCGTCGACGCGTCACCTTTCCGCGACGCGACGATCGCCTCCTTCCGCAATGACGTGGCGCCCTTCCACGACGACGCGACGCCTTTCCGCGATGTGACGATCGCCTCCTTCTGTGGCGATCAAATCTGCGAAGAACGCGCGTGCGATGACATGACAAGGTAGGGATTTTTATTTTGGAATACCTTTATATTCCTGTGAACGTTTCTTTAAATTTAAAGAACCAGTTTCATATGAACAATTTTAATTTATTAAAATTGTTTTTTCATGTGTTGAATAAATTCTCCCGTTGATATTATCTAACGCGGAGGGTGCGGGCCAAACGAACACGTCCCGACAACCCTCCGCAGATTGTTTATTGATGTGTGGATCGACGGGCGATGACAAACGAGGACGAAAGGTGATTTTGAGGCCTCTGCAGTGAAGGTCGGGTCCCGGGAGGACCATAGGCGAAGACGACGGGGGAAACGGACCACCGGAGCGCGTCCGGTGGTCCGCGGAAGGCGGCAGCGGCGCGCCACGCCGGCGGCGGTGGCGCGCCGCCGGAAGGTAGGTGGCCGGCGGTTCGCTGCCGGCCTCCAAACGACTCTCTGTCAGCGGAAACACGATCCTTGTATCGAGACGGTCGTTTCGGTATATCGCACTCAAGGTTTCGGAATACTTTGGGTTCGGCCGGGTTGGTTCATCCACGAAACCAACCGGGCCCTTGGAGCAGAAACGCTCATATCTTGAGTTCCGGATGTCTGATTGACGTGCCGTCGACTTTGATGGATTCCTATATGTGAGACGGATCTTTTGGCTTACTCCACTCGAGGTTTGGATGCCGTCGGAGTACGGTCGGGTTGGTTCGCTCACGAAACCAACCGGGCCCCTGGAACAAAAAAGCCAATAACTCACAGACCGGGCGTCCGATTGACGCGCCGTCTGTCTCGTTGTTTTCCTCTTGATGAGATGGAACTTTTGGCATTCTTCGTCCGAGGTTTGGATTCAGTTGGATAGTTGCCGGGTTGGATTGTACCCGAAATCCAACAGGGCCCCTGGGACGGAAAAGCTGATATCTTTCAGACCAGACGTCGTTTGACGAACCGTCAGCGGCGTTGGTGATCACGTTGAGAAACGGTCCCTATGAGTATACCCTATGAGTGTTCGGGGTATAGTTGAGTTACGGCCGGATTGGTTCGCACACGAAACCAACCGGGCCCCTGGGACGAAAAGGCTAACAACTCACAGACCGGGCGTCCGATTGACTCACTGTCTATTGCGTTTGACCCCTATGATGAGACGGTCCTTTGAGATACTTCTTCGTGGGACTTTGAGATACTTGTAGTATCGACCTATAGCTCGTGGAGCGGACCCTCCCGGAGACGAGCATACGGAGTACGGAAACCGTGTAGACGGCTGAGACCTGACGACTGCTTTACCGACTTGACTTGGAGTGAGTCGACTAGCCCAGTGGACGGAGCGCCCAGTATTTGGCGACAGACACACGGCGGACGGAGCGCCCGGTAGTTAGCCGCAGACCCGCGGTACTCGACAGGAGGAGTACCTCTGTAGGCTATTAGGGAGAGCGCCCGGTATTTGGTGACAGACCCTCAGCGGACGGAGCACCCGGTAGTTGGCCGCAAACCCGCAGTACTCGATAGGAGGAGTACCTCAGAAGTCTTAGGTTAGTGAGCAGTACCTCGGAGTCGTGACAGTACCACTGTACACTCCAGAGACGGAGCTCTTCAGTAGTTACGGTTTCGATAATGAAAATCCTGGTTTGAGCTGAGACTTTTGACCTTTGTGTTTACCTCATGATTGAGATGGGTCACTTGATAACTTAGGTATATGTATGGGCATATACCTGGGTAGTGGTTATCCGTTGATTTCACAATCCTTGTGTTTCCTCATGATTGAGATGGGTTACTTGATAACTTTGTTATATGTATGGGCATATATCTAAGTAGAGGTTATCTGTTGAGATCTTCCTGTGGTTATCCTTGTTGGTTTAGTGAGACCTTGAGGGTCTCGGGGTCCCTACTGAGTATCGTTATACTCACCCCTGCACGGGCTATGCCCGCACCTCGTTGTGTTGGTTGCAGACGACGGGCAGTGCTAACGGAGGCCGAGTGTTCGAGGAATGGTCGGTACCCGGAGGTGGACTACAGGAGGAGTCTGTACCCGGAGGTGGACTACACGACGAGTCAGTACCTGGAGGTGGACTACACGACTAGACGACACACCGAGGAGGTTGACGGATGAGAGCGTGGAGGAGGCTATCTGTACCTACCCTTCAGGTAGGATCCTTGGTGGACGACCAGGAGCTGCGCTATCTGTACCTACCCTTCAGGTAGGATCTGAGGAGGACGACCCAGGAGCTGCTTCCTTCTTCCAACTTTTTGTCTTTTTGCTGTTGTACCTTTTTCAGTTGTAGTTGTACTTTCTTTTGGGTTTTTATTCTGGCCCATTTACTTTTCAGCATTTATTTTTTTACTTAGTGTTTTTCTTCCGCTTGTACTCTGTGGTGCTTGTTTTCTTTTATAAAGGCAATTCCTTCCCAGTTATCGGGATTTATGCCTTTGGTGCTAGTCACCAGCCCCAGGCCTATGGAAGGAGGGCTTGGGGTAGTCACGGCACGGGCCCCGAGGACGGGTCGTGAAAAAATCTAAAACCGCTAACTAAATGTCAAAAACATTACATAAGCACTAAAACTGCTACATAAACTCTAACAACGCTACACAAACCCTAAAAATGCTACAAAAACCCAAAATATTCTTTAAACCCCTCAAAAATATTATACCCTAATATACCATAATATAAAAAATTAAACCCTAATAAACCCCTAATAAACTATAATAATCCCTAAAAACACCTTATAATCCCTAAAATCTAAATAAACTATACTCAACCCTAATAACAACCCAAAAATACCAAATAAACCCTAATAAATGATAATAAAAACTTATAAACCCTAAAAACACGTTATGAAAACCTACAAAACCCTAAGCAACCCTAATAGACACTAATAAACACTAATAAACCCGAATAAGCCCCAAAAAACCCTAAAAAGCCATAATAAACAATAAATAAAGCCAAATAACCCCTACTCAACCCAAATAAACCTTAACACACCATAATAACCCCTAATAAAACCCTAAAACCCCTAATCAAGAAAAAACTTCTAGTTTAGCATAAAAAATCCCTAGAAAACCTGGTAAACCCTAATATAACTTAATAAACCCTAAAAAAGATCACCAACAATAAAAAAACGATCACAACCAATAAAAATGCACTAAATTACCTAAAAAGACTAAAAAAATACTAATATAACCTAATAAAGAAAAAAATGCTACTACATTAAAAATCCCAAGAAACCTTATTAAACCATAATAAACTCTAATATAACCAAAGAAACCCTAAAATGATCAAAAACAAAAACAAAACACTCACAAACAATAAAACACACTATATTATCTAAAAAGACTTAACAAACACTAATATAACCTAATAAAATAAAGAAACTGATAAACCCCTAAAAATCCCTAATAAACCCTAAAAATCCCTAATAAACCCTAATAAGAACGTATAAACCCTAATGAATCTCTAAAAACATCTTCTCAACCATAGTAAACCTTGAAACCCCATGACAAAACCTAATAAAACCCAACTAAACCCCAATAAACAAAAAGTTGCAAACAAACTATTAAAAAGCCCTAGAAACCCTAATAAACCATAATAAAATCAAATAAAAGCTAATAAACCATTAAAAATGCTCACAAACACTAAAAACACACTAATAAAACCTAAAAAGTCATAACAACTGCTCATATATATTAACAAAAACTAAAAAACACGCATATACCCTAATAAAAACACTTACAAACCCTAGTAAACCCTAAAAACCCCTAACAAACCTTTAATAAACCGTACTCAACCCTAAGAAACCCTAATAAAACCTTAAAGATACCGAATTAACACTAATAAAACCCTAAAAATATCTAATCACCCTAAGAAACCCTAACACACCATAATAATACCATAATAAACCCCACTGTCCACTGAAAATGAAAATATACCATTAAAAACCCCTAAAACCCCTAATAAATGCTAATAACACCGAACAAATCTGAAAAGAACTAATAAACCCAATTAGACACTGCTAAAAAATAAAAACCCTAATATACCCTCTTAAAAATTAATAAACCATAATGAACTATAATAAACCCTAATACTTCTTAAACATACCCAAATGTACCATAATATACCATAATATACCCTAATAAACCCAACTCAATCCTAATAAAACCCAAAAAATACCTTATAAACCTTAATAATCCTTGATACACCATAATAAACCCAAATAAATTCCTAATTAGCCCCACCAAACCCTAATAAATGCTAATATACCATTAAAAACCCTAAATCCCTAACAAACCATAATAAATTATAATAAAACCTAAAAATCCAAAAAACTGATAGTAAACCCTAAAAATACCTCTAATAATAATAGTAGTAATAACGCACGCCCAAGTGTATATGCATGTGCATGGTTTAAATAATAAATCATAGCGCACATGAAGTTGCATATGCATGCACATTTTCATGTGAATGAGAATAAATAATAAATTATAAATAATAACGCATGTGAATTGCATGTGTATGTGCATGTGCATGTGAATGGTAATAAATAAAAAATAATAACGTACATCTAAGTGCATGTGCATGTGCATGTGCATTTTCATGGTAATAAACAATAAATAATAACAAAGTCCACATGAATGTGCATCTTCATGTGAATGATATTAAATAATAAATAATAACACATGTGATAATAGAATTATGCAATTGCATTGAGTGTGCACGTGCATGAGAATAAATAATAATAACACATGTGATAATAGAATAAGGCAAGTACATTTCCTTTTCATGTGAATGGTAATGAATAATATATAATAATGCGCATGTATGTGAATTTACATGTAATGATAATGATAATGGCGCATACATGAGCATGGTAATAAATAATAAATAACAATGCACGTGCATGTGCATTTTTATTTGATGATACAGACAATAATAATAATAATAATAATAGAATAATGCAAGTGCATTGCATGTGCACGTGCATAGTAGTAAATAATAAACAAATAATAGTAAGTAAGAATGCACATGCATGTGCATGTGCATTTACATTTGATAATAATATTAATAATAGAAATTGTAATAATAAAAATAACAATAACGCATGCACGTGCATGGTAATAAATTATAAATAATAACGCACATGCATGTGGATTTTCACGTTATAATGCTAATAATGATGATAATGATAATAATAAAAAAAATAATAATCATAAAAACTGTGATAATAATAATAATAATAATAAAAGAATAATACAAGTGCATTGCATATTCCCGTGCATGGTAATAAATAATAAATAATAACGCACGTTCATCTGCATTTGCATGCGATGATAATAATAATAACAACAACAGTAGTAGTAGTGATAATAGTAGTACTACCAATGCATGTGATATTTAAATATTGCATGTGCATTACGTGTGCACGTGCATGGTAATAAATAATAATGTGTGTGCATTGCATTTTCATGTGATGATGACGACGATGATGATAATAATAATAGTAATAACAACAACTCATGTGATAATAGAATAACGCATGTGCATTGAATGTGCGTGTTTATGTATTTCCATGTGCATTTGCATGTGATGATAACAACAACAACAACAACAACCACAATAATACTAATTACAATATGGATAACAACGTATGTGATAATAAAATAACGTGTGTGTGTTGCATGTGCATGGCATGGTAATAAAAAATAACTAATAATTCACGTGCATGTGCTTGAGATGATAACAATAATAATAATAGTAGTAGTAGCAGTAGTAGTAGTAGTAATAATAATAATAACAACAACAACAAAAATTCTTTTGATAATAGAATAATGCTCGTGCATTGCATGTGCAGTGCATGATAATAAATAATAACTCATAGCACACATGATGATAATAATAACAATAGTAGTAATATTAATTATAAAAGTGCATGTGATAATAGCACACCCATATAAACCCCACACACCCATAGAAACCCTAACACAACCTTAGAAAACTTAGAAACCATAACACACCCTTAGAAACCCAAACCCACCCATAGAAACCCTAAAACAACCTTAGAAATCATAACAAACCCTTAGACACCCTAAATCAATATAATAAGCACTAAAAATCCTAAACAACTCTACCAACCTATAATAAACCATAATAAACCCAAATAAACCCTAAATCCCAATACTAAACCCTAATAAACACCAATAAATCGTAATAAACACTAAAAACCCTATTAGACCCCAATAAAAGCTAAAGAATACCTAAAAACCCAAATATACAACAAAAATGCAATTAAACCATTTAAAAAACTAATATTCACAAAAAAACCCTAACAAACTCGGAAAAACCTGACAAAACCCTAAAAACCCAAAAAACCCAAAAAACCCTAAAAAAACCTAAAAATCCCAAAAACCCGTAAAATTCCTAAAAACCCAAAAGACCCTAAATAACCCTAAAACACATAAAAACATGAAAAAACAAAAAAACACGAAAATAAACCTAAAATGCCCTAAAAAATCTCAATAACCTCAAAAAACGCTAAAAACCATAAAACCCATAAAAATGCTAAAACCCCTAAAAAGCCTTAAAATCCCTAACAAAACCCTAACCAACCCTATGAAACCCTTAAAAACCCAAAAACACAACTAGAAAATCCTAAAAACCTCAAAAGAAAACCTAAAAACCCTAAAGAACCACTAAAGCCACTAACAACGCTACATAAACCCTAACAATAGCTACAAAAAACCAAAAATTGACTCAAACCCCACAAAATGCAACAAAACCCCAAAAAATGCTAAAATATCCATAACAAAGCATAAAAAATCCAAACACACCCATAAAACCCAAAAAAACACATAAAACCCCAAACAACTCAAAAAAACCGTTACAAACCCTAAAAACCCTAACAAAACCTAACAAACCCTAACAACCACTAATAACCCCTATGAACCACTAATAAACCCTAATAACCCCTAAAACCCACTATTAAACCCTAAAAACTCTAATAAACAATAATATATCATAATAACCTGTAATAAACCCTAAAAAACTCTATTAGACCCTAATAATTGCTACAAATGCCTTAAAACCCCAAATATACAATAAAAACACTATTAATACATAATAAACCGAAATAATCACTAAAAATGCTAACTAACCCGACAAAACGCTACAAAACCTCTAACTAATAGCCTATAAAACCCTAAAATGCACTAATAAACCATATCAAACCCTAATAACCCCAAAATAAATCATAAAAAACCCTAACAACCTCAAATAAATCGTAAAAAATCCTAACAATGCCAAATAAATTGTAACAAACTAAAACAAACTATAACAAACCCCTAATAAACCGCAATAAATAGTAACAAATCATAATAAACCCTAATAAATCGTAATAATCCCAAATACACGTTAATAATCCCTAATAAATAAAATAAACCTAATAAACCCAAATAAATCCTAAATAACACTAAAAAATGTTGAAAACCACTAAAAAAGCTATTAATGCTTACAAAATCCCAATAAAACCCTAATATACAATAAAAAATGCTAATAAACTATAACAAATCCGAATGAACACTAAAAAACCCTAAAGACCCCAAAAATGCTAAAACACATTCTATAAACCCTAAAAACCATTACAATACCCAAACAAACCCTAAAACACACTAAAAACCCTAACAACCCATATCAATCCCCAAAAAACAAATAAACCCATAAACACCCCCACCCCAAACCATTAAAAATCCATCAGATACCATAAAAAACCATAAACACCTGTTAACATCCCTTAAACCCCCTAAAAAACACTACAAACCATAAACATCCATTATAACTCTAAAAAGGCTTCAAATAGATACATAAACCCTAAAAACGTTACATAAACCCTAAAAAATTCAACAAAAACCCTAAAAACACAACATAAACCAAAAATCACTATATAAACCCAAAAAACTCTACATAAACACTAAATGCGCTATATAAACCCTAGAACTATAACATAAACCCTAAAAACACAACATAAACCCTAAAATCCCAAAATAAACATTAACAACGTTACATAAAACCTAAAAACACAATATACAACCCTAAAAACATACATGAACTCTAAAAACGTTACATAAACATTAATAAATGCAACATAAACAACACATCACCCTTAAAAACACTACATAAACACAGAAAACACAACATTAACCCTAAAAAATGCTACATAAAACCTAAACCCTAAACACACTACATAAACCCTAAAAACGTTACATAAACCCAAAAAATGATACAAAAAACCTAAAACCACGATCTAAACCCTAAAAATGCTACATAAACAATAAAAATGATACATAAACATTAACAATGCTACACAAACACTAAAAAAGGCTACAAACACACATAGGATTCTTCAAAACCCTCAAAAATATTAAACCCTAATATACCATAATATAAAAAATTAAACCCTAATAAACCCCTAATAAACCACTAAAGAAACACTAAAGCCTCTAACAACGCTACATAAACCCTAACAATTGCTACAAAAAACAAAAAATGATTCAAAACCCACAAAACGCAACAAAACCCCAAAAAACTCTAAAATAACTGTAACAAAACTTAAAAAATCCTAACATACCCATAAAACCCAAAAAATGCATAAAAACACAAACAAATCAAACAAACCGTAACAAACCCTAAAAACCCTAAAAATACCTAACAAACCCTAACAACCACTATTAACCCCTAATAACCACTAATAAACCCTAATAACCCCTACAACCCAATATTAAACCCTAAAACCCTCATAAAAACCAATAAATCATAATAACCTGTAATAAACCCTAACAGACTCTATTAGAACCTAATAAATGCTAAAAAATCTTTAAAACCCCTAATATACAATAAAAAACACTATTAAACCATAATAAACACTAATAATCAATAAAAACCCTAACAAACCTGAAAAAAATGCTACAAAAACATCCAAATAATAGCCTACAAAACACAAAATGCACTAATAAACCCTAATAACCCCAAAATAAATTGTAACAAACCCTAAAAACCCCAAATAAATCATAACAAATCCTAACAATGATAAATAAATCATAACAGACTGAAAAAAACCATAACAAACCCCTAATAAACTGTAAAAAACCCTAACAAAGCATAATAAACCCTAATAAATCATAATAAACCCAAATACATGTTAGTAAACCCTAATAAATAAAATAAACAATAAAAATCCTAAATAACCCTAAAAAGGTTGATAAACCCTAGAAAAAGCTATTAATGCCTACAAAAGCCCAATCAAACCCAAATATACAATAAAAAGGAAAATAAACTGTAAAAAATCCTAAAGAACACTAATAAACCCTAAGGAACCCTAATAAACCCTAAAGATCCATATTAAACTCTAAAGAACACTAAAAACCCTAAAGAACCCAAAAAATGAAAAAAAATTATATAAACCCTAAAAACCACTACAATACCCAAACAAAACCTAACACACACTAAAACCCCATAACAACCCCAATAAATCCCAAAAAAAACCAATAACCCCCATAAAACCATTAAAAAGCCATCAGAGGCCATAAAAAACCATAAAAACCCGTTAAAAACCCATAAAAACCCTAAAAAACACTACAAACCATAAACAACCATTAAAACCTTAAAAAGGTTTCAAATAGATGCATAAAACCTAAAAACGTTACATAAACCCTAAAAAAAGCAACAAAATCCCTAAAAATGCAACATAAACCAAAAAACGCAATATAACCCCAAAAGACACTACATGAACCCTAAAATCACTACATAAACTCTAGAACTGTGATATAAACCCTAAAAAACACAACATAAACCCTAAAAAATGCAACATAAACATCAAAAAATGCTACATGAAACCTAAAAACACAATATAAACCCTAAAAACACTACATGAACCCTAAAAACAATACCTAAACACTAAAAATGCAACATAAATGCTACATCACCCCTGAAAATGCTACATAAACCTAGAAAATGCAACATAATCCCTAAAAAATGCTACATAAAACCTAAACCCTAAACACTCTACATAAACCCTAAGAGCGTTACATAAACCCTAAAAATGATACATGAAATCTAAAACCGCTAACTAAACGTTAAAAATGATACATAAACACTAAAACTACTACATAAACTCTAACAACGCTACACAAACCCTTAAAAATGCTACAAAAACCCAAAAGATGCTTTAGACCCCTCAAAAATATTAAACCCTAATATACCATAATATAAAAAAATAAACCCTAACAAACCCCTAATAAACTCTAATAATCCCTAAAAACACCTTATAATCCCTAAAATCTAAAGAAAATCTACTAAACCCTAATAAAACCACTAAAATACCAAATAAACCCTAATAAATGATAATAAAACCTAATAAAACCTAAAAACATGTTAAGAAAACCTAAACAACCATAACCAGCCCTAATAGACGCTAATAAACACTAATAAACCCAAATAAGCCCCAAAAAACCCTAAAAATCCCTAGTAAACCATAAATAAAGCCAAATAATCCCTACTCAACCCTAACAAACCCTAGCACACCATAATAACCCCTAACAAAACCCTAAATACCCTAATAAAGAAAAAATTCTAGTATAGCATAAAAAATCCCTAGAAACCCCGATAAATAATAATATAACCGGATAAACCCTAAAAAGCTCACCAACAATAAAAAAATGATCACAACCAATAAAAACGTGCTATATTACCTAAAAAGACATAAAAACACTAATATAACCTAATGAAGACAAAAAACACTAATATACTATAAAAATCCCTAAAAACCCTAATAAACCATAATAAACTCTAATATAACCAAAGAAACCCTAAAACGATCACAAAAAAACAAAACACTCACAAACAAGAAAACACGCTATATTATCTAAAAAGACGTAACAAACACTAATATAACCTAATAAAACAATGAAACTGATAAACCCCTAACAATCCCTAATAAAAACTAAAAATCCCTAATGAACCCTAATAAGAATGAATAAACCCTGATAAAACCCTAAAAACATCTTCTCAACCTTAATAAACCTTGACACACCATAACAAAACCTAATAAAACCCAACTAAACCCCAATAAACAAATAAACACAAACAAACAATTAAAAATCCCTTGAAAACCTAATGAACCATAATAAATTCAAATAAAAGCTAATAAACCATTGAAAATAGTCAAAAACACTAAAAACACGCTAATAAAACCTAAAATGTCATAAAAACTACTCATACATATTAACAAAACTAAAAAACACTCATATACCCTAATAAAAACACTAACAAACCCTAGTAAACCCTAAAAAACCCTAACAAACCTTAATAAACCGTACTCAACCCTAAGAAACCTTAATAAAACCTTAAAGATACCTACTTAACACTAATAAAACTCTAAAAATATCTACTCAACCCTAAAAACCCTTTACACATCATAATAAAACCATAATAAACACCATTAAGCCCTAAAAAACGCAAATTTAACATTTAAAACCCTAATAAATGCTAATAAAACCTAACAAAGCTTAAAAGCGCTAATAAACCCGAATAGACACTACTAAACACTAAAACCCCTAATATACCCTCTAAAAATAAATAAACCATAATGAACCATAATAAACCCTAATATATCCTAAACATACCCAAATATACCATAATATACCCTAATAAGCCCAACTCAATCCAAATAAAAACCAAAAAATACCTAATAAACCCTAATAATCCTTGATACACCACAATAAACCCAAATAAAATCCTAATTAGCCCCACCAAACCCTAATAAACACTAATATACCCTTACAAAACCCTAAAACCCTAACAAACCAAACTAAATTTTAATAACACCTAAAAACAGAAAAAAAAATGATAGTAAACCCGCAAAATACCTCTAATAATAACAGTAGTAATAACGCACGTGCATGCGTATATGCATGTACATGGTTTAAATAATAAATCATAACGCACGTGAATTTGCATATGCATGCGCATTTGAATGTAAATGATAATAAATAATAAATAATAACGCATGTGAGTTGCATGTGTATGTGAATGTGCATGTGAATGATAATAAATAATAAATAATAACGCACATCCAAGTGCATGTTCATGTGCTTGTGCAAGTGCATTTTCATGGTAATAAAAAATAAATAATAACAAAGTCCACATGAATGTGCATATGCATGTGAATTATAATAAATAATAAATAATAACACATGTGATAATAGAATAATGCATGTGCATTGCGTGTGCACGTGCATGAGAATAAATAATAATAACACATATGATAATAGAATAATGCAAGTGCATTGCATTTTCTTGTGCATGGTAATGAATAATATATAATAACACACATGTATGGGCATTTACATGTAATGATAATGACAATGACGCATACAAGTGCATGGTAATAAATAATAAATAACAACACATGTGCATGTGAATTTTTATTTGATGATACAGACAATAATAATAAAAATAATAATCATAATAGAATAATGCAAGTGCATTGCATGTGCACGTGCGTAGTAGTAAATAATAAATAAATAATAGTAAATAAGAATTCACATGCATGTACATGTGCATTCACATTTGATAATAATATTAATAATACAAATTGTAATAATAACAATAACAATAACGCGTGCACATGCATGGTAATAAATAATAAATAATAACGCACATGCATGTGGATTTTCATGTGATAATGCTAATAATAATGATAATAATAATAATAATAATAATAATAATAATAATAACTGTGATAATAATAATAATAATAATAATAATAAAAGAATAATACATGTGCATTGCATATGCACGTGCATGGTAATAAATAATAAATAATAACGCATGGGCATCTGAATTTTCATGTGATGATAATTATAACAACAACAACAGTAGTAGTAGTGATAATAGTAGTAGTACCAATGCATGTGATAATGGAATATTTCATGTGCATTATGTGTGCACGTGCATGGTAATAAATAATAACAACTCATGTGATAATAGAATAACACACGTGCATTGAATGTGTGTGTTTATGTATTTGCCTGTGCATTTTCATGTGATGATAATAACAACAACAACAACAACAACAACCACAATAATAATAATAATATCAATATGAATAACAAAGTATGTGATAATAAAATAACGTGTGTGAGTTGAATGTGCATGTGCATGGTAATAACAAATAAATAATAATTCACGTGCATGTGCATGAGATGATGTCAATAATAATAATAATAGTAGTAGTAGTAATAATAATAATAACAACAACAACAATGCATGTGATAATAGAATAACGCACATGCATTGCATGTGCAGTGCATGATAATAAATAATAACTCATAGAACACATGATGATAATAATAACAATAGTAATATTAATTATAATAGCGCATGTGATAATAGAATAATGCGCATGTATTGAATGTGCGCGTGTATGGTAATAAATAATAACGCACATGAATTTTCATTTGCATTTGATGATAATAACTATAATAACAATAATAGTAATAATAACGATGACAATAAAAATGCATGAGATAATAGAATAATGTTGGTGCATTGCATGTGCGCGTGCATGGTAATAAATAATAACGGACGTGAAGGTGCTTTTTCATGTGATGATAATAATAATAGTAATAATAATATTAATAATAATAATAATAACAACCACAACATATGCACGTGCATGGAAATAAATAATAAATACTAAATAACAAAGCATGTGCATTTACATTTTCATGTGAAGATAATAATCATAATAATAGTAATAACAATAATGATAATTATAATAATTATCATGATAATAATGATAATGATAATAATGATAATAATAACGTGTGTGATAATAGAATAACTCACTTCCTAACAAACCCTAACAAAACCTAACAAACCCAAAGAACCACTAATAACCCCTAAGAACCACTAATACACCCAAATAACACCTGAAACCCACTATTAAACCCTAAAACCCTAATAAACACTAATAAATCATAATAACCTTTAATAAACCCAAAAAGCCCTTAATAATCACTAATAAACGCAATAAAAGCCCTAAAACCCCTAATATACAATAAAAACACTATTGAACCATAATAAATCCTAATAATCACTAAAACCCTACAAAACCCGAAAAAACACTAAGAAACCCTCCAAATAATAGACTACATAATCCTACATCCCGCAAATAAACCCTAACAAACCCTAATAACCCCATAATAAATCCTAAAAAACCCTAACAACCACAAATAAATCGTAACAAATCCTAACAATGCCAAATAAATCATATCAAACTGAAACAAACCATAACAAAATCCAAATAAACCGCAATAAACCCTATCAAATCTAATACACCCTAATAAATTTTAATAAACCCAAATACACGTATATAATCCCTAATAATAAAAATAAATTCTAAGAAACCCTAATAAATCCTAAATAACCCTAAAAAGGTTGATAAACCCTATAAAAAGCTATTAATGCCTACAAAATCCAAATAAACACTAATGTACAATAAATAATGATAATAAACCATAAAAAATCCTAAACAACACTAATAAACCCTAAAGAACCATAATAAACCCTAAAAACCATAATAAACAATAAAGAACCCTAAAAACCCTGAAGAACCCAAAAAATGCTAAAAAAATTACATAAACCCTAAAACCGCTACAATACACAAAAAAACCCCAAAAAACACTAAAGAACCCTAACAAACCCTACCAATCCCGAAAAAATAAATAAACCCTTAAAAACCCTCATAAAACCCTTGAAAACCCATAAAATACCATAAAACCCAAAAACACCCGTTAACAACACTTAAAATCCCTAAAAACCACTACAAATCATAAACAACCATTAAAACCCTAAAAAATGCAACAAATAGATACATAAACCCAAAAAACATTACATAAATCCTAAAAATGAAACATATGGCATAAAAACACAACATAATCCCAAAAAACACAACATTGAACCAAAAAATGCTACATAAACCTAAAAAGAACTACATAAACCCTAGAACCGTAACATAAACCCTAAACAACGCAACATAAACATTAAAAAACGCTACATAAAACCTAAAAAGACAACATAAACCCTAAAAACAGTACATGAACCCTAAAAACGTTACATAAACCCTAAAAATTGAAACATAAATGCTACATCACCCCTAAAAATTCTACATAAACCCATAAAACACATCATAAACCCTAAAAAATGCCACATAAAACCTAAACCCTAAACACGATACATAAACCAGAAAAACATCACATAAACCCTAAAAAATACTGCATAAAACCTAAAACCACTATCTAAACCCTGAAAGCGCTACATAAACACTAGAAATGCTACAAAAACGCAAACAACGCTACACAAACACCAAAAAATCCTACAAAAACCCTAAAGACGCTTCAAAACCGTCAAAAATATTATACCCTAATATACCATAATATAAAAAATTAAACCCTAATAAACCCCTAATAAACTCTAATAATCCCTAAAAATGACTTATAATCCCTAAAAACCCAATGATTCTCCACTCAACCATAATAAAACTCCAAAAATACCTAATAAACCCTAATAAATGATAATAAAAACTAACAAACCCTAAAAACACGTTAAGAAAACATAAACAACCCTAACCAACCCTAATAGACACTAATAAACACAAATAAACCATAATAAACCCCAAAAAACCCTAAAAATCCATAATAAACCATAAATAAATCCATATAAACCCTTCTCAACCCTAAAAAACCTTAACACACCATAATGACCCCTAATAAAACCCTATAAACCCCTAATAATTAAAACAAACGCTAGTATACATTAAAAAATCCCTAAAAACCCTGATAAACTCTAATATAACCTAATAAACCCTAAAACCGCTCACAAACAATAAATCAATGATCACAAATAATAAAAACACGCTATATTACCTAAAAAGTCCTAATTACACTAATATAACCTAATAAAGACCAAAATCACTAATATACCATAAAAATTCATAGAAACCATAATAAACCCTAATAAACTCTAATATAACCTAAGAAACCCTAAAAACACTCACAAACAAAAACAAAACACTCATAAACTATAAAAAATGCTATATTATCTAAAAATACTTAACGAACTATAATATAAGCTAATAAAACAAAAAACTAATAAACCCCTAACATACCCTAATAAACCCTAAAAATCCATAATAAACCCTAATAAAAACTAATAAACCCTAATAAAACCAAAATTAAAACCTAAAGATACCTTCTCATCCCTAATAAACCTTGACACACCATAATAAAACCTAGTAAAACCCAACTAAACCCCAATAAATAAAAAAACGCAAGCAAACCATTAAATTGACCTAGAAACCCTAATAAACCATAATAAATTCCAATAAAACCTAATAAACCATAAACAATTCTCACAAAATCTAAAACCACACTAATAAAACATAAAAATTCCTAACAACCCCTCATATATATTAACAAAAACTAAAAAACACTCATATACCCTAAAAAAACAGTAAAAACCATTTTAAACCCTAAAAATCTCTAACAAACCCCAATAAACACTACTCAAACCTAATAAAACCCTAATAAAACCCCAAATATACGTACTCAGCCCTAATAAAACCCTAGAAATACCAACTCAACCCTAATAAACCTTAACACACTATAATAAACCACAACAAACCCCACTAAACCCTAAAAACGAAAATATACCCTAAAAATCCCTAAATCCCTGAATAAATGCTAATAAAACCCAAAAAAGCTTAAAATCATTAATAATTCCTAATATACACTACTAAACCCTAAATAACCTTAATATACCCTCTTAAAAATTAATAAACCATAATGAACGATAATAAACCCTAATAAATCCTAAACATACTCAAATATACCATAATATACTCTAATAAACCGAACTCAATCCTATTAAAACCCTAAAACTTCTTAATAAACCCTAATAAACCTTAACACACCATAATAAACTCTAATAAAATCCTAATCACCCCCACCAAACCCTAAAAAATGTTAATATACCAATAAAAACCCTAAAACCCTAACCAACCATAATAAATGTTAATAACACATAAAAATTCTAAAAAATGCTAGTAAATCCTAAAAACACATCTAATAATAATAATAGTAATAATACACGTGCATGTGCACACACATGTGCATGGTTTAAATAATAAATTAGATTGCATGTGCATGTGCATATGCCTGTGAATTTGCATGTGAATGATAATAAATAATAAATAATAATGCACATCCAAGTGCACGTGCATGTGCAGGTGCATGTTCATGTGCATGGTAATAAACAATAAATAATAACCAAGTCCCCATGAATGTGCATTTTCATGTGAATGATAATAAATAAAAAATAATAACACATGTGATAATAGAATAATGCACGTTCATTTCGTGTGCACGTGCATGAGAATAAATAATAATAACACCTCTGATAATAGAATAACACAAGTTCATTTAATTTTCATGTTCATGATAATAAATAATATATAATAACACACATGAATGTGCATTTACATGTAAGGATTATGATAATGTCGCATGCACATGCATGGTAATAAAAAATAAATAACAATGCATGTGCATGTGCATTGGTATTTGATGATACAAACCAAAACAACAACAACAACAGCAAAAATAAAAATAATAATAGAATAACACAAGTGCATTTCATGTTCACGTGCATATTAGTAAATAATAAATAAATAATAATAAAGAAGAACGCACATGCATGTGCATGTGCCTTTAAATTTTATGATAATATTAATAATACTAATTGTAATAATAATAATAATGCATGCACGTGCATGGTAATAAATAATAAATAACAATGTACATGCATGTGAATTTCCATGTGATAATGATAAGGATAATGTTGATAATAATAATAATAATAATAATTGTGATAATAATAATAATAATAAAAGAATAATACAAGTGCATTGAATCTTCCCGTGCATGGTAATAAATAATAAATAATAACGCACGTGCATCTACATTTGCATGTGATGATAGTAATAATGAAAACAGTAGTAATAGTAGTAGTAGTGGTGGTGATAATAGTAGTAGTACCAGTGCATGTGATTATAGAATATTTCATGTGCATTACGTGTGCACGTGCATGGTAATAAATAATAACGCATGTGTATTGCATTTGCATGTGATCATGATGATGATGATGATGATGATGATAATAATAATAATAATAATAACGCATTTCATAATAGAATAACACATGTGCATTGAATGTGCCTTTATGTGCATTCGCATGTGCATTTTCATGTGATGATTATTACAACAACAACAACAACAACCACAATAGTAATAAAAACAATAATAATAACAACGCTTGTGATAATAAAATAATGTGTGTGCATTTCATGTGCACGTGCATGGTAATAAAAATATAATAATAATGAATGTGCATATGCATGTTCATGTGGATGCGATGATGATGATAATAATAATAATAACTATAATAATAAGTTGTAGTTGTTTGAAAAAACAGCAGACATGACAAAACTACTAGAAATGGGGTCTCAAAAAACCTAACATATCACAAAGTCATTAAAAAAGGAATAACGTCTTCTTCGGGTGTCCATTTCCTCCCCTTGAATAGTCAAACTAAATCTCATGGAACGAACTATGATAAAAATAGGTGTTGGAGGCCGAACAGGCACATAGATCAGAAGTTATGACCATTTTATGAAAAATTTGACTCGGATCCGTACACGGAAATGGAGTTTTAGAGGAATTATGTTTGGTTTAAGTGATTTTAGGGTCAACAATATGAATTGAACAATGTTCAATTCATCCTCATATGTAGATCTCTTCGCTACTTTCAATTTCATATGTGGTAGAGCTCAAATGGACAACCGAAGCGAAATTTATGGTCGTTTCAAGTTGGAATTTTTTCGAGTGGTATAACTAATATATCTAATGTTTCATTGATATTATCTTTGTTTCTACTAATCTTGGACCTCACACATCTGACGATATTCTATTTGACGGGTCACAACTCTCAAACGGACAGTAGAAGGAGAAGTTATGTCTATTTTAGTGAGTTGTGGGTTTCTTGGGTTTTTAGGTTCTAGGAGGGTTGCTCAATTTAAAAAGTCAATAACTTCTGATAAGTGTATTCATTTTGGATCTACCACATATGAAATAGAATATTGTGAAAATATACAGACTCTAGTAACCACTGGAACCCATTCTGAGATTCTTCAACCCCCCAAAAGACCCAAAATCCCTTTGGATGGTCAAAAGATTGGCTTCTAATGTCTGTTTTGCAATAACTTCTTCTATGGGTGTGCATTCTGACTCTACCACATATCAAATCGAAGCTTGCGACTAGACCTACACTCCTATAACCACTGAAGCACCTTCTCACAACATTGAAGGCCCAAAAAGGCACTTAAACCCTCCAAAAACTATAACTTCTACTCTGCGAGTCCGTTTTGGCTCTACCTTATATCAAATCGAAGCATTCAACTAAATCTACACATCCATGACCAATAAGAACACCTTATCGTGTTATTAACGTCCTAAAAGGTCCTTAATTCCTCCAAATGACCATAATTCTGCTCTGGGTGTCCGTTTCACCTCTACCACATATCAAATTAAATCTTGTGAGTAGCTCTACACATTTGTGACAACCATTAACAACTAAACAACCCTAAAAACCCATGAATAACCCCGTAAACACTAAAAACCATTAAAAACCACAAAAATTCCTAACAAACCCTAACAAACCCTCTCAAACCCTAACAAACAATAACAAACCCTAAAAAACCCTAACAAACCCCAAAAAACCATAAAAACATAACAAACCCTATCAAACCCTAATAAAAACCTAACAAACCCTAACAAGCCCTAACAAACCCCAAAAAAGCACTAATAAACCTCCAAAAACATGAAGAAACCCTAAAACCCCCTATGAAACCATCATAAATCATAACAAAACCCTAAAACCCCTAAAAACCCTATGAAAACCTAAGAAACACTAACACACCCTTAGAAACCCTAACACACACATAGAAACCTGAACACACCCTTAGAAACCCTAGCACACCCTTAGAAACCCCAACACACCCATAAAAACCCTAACACAACCTTAAAAACCTTAGAAACCATAACACACCCATAGAAACCCAAACCCGCCCATAAAATCCCTAACCCACCCTTAGAAACCCTAGAACACCCTTAGAAACCCTAACAAACCCTTAGACACCCTAAATCACTCTAATAAGAACTAATAAATCCTAAAAACCCTAACAACCAATAATAAATCATAATAAACCCTAATAAACCCTAAAGCCCACTACAAAACCCTAATAATCACAAATAACTCGAAAAAAACCTTAAAATCCCTATTAGACCCCAATAAAAGCTACAAAATACCTAAAAACCCAAATATACAACAAAAATGATATTAAACCCTTAAAAATGCTAATATTTACAAAAAAACCCCTAACAAACCCGCAAAAACATGACAAAACCCTAGACAACCATTAAGTACCCAAAAAGAACCCTAAAACCCTAAAAACCCTAAAAACCCTAAAACCACTAAAAATAAGATAAAACAGAAAAACCCCAAAACAAACATACAAATCCCTAAAAAAACCTCAAAAACCCCTCAAAAAATGCTAAAAATCCTAAAAATCCCTAAAACACTAAAACCCCCTTAAAATCCTAAAAATGCATAACAAAAACCCTAACCAACCCTATGAAATCCTTAAAAACCCTAAAATGCCCTAGAAAAACCCCAAAAACCTCAAAAAAACCCTAATAACCCATAAAGAACACTAAAGAACCCTAAAACCCCCTAGAGAACCACTAAAGCCACTAACAATGCTACATAAACACTAACAATTTCTATAAAAAACCGAAAAATGCTTTAAAACCCACAAAATGAAACAAAACCCCAAAAATGCTAAAATAACCCTAACAAAGCATAAAAAATCCAAAAACAACCATAAAACCCAAAAAAACACATAAAACCCAAACAACTCAAACAAACCGAACTAAACCCTAAAAACCCTAACAAAACCTGAAAAACCCTAACAACCACTAATAACCCCTAAGAACCACTAATATACCCAAATAACCCCTAAAACCCACTATTAAACCCTAAAAACCCTAATAAACACTAATAAATCATAATAACATAAAATAAACCATATCGAACTCTATTAGACCCTAATAAATGCTACAAAAGCCCTAAAACCCCTAATATACAATAATAACACTATTAAACTATAATAATCCTTAAAAATCACTGAAACCCCTAACAAACTAGACAAAATTCTAAAAAACTTCCAAATAATATCCTACAAAACCCTACAACCCACTAATAAACCCTAACAAACTATAATAGCCCCAAAATAAATTGTAACAAACCCTAACAACCCCAACTAAATCATAAAAATTCCTAACAATGCCAAATAAATTGTAACAAACTGAAACAAACCGTAACAAACCCCTAATAAACCGTAATAAACCCTAACAAATAATAATAAACCCTAATAAATTGTAATAATCCAAAATACATGTTACTAAACCCTAATAAATAAAATAAACCCTAATAAATCTTAAATAACCCTAAAACAGGTTTATAAAACCTAGAAAAATATATTAATGCCTACAAAAGCCCCATAAAACCCTAATATAAAATAAGAATGCTAATAAACTGTAAAAAATCCAAAAGAACACTAATAAACACTAAAGAACACAAATAATCCCTAAAGAAAAATATTGAACTCTAAAGAACATTAGAAAACCCTAAAGAACCCAAAAATGCTAAAACACATTATATAAACCCTAAAAACCGCTACAATAACCAAACAAACCCTAAAACACACTAAAAATTCCTAACAACCCCTATCAATCCCAAAAAAACAAATAAACCCACAAACCCCCCCAAAAAACATTAAAATGCCATCAAATACCATAAAACCCCATAAACGCCCATTCACAACCCTTAATAACCCTAAAGAAAACTAAAGACCATAAACAAACATTAAAACCGTAAACAAGGCTTCAAATAGATACATAAACACTAAAAACGTTACATAAACCAATAAAAATGCAACCTAAACCCTAAAAACGCAACATAAACAAAAAAACGTAACATAAACTCAAAAAATGCTACATAAACCCTAAAAGCGCTACATAAACGCTAGAACTGTAACATAAACCTTAAAAAACACAACATAAACCCTAAAAACGTAACATAAACATTAAAAAATGATACATAAAACCTCAAAACACAATATAAACCCAGAAAACACTACATGAACCCTAAAAACGTTACATAAACCCTAAAAAATTCAACATAAATGCTACATCACCCCTAAAAATGCGACATAAACCTAGAAAACTCAACATAAACCCTAAAAATGCTACATAAAACCTAACCCCTAAACACGCTACATAAACCCTAAAAATGTTACATAAACCGTATAAATGATACAAAAAATCTAAAACTGCTAACTAAACCCTAAAAACACTACATAAACACTAAGAATGTGACATAAACTCTAACAATGCTGCACAAACCCAAAAAAATGCTACAAAAACCCTAAAGCCACTTTAAAACCCTCAAAAATATTAAACCCTAATATAACATAATCTAAACAATTAAACCCTAATAAAATCCTAATAAACTCTAACAATCCCTAAAAACACTTTATAACCCCTAAAAACCCAAAGAAACTCTACTCAACCCAAATAAAACCCCATAAATACCTAATAATCCTTAATAAATGATAATAAAACCTAATAAACCCAAAAAAACACGTTAAGAAAACATAAAATACCCTAAACAACACTAATAGACAGTAATGAAAACTAATAAACCCTAATAAACCCCAAAAAAACCCTAAAAATCCCTAATAAACCATAAATAAATCCAAGTAAACCCTACTCAACCCTAACAAACCTTAACACACCATAATAACCCCTAATAAAACCCTACAAAACCCTAGAAATGAAAAAATGCTAGTATACCTTATAAAATCCCTAGAAACCCTGATAAACTCAAATATAACCTAATTAACCCTAAAAACTCATAAAAATAATAAAAACGACCAAAAACAATAAAAATGCGCAATATTATCTAAAAAGACCTAAAAACCCTAATATAACCTAATAAAGACAAAAAATTCCAATGTACATTAAAAATCCCTAAAAACCCTAATAAACAATAATAAACTCTAATATAACCTAAGAAACCCTAAAATGATCATAAAAAAAACAAAATGCTCACAATTAATAAAAACACGCTATATTATCTAAAAAGACCTAACAAACACTAATATAACATAATGAAACAAAAAAAACTAATAAACCCCTAACATACCCTAATAAATCCAAAAAATCCCAAATAAACTCTAAAAAACTAATAAACCCTAATAAACCCATAAGAAACCCCTAAATATACCTTCTAAAACCTAATAAACCTTGACACACAATAAAAAACCTAATAAAACCCAAATGAACCCCAAAAAACAAAAAACATAGACAAACCATTAAAAAGCCCTAGAAACCCTAATAAACCATAATAAATTGAAATAAAAACTAATAAAAAATTAAAAATTCTCACAAACACTAAAAACACGCTAACAAATCCTAAAATGTCATAACATACCCCCATATATATTAACAGAAACTAAAAAACACTCATATACCCTAATAAAAACACTAAAAAACCCTAGTAAACCCTAAAAATCCCTAACAACCCCTAATAAACTGTACTCAACCCTAAACACCCTAAAAGAACCTTAAAGATACCGACTGAAACCTAATAAAACCCTAAAAATACCTACTCTGCCCTAATATACCTTAACACACCATAATAAACCCCACTAAACCCTAAAAATGCAAATATACCATTAAAAAGCACTAAAACCCCTAATAAATTCTAATAATACTTAACAAAGCATAAAAGAGCTAATAAACCCGAATAAACACTACTAAACACTAAAAAACCCTAATATACCCTCTTAAAAATTAATAAAACATAATGAACCATAATAAACCCTAATAAATCTACACATACCTAAATATACCATAATATACCCTAATAAACCCTACTCAATCCTAATAAAACCCAAAAAATACCTAATAAATCCTAATAAACCTTGACACACCATAATAAACCCTAATAAATCCTACACATACCTAAATATACCATAATATACCCTAATAAACCCTACTCAATCCTAATAAAACCCAAAAAATACCTAATAAATCCTAATAAACCTTGACACACCATAATAAACCCTAATAAAATCCTAATAACCCCCACCGAACACTAAAAATTCTAATATTGAATTTAAGAACCCTAAAACCCTAACAAAACATAATAATTGTTAATAACACCTAAAAATCTAAAAAATTGATAGTAAACCCTAAAAATAACTCTAATAGTAATAGTAGCAGTAACGCACGTGCATGTGCATATGCATGTGCATAGTTTAAATAATAAAACATAACGCACGTGTATGTGAATATGCCTACGCATTTGCATGTGAATGATAATAAATAATTACGCATGTGAATTGCATGTGTATGTTCATGTGCATGTGAATGATAATAAATAATAAATAATGATGCACATCCAAGTGCATGTGCATGTGCATGTGCATGGTAATAAACAATAAATAATAACCAAGTCCACAAGAATGTGCATTTCCATGTGAATGATAATAAATAATAAATAATAACACATGTTATAATAGAATAATGAACGTGCATTGCATGTGCACGTGCTTTAGAATAAATAATAATAACACATGTGATAATAGAATAACGCAAGTGCATTGCATTTGCATGTGCACGATAATAAATAATATATAATAATGCACGTGCATGTGAATTTACATGTAATGATAATGATAATGATGCATGCACGTGCCTGGTAATAAATAATAAATAACAACGCACATGTATGTGCATTTGTATTTGACGATACAAACAACAACAACAACAACAACAACAACAACAACAATAATAATAATAATATAATGGAAGTGCATTTCATGTGCACGTGCATAGTACTAAATAATAAATAAATAAGAATAAATAAGAATGCACATGTGTGTTCATTTGCCTTTACATTTGATTATAATAGTAATAATACTAATAGTAATAATAATAATAATAATAACGCATGCAAGTGCATGGTAATAAATAAAAAATAATAACGCACATGCATGTGAATTTGCATGTGATAATTATAATGATAATAATAATGATAATAATAACAATAATAATAATAATAACTGTGATAATAACAGAAATAATAATAATAATAATAATAATAATAATAAATAATAATACATGTGCATTGGATATGTATGTACATGGTAATAAATAATAAATAATAACGCACGTCCATCTACATTTTCCTGTGATGATAGTAATAATAATAATAGTAGTAATAATAGTAGTAGTAGTGGTGATAATAGTAGTAGTACTAATGCAAATGATAATAGAATATTGCATGTGCATTATGTGAGCATGTGTATGATAATAAATAATAACTCCTGTGCATTGCATTTTCATGTGATGATGATGATGATGATGATGATGATGATGATATTAATAATATTAATAATAACAACGCATGTGATAATAGAATAATGAATGTTCATTTAATGTGCATGTATGTGCATTTGGATGTGCATTTTCATGTGATGATAAATACAATAACAACAACAACAACAACAACAAAAACAACCAGAATAACAATAATAACAATAATAATAACAATGCATGTGATAATAAAATTACGTGTGGGAATTGCATGTGCACGTCCATGGTTATAAAAATATAATAATAACGCATGTTCATGTGCATGTGAATTTGCATAAGATGATAATAATAATAATAATAATAATAATAATAATAATAATAATAATAATAATAATAACAGTTATAATAAGTTATAGTTGTTTGAAAAACCGCAAACAGGACAAAAGTGCTAGAAATGGTGTCTCGAAAAACCTACCAAATCGCAGAGTCATTAAAAAAGGCATAACTTCTTCTTCATGTGTCCATTTCCACTTCGTGAATAGTCAAAGTAAATATCATGGAGCTACCTACAATAAAAATAGGTGCCGGTGGCCGAATAGAGACACATATCAGAAGTTATGACAGTTTTAAGAAAATTATGACCGGGATCTGGTCATAGAAATGGAGTTTTGGAGGCCTTCTGATGGGGTTTTTGGATTTTATTGTCCCAAACATGACTTGAACTTTTTTCAAGTTATCCTTCTACATAGATATCTTCGCTTCCTTCGATTTGATATGTGGTAGAGCTCAAACGAACAACCGGAGTGAATGTTATGGCCATTTGAAGTTGGCATTTTTTTGAGTGGAATAACTAATATATCATCTATTTCTTTAATATTCTCACAGTTTTTATTATAATTGGTTCTCACTCGTATCATGAGCTTCGATTTTACTAGTCAAAACCCTCAAAAGTACGCCTTAAGGAGAAGTTATGTCTATTTTAGTGAGTTGTGGGTTTCTTAGGTTTTTAGGCGCTAGGAGGGTTGCTCAATTTAAAACAACAATAACATCTACTATTTGTGTTCATTTGTCTCTACCTCATATAAAATCGAATATTGTAAAAAGATACACACTCTGGTAACCAATATAACCCTTTCCGACATTCTTCAACCCCCAAAAGACCCAAAATCCCTTTAGATGGTCAAAAGATTGGCTTCTGGTGTCCGTTATGCAATAACTTCTTCTATGGGTGTCAGTTTTTCCTCTACCACATATCAAATCGAATCTTGAGACTAGACCTACACTCCTATAAACACTGAAGCACCTTCTCACATCCTTAAAGGTCCAAAAAGTTACTTAATCCCTCAAAAAGATTATAACTTCTACTCCAGGAGTCTGTTTTGCCTCTACCAAATATCAAATTGAAGCTTTCGACTATATCTAGACATATGTGACCAATAGGAACACCATATCACGTTCTTAAATACCCAAAAAATCCTTATGTCCTCCAAATGACCAAAACATGTACTCTGGGTGTCCGTTTCACATCTACCACATATCAAATTGAATCTTGCGACTAGCTCTACACATCTGTGACAACCATGAACAACTAAATAAACCTAACAAACCATGAATAACCCCATAAACACTAAAAACCATTAAAAACCGTTCAAAACCCTAAAAAACCCTATGAAACCCTAACAAACACTATCAAGCCCTAAAAAACCCTAAAAACCCTAAAAAACCCTAACAAACAGTAACAAACCCCAAAACACCCTAAAAAAATAAAAAGCCCTAAAAACCCAAAAAAACCCTAACAATCCCTAACAAACCCCAATAAGAACTAAGAAACCCCAATAAACACAATAAACATGAAGAAACCCTAAAAAACCCTATGAAATCATAAGAAACCCTAACATATCACTAAATACCCTAAAAACCCTAACAAAACCCTAAGCAAACCTAAGAAACAAAAACACACCCTTAGAAACCCTAACACACCCTTAGAAACCCTAGAACACACTTAGAAACCCTAACACACCCATAGAAATCCTACCACAACCTTATAATCTCTTAGAAACCATAGCACACCCTTAGAAACCCTAACGCGCCCATAAAAAACCTAACCCACCCTTAGAAACCCTAACACACATAGAAACCCTATAAAATCATTAGACACCCTAAATCACTCTAATAAGAACTAATAAATCCTAAAAAATCCTACCAAAAAATAATAAACCATTATCAACCCTAATAAACCTAAATCCCACTACTAAATCCTAATAAACACTAATAAATCGTAATAAACCCTAAAAACCCTATTATACCCCAATAAAAGCTAAAAAATACCTCAAACCCAAAATATACAACAAAAATTATATTAAACCATTCAAACTACTAATATTCACAAAAAAACCCTAATAAACCCAGCAAAACCTGACAAAACCCTAAAAAATCATAAAAACCCAAAAAAACACTAAAAACCCTAAAAAACCTAAAAAACCCCCAAACCTTAAAAACCATAAAAAACCATAAAACCCCTAAAAAACCAAAAAAAATCCTAAAAACTCTAATTCCCTTAAAAACAAAAAAAACAAAAACACACAAAAACAAACCTAAACAAACCCTAAAAAACCTCAAAAAAACCGTAAAAAACCCTAAAAAACCTAAAAAACAATAAAAAATCTAAAAATCCTTGAATGCCAAAAAATGCCTTAAAATCCCTAACCAACCCTATGAAACCCTTGAAACCCATAAAACCCCCTATCAAACCCTAAAAACATCAAAAAAACCCCAAATACACCCTAAAGAACCCTAAAAACCCCTAAAACCCTAAAGATCCCTAACGAAACACAAAAGTCACTAACAACGCTACATAAACCTTATAAATTGCTACAAAACCCCAAAAAATGCTTCAAAACCCAAAAATGCAGCAAAACCCCAAAAAACACTAAAATAACACTAACAAAGCATAAAAAATCCAAACACACCCATAAAATCCAAAAAATGCATAAAACCCCAAACAACTCAAACAAACCGTAACAAACCTAAAACCCTAACAAAATCTAACAAACCCAAACAACCACAAATAACCCCTAAGAACCACTAATAAACCCATGTAACCCATAAAACCCACTATTAAACCCTAAAAATCCTAATAAACACTAATAAATTGTAATAATCTGTAATAAACCCTAACAGAATCTATTAGAACCTAATAAAAGATAAAAAATCCCTAAAACTCCAAATATACAATAAAAACACTATTAAACCATAATAAACCCTAATTATCACTAAAAACCCTAACAAACCTGAAAAAAACTACAAAAATATCCAAATAATATCCTTCAAAACCCTACAACCAACTAATAAACCCTAAAAAACCACAATAACCCCAAAACAAATCGTAACAAACCCTAACAACCACAAATAAATTGTAAAAAATCCTCACAATACCAAATAGATCGTAACAAACTAAAACAAACCATAACAAACCCCTAATAAACCCCAATAAATCCGAACAAATCATAATAAACACTAATAAATCATAATAAACCCAAATACATGTTACTAAACCCTAATAAATAAAATAAACCCAAATAAACCCTAATAAATCCTAAATAACCCTAAAAAAGGTTGATAAACCCAAGAAAAAACTATTAAGGCCTATAAAAGCACAATAAAACCCTAATATAGAATAAAAAATGCTAGTAAACTGTAACAAATCCTAAAGAACACTAATAAACCCTATAGAACCCCAATAAACCCTAAATAACCATATTACACTCTAATGAACACTAAAAAACCCTAAAGAACCCAAAAAACGCTAAAACACATTATATAAACCCTAAAAACTGCTACAACACCCAAACATACCATAAAATACATTAACAAACTCTAACAAACCCAATAAATCCCAAAAAACAAATAAACCCATAAAACCACTAAAAAACCATTAAAAAGCCATAAGATACCATGAAAAACCATAAACACCTGTTAACAACCCTTAAAATCCCAAAAAACACTTCAAACCATAAACAACTATTAAAACCCTAAAAAGGCTTCAAATAGTTACATAAACCCTAAAAACGTTACATAAAACCTAGAAAATGCAACAAAATCCGTAAAAATGCAACATAAAAAAAAACGCAACATAAACCCAAAAAACGCTACATAAACCCTATAATTGTAACATAAACCATAAAAAACAAAACATAAACCCTAAAAAACGCAACATAAACATTAAAAAATGCTACATTAAACCTTAAAACACTATATAAACCCTTAAACACAACATGGACCCTAAAAACGTTACATAAAGCCAAAAAAATGCAACATAAAAGCTACATAACCAATAAAAACACTACATAAACCCAGAAAATGCAACTGAAAGTGCGGCCGATTGTCGCCTATCGACCGTTCAAGGTTCCGGTGCTCTGCTAATGTGTATAGCAGCACTCGGGTCGAATCCTCGGCGATGATACTTTGTAGTAGTCGTTTGTTTTTAGTTGATTGTATTTTGATTAGGGGGGTTTGTTTGAAGAGCTTAATTGAAATGATTTATGGATGATGTTTGATTTACCAAATTGATAAAGATTGGGGTGAGTTCATCATTAGGTTAGTTAAGCTTGTGATATCCTCGAGCTTTGCTTTATATTGCATTTAAATTAACACCCATGTCACAAGATGATGTTGATTAGAATTCTTAAGTGTTAAGGCTTTAAACCAAGACTTAACTTAACTTAAGGTTATAATCTCAATCATATTTTATTTATGGTTGTGTATTTATGGTTCCAATAATCCATGGAAACCACATGTTAAACAAAACAAGTCATTAATCCATGACATGTTAAGTCCAACATACACAATGTTAATTCAAAGAATATTCATCGAGCAGAAGCTCTAAATCACTTAACATACCTAAATTATAACTCACCCCAATGAGAGATTTACTCAGCCATTTGGGTGATTAATAATCTGGTAATATATGTTTATGGTGATGAATTATAAAGAGAAGAAAAATAAAGGGACAAGATAAGAGTAGTGTGCCGAACACACACACGAAATAATTTAAGAATCAAAAATGGAATTTCGATTGAATGAGGAAGCTTAAGAAGGGAAGGGGATTGAACTGAATTTAAACTATATTAAGAACATTAATATTAAAATACAGAAGGTGGAAGAGAATAAGAGATATTGAAGAAGTAACTTGCATTAAAACAGAATTACAAAGAAAAAGAATTACAAGATTACAAAAATGAAGAACACAAAAGTAAGTGAAAAGAAAGAGAGGAGGAAAGGTCTCTCAAGTGAAAACTTGAGTATGGCAGGTCCTCCCAAGCCTTTGGCAATGCTTTGGTCGTGCCAATGTGATCTCCTCTCTTCTGAAATGCCAACCCCTCTCAAGGAGAGAAGGGAAGAGTATTTATAGCCCAAGGAGTGGACTGTTTGCATTCCCAATCTGTCCCTCCACTTGCATCGCCAATTTCGCAATTCAGACAGCCGAATCTTCAAATATCTTCTTCTTCAAAGTTGTAGGAAATAATGTTGGCCGACTACTCTCAAAATATGGAGTCATTTGGACGTAAGGATAAAATGTTATGTCCGGTTGAATAAACAAACTTAAACTGTCCATTTCAATCCAGTATTTTTGAAGTCCATAATGTGAAAGGGTTTTTGAATATTAAGATGCCTTCAAATACGAATGTTTTCTTCAACAAAGTCGGCCACATACATCCCCTATTTCACACTGCAAAATCTCAGCTCGCTTGGATGATTACATCAGGAGATATGTCATGCATACTATACTGATTTTCATTCTCGGACAGAATGGTGGGCTGGACTTCAAAGATTCATTTGGGCCCCTTTTACTTGGAGTTGGGCCATGAAATTTTTATCCAAGATGACATGTAGTGTCCCCCGAATTATGGTTGAGATTTAAGGTTTTTGAACTTCTAGATGGAGCCCATTAAATCAATCTTCATGAATAGTCCAGTTTCTTCACAGATTCTTTGGTCTTGTTTGTGAGGACCATATGACCCTTCAAATGGCAGAATTGGATCATGGTTCCTTCTAATGAAATGTTTTATATTGAAAGTAGAATCCTACAAAACAAGAACCACACAATTTGGATCAGTATAGTGATAGTTATAATTAAAACATTAAACTGACTCAATTTGACTACTTCTAAAAATGCTCAAATATTATACTTAATATTAAAACATTAATATTTCACACAAATTATGCACATTTCATATAAAATAAGTAAAGGGGGAATATAATAAGTCATGAAAATATTAATAACATCAACTCCCCCACACTTAGATTTGCGCGTGTCCTCATGTGCAACAAATATAAAAACATGACAAAATCATTTTCACTCACCAACAAATATAAAAATTTTGTTTTCTCCAATCAGGGGAGGTTTAGACTATTTCACTCATCCATATTGAATTCCATCACAAATTTGGTTCACAATAATGCATCAGAAACAATTCATTTTTTCATGTTCAAGGTTTGAATTAGAAAATGTAGGCACTCAAAACTTACTCCTCTCAAGATGATAAAAATGTATTTTAGGAGGTTCACTCATTCACCAACAAAAAGTGAAAATCAAGAGTTTGTAAGAGCTCTCAGCTTCCATTCCCAAATCTAATGTGTACAAGAATCAAGAGGTCTTTTAAGGGGTTTTCAGTGGCTATGGGACGGTAGGTATATAATGTCCAAAGGAAAAGAGGGGTTAAAAACACCAACATGGAAAAATCAATGCACATTTTTTTTGAAATTTGATTTGAAAGGAAATAGAAACACATATTTACAAGGGCATGAATGTGTGCTGAATGAAAAGTGAGGGAGATAGAAAATGGAATAGGGTGAGATGATGGAATATGTACAACATGGAAGACTTCCAATAATGACACAATACAAAAAGATTCAAGTGTTCTTTTTTTTTCTTTTTCTTTTTGCTCTTTTTTTTCGAAAGTTGTGCTTGAAACAAGTCTCACAGTCATCTCCCAACCCATGTTTGATCTTCTCATGGAACTAATAGTAGTTATAACACGATCAAAGGTTGATGATGAATGATTTTTGACCCACCCAAGACACAACCCATTCCTTTTTTTCATCATTTTTTTAATATAATTTTTTTTCATTTTTTTTGAACACTTTTAAATGACTTTTGTACAAATGACAATTACACATATACACCCCAAAGCTCACATAATTACAACCTCTCCCCCACACTTGAATGGATGCTTGCCCTCAAGCATATGATGACACATTGGAAATCAATGAAAGTACGCCCAAAAATGAAGTCCATTCCCCCCACACTTAAATTTCAATAAATTGTACAATGAAAATCCATGAAGATGTTGGGTGGGACAAGGTATTAGGCTTGTAATGTGGCTATCAAAAGAAAGGTTTTCATAGGCTCAAAGTGGATTTCAAAAGTAGGATCAATGTAAGGGTAACAGGAGGCTATTTGGCTATTCTGATTCTCATGTGGCTTAGAAAATGCCTCTATCATATTAATGCACACAAAAGATGGAAATTCATATCGAAGGTCCACAAACTCAAGACTCACAATCAGTGGTGAAGACACACAATGAAAAAGATGGCCATAGATGACCTTGGCATGAATGCTAATGTTATTCCTCACGGTAGGGGAGAATCATTTTCCACCAAAAATTGTTCATTCAAAATGTTTGTTATTGACACAAAATTGTTTACCCAAGTTTGAGATAAAAATTCAATATATTTGAGTTTAAAACAAGCCTTTTGACTCCCCAAAATGGTTGGACAAAATTTCAAAACTAGATGGTGAGTAAGCATGACTCTTTTTTTGTAATTTTTTTAAGTAATTGTGTTTTTTGTTTTTTTTTTGTTTTTAAGGTTGTTTTTTTTAAAATACACACCCACACAAGAAAGATAAAAAGAAAGGGTTTGATGAATAAAGTGGTAACAAAATTAAAGAGAGAGGAAGAAGAAGAAAGAGGTAGAGAGAGGAAGAGATAGAGAGAGAGTTAAAGGGAAAGAGGTGCCCCCTGGTTTGGATTTGGCGGGTCTCCATCCAGTGGTGGTTCTATTGAAGTGGATGGGGTTTCGATGGAAGTCGACGTGGTTCCTGGATTGTGAGACCTCTCATGGTGATGCTTTAACCGATGTCCGTTAACCGTGAATGTTCTTTTTGAAGAAGGGTCTTGGACTTGCACTGCACCAAATGGGTAAACATTAGTAATAATAAAAGGTCCATCCCAACGAGAATTGAGCTTACCTGGGTGAAGTCGAAATCGAGAATTGAAGAGCATTACCTTTTCACCTTCATGAAATACCTTTCGAAGAATGTGCTTGTCATGGAGTGACTTTGACTTTTCTTTGTAGAGAATGGAGTTCTCATATGAATCGAGTCGAAGCTCCTCCAATTCAGTCAACTGCAACAATCTTTCTTCACCAGATTTTTCACAATCAAAATTACAAGTTTTGATAGCCCAAAATGAATTATGTTGGATTTCAACTGGTAAATGACAAGCTTTACCAAAAACTAGCCTAAATGGAGACATCCCAATGGGTGTCTTATAGGCTGTTCGATAGGCCCAAAGTGTTTCACCAAGTCTATCGGGCCAGTCTTTTCTTGTGGACTTAACAATTCTTTCAAGCACTCTTTTCACTTCTCTGTTAGAAAGATCAGCCATTCCATTTGTTTGAGGGTGATATGCAGTGGATGTTTTATGTACAACCCCATTCTTTTTCAAAAGTGACTCCATGGTTCTATTACAGAAATGAGTTCCTAAGTCACTTATCAAAGCACGTGGTGTTCCGAATCGATGGAAGATATGGGTTTTGAGGAACTCACTCACAGTTTGAGCATCATCTTTCCTAGTGGGTTTGGCCTCGACCCACCTAGAAACATAATCGACCGCAAGAAGAATGTATGAGAATCCATTGGAAGGGGGAAATGGTCCCATGAAATCGATGCCCCAAACATCAAAAAGCTCACAGAAGATTAATGGCTTTTGAGGCATTTCGTTTCTTTTGGAAATTGTACCAAACTTTTGGCAAGTGGGACATGATTGACAGAACTCGTGTGAGTCCTTGAAGAGTGAAGGCCAAAAGAATCCAGAATCTAGGACCTTTCGAGAAGTCCTTTGTGGTCCAAAGTGGCCACCTCCAGGCAATGAGTGGCAGAATTCCAAGATGGAGGATTGTTCAGTTTCATCAACACATCTCCTGATTACCATGTCAGCCCCGATTTTCCAAAGTTTATTATCTTCCCAAAAATAATGCTTTGAATCACTTTTCATCTTTTCTTTTTGTTCTTTTGAAAAATATTCAGGGAAAACACCGGAAACCAAGTAATTGACAATTGGGGCATACCATGGTAACTTTGGAGTGAGACAGGAGAGGTGTTCAGTTGGAAATTCAGGATCAATTATTTCAGAATGAGAAGAATTAGAAATTCTACTCAGGTGGTCAGCCACAGGGTTTTCTTTTCCAGGTTTATCTTTTATCACAAGGTCAAACTCTTGGAGCATTAAAATCCATCTTATTAGCCTTGGTTTGGAATCACTTTTCTTAAGTAAGAACTTTAATGCTGAGTGGTCCGTGAAGATGATGATTTTGGCACCTAAGAGATAGGGCCGGAATTTATCCAAGGCAAAAACCACAGCTAAAAGTTCTTTTTCAGTCACAGTGTAGTGTGATTGAGTTTCATCCAATGTTTTTGAGGCATAAAAGATGACATGAGGAATGTTTTCTCTTCTTTGACCAAGAACAGCCCCAATGGCCCTATCAGAAGCATCACACATCAATTCAAATGGTAAGGACCAATCTGGGGGTTGGATTATTGGAGCAGATGTGAGAGCATATTTGAGTTCAATGAAGGCTCTCTTGCAAGCCTCATCAAAATTGAATGTGACATCATTTTGAAGTAAACGAGTGAGTGGGAGGGAAATCTTGCTGAAGTTCTGAATGAATCGCCGATAGAAACCGGCATGACCAAGGAAGGACCGAATGTCTCGAACTGATTTGGGTTCAGGAAGTGATTGGATCACCTCAATTTTGGCTGGATCAATTTGAATACCTTCTTGAGAAATTATGTGCCCTAGAACAATCCCATTTGAAACCATGAAGTGACATTTTTCAAAATTCAGCACAAGGTTGCACTTGACACACTTTTGAAGGACCAAAGAGAGTGAAAGTAAGCAAGATTCAAATGACTCGCCATAAATGGTAAAGTCATCCATGAATACCTCCATGCAATTCTCAATGAATTCAGAAAAGATACTCATCATACACCGCTGGAATGTTGCAGGAGCATTACAAAGGCCAAAAGGCATTCTCCTATAGGCATAGGTTCCAAAGGGGCAAGTGAATGTGGTCTTTTCTTGGTCTTGAGGTGCGATTGGAATTTGGAAGTAGCCGGTGTAACCATCAAGAAAGCAATAGTGTGACTTTCCGGCCAATCTCTCAAGAATTTGGTCAAGGAAGGGAAGTGGGTAGTGATCTTTTCGTGTTTCAGCATTCAATTTGCGATAATCGATGCACACACGCCATTTGTTTTTCACTCGAGTTGTGACCACTTCTCCATGTTCATTTGTGACAACTGTTATCCCGCCCTTCTTAGGAACGACTTGAATTGGACTAACCCATTCACTATCAGAAATTGGGTAGATAATACCAGCTTGAAGAAGCTTGGTAATCTCTTCCCTAACTACCTCAAGTATGAGTGGATTGAGTCTTCTTTGAGGTTGCCTAATTGGTTTGGATGATTCCTCTAGATGGATGTGATGCATGCAAAGGGCAGGGTTGATTCCTGGAATATCCTCTAGGGTCCAACCTAAGGCATTTTTGTTTTCTTCTAACACTTGAACAAGTTGGGACTCCTCAGTTTCAGAAAGTGAAGCAGAGATAATGACAGGGTAGGAGGGATCATGGAAAAGGAATGCATACTTGAGGTGTGAAGGAAGTGGTTTTAGATCAGTTTCAGCCTTGATTTGAGAGCTAGACATGTTAGGAGTAGGATAAGGGATTCCAGATGGGTTTGGATCATTTTCCTCAACACTGTCCAAGGTGGAGCAGTAGAGATCAGAGTTGATGTGGGATTCAAGAGAGTTTTCAAGTTCCTCTAGATTGATGGAGTCTATGAATGAGAGGTCCACATCAACTTCACCATTTATGACTTTGTTAATCATGGTTCAGATTTCACAAGATCCTTTATCATTAGAACATGAAGAACATGGTGGATTGGGGTTCGATTGAATCTTAGAATTGTCCTCAAAAGCATGGATTGAGAATGCAGAGTGATCCTCAGATGGGTATCGCATGGCTTGGAAAATGTTGAACTTGACCAGTTGGTCACCGAATTCCATGGATAAGATGCTTGAGTGGACATCAATCTTGGTTCTCGCAGTCATGAGGAATGGTCTTCCTAGAATTAGGGGATATCGAGAAGACGTCGTCTCACCTTCCATGTCAAGGACATAGAAATCAGCTGGGAAGATAAGATCATTGACCCGAACAAGAACATCCTCAATTATCCCCTCAGGACTGGCAGTGCTTCGATTGGCTAATTGAATGACAATACCCGTTGGGTGCAAGGGACCTAGACCAAGGTTGGAGAAAATGGATTTGGGCATGACATTAATTGAGGCTCCTAGGTCTATGAGTGCATCATCAAAGTTGGAACTCCCTATTTGACATGGAACCGTGAAGGTCCCTGGATCTTTGCACTTCATGGGAATGGACTGTTGAGTTGAAACATTTTCAATGTTCCTAAGTTGCCTCTTATGGGTGCACAATTCCTTAAGAAACTTGGCATACTTAGGGATTTGTTTGATGGAATCTAAGAGGGGGATGTTCACTTCAACACCTCTAAACATGTCAAGCATTTCAGGATCAGGTTCAAAGGACTTCTTAGGCTTGGAGATGGCTTGAGGAAAAGGAATTGGGTTCCTAAGTGGAATGGAAGAAGGTGAAGGAGTGGATTCAAGTTCCTTTTCCAGCTTTTTGTTCTTTTCATTTTCTAGATCAACATCGAAAGGGGGGTTTGAGGATTTATCTTGAGGCATAGCAAGTTGCTTTCCTGATCTAAGTGCAATTGCACTTACATTACCCTTGGGGTTGGGTAATGGTTGAGCTGGGAGTTGGGATGAATTGGATGGTTGTTGCTGGCTAAGGTGGGATGCAAGTTGACCTATTTGGGTTTCAATGTTCTTTAGGCTAGAACGGGTGAAGGAAGCAAGATCCTCTATAGCACTTTCCCATGGTTGTTTAGAAGAAGAGGCATTTCCCAAATTGGGTTGGCCTTGATTTTGGTTCTTGGGAAAGCGATTGTATTGGGTGGGGAATTGGGAAGGCTCGTTAGGATAGTGGAATCCAGGAGGAGGATTGCTCTTTTGAGGTTGAGGAACAAAAGGATAAGGTTGATGGAAGTTACCACCACCTTGACCATATTGGAATTGGTTTGGGTTTTGAGGAGGGAATTGAGGAGGATGAGAAATGGGATTACCATACCTCAGAGGTGGGTTAAAGGTAGAAGAGAAGGGCTCAGAGTGGGGTTGGTTGAAGTTTCTAACAAACTGACCTGATTGTTGAGGGTTGAAGTTTCGCTGAGCATATGTCGCATTGAGCTCCATTGGACTAGATGAATCAGAAGGATCATCTTGAATTTGTGGACATGTGTCAGTCGGATGAGATGGAGAGTTGCAGATTCCACAATTCTTGATAGGTCCAGGGAATAGTGACTGTGGAGAAGATGAGGTTGGGGCTTTGGTAGCCACCGCTAGTTGACGCACAAGACCTGTAAGTTCGCTCATCCACTCAGTCATCTTGTTGGGCTCTATGGATTGATTCTCTTGGGCTAGTTTCACTTGAGCATGTGCTCGAGTATGGAATTGCTGCGTGTTTGCAGCCATGTTGCTTATGAGTTCTCTTGCAGCTGCAGGAGTTTTATCAACAAGAGCACCGCCACTTGCGGCATCAATGAGAGTTCGCTCCATAGCCAATAACCCCTCATAGAAGTATTGGATCAGGAGTTGGTCAGGGATTTGATGGTGTGGACAAGTTTCCACAAGCTTTTTGAACCTCTCCCAATACTCATGGAGTGATTCATTAGGGAATTGACGGATGCCGCTTATTTCCTTTCGGATAGAAGCTGTTCGGGAAGCGGGAAAGAACTTCTCAAGGAAAAGTCTCTTCATGTCAACCCATGAGTTTATGGAACCAGGTGGGAGGTAGTAGAGCCAAGACATGGCAGAATCTGCTAGGGAAAAGGGGAAAGCTCTAAGCTTGATTTGTTCTTCAGAAACCCCTTGAGGTTTCATGGTTGAGCAGACCACTTGGAACTCTTTGAGGTGAAGATGAGGATCCTCAATGGCTAGCCCGTGAAAATGAGGTAGAAGATGAATCAAACCCGATTTGAGTTCGAAGTCAGCTTCAATGTTTGGATATTGAATACCAAGAGGTTGGTAATTCATATCAAGGGCAGCAAGTTCTTTCAATGTTTGTTCCCTAGGATTGGCCATATCTAATTCAATTGGTTGAATGAGGACTGGTTCTTGAATTATTTGAGTATCTCTTATGTTCCTCCTAAGTTGGCGAAGTGTTCGCTCAATTTCAGGGTCAAACAAATCCGAGGGATTGTTTGGAAGGCTACGGGGCATTCAGAGAGATTTTTGAAGAAAGAGGAAGACGGGTTTTTCTTTGTATTTTTTCAGTTTATGATTTTTATGAGAAGACGGGTTTTTCTTTGTGTTTTTTTTTCAATTTTTTTTTAAAAAATTTGTTTTTTTTTTGTGTTTTCTTGACAATAACCAGAAGCTAATGACTACTTAAAGCACCATCCCCGGCAACGGCGCCATTTGAAAGTGCGGCCGATTGTCGCCTATCGACCGTTCAAGGTTCCGGTGCTCTGCTAATGTGTATAGCAGCACTCGGGTCGAATCCTCGGCGATGATACTTTGTAGTAGTCGTTTGTTTTTAGTTGATTGTATTTTGATTAGGGGGGTTTGTTTTCAGAGCTTAATTGAAATGATTTATGGATGATGTTTGATTTACCAAATTGATAAAGATTGGGGTGAGTTCATCATTAGGTTAGTTAAGCTTGTGATATCCTCGAGCTTTGCTTTATATTGCATTTAAATTAACACCCATGTCACAAGATGATGTTGATTAGAATTCTTAAGTGTTAAGGCTTTAAACCAAGACTTAACTTAACTTAAGGTTATAATCTCAATCAGATCTTATTTATGGTTGTGTATTTATGGTTCCAATAATCCATGGAAACCACATGTTAAACAAAACAAGTCATTAATCCATGACATGTTAAGTCCAACATACACAATGTTAATTCAAAGAATATTTATCGAGCAGAAGCTCTCAATCACTTAACATACCTAAATTATAACTCACCCCAATGAGAGATTTACTCAGCCATTTGGGTGATTAATAATCTGGTAATATATGTTTATGGTGATTAATTATAAATAGAAGAAAAAGAAAGGGACAAGATAAGAGTAGTGTGCCGAACACACACACGAAATAATTTAAGAATCAAAAATGGAATTTAGATTGAATGAGGAAGCTTAAGAAGGGAAGGGGATTGAACTGAATTTAAACTATATTAAGAACATTAATATTAAAATACAGAAGGTGGAAGAGAATAAGAGATATTGAAGAAGTAACTTGCATTAAAACAGAATTACAAAGAAAAAGAATTACAAGATTACAAAAATGAAGAACACAAAAGTAAGTGAAAAGAAAGAGAGGAGGAAAGGTCTCTCAAGTGAAAACTTGAGTATGGAAGGTCCTCCCAAGCCTTTGGCAAAGCTTTGGTCGTGCCAATGTGATCTCCTCTCTTCTGAAATGCCAACCCCTCTCAAGGAGAGAAGGGAAGAGTATTTATAGCCCAAGGAGTGGACTGTTTGCATTCCCAATCTGTCCCTCCACTTGCATCTCCAATTTGGCTATTCAGACAGCCGAATATTCAAATATCTTCTTCTTCAAAGTTGTAGGAAATAATGTTGGCCGACTACTCTCAAAATATGGAGTCATTTGGACGTAAGGATAAAAAGTTATGTCCGGTTGAATAAACAAACTTAAACTGTCCATTTCAATCCAGTATTTTTGAAGTCCATAATGTGAAAGGGTTTTTGAATATTAAGATGCCTTCAAATCCGAATGGTTTCTTCAACAAAGTAGGCCGCATACATCCCCTCTTTCACACTGCAAAATCTCAGCTCGCTTGGATGATTACATCAGGAGATATGTCATGAATACTATACTGATTTTCATTCTCGGACAGAATGGTGGGCTGGACTTCAAAGATTCATTTGGGCCCCTTGTACTTGGAGTTGGGCCATGAAATTTTTATCCAAGATGACATGTAGTGTCCCCCGAATTATGGTGGAGATTTAAGGTTTTTGAACTTCTAGATTGAGCCCAGTAAATCAATCTTCATGAATAGTCCAGTTTCTTCACAGATTCTTTGGTCTTGTTTGTGAGGACCATATGACCCTTCAAATGGCAGAATTGGATCAGGGTTCCTTCTAATGAAATGTTTTATATGGAAAGGAGAATCCTACAAAACAAGAAACACACAATTTGGATCAGTATAATGATAGTTATAATTAAAACATTAAACTGACTCAATTTGACTACTTCTAAAAATGCTCAAATATTATACTTAATATTAAAACATTAATATTTCACACAAATTATGCACATTTCATATAAAATAAGTAAAGGGGGAATATAATAAGTCATGAAAATATTAATAACATCAGCAACATAAACCCTAAAAAATGCTACATAAAACCTAAACCCTAAACACGCTCCATAAACCCTAAAAACGTTACATAAACCCTAAAAATGATACATAAAATCTTAAACCACTAATTAAACCCTAAAAATGCTACATAAACACTAAAAATGCTACAAAAACTCTAACAACGCTTCACAAACCCTAAAAATGCTACAAAAACCCTAAAGATGCTAACAAACCCTCAAAAATATTAAACCCTAATATACAATAATATAAACAATTAAACCCTAATAAACACATAATAAACTCTAATAATACTTAAAACACCTTATAATCCCAAAAAACCCCTAATAAACTCTACTCAACCCTAATAAACCCCCAAAAATACCTCATAAACCCTAATAAATGATAATAAAACCTAATAAACCCTAAAAACTCTTTAAGAAAACCAAAACAACCCTACTAACCCAAATAGACACTAATAAACAGTAATAAATGCTAATAAGCCCCCAATAAACCCTAAAAAGCTCTAATAAACCTTAAATAAAGACAAATAAACCCTACTCAGCCCTAAGAAACCATAACACTCCATAATAACCCCTAATAAAACCCTAAAAACCCTAGTAATGAATAACAGGCTAGTATACCTTAAAAAATACCTAGAAACCCTGATAAACTCTAATATAACCAAATAAATCCTAAAAATGATCACAAACAATAAAAAAACAATCACAAACAATAAAAACGTGTTGTATTAACTAAAAAGACCTAAAAACACTAATATAACCTAATAAAGACAAAAAATGATAATATACCTTAAAAATCCCTTGAAATTATAATAATCCATAATAAACTCTAACCTAACCTAAGAAACCCTAAAAATGGTCACAATCAAAAACAAAATGCTCAAAAACAATACAAACCTGCTATATTATCTAAAAAGACCTAACAAACACTAATATGACCTAATAAAACAAAAAAACTAATAAACCCCTAACAAACCATAATAAACCCTAAAAATCCCTAATAAACCCTAAAAAACTAATATACCCTAATAAATCCATAATAGAACCCAAAAAATAACTTCTCCACCCTAATAAACTTTGACACACCATAATAAAACCTAATAAAACCCAACTAAACCCCAATAAACAAAAAAACACAAACAAACCATTAAAAAGATCTAGAAAACCTAATAAACCATAATAAATTATAATAAAACCAAATACACCATAAATAATGATCACAAAAACAAAAAAAATTCTAATAAAACCTAAAAAGTCCTAACAACCCCTCTTATATATTATCAAAAACTAAAAAACTCTCATATACCCTAATAAAAACACTAATAAACCCATGTAAACCCTAAAAATCCCTAACAAACCCTAATAAACACTAATAAACCCTAATAAAACCCTAATGATACCTACTCAACCCTAATAAACTTTAACACACCATAATAAACCCCACTAAACCCTAAAAAACGAAAATATACCATTAAGAAGACCTAAAACACCTAATAAATGAAAATAAAACCTAACAAAGCTTAAAAGCACCAATAAACCCGAATAAACACAACTAAACCCTAAAACCCCCTAATATACCCTCTTAAAAATAAATAATCCATAATAAACTGTAATAAACCCTAATAAATCCTAAACATACCCAAATATACCATAATATACCCTAATAAACCCAACTCAATCCTAATAAAACCTTAAAAAACATAATAAACCCTAATAAACCTTGACACTCCATAATAAACCCAAATAAAATCCTAATAACCCCCACCAAACACTAAAAAATGCTAATATACCATTAAAACCCTTAAAACCTTAACAAACCATAATAAATGTTAATATCACCTAAAAATCCTAAAATATGCTAGTAAACCATAAAAATACCTCTAATAATAATAATAGTAATAATACATGTGCATGTGCATATGAATGTGCATGGTTTAAATAATAAATAATAACACACGTGCATGTGCATATGCATGCGCATTTGCATGTGAATGATAATAAATTATAAATTATAAATAGTAATGCATGTGAATTTCTTGTGTATGTGCATGTGAATTTGAATGATAACAAAAAATAAATAATAACGCACATAGAAGTGCATGTGCATGTGCATGTTCATGTGCATGGTAATAAACAATAAATAATAACCAAGTCCACATGAATGTAGATTTGAATGTGAATGATAATAAATAATAAATAATAACACATCTGATAATAGAATAATGCACGTGCATTGCGTGTGCACACTACTTCAAAAATGGTCTTTATCAGCGCTTGAAAAGTGAATTAATAGCGCTCAAAAAAGCGATGTTAATCGAGGTGAGGATATAGGGGGGGGGCCTTTTATCATTGCTTTTTTTAGCGCTAATAAAAGGGGAATTTTATCAGCACTTCTAAAGAGCACTGATAAAAGTCAAAATAAAAAATAAAAAAAAAAATAAATTAAAAAATATTTTTATAATGCGGGGGTGGGGGTGGGGGTAGCTTTTAACAGTGAATCACCCCTATCAGCGCTAGGTGGACCCCCCTCAATCTCTCACGTGCGTTGCCCTTCGCGTGAATCGCCCACATGCACACACCTCCTTGCTTCCACCTGAACTTGAACCCGTGACTTCCCCCCTTGCGTGCCTGCACCTTTACTACTAAGCCATTTTGTTTTTTCTATATTTAATGATATATCTATTTATTTATATATATATTTATATTTATTCTTATATTAATACAGATTCATATTAATATAAATATATTTAGTTATATTAAGACATATTTATTCACATGTTAGTATATATATATTCATTCTTATATTAATATATATTTTCATTAATATGTTTTTTATCTGTATATTTATTTTTTATATTAATATATATTTATAAGATTAGTTTTAAATACATTTAAAAAATATGCTTTTATGTGTGTTTATAAATAAATAAATACATACATATATACAACACACACACACACACACACACAGACACATATATATTTACGAAAAAATACATATATATGTGTATTTGAAATGGAATAGATTGTTAAAACGACCATAACTTCTAATCTAGAAGCTCATTTCAACTCCACAACTAGTCCAATCGAAGAAAATGAAACAATCTTCGATATAATATGTGGTACAGGTCTAACAGACATCCGGATCAGAAGTTATACATGTTTGAATGTTAACAAATTGGGGTATCCCAACTAAAGCCACTAACAACGCTACATAAACCCTATCAATTGCTACAAAAAACCAAAAAATGATTTAAAACCTAGAAAACACAGAAAAACCCCAAAAAACGCAAAAATAACCCTAACAAAGCATAAAAAATACAAACATACCCATAAAACCCAAAAAAAGGCAGAAAACCCCAAACAACTCAAACAAACCGTAATAAACCCTAAAAACCCTAACAAAACCTAAAAAACCCTAACAACCACTAATAACCCCTATGAACCACTAATAAACCGTAATAACCCCTAAAACCCACTATAAAACCCTAAAAACACTAATCAACACTAATAAATCATAATAACCTGTAATAAACCCTAAAAAACTCTATTATACCACAATAAACTCTACAAAATCCCTAAAACCCAAAATATACAATAAAAAACACTATTAACCCATAATAAACCCTAATAATCACTAAAATCCCTAACAAACCCAACAAAACGCTACAAAAACCTCTAAATAGTAGCCTACAAAACCCTACAACCCACTAATAAACCCTAACAAACCCTAATAACCCCAAAACAAATCGTAACAAACACTAAAAACCCCAAATAAATCTTAACAAATCCTAACAATGCCAAATACATCGTAACAAACTGAAACAAGCCATAAAAAACCCCTACTAAACTGCAATAAACCCTATCAAAGAATAATAAACCCTAATAAATCGTAATAAAACCAAATAAACGTTACTAAACACTAATAAATAAAATAAACCCTAATAAATCCTAAATAACCCTAAAAAAGGTTGATAACCCCTATAAAAAGATATTAATGCCTACAAAAGCCCAATAAAACCCTAATATACAATAAAAAATAAAATAAATTGTAACAAATCCTAAAGAACACTAATAAACCCTAAAGAACCCTCATAAAACCTAAAGTACCATATTAAACACTAAAAAACACTAAAAATCCCAAAAGAACCCAAAAAATGCTAAAACACATTATATAAACCCTAAAAACCACTACAATACACAGACAAACCCTAAAACACACTAAAAAAACTTAACAACCCCTTTCAATCCCAAAAAAACAAATAAACCCATAAAACCCCCAAAAAACCATTAAAAATCCATCAGATACAATAAAAACCCATAAACACCTGTTAAAAACCCTTAAAAACCCTAAAAACACTACAAAGCATAAACAAAAATTAAAACCCTAAAAAAGGCTTCAAATAGATATATAAACCCTAAAAAAATTAAATAAACCCTAAAAAATGCAACAAAAACCCTAAAAACGCAACATAAATAAAAAAATGCAACATAAACCCAAAATACACCACATAAACCCTAAAATCACTACATAATCCCTAGAACTGTAACATAAACCCTAAGAAACACAACATAAACAAAAAAACGCAACATAAACATTGAAAAACACCACATAAAACCTTAAAACACAATACAAACCCTAAAAACACTCCATGAACCCTAAAAATGTTACAAAAACCCTAAAAAAATCAACATAAACGCTACATCACCCTTAAAATTCTACATAAACCCAGAAAATCCGACATAAACCCTAAAAAATGGTATATAAAACCTAAACCCTAAACATGGTACATAAACCCTAAAAATGCTACACAAACCCTAAAATGATATATAAAATCTTAAACCACTAACTAAACCCTAAAAACACTACATAAACACTAAAAATGCAACATAACTTCTAATAACTCTACACAAACCCTAAAAAATGCTACAAAAACCGTAAAGACGCTTTAAAACCATCAAAAATACTAAACCCTAATATACCATAATATAAAACATTAAACCCTAATAAACCCCTAATAAACTCTAATAATCCCTCAAAATACCTTATAATCCCTAAATACCCTAAGAAACTCTACTCAGCACTAATAAAACCCCAAAAATACCTAATAAACCCTAATAAATGATAATAAAACTTAATAAACCCTAAAAACACGTTAAGAAAAACTAAACAGCCCTATCCAACCCTAATAGACACTAATAAACACTAATAAACCTTAATAAACCACAAACAAAATCTAAAAAGCCCTAATAAACCATAAATAAAGCGAAATAAGCCCTACTCAACCCTAACAAACCTTAACACACCATAATAACCAATAATAAAACCCTATAATACCCTAATAATGAAAAAATGCTAGTATACCTTAAAAAATCACAAGATGCCCTAATAAACTCTAATATAACCTAATAAACCCTAAAAACTCTCAAAAACAGTAAAAAACGATCGCAAACAATAAAAACTCGCTATATTACCTAATAAGACCTAAAAACACTAATATAACTTAATAAAGACAAAAATGCTAATATAACTTAAAAATCCCTAGAAACACTAATAAACCATAATAAACTCTAATATAAACAAAGAAACCCTAAAATGATCACAAACAAAAACAAAACTCTCACAAACAACAAAAACATTCTATATCATCTAAATAGACCAAACAAACACTACTATAACCAAATAGAACAAAAAAACTAATAAAACTCTAACAAACCCTAATAAACCCTAAAAATTAATAATAAACACTAATAAGAATGAATAAACCCTAATAAAACCCTAATAAAACCCTAATAAAAACCTAAAAATACCTTCTGAACCCTAATAAACCTTGACACACCATAACAAAACCTAATAAAACCCAACTAAACCCCAATAAACAAAAAAACGCAAATAACCCATTAAAATCCCCAGAAACACTAATAAACCATAATAAATTCAAATAAAATCTAATAAACCCTTAAAAATTTTCACAATCACTAAAAACAGGCTAATAAAACCTAAAAAGTTATAACAAACCCCCATATATATTAACAAAAACTAAAAAACACTAATATACCCTAATAAAAACACTACCAAACCCAAGTAAACCCTACAAATCCCTATCAAACCCTAATATACCATAATCGACCCTAATAATCCCTAATAAAAGCTTAATGATACCGACTCACCCCTAATAAAACCCTAAAATACCTACTCAACCCTAATAAACCTTAACACACCATAAAAAACATAATAAACGCCATTAAACCCTAAAATATTTACCATTAGAAATCCCAAAAAACCCTATTAAATGCTAAAAAAACCTAAAAAAGCTGAAAAGCGCTAATAAACCCGAATAAATACTACTAAACACTAAAAACCCTAATGTACTCTCTTAAAAACTAATAAACCATAAAGAACCATAAGAAACCCTAATAAATCCTAAACAAACCCAAATATACCATAATATACCATAATATACCCTAAAAACCCAACTCAATACTAATAAAACCCTAAAAATACCTAATAAAACCTTATAAACCTTGACACACCATAATAAAAGCTAATAAAATCCTAATAACCCCCACCAAACCCTAAAAAATGCTAATATACCGTTAAAAACCCCTATAACCCTAACAAACCATAATAAATGTTAATAACACCTAAAAATCCTAAAAAATGACAATAAACCCTAAAAATACCTTTAACAATAATAGTAGTAATAATGCATGTGCATGTGAATATGCATGTTCATGGTTTAAATAATAAATCATAACGCACGTGCATGTGCATATACATGCGCATTTTCATGGGAATGATAATAAATAATTAATTATAAATAATAAAGCATGTGAATTTCATGTGTATGTGCATATGCATGTGGATGATAATAAATAATAAATAATAACGCACATCCAAGTGCATGTGCATGTGCATGTGCATGTGCATGGTAATAAACAATAAATAATAACAAATTCCGCATGAATGTGCATTTGCATGTGATTGATAATAAATAATAAATAATAACACATGCGATAAAAGAATAACGTGAGTGCATTGTGTGTGCACGTGCATGAGAATAAATAATAATAACACATGTGATAATAGAGTAAAGAAAGTTCATTTCATTTTAATGTGTGTGGTAACAAATAATATATAATAACGCTCACGTATGTATATTTACATGTAATGATAATGATAATGAGGCATGCACATACATGGTAATAAATAATAAATAACAACGTATGTGCATGTGCATTTGTATTTGATGATACAAACATTAAAAATAATAATAATAATAATAATAATAATAATAATATTACTAATAGAATAATGCAAGTGCATTGCATGTGCACGTGCATAGTAGTAAATGATAAATACATAATAGTAAATAAGAACGCACATGCATGTGCATGTGCCTTTGCATTTGATAATAATATTAATAATACCAATTTTAATAATAATAATAGTAATGCATGCACGTGCATGGCAATAAATAATAAATAAAAAAACACATGCGTGTGGATTTGCATGTGATAATGAAAATAATAATGATAATGATAATAATAATAATAATAATAATAATAATAATAACAACTATGTAAAGACCCGTAAAATTCAAGGAATTTTTTTTCTTAATTTTCTTGGGAATTTTACAAGAACGCAGTTTCTGACGGCACCTGATTCCGAGACTCGGTGTGCCCGGAATCATTTTCCAGAGTTTAGCTCGGGTACATTCAGTGAACGAACGAGCGGGTTTTTCTAACTTTTGAACCGGTGCTCAAAATCGAATTTCGAGGGAACCAATGGAATCACAGCACTGGTAATTTCTTAGAAACACTTTTTCCAGAGTTGCGTTTGCTCAGGTGTGGTTTTTAATTTTTGGGGTTAAGTTAAGGAATAAAATAAAAGTGGTGTGGCATTTTATTTTATTTTACTTAAAGCGGCTTAACCTAAGTTAAGCGGATAATATGGGACCCACAATGTCCTACCCACTTGGTATGATATTTGTGAGGTGGGGCCCGCATTAGCCCCTCCATTTCTTTCCCTCTAAGTAACGCACCCGCACCCCCATTTTTTTCATAAAGTCAAACCGTGCGTTTATTTTGGTTAAGAAACGCCACATTAATTTGGGTGGTTAAATCGTTACAATTAATTCATTGAATTAATTGTTCGTTTCGTTTATTTTGAATTTCAAATGCCTAGGATATGTTAAAAAAATAAGTGTTGAACTTATTTTATTTTGTTGGAATCCTGGTTGTGGGAGCCTTTGGGAGAAAAAAGAGAAGTCTTGAGGATTCTTCGTCCTTCGATGAAGAACGCGAAGAATGCACCGCCACCGACGAAGAACGCCGACCCCCGACGGCGGATGACGACGAGAGACGCATTCCTTGAAGATCACCTAACGCCAACGACGTTCCTTCCATGATGTTTTCTTCCGCGGTGATCCTCTACTTCGGCGACGTTCCTCTTCTTTTGCGACGGTTAATTCCGCGACGAACGCTCGTTCGACGACAACGTTGAGGTAGGGGTTTATTTTGTGATTTCTTCTGTCGCCATCTTCCTTTCTTTTGAGCTGCCTGATATCGCAATAACGGGAAGAGTTCGGACCCCACGAACATGGCCGACCCTCTTCCCCCTTGTTGGTTTAATTTTGATTGCAGCACGAGCAAGACAACGCGGTGCCGAAGCAGCGCATGGAGAATATTAAAGAAGGGGAAGAAGCACAGCGTCGTCATGCCGCACCGTTGAAAACGAACCAAAGATGCGGCGCCGTCGCGCCGCACCGGAGAACTATGAAAGCACCGCGACCGGATCGGGGCTGCGGCGGAGGGGCACGGCGACGTCGCGCCACGCCGGACGGACGAAGGTCGCGGCCAGTTTCAGGCCGCGGCGGAGCAGGGGAACCGGCGGCTGGTTCCGGGCCGCCAACATCAGAGCAGGGGGGACCGGCTTTGCCGGTCCCGTGGCGGCAGAAGCCGGCCGGCCAGAGCGGGCTGGCCGGACCGTGGAAGAACCGGGGGTTCGAAACCCCCGGCTGGCCGGACGTGAGCATCCCCATTAAGGGGCCGCGATTACTACACGCGGGGGCACCCCCCCCCCCCCCCCCCGCATCCGAACGGCTCGGCCGTTCGGCCGAGCCACCTGGCCAGCGTGCCGGGCCGTGCCCAGGCTGGGCCCGGCCGCGCCCAAGTGGGCCAGACCTAGACCTGGTTTGGGTTGACCTGGTTCGGGCTGACCCTGGGGGTATCGGGCCGGGTCGGGATGAGCCCAAACCCCCTATTACCAAACCTCTTTCGATCTATTTCCTATAACTTGAGCTACGGGCCTTCGATCGACGCACCTTCAATTGTGATGTGATCTTGGATTGAGACGGTCGTTTCGAGATATCGCACTCAAGGATTCGAAGTACTTTGAGTTCGGCCGGGTTGGTTCGTTCACGAAACCAACCGGGCCCTCGGGGCGGAAACGCTTATAACTTGAGCTCTGGACGTCCGATTGACGTGCCGTCGACTTTGTTGGATTTCTCTAAGTGAGACGGACCTTTTGGCTCACTCCACTTGAGGTTTGGACGTAGTTGGAGTACGGTCGGGTTGGGTTTGACATAAAAACCAACCGGGCCCCTGGGACGAAAAGGCCAATAACTCTCAGACCGGGTGTCCGATTGGCGCGCCGTCTGTGACGTTGAGTTCCTGTTGATGATACAAAACTTTTGGATACATCAACTTCGGACTATGTGTCAGTTGATGTATCAGCCCCTCAGATCGTGGAGCGGACCCTCCCGAACGAGCTTGCTGTGTGCGGGAACCCTAGAGATGGTTGCGACTGCGACGACGATGACTAATGTACAGAAATCCTCCGTGGATTCGACGGCGACAACTACAGCACTCAGCGATCCTACGTGGATCAGTGCTACCGATCCTGTGTGGGTCAGATCCTGTGTGGGTCTGCGCTCAGCGGTCCTGTGTGGGCCAGTGCCTACAGATCCTGTGTGGATCCGATCCTGTGTGGGTCATTGCGGGGGTTAGTTACCTATCGATCCTTTGTGGGTCATTGCGGGGGTTAGTATCTATCGATCCTTTGTGGGTCCAATGACAAAGATGAATCAGTGGCTATATCTTATCATCTATATCGTCATATGAAGAAGTATACATGTGTGAGCTGAATATTGTTTTGCTTTCCTTTGTGGATTGTGTTGTGCTATCCTGTGTGGATTACGTTTTGCTTTCCTATGTGGATTTTGTTGTGCTATATTGTGTGGATTACGTTTTACTTTCCTGTGTGGACTGGGTTGTGATTTCCTGTGAGGACTGGGTTGTACTTGAGCTCCGAAGTTGGAGCCGAACGAGAATTGGTGACTTAGGTATATGTTTGGGCATATACCTAAGTAGTGTCGGATGTTACTTTGTGATAGTATCTTTCCATTGTGGATTATCCTTTGTGGATTTTGGGAGACCTTTAGGGGTCTCGGGGTCCCTAATGAGTAGCTTATACTCACCCCTGCACGAGCTATGCCTGCACTACTTTGTGTTGGTTGCAGAGAACGGACAGCGCTGATCATGGTTGAGGCTTGCAGAGTAGGACGATACCTGGAGGTGGACCACTGGGTGGGACGTACTCGGAGTGAACGGCTGGACCCGAGGAGCTGTGGAGGATATCTGTACCCACCCTTTAGGTGGGACTTCCAGTGGACGGCTCGAGGCTACGACTTTACTTTTCAGTTGTTGTTTTCCCTTTCCAGTTGTACTTAACTTTCAGTTTGGGTTTGTATAATGGCCCACTTACTTTTCTGCACTTTCTATTGTACTCAGTTTTTACTTAGTGTATACTTCTTCTTGCTTTCTCTGTGGTGTTTGTTTACTTTACAAAGGCAATGCCTTCCCTTTTTATCGGGAATTACGCCTTGGTGCTAGTCGCCAGCCCCTGGACTATGGAAGGTGGGCTTGGGTTAGTCACGACACGGGCCCCAAGGACTTTGATCTTTCTTCTATGTGAAGCAATAGTGTTAAGAGTATTGAGTGTGGTTACCAGTCCAGGGAGTCCAGTGTTGGTGCGGCGGCCGACGTATCCGTACACCAAGACCCTGACTTCTGATTTCCGACTTAATGCACGAAAACATTGATTGCATGTGTGTTTCAAGTTTTCTTTGTGATTACTTTATGTCAGCTCACCAGGTATACTGTTTGACCGTGGTGCACCTGTTTCTTTTCAGGATGGCCCCACGACGGCAGCCATCTAGGTTTCCGAGAGTTGTGTGTGATGACAGCCCACCGAGCGACGAGGCCTCGGTACAGGGCCCATTGACAGCAGAGGCACCGGTGGTACCTATCCCCGCAGAGCCACCGATTATTCCAGCCCCAGCCGCTGATGATGCAAGTCACCTTAGTGCACTGCATGAGTTTCAGCGCCAGCGACCGCCCAGGTTCCGCTGGGAGACGGACCCCCAAGTAGCCGAGTACTGGTTGGAGGCAGTTGTATGGGTTTTTAGGTTAGTGAGGACACCAGCAGACCTCATGGTGATCCTCACAATGAGCCTCCTGCACGCGGTAGTAGGCAGATGGTGGAGCTTGATGCTCTAGGTGCAGGATGAGGCATCTCTTCTCTAGACGGACTTTGAGATCCTCTTTCGCTCGAAGTTCATCCCAGCCACCCTCCGTGTGGTGCGCATCCAGAAGCATCTACAACTGCGGCAGGGAAACTTGACGGTCGCCCAGTACTCGACGAGATTTACCAATCACTCACGCTACTCAAAAGACATGGTACGGGACCCATTCTTTCAGGATCGGACCTTTGATCAGGGATTGAGGCATGAGATCAGGGCATCGCTGATCTCCCTCAGCATTCCGACCCAGGAAGGAGTACTGGAGCGAGCCCTTTTGATCGAGAGCTTCCTTGATGAGACTTCTTCAGCAGCGAGACCTACCACGGGGGGGCACGTAGTAGAGTCTTCTGCAGTAGGCAGTCGACAGATGACTCATGTGTCCAGGCAGACTAGACCCTCAGGCAGATGACCTCAGGACACTGGCTCAGTAGTGCGGGGCACACAACACGGAGCCAGTCTTTCGAGAGGCAGACAGTGCTTCGAATGCGGAGGGCAGGGCCACATGGCTCGTGACTGCCTGACCCGCCGTACCGAGGAGCAGCAGATGGTTGAGGGGCCACCCAGGCAGAGGCAGATTGTCGATCGTGGCGGTCCGTAGGGAGAAGGAGGACGAGGCAGAGGAGCTGGACGAGCAGCAGGTGGTGGGCGACGCCTTGAGGCTCTACCACCACCACCACCAGGAGGTCCACCCCGACCACAGGGAGCTAGCGGGTAGAGACAGGCACAACTTCAGGCTGCGGAGGCCTACGACCACGGCGTGCCTGAGATGATTCGAGGTACTATCTGTGTCTATTTGACCCTTTCTGCAGTTCTTATAGACACAGGAGCGAGTCATTATTTCATAGTTTTTGCCCTTGTTCGGAGCTCGGAGATTCTGACAGAGCCTATGGCTCGATACTTACGGCTAGAGACTCCTACGGAAGCAGACTTGACGATTACACACTAGTGTTGGTAGTGTGAGCTTACTCTAGGAGGCGAGAGCTTCGGCTGGGATCTTCTTGTAGCGGCGTCGAGGCCTTACGATGTCATCTTGGGAATGGATTGGTTATCTACAGTCCATGCTCAGATTGACTGTATTAGGTGCAAGGTGCGATGTTTACGCACCGACGGGAGCAGGTTCACCTTCACCGACGAGAAGGGAGCCTTCGTAGCACAAGATGGACTCACACAGAGGATAGGCTATCCCATCACTCATCAGTTGACTAGCCTCATCCTAGGAGAAGTTGACGTGCGGAGTCCTAGTTTTCCTGCAGAGGTGGATCAGTATGCAGACATTTTCCCCGATGAAATCCCAGGGCTACCTCCTCGTAGAGAGGTAGACTTTTATATTGACATGTACCCCGAGACAGCCCCGATATACACCCCAGTATATCAGATGGCACCTGCCGAGCTTCGGGAGCTACGGGTACAGTTGGAGGACTTGCAGGGCAAGGGATTCATCCGACCTAGTGTTTCACCATGGGCTTCCCCGATATTGTTCTCCAAGAAGGCGGATGGGAGCTTGCGACTTTGTGTCGAATATTGTCGCCTGAACCAGGTGACAGTGAGGAACAAGTATCCGCTACCGATGATTTATGACCTCTTCGATCAGCTGAAGGGAGCATAGTGGTTCTCGAAGATAGACCTTAGATCAGGCTATCATCAGCTCAGAGTTCGGGACGAGGACGTGCAGAAGACGACCTTCAGATGTCGGTATGGACACTACGAGTTCTTGGTTATGCCATTCGGTGTAACCAATGCTCCGGCAGTATTCATGGGCCTCATGAACAGGATCTTTCAGCCATACCTCGATCGATTTGTCGTGGTCTTCATCGACGACATTTTGTTATACTCGACGACTGAGGAGGAGCATGCCTACCGCTTTCGGGTTGTACTAGACACACTCTGAGAGCACCAGCTTTATGGAAATCTCTTGAAGTGTCAGTTCTGGATACGTGAGGTCCACTTCTTGGGACACTTCATCTCTAAGGTGGGATTTGCGGTGGATCCTGCGAAGATCGAGGCAGTGCTAGCTTGGGAGCCACCCAAGAGTGTGACAGAGGTGCGGAGTTTCTTGGGACTAGCTGGGTACTATCAGAGATTTGTTCCAGACTTCTCCAGAGTTGCGGTACCACTATCAGCTTTGACGAAGAAGGGGAAACCCTTTGTGTGGTCAGAAAGATGTCATCACAGCTTCCAGGAGCTGAGACAGGGATTGACCAGTGCGCCTATCTTGAGGTTTCCAGAGGAGGGAGTAGGGTACGTAGATTACTACAATGCATCAGGGACCGGACTCAGATGTGTCTTGATGCAGGAGCGGGTAGTGATCGCCTACAGATCACGTCAGTTGAGTCCACATGAGAAGAACTATGCTACCCATGACCTGGAGTTAGCAGTAGTGGTCTTCGCTCTGAAGACATGGTGACACTATCTGATGGGCGAGCGCTTTACAGTCTATTGTGACCATCAGAGTCTCAGGTACATCTTCTCTCAGAAGGAACTGAACTTGAGACAGCGGTGATGGCTCGAGTCCCTCTAGGACTATGACTTTGAGATAGTCTATACTCCTAAGAAGGGGAGCGTAGTAGCCTATGCTCTCAGCAGGAGGACGGACATTCAGCTACTTGGGGAGGTGACAGAGCAACTAGCCTCTTTTCAGATATCCTTCGTGGATAGAGATGGAGCAGCCTTCCTTCAGTCACTCGCAGTCACTCCTCCACTACTGCAGCGGGTCAGAGAGGCATAGCGTGGGGACACCAACTGTGAGACGCGGCGTGTGAAAATATCCTCAGGACATGCACCTGATGGTTTCTCTGTAGGAGGAGAGCATGATGTCCTTTTCAGAGGACGTACCTTGGTACTAGTTGCTTTACGGGAGGAGGTGCTGAGAGAGTTTCACACTTCCCCTTTGGCGGTACATCCTTGAGTGGCAAAGATGTACCAGGATCTTAGATGACAATACTGGTGGCCGGGTATGAAGAGGGCTATGGCAGAGTTTGTTTCTCGATGCCTCGCCTACCAGCAGGTGAAGGCAGAGCGCCAGGTACTAGCAGGCTTGGTACAGCCCTTGGAGGTCCCGGAGTGGAAGTGGGACGACATATCTATGGACTTCATGACTGGACATCCATGCACTTCCAGAGGTCATGAATCCATTTGGGTGATTGTCAACCGACTCACCAAGTCGGATCACTTCTTACCCATCAGAGAGTAGGGATCAGTGGAGAGCTTGGGGCGTCTCTACGTTCATGAGATTGTACGGCTTCACGGTGTGACGTCATCTATCATCTCCGATCGAGATGCTCGCTTTAATTCCCGGCCGTGGAAGGGGTTGCAGGAGGCGTTAGGGACGCAGCTATGTCTGAGCACCACCTTTCACCCTCAGACAGATGGTCAGACAGAGAGGACCATTCAGACTCTTGAGGACATGCTCCGTGCATGTGTCCTCGACATGGTTCGCAGCTGGGAGGACCACCTACCCTTGGTGTAGTTCGCGTACAACAACAGCTACCACTCCACCAACGGGATGGAACCATACGAGACGTTGTATGGCCGACCTTGCAGATCTCCTCTGTGATGGATAGACCCTGGGGAGTCAGCACTTGTGGGACCGGAGATGGTCTAGGACACGACAGAGAAGGTCCAGGTCATCCAGGAGCAGATGAGGACGGCTCAAAGCTGGCAGAAGTCTTATGCTGACAGAAGGCGAAGGCCACTAGAGTTCGAGGATTGCGACCACATCTTCTTGCGGGTCTCACCTCGACGTGGATTACGAAGATTTGGCCGAGGCGGAAAGTTATCTCCATGCTTCATTGGACCTTTCCAAGTCCTCAGCAGTATTGGTGAGGTGGCTTATCGCCTGGCTCTACCACATCAGTTGCACCAGGTGCACGACGTCTTCCACATATCTCAGCTGAGGAGATATGTGCACAACCCGATGCATATCATTGACCATGGGGAGATGGATGTTGATGATGGGGAGCCTTTTGTAGAGGTTCTAGTGGAGATCAAGGATCGACATGAGCGGGTCCTTTGTGGACGGTCGATTACTCTAGTGCGCATCAGATGACAGCACGAGAACCTCCAAGAGAGAACTTGGGAGCGGGAGGCTCTGATGCGTGCTCAGTACCCACATTTGTTTTCCTAGTTTTTGATGTATCTTTACGGGGACGTAAATCCCTGAGGTGGGAGTAATGTAATGACCCGTAAAATTCAAGGAATTTTTTTTCTTAATTTTCTTGGGAATTTTACAATAACGCAGTTCTTGACAGCACCTGATTCTGAGGCCCGGTGTGCCCGAAATCATTTTCCGAAGTTTAGCTCGGGTACGTTCATTGAACGAACGAGCGGGTTTTTCTAAATTTTGAACCGGTGCTCGGAATCGAATTCCGAGGGAACCAATATAATCGCAGCGCTGGTAATTTCTTAGAAACACATTTTTCGGAGTTGTGTTTGCTCAGATGTCGTTTTTAATTTTTGGTGTTAAGTTAAGGAATAAAATAAAAGTGGTGTGACATTTTATTTTATTTTACTTAAAGCGGCTTAACATAAGTTAAGCAGATAATATGGGACCCACAATATCCTACCCACTTGGTAGGATATTTGTGAGGTGGGGCCTGCATGAGACCCACCATTTCTTTCCCTCTAAGTAATGCACCTGCACCCCCCCCCTTTTTAATAAATTCAAACCGTGCGTTTATTTTGGTTAAGAAACGCCTCATTAATTTGGGCGGTTAAATCGTTACAATTAATTCATTGAATTAATTGTTCGTTTCGTTTCTTTTGAATTTCAAATGCCTAGGATATGTTAATAAAATAAGTGTTGAAATTATTTTATTTTTTTGGAATCCTGGTTGTGGGAGCCTTTGGGAGAAAAAAGAGAAGTCTTGAGGATTTTTCGTCCTTCAACGAATGATGCGAAGAACACACCGCCGCCGATGAAGAACGTCGACCCACGACGACAGACGACGGTGAGAGATGCCTTCCTCGGAGATCACCTAATGCCAACGATGTTCCTTCCGTGATGTTTTCTTCCGCGGCGATCCTCTTCTTCTACGATGATCCTCTTCTTCTGCGACGGTTAATTCCACAACGAACGCTCGTTCGACAACAACGTTGAGGTAGGGGTTTATTTTGTGATTTCTTCCGTCGCCATATTCCTTTATTTTGAGCCGCCTGATATCGCAATAACGGGAGGAGGTTAGACCGCACGAACACGGCCGACCCTGCTTCCCCTTGTTGGTTTAATTTTGATTGCGACACGAGCAAGACAACGCGATGCCGAAGCACCGCGCAGAGAATATTAAAGAAGGGGATGAAGCGCAGCGCCGTCGCACCGCGCCTTTGAAAATGAACCAAAGATGCGGTGTCGTTGCGCCGCACCGGAGAACTACGAAAGCACCGCATCCAGAGCGGGGCGCGGTGAAAAGGAACGGTGCTGTTGCGCCGCACCGGACGGACGAAGGCCGCGGCCGATTCCGGGCCGCAGCGGAGTAGGGGAAACGGCGGCCGGTTCCAGGCCACCGGCATCGGAGCAGGGGAGACCGGCTTTGTCGGTCCCGTGGCGGCAGAAGCCGGCCAGCCAGAGCAGGCCAGCCGGATCGTGGAAGAACCGGGGGTTCGAAACCCCTGGCTTTCCGGACATGAGCGGCCCCATTAAGGGGCCACGGTTACTACATGCGGGGGCAACGCCCCCCCCCGCATCCGAACGGCTCGACCGTTCAGCCCAGCCACCTGGCTAGTGCGCCGGGCCGCCAGCGCGCCAGGACGCTGAGCCAGGCCACGCCCAGACCGGTCCGGGCTGGGTGGGGCCCAAGCGGGCTGGACCCGGACCCGGTTCGGGTCGACCCGGTTCGGACCGACCCTGGGGGTATCGGGCCGGGTCGGACCGGGCCCGAACCCCCTATTACCGAACCTATTTCGATCTGTTGCCCATTACATGAGCTAAGAGCCTCCGATCGACGCACCGTCAGTTGAGATGCGATCCTTGGATCGAGGCGGGCGTTTCGGTATATCGCACTCAAGGTTTCGGAGTACATTGAGTTCGGCCGGGTTGGTTCGTTCACGAAACCAACCGGGCCCTCGGGGCGAAAACACTTATAACTTGAGCTCCGGACGTCCGATTGACGTGCCGTCGACTTTATTGGATTCCTCTATGTGAGAAGGACCTTTTGTCTCACTCCTATCGAGGTTTGGGCATAGTTGGAGTACGGTCGGGTTGGTTTAGACATAAAAACCAATTGGGCCCCTGGGACGAAAAAACCAATAACTCTCAGACCGGGCGTCCGATTGACGCGCCGTCTGTGATGTTGAGTTCCTGTTGACGATACAGAACATTTGGATACATCAAATTCGGACTATGTGTCAGCTGATGTATCAGCCCCTCAGTTCGTGGAGCGGACCCTCCCGAACGAGCTTTCTGTGTGCGAGAACCCTAAAGTTGGTTGTGACTGCGACGACGATGAAGACTGTGCAGAAATCCTCCGTTGATTCGACGGCGACGACTACAACACTCAGCGATCCTACCTGGATCAGTGCTACCGATCCTGTGTGGGTCAGATCCTGTGTGGGTCAGCGCTCAGCGGTCCTATGTGGGCCAACGCCTACAGATCCTGTGTGGGTTCGATCCTGTGTGGGTTCGATCCTATGTGGGTCACTGCCGGGGTTAGTTATCTATCAATCCTTTGTTGGTCATTACGAGGGTTAGTTACCTATTTATCATTTGTGGGTCATTGCGGGGGTTAGTTACCTATCGATCCTGTGTGGGTCAGATCCTTTATGGGTCATTGCGGGGGTTAGTACCTATCGGTCCTTTGTGAGTCCGACGGCCTAGATGAATCAGTGGCTATATCTGATCATCTCTATCATCATACGAAGAAGTATACCTGTGTGAGATGAATCTTGTTTTTCTTTCCTTTGTGTATTGTGTTGTGCTATCCTATGTGGATTACGTTTTGCTTTCCTATGTGGATTGTGTCGTGCTATCCTGTGTGGATTACGTTTTTCTTTCCTGTGTGGACTGGATTGTGATTTTCTGTGAGGACTGGGTTGTACTTGAGCTTGGAAGTTGGAGCCGAAAGAGAATTGGTGACTTAGGTATATGTATGGGCATATACCTAAGTAGTGTTGGATGTTACTTCGTGATAGTATCTTTCCTTTTTGGATTATCCTTTGTGGATTATGGGAGACCTTTGGGGGTCTCAAGGTCCCTACTGAGTAGCTTATACTCACCCCTGCACGGGCTATGCCTGCACTACGTTGTGTTGGTTGCAGACAACAGACATCGCTGATCGTGGTTGAGGCTTGCGGAACAGGACGGTACCTGGAGGTGGACCACTGGGCGGGACGTACTCAGAGCGGACGGCTGGACCCGAGGAGCTGTGGAGGCTATCTGTACCCACCCTCCCGGTGGGACTTCCAGTGGATGGCTCGAGAATATGGCTTTACTTTTCAGTTGTTGTTTTCCCTTTCCAGTTGTACTTTACTTTCAGTTTAGGTTTTTATATTTTCCCACTTACTTTTCCGCACTTTCTATTGTACTCAGTTTTTACTTAGTGTATACTTCTGCTTTCTTGCTCTGTGGTGTTTATTTACTTTACAAAGGCAATTCCTTCCCTTTTTACCTGGAATTACGCCTTGGTTCTAGTAGCCATCCCCTAGCCAATGGAAGGCGGGCTTGGGGTAGTCACAGCACAGGCCCCGAGGACGGGTCGTGACAAACTGTGATAATAATAATAATAATAATAAAAGAATAATACAAGTGCATTGTATGTGCACGTGCATGGTAATAAATAAAAAATAATAACGCACGTGCATCTCCATCTTCATGTGATGATAATAATAATAACAGTTGTAGTAGTAGTAGTGATAATAGTAGTAGTACCAATGCATGTGATAATAGAATATTGCATTTTAATTATGTGTGCACGTGTATGGTAATAAATAATAACACATTTTCATTGCATTTTCATGTGATGATGATGACGATGATAATAATATTATTATTATTATTACTACTATAAATAACAACGCATATGATAACAGAATAACACATTTGCATTGAATGTGCGTGTTTATGTATTTTCATGTGCATTTTCATGTGCATTTTCATGTGCATTTTCATGTGATGATAATAACAACAACCAAAACAACAACAACAACCACAATAATAATAATAACAATAAGAATAACAACATATGTGGTAATAAAATAACGTGTGTGCATTGCATGTGCACATGCATGGTAAAAAAATAATAATGCACGTGCATGTGCATGGGATGATGATAATAACAATAATAATAATAGTAGTAATAATAATAACAATAACAATAACAACTCATGTGATAATAGAATAACGCACTTGCATTGCATGTGCAGTGCATGATAATAAATAAAAACTCATAGCGCACGTGAGGATAATAATAACAATAATAGTAATAATAATAATAATAGCGCATGTGATAATAGAATAACACTCATGTATTGAATGTGCACGTGTATGGTAATAAATAATAATGCAAGTGCATTTAAATTTACAATTGATGATAATAACAATAATAAAAATAATGGTAATAATAAAAATAATATTAAAAATGCATGTGATAATAGAACAATGTAGGCGCAATGCGTATGCGCGTGCATGGTAATAAATAATAACAGGCGTTCATGTGCATTTTAATGTGATGATAATAATAATAATAATAATAACAGTAATAATAATAATAATAACAACAAATACCACATATACACGTCTATGGAAATAAATGATATATAACAAATAATAATGCATGTGCATCTGCATTTTCATTTGAAGATAATAATAATAATAATAATAGTAATAACGAAAATGATAATTTTAATAATGATAATGATAATAATGATAAGGATTATAATGATAATAATAACGTGTGGTATAATAGAATAATAGACGTCCTAACAAACCCTAAAAATACCTAACAAACCCTAACAACCACTAATAACCCCTAAGAACAACTAATAAACCCAAATAACACCTGAAACCCACTATTAAACCCTAAAACCCGAACAAACACTAATAAATCATAATAACCTGTAATAAACACTAAAAACCATATTAGACTCTAATAAATTCTACAAAAGCCCTAAAACCCCTAATATATAACAAAAAAACACTATTGAACCATAATAAATCCTAGTAATAACTAAAAACCCTAACAAACCCAACAAAACACAACAAAACCTTCCAAATAATAGCCTAAAAACCCTAAAACCCACTAATAAACCCAAACAAACCCTAATAACACCATAATAAATCTTCACAAACCCTATCAACCCCAACTAAATCGTAATAAATCCTAATAATTCCAAATAAATCGTAACAAACTGAAACAAACCGTAAAAAACCACTAATAAACCGCAATAAACCCTAACAAATCATAATAATCACTAATAAATCGTAATAAACCAAAATACACTTTAATAAACCCTAAAAAACCCTAATAAATCTTAAATAACCCTAAAAATGTTGATAAACCTTAGAAAAATCTATTAATGCTTAAAAATCCAAATAAAACCCTAATATACAATAAAAATGAAAATAAAGCGTAACCAATCCTAATGAAAACTAACAAACCCTAAATAACCCTAATAAACCCTAAAGAACCATAATAAACTCTAAATAACACTAACAACCATAAAGAAACCCAAAATCGAGAAAACACATTACATAAACCCAAAAAAACTGTTACAATACACCAAAAAACCCTAAAACACACTAAAAAACCCTAACAACACCTATCAATCCTGAGAAAACAAATAAACCCTTAAAACCCCCCAAAAAACCATTGAAACCCCATTAAATAACATAAAAACCATAAACACCCATTAACAACCCTTAAAACCCCTTAAAACCACTACAAACCATAAACAACCATTAAAACCCTAAAAAGACAACAAATAGATACATAAAAACAATAAACATTACATAAACCCTACAAATGAAGCATAAACCCTAAAAACGGAACATAAACCCAAAAAAGCAACATAAACCCCAAAAACACTACATAAACTCAAAAATCACTACATAACCCCTAAACCATAACATAAACACTAAACAATGCAACATATACATTAAAAATGATACATAAAACATAAAAACACAACCTAAACCGTAAAATCACTACATGAACCCTAAAAACGTTACATAATCCCTAAAAAATGCAACAAAAATGCTACATCACCCCTAAAAATTATACATAATCCCAGAAAATGCTACATAAACCCTAAAAAATACTACATAAAACCTAAAGCCTAAACACGCTACATAAACCCTAAAAACATTACATAAACCCTACAAAATGCTGCATGAAACCTAAAACTGCTAAATAAACCCTAAAAGCACTGCATAAACACTAAAAACGCTACATAAACTCAAACAACGCTACACAAACACTAAAAAATGCTACAAAAACCCTAAAGAAGATTCCAAACCCTCAAAAATATTAAACCCTAATATACCATAATATGAATTATTAAACCCCAATAAACCACTAATAAACTCTAATAATCCCTAAAAATGCCTTATAATCTCTAAAAACCCTAAGAGACTCTACCCAACCCTATTAAAACCCAAAAAAACTAATAAAGCCTAATAAATGATAATAAAACCTAATAAACCATAAAAACACGTTATGAAAACCTAAAAAATCCTAACCAATCTTAATAGACACTAATAAACACTAATTAATTGTAATAAACCCCAAACAAACCCTAAAAATCCCTAATAAACAATAAACAAATCCAAATACACTCTACTCATCTCTAACAAACCATAACACAGCATAGTGACCCCTAATGAAACCCTACAAAACCCTAATAACAAAAAGAAATTCTAGTATACCATAAAAAATCCCTATAATCCCTAATTAACTCTAATATAACATAATAAACCCTAAAACGCTCACAAACAATAAAAAAATGATCACAAACAATAAAAACATGCTATATTACCTAAATAGACCTAAAAACACTAATATAACCTAATAAAGACAAAAAAAAACACTAATATAACATAAAAATCCCTAGAAACCATAATAAACCATAATGAACTCTGATATAACCTATGAAACCCTAAAGATTCTCACATACAAAAACAAAACACCCAAAAACCATAAAAAATTCTATATTATCTAAAAAGACATAAAAAACAAAAATATAACTTAATAAAACAAAAAAACTAATAAACCGCTAACAAACCCTAAAAATCCCTAAAAATCCCTAATAAAACCTAATAAAAACTATTAAAACCTAATAAAACCACAATAAAACACTAAAAATACATTTTCATCCCTAATAAACCTTGAAAACCCATAATAAAACCTAATAAAACCCAACTAAACTACAATAAACCAAAAAATGCAATCAAACCATTAAAAATAACTAGAAACCATAATAAACCATATTAAATTCTAATAAAACCTAATAAACCATAAAAAATGCACACAAACACTAAACACATGCTAAAAACCTAAAAGGTCCTAACATCCCCTCCTATATATTAAGAAAAACTAAAAAACACTCATATACCCTAATAAAAACACTAACAAACCCTAGTATACCCTAAAAATCCCTAACAAACCCTAATAAACAATAATCAACCCTAATAAACCCTAATAAAACACTAAAGATACCTACTCAACCCTAATAAGACCCTAAAAGTACCTACTCAACCCTAATAAACCTTAACACACTATATAAACCATAATAAACCCCACTAAACCCTAAAAAACAAAAACATACCATTAAAAAGCCCTAAAACCTCTAATAAATGTTAAAAAAACCTAACAAAGTTTAAAAATCACTAATAAACGCTAATAAACATTACTAACCCCTAAAAACCCTAATATACCCTCTTAAAAATTAATAAACTATAATGAATGATAATAAACCCTAATAAATCCTAAACATACCCAAATATACCATAATATACCATAATATACCCTAATAAACCCAACTCAATCCTAATAAAACCATAAAAATGCCTAATAAACCCTAATAAACCATAACACACCATAATAAACCCTAATAAAATCCCAATAACCCCCACCAATCTCTAAAAAATGCTAAAATACCATTAAAAACCCCTAAAACCCTAACAAACCCTAATAAATTTTAATAACACCAAAAAATTCTAAAAAATGCTAGTAAACCCTAAAAATACCTCTAATAATAATAATACACTACTAGAAAAATGGGAAAGGGAATATCCACCTTATATCAACGCTCTTCAAAAACTACTGATAAAGAATCCATGTATCAGCGCTAAAATTTTAGCTCTGATAAAGGTAGCCTTTATCAGTGCTTTTTAGCGCTGATAAAACCGTAGTCCCGTATTTTAAAAAATTAGTCACCTAGTGTCCTCGGTTTATCACACTCTAAAGATCTCGCAGTACTATAACCCTGCGACTCCCCTTCGTCACCCTCGATCTCCTCGTTGCCGGACCTCTGCTGCCCCCGATCTTCACATTGCCAGACCTCCACCGCTAGCCCTTCTCCTAATCCTCCCCCTTGATCCCCTTAGGCAGATCCTCCTCCCCGTAAAACCTACTTCTCCTCCTCTCTGCTTGACCCTACTCCCCATGAACCCTACTCCTCCATTTCTCAACGGTTGGTAGATCCTCCCGTGGACCTCCACCTATGGTCATCACACCTTCCCCTCCTGACGTAGCGCAGAAGGTTCCCTACTTCTCCTTCTCTAAGTTGAATTTCTTTTCTCTTGTTCTTGATTCTCTTCTTGAAATTTCTTCTTAGGAAGGATGTGACAACAATGCTGATTTGTTTTTTGGGTTTTTTTGTTATGGTTTTAATGGTTAATGGTCATGTATAGGACTTTTAGTGTGAATTTCTTATATGTTTTCCCTTTCATGCTACTATGTATGGGGTATTTATCACTATAAATATAAGGGTGATGGTTGATTGATGTGGTTGGGAGCATGTGGTGTGGTAATTAATACAATAGTGATGGATGGAGTATTGTTTGGTAATGATAGCAATGATATGGCTATTTAGGCATAAAATAAGTGGTTTTATGGATTTTAGAATGTGTTTAGTTGTATATTATGTCATGAAAATTTAGTTGTTATTGGGTGGTGTTATAGTTTCCATTTAGCATGTAATATGGTTAGAATAAATTAAAATAGTAATGGGTGATGTGTTGGAAATGATAAATGATGGTTTGTTAAATGATTAATGATAATGATTGGAATAATTATGTTTAAAAAATTGTTTAAGATAGAATAAATGTTATTAATGATTAATGAATGGATTATAGTGGGTACTGATTTAATGATTGGTTTTACATTAAAATGGTTAACAATTGAAATTCATATGGTAATAAAAATCCAGGAAATTATAATGCTAAATGAAATGAGAATTTGGTAATGTTGATATGTATGCATATCTTATTTTTTGGGGATTATTTTTGGAATTATAATGTAAGTGGTTATAAGAGGGTGGTAGTAACAAGGCAATGGTTGATGATGGTGTTTGTAGTGTTAGTTTGGTGTAAACCCTTAGGAAATATTTCTATGTGACTATATACTTATTATATTTTCTTATTATTTCTTACACACCACCACTTGAGTCGAGTAACCCGATTGAAATCCATATGGGTAATTTGGTTCTGAGTGTTTTTATCAATATTTAGGTTATAGAGGGAACACATATAGAACCACTCCCTCTTCCCTTCTCCCCCTTCACACTTAGTATGAGTTGTAATGGATCACAGTCGTTGTATATATACAACCTATAACATTTTTAAGTTTTGGTGTATATATATTCTTTTTGACGTGATTATGTGTATTTGGTGTGGATACATAGTGGGGGTTGTGAATTATAGGACGAGAGTATGATGTTTTTGTCCTTCATGTTCACGATATCATACCGTGATGAGGATGTGATATATGGTTGTGATGTGGATGTGGTTTTTTATGTGTTTTTGACATGTGTATGTGTGGATATATGGTTATGAGATTATATAGAAGGGGTTGAATCATATGAAATATTCCATTATAGTGTGATAATGACAAGATTAGTGGGGAAGTGAATGTGGGTTAATTTATTAATATATATTCTTTTGATATTACCCTTAATATGGAGTTTGGAATTAGACACTCATGAGGATTGAATGGGATGATAGGTCAATAATATTTGTTAAAATGTTCATATGGAATAACATTGGAGACCATCTATGACACAAGTGACTATCCCCCCCTGTGATTTAAAGTATGTAACTTGTGCTTACCAAAAATATTAGGCATGATTATATTGAATATAGGGTAGAGACCTAGGAGTTGTAGATGTGTCATTCTTGATTATTCTTGTTTTTGTACAGGGTTGATTTGAGGAAACTATAATGAATCTAAAGTAATTATATTTAATGAATTCCATATTGTAGATATTATGAGAATCCTTTCTTTACATATAGAGCTGGCTACTGGTTTTCATCCATATGTATATTAGGTTGGTGAGGTATAAAAGGATGAACTAGTTGACCATACAAGGGTTGACCCGATAGAGGAGGATGATCCATATAGGATGATGCCTTGTTAGTTTTACCATCTATGACATAACTGATTATCCCCATGAACCCCTTTGTGTTTGGATACTGTGTTGATTTTGATGGGGGGTCTATCCTGGTTCTATTGATTTACAAATATTTATTAGAAATGGTTAGGCAATATTAATATCTATTTTTATAAGGAAGTGGTACTCTTCTACTCTATTTTGAAGTCTTGTTTTGTGTACTTCAACCATAAATACTAATATTTGAGATTCAAATAGGATGGAGATGAATAAATATTTGATGGATGCTAATTGTTTGACAATACAATATGAGAACGGAGTGAAAGAGTTCATCATGTTTGCAAAGGATCACACAAAGGATCCTTCTCAAATCCTTTGTCTGTGTTTACGTTGTTGTTATTCTAGACTACTTACTCCAGATGGGTTGGAAGAACATTTGATATGTCACGAAATAGATCGGAGTTATAAATGTTGGAATAAACACGGAGAAAAAGATAATGTAGCTACTAGCTAGGACAAAACTGCATTTTATGGAAAATCATATACGAATACAAATATCGATAATGAAGAAGATCGTATGGAGGATGTGATTAAATATGTCAATGATGATGAAGATCTTATTGAGGAAATGACAAATTCAATTGAAGATGAACTCCGTTATTGTCCGAAATTGATTGAGAAGTTAAAGAGTTGTGCAAAGACACCATTGTACGCTGGTTGCACAAAATATATAGCATTTTCAGCTATACTGAAGTTGTATAAATTGAAAGCAAACAACAGATAGAGTGATGTCAGTTTTAAGGAACTACTTTCTCTATTGAATGACATGCTTCTGTAAGATAATGAGCTCCCAAGACTGACATATGATGCTAAACGAATGCTACGCTCGATGAGTATGATTTATGAAATAAAACATGCCTACTTGAAAGACTGTATATTGTTTTTCAAGGAGAACAAATAACTTACAGAATGCCCAAACTGTGGTTCTTCTCGATACAAGATAGATGAATCCAATCCTAATAATGTTTTATGGTACTTTCCAATCATTACAAGGTTTAGGCATCTATATGGAAGTGAAGAAACTACAAGAAAATTTTTGTGGAATGCAGATAAAGTAAATAAAGATGTGAAATTATGTCATCTGGACAACTCTCCTCAATGGAAGAAAATTGATCATGAGTATCCTGAATTTGGAAAAGAGCCGAGAAAACTTCGTCTAGCATTATCTACAAATGGAGTGAATCCTTTTGGTTTTAAAACCAGCACTTATAGTACATGCCCTGTTATGCTGGTAAATTATAACTTGCCACCCTGGTTATGCATCAAGTGGAAATTAATCATGTTATATATGCTTATATCAGGACCAAAACAACCAGGTAACGATATTAATCTTTATATGGCTCCTTTGATCAGGGATTTGAAGTTATTGTGGGATTCAAGTGTAATATTGTATGATGCTTATAAAAGTGAATACTTCACGTTGAGAGCGATGTTGTATGGGACAATAAATGATTTCTCTTCTTATGGAAATTTTTCAGGCTATAATATTAAAGGAACTCAAGGGTGTCCCATGTGCAAAGAAGGTATAAAAACAATTAGGTTGAAACATTCATCGAAATTCTTGTTTCTAGGACATCGTAGATTTCTACCTCATCGGTATAAGTACCGGTATTGGATGACATCACTCAATGGAATTTCATAATAACATGAAACATCATCTCTTCAAAAAGGTGATCAACTATTTGATAAAGTAAAATATGTGAACACTGTTTCTGGTAAACCATTTTGGAAAAACCATTCGAAAATCGGTTGGAAAAAGAGATCAGTTTTTTTTGAATTAACATACTGGAATTGTTCATACATCAGACATTTTCTTGATGTTATGCATGTAAAAAAATGTACGTGAACGTGTTATCAGAACTTTGCTAAATTCCCCTGGCAAAAAAAGGATGGAATTAAGGCAAGGTTGGACATGGTTGACATGGGAATGTGAGAAGAGTTGGCTCTGGTGAAGGGTTAAAATCGAATGTTTCTTCCTCTAGCTGCTTAAACACTTTCCAGGGAGGAGAGATATCAGTTTTGCAACATCTTCAATGATGTAAAGGTTCTAGAGGAGTATTCATCAAATATCATGAACATTGTTTCAATGAATGATTTGAAGTTAAAAGGTTTGAAATCACATGATTTCCATGTTTTGATGAAATATCTAATTCTTATAGCTTTACGTTGTATTTTTTCAAAGATTGTTCGTCACACGTTAACCAAAAATTGTTTCTTTTTCAAAGATATATGTAGAAAATTTTTAGACCCGTCTAAATTTCCAGCTATGGAAAAAATATTTTCATCATATTATGTGAATTAGAAATGTTTTTTAAGCCATAATTTTTTTATTTGATGGTTCATTTTATGATTCACTTGGTGAGAGAGATTCGACTTTGTGGTCTTATGAACTATAGATGGATGTACCCCGTTGAATGGTATATGAATATTTTGGAAGGGTATGTAAAAAATTGAAGTCGTCTAGAGGGTTGTATAGTGGAGTGATATATTGTGGAGGAAGCCATTGAATTTTGTACCGAATACCTATCTGATGTGGAAATAATTGGTCTCCCGAAATTTCACCACATTGAATGCATTGAGGGTGAGGGAATTTCTAGAAGAGATGTTGTGAAAATCAGTATTACAGATTGGGATCAGGTCCACCTTTATGTTTTTCATAACAGTTGGGAGGTTGCTCCATATATTGAAACTCACAAAGAAATCCTTAGGCATTTGAATCCATCAAGGGCTGAAAAATGGTTATCAAATACACATAATCACTAGTTTATAGGATGGTTTCACGACCATATTTTTTAGGAGTTGGATGAAAATCCAAATTCAATTTCAGAACGACTTCGATGGCTAGCCACCAGACCAAGTGTGTATGCATTATCTTATAGTGGTTATGTAATTAATGGTTATACATTCTATATAGATGAACATGATGAAGAAAGTGCCATGAAAAATAATGTAGTTACACTAGTGGCTAAAGAGATGATTGTTTCTAGTAGTAAGGACATAAATCCAATTTATGAAAATAGGTCATACTTTGGAATTATCAAAAAAATATGGGAGTTGGATTATACAACATTCCAATTGCTAATTTTTCAATGCAAATGGGTTGATAATAATAGTGGTGTTAAAATAGATGAATGGGGATATGTGAAAGTTGATTTTAGTAAAGAAGGGTACAAATATGAACAATTTATAATTTAATCACAAGTAGTACATGTTTTTTTATGTTCCAGATCCCACAAACTGAAAGTGGTTGATTGTTCTATTATCGTCCAAAACTACTAAAGGGTCCGATGAAAATTCAGTCAAGGACGATCCTTTTAGTGGTACGTCGCAATCATTTCACAGTGGTCCCAATGTAGATGATGTTTTTTATGTTGGAGGAAACCACAATGAAGGGATTTGGATAATCGAGAGAGGGGTCAAATCCCTTCTGCCTTTGAAAAAAAAAGATAGTTCAATAAACAAGTTATATTTTGTTTGTAATATAGATATTGTTTTCTCATGTTATTATCTTATCATCAATTAATTTATGTAATCTAAATTAACTATTCAACCACTTTTTCAGATAATTACTTTTGCACGTTCTGGTGCTCTTAATCTTGAGGCTCAACAAGTCTCTTAAGCTGCTCCTGCTGCGGCTACTACTGCTGCTGCTGCGGCTGCTCACAGTGCAGAGCAACAACATGTTTCTGAACCTGTTGTTTCTCTTAGTGTTTAGGTCCAACAACCATCAGCACATACTATTGATAAAATTTCATATTAACATATAGATGATGTTGATATCGATGAAATGGTTGGGAATGAAGGACTGACGTCACAGAAAACATAGGTGTGTCGTAGTTTGACGGTGTTAGCCAAAGTTCTTAAGGCGAAAAGCAATGGAATCAAATTTGATGTCGGATGGAATGCATAAGGCCAACATGTGAATCCATACAAGGCTATGTTTATTAGTTACATTGGATTTTTCACTCAACAACCTGTGCTGATTGACATAGATTCATGGCTCCATGTTGTGTCTGGGATGAAGGCTGTGATCTGGGAAGAAATTACGGTAACATTATGATATTATTTATTTAATTTACTAGAAAATAAAATAATGAAACATTGTCATACTCTTCTCAATATCTTGCAGAGTACATTTATAGTAGACGATTCACACAAGGATAATTTATTAAGGCTTGCAGGAATGATTCATTGAGGTTTTCAAACTATTTTTACAAGATGTCACCTGAAAGATTCCAAAGGAAAAATAAACCTGCTCCCACCCATTGTCTATGCTCACCTGATATCCCAAGAAGCTTGGGATGCATTTATTGGACACCTTGGGGATGATATGTTTCTGGTACATTGGGTGTGATAATACGTAGTTTTAGGATACGTGTATTCATCACTTTGATTGTCAACATTTCATTTATGAAACAACAACTCTATACTGAAAATAAGGAACGTGCACCAAAAAAAACATACCCCTATCGTAAAGAACGGATGGTGTACACTTCACTAGAAAAGAAAATGGTATGTGTTTTAAATTTACAGTAATATTATTAGGTTCCAATAAACAACATCATAATTATCTTTCTATATATATATGTATATTGATGAGTCTAAACCCAAAGACAATTCCACCCCATGTCATGTGCTATGGAAGGAGGCACGTGTGAATAAGGAAGGGAAGCTAGTAGATGAGAACACACAAAAAGTGTGGGAAATATGTGTAAGTATGACACAAAGATAAAAATATTTATTTTAAATTTATATTACATAAAAACAATTAATTTTTTCCCTATATCTGACAGTCACAGGAATCAGCTACTTCTGTAGTGGATTCATGCCTATTATCGACAGATTTGAAGCATCCAGAACAATACGTTCGTGTCAGAGGTGCAGGGTTTGAGGTGACACCCTGAGTATATTTTGAGAGAGAAAACGGATGACATAGATGAAAATTGAAATAAATGAGGTAAATACTAACAAATCTTGAAGAACGATTTCAATGGCAGGGAGAGTTACAAGAAACTTTTGTGGGTGGGAAGCAAGGAGAAGACACAACTCAAAAACAACTAGTGCATGAAGATCCCCCCCCCCACCAACTATGAGGCGATCCATTCCCCTTAAAGATTTGTCTTAGTCGTGGTAATCAATATTTTAATAATTGTTCCCATGAAATGTGAATCAGACAAACACTGATACTTTTCCTGAACTGATCTTCTACATGGTGATAATGATTGTGATTTATATCTATCAACACGAACCTATCACCTTGTAGCAAGGGATACAATTTTCAACAACCTCGATGACAAGCTGTATAATAGACCACATCCAAAAGATCATTTGAAAGTGATGATTACTGTAGCTCATGAGCCAAATACAGAGATACCTATTCCATTTGATGACGATGATATTCATATGGTCGAAAAGTCTATTGGGACAATCATTTCTTGGTTGTCACAACTTGTAAGAGTACATGCAGACAAAGAGGAATTTATTTCTTTTTTTTCAAGCTAAAACTATAACAATTAATGAAAAAAGGGTCTGAACTAATGAATGTTATTATAGACAGAGAAAGGGAAGGGGGTGACAAACTTCAGATCAAAACCATCTAAAGGATCGACCAACCGATCCCAAAGAGCTATTGAAATCACAATAACACCACCTGTTCTCTATCCACATTTACTAGCATTGAAGAATCATGTGCATTCAAAGCTAAGAGGTGGTAGTAGTCTAACTGAAAATTATTTTTTATTAATAAGGAAACTTTTGAGGAAAAAGTGAGAAACCAAAAGTTTCAACAAACCCAAACAGCAACAAGCAAAAACCAGAAATCACCTCATCCAAGCAAAAACAACGCCGCTCACTCCGAGGGAGGACCACTCAGCGATCCCATGCAAGCATGGTCCCTCCCGATGGAAAGCCATCCCTCTGATCAGCCACCTCCGAAATGACTTTCCAAGGAAGGAGCAGCGTGCTCTAGCCCATCTGAGCCGATCTGTCCCTCCAACATTCCACACACAACAATAGTCGTAACTTGACAAAGCATTAGTTAGTGAGAGTATAAACAGAATCATTGAAAACAAGTTGAATTCTACCAGAGACCGTGTCCCTAAACAACTTCCAGGATAAGTTAAAGACCTACAAAAGAGGGTCCCCCATTATCATGGATTCGAAGGTAGTGGTCAGTCTATTCTAAACCTGCATGTGCTCCTCGAGACTGATCAACCCCTTATTGAAGCCTCCAACCAGGATCGTATCGTGCTTGTCAACCCAAACATACTGCTCTTCATTCAGCTCCACTTCAAGGTTCCGTCCCATCATTTTGGATGCATCCTCTTCCGAGGGGTTGAGATATAACACCTGTTCTGTCACCACATCCTCCGAGCTTAAAACCAAATCCGAGGAGATTTCATGTTGTCTAGGTGAGTTAAGGTGACACATGATCTCCCTGTCCAACACCTCAACCATTGGCTTCTTAGCAGACCGGGTCCTCATAAGAGGGGGTAAGGAGGAGTAATCCTTCCTACCCCTCCTCCTCCTCTTACTCCTTTAACTCCTTGACTCAGGTTCGGATTCAGAAAATCTTCTACATATCACATCATGTTCTACTTCCCCTCCACCATCATCACACTCCGGGAGAACATGCCCCCTGATCTGACCTTCCAACAAGAGGCCACTAGTGTTCCTCCTGTTATCTTTATCATCCAAAACCAGAGCAGAAGATTCAACTCTAGAATCCACCTCAGCCAGTTCTGCAAACCTTTTTCTCAAAAAAAATGGAGTCCGGATTGGAGATACAAGCTCTGTAAGGATGCCAGAACTTGAACCCTCTGGGTCTCCAAGGTTGGGCTGAGCTTGCACCTCCACCCAAATTCCATTCAGTTGACCAGGGGTGTTACCCAAGGTAGGCCCAACCCCATTTCCCCATTCCTTCTCCATGAAACAAGCTTCCCCAACCCCAAACCCATCCTGAAAAGCTAGTTGATCGAAACCCCTGCCCATATACTGAGGCTGGGGATTCTGATCCTCCCAACCCCTGCATTCACCTGGAGGCAGAGAGGTCCTCACCAAAGCCTCATCTGCATGGTCCAGACCCTCCTTCCCCATGATAATGGCCGCCTGGACTACACCTAAGTCCATCCTGAGGCGTTCAAACACAGCCTCCACCTCAGGCTCCGAGACCCTGGATGCCTCCTTCATGATAGAACCGGCATACCTCACCCTCCCCGAGCCAGACGGATCCACCGTCAAATCAATGGGAACATGGCGCAACCCCACTCCAGGTTGACAAGGAGGCCCCTGCACCTGATCCCCTAAAAGTGTCTCGACAGACCTCAGGTTGCACACATCAGGCTCAGAACTATGGCCAGATCCTGACCCATCGCCCTTGACATGCACAGAGACACCCTTATCCACCGCAGAAGTATCAACGACCACAGCCAAAGCCCTTTTGCGGCACTCCTCCAGACGGTGGCCCTATCTATGGTAGAAAGAGAAAAATGAAGACCAAGATTCATATAACACACATTGTACGTGCCTGTATTGCCCCTCGATCATAATCAAAACCTTGTCAGGTGGAGGACGGTAGAGCTCCACTTCCACATAGATTATCGCAACAATCGGGTGCACCATTGCATCCGTTTTCCAATCCGCACAGAGGAAGCGGCCCAAGGAGTTACCTATTGAACAGAGGAGGGCTAGATTCTAAAAGGGAAGCAGCAACCCCAGAAGTTGAATCCAGATCGCCGAAGAGGAAGAGTCCCGATTCATGTTCAAATCGAACGTCCAGCGATTGAGATGGAATGGTAACCCTCTAAAGGACCTTCTAGCTCGAGACCAGGCCAATGCTAGGTCGTCTTCATCAGCGAGACAAACATGGATTTGACGCGGACCGAGGAGACCGACCACCGCACGATGGCCTAAACCCTAATCCTGATTCACGTACCTCTCGAAAACCTCAACCTGAGGCCGATGACGAGTGAACTTTGCAACCAAGGATGTGGAAAGAAGCGATGAAGCTTCAGAGAATTCCTTAGACGAAACTGGGACAACAGGATGACCATTACAGACACCAGGCACCTTCAAAGCAACCTCAATGCCAGGGAAGAAAGAGCGCCTCCTGAGAACAGCATCCCCAGAAGAATGTAAACGAGATCCTTGAAAATGGTTGGCTAGGCTTCACATTTGTAAATATATATATGAGGTATGTTTTCATGAATTGATTTTCTAAAAGCTAATCTATTGTGAAAATTATGACTAAATTAATTTTATATTGTTGACAGACGTATATATGAAAAACAGTTGAAGGAATTTTCCCCTGATCCAAAATTCGGACTCGTTAGTCCTCATACCACATCAACACATCTAAAGAAATTGGAGCCACAAAAAAAGAATGAAATAGTGAATGGATTGGTGAAAACATTTGAAAGTAAGATTATAGATGACATACTCTTCCTAATACCAACCATGCAGGGGCAAAACTCTACAATTAAATCATATCAATTATATTTTTACTTATTTTATTAATAATTTTTTTTGGGCATTTTGGTCACATTGGATTCTAATTGTGGTGAACTTGGATACTCTAAAGATTTATTTTCTGGATTCAAAGCATGGATATCCATCAAACCGAACACACATGATGGAGTTTGTGAAACTGTAAGACACTACATCCTACATTTAAGGTCTAAACATCAAATAATATAATTTATGTTATCTTTTACTGAGGATTATGTTATGATAGTTTGGTGTATCATTATCGTCAAAAAAATGGAATGAGGACACGAGCTAAGCATAAGGAGGTGAGAAAATACTACGTGTGGACTAATATTAGGGAATATATAATAAAATATCACTTTCCAAACACATCTCAACACAAGTTACTTATTCTTTTAATTATCAATTTTTTTGCAGTGTCCAAAATAAACAAACGATAATGATTGTGGTTATTATGTTTGTAAATTCATGAAAGAGAACATTTTTCATCAACAAATTATCATCCCTAAAGAGGTATTTTAAAAAACAACTACTATTTCATTTAATTTGTTTATTAATTAGTTATTTTTATATTTTGTAGTACTAATCTAACTGCTAAAAAGCCTCATACTCACAAGAAGATATAGATTTTTTCATAAACAAGTGGGCTGCATACTTGATGGATGATTGTACACAAATATCATGAAGATATTCCTTGGTGACATGTACAATTGGTGGTCATTTTTGATAGGGGTTAAGGGGATCAAAAGATGAAACATTATTGTATGTAAATGTTCATAGGGAAATTGTTATTGTGATTAAATAAAACATCCTTTCTCCAGTGAGGCATTTTTCCATTTTAACAGATGATATACACCGGCAACATGCATGAATGATGAATCACTCAAAGTGTTTCTCTTTTGTTTAAAATGGATAGATTTTTAAGTGAAAACATCAAATGACATATGGAAATCTAACCAAATGCATTTGAATTGTGTTGATCCATTAGGAGAACTATCCATGGGTGTGTTGGTGACGTTTATTAGTCAACACTACCTCAATCTGAGGCACAGTGTGGCCGGTATTACTCAAAGTGTCTGTCTTTTGTTTAAAATGGGCACAATTTTAAGTGAAAACAACAACTGACCTATGTAAATATGTCCAACTACATTCGGATTGTGATGATCCTTTAGGATAATGATCCATAGGCCTTTTTTTACATGTATGAGTCAACCCCGCCTCAATTTGAGGCACGGTGTGGCCGTTATCACTCAAAGTTTCTGTCTATTGTTTAAAATGGACAGAAATTTAAGTGAAAACAACAACTGACCTACGGAAATCTGACCAAACACATTCAGATTGTGTTTATCCTTTAGGGTAATGATCCATAGGTATTTTTTGACATGTAAGATTCAACCTCGCCTCAATCTGAGGGAAAGTGTGGCTGGTAAAGTCTCTATTTTGTTTAAAATGGACACTATTTTAAGTGAAAACAACAACTGACCTATGGAAATCTAACCAAACGCATTAAGATTGTATGAATCCTTTATGAGAATGATAAATGGATCGTTTTTGACGTGTATGGGTTAACCCCACCTCGATCCGAGGCACAATGTGGCCGGTATCACTCAAAGTGTCTCTCTTTTGTTTAAAATGGACACAATTTTAAGTGAAAACAACAACTGATGTATGGAAATCCAAACAAAAACATTTAGATTGTGTTGATCCTTTAGGATAACGATCCATGGGTGCATTGGTGATGTTTAAGAGTCAACACTATCTCAATACAAGGCATGGTGTGGCTGGTATTACTCAAAGTGTCTCTCTTTTGTTTGAAATGGACACAATTTTAAGTGAAAACAATAACTGATGTACCGAAATCTGACCAAACGCATTCAGATTGTGTTTATCCTTTATAAAAATTATACATGGGTACTTTGAGACGTTTAAGAGTAAATCCCACATCAATTTTAGGCACGGTGTGGCTGGTATCACTCAAAGTGTCTCTCTTTTGTTTAAAATAGGCACAATTTTATGTGAAAACAACAACAGACACAATTTTATGTGAAAACAACAACAGACGTACACAAATCCTACAAAATAAATTAGTATTGTGTTAATACTTTAGTAGAATGATCCATGGGTCTTTTATGACATGTACGAGGAAACCCCGCCTCAATCTGAGGCATGTTGTGGCTGGTATCACTCAAAGTGTCTCTCTTTTGTTTAAAATGGACACAGTTTTAAGTGAAAACAAAACATACGTATTAAAATCCAACCAAACGCATTCGGATTGTGTTTATCCTTTAGGATAACGATCCATGGGTGCATTGGTGATGTGTAAATTTCAACCTCTCCTCAATCCAAGGAACGGTGTGGCCGATATCACTCAAAGTTTCTGTCTTTTATTTAAAATGGACAAAATTTTAAGTGAAAACAACAACATACCTATGGAAATATGACCAAATGCATTCGTATTGTGTTGATACATTAGGAAAAAGATCAATGGGTCCTTTTTGACATTTATGAGTCAACCATGCCTCAATATGAGTCACGGTGTGGCCAGTATCACTAAAAGGGTCTCTCTTTTGTTTTTAACAGACAAAATTATAAGTTAAAACAACAACTGATGTATGGAAATCAGACCAAACGCTTTAGGATTATGTTTATACTTTAGGAGAATGATCCATGGGTCCTTTTTGATGTGTAAATGTCAACCCTTCCTCATTCTCAGGCACGGTGTGGCTGGTATCACTCAAAGTGTCTATCTTTTGTTTAAAATGGACATAATTTTAAGTAATAACAACAACTGACCTACGAAAATCCACCCAAACGCATTCAGATTGTATTAATCCTTTAGTAAAAATATCCATGGGTATTTTTTGACATGTAAAAGTCATCCCCACCTTACTCCAAGGCACGATGTGGCCGATATCACTCAAAGTGTCTGTCTTTTGTTTAAAATGGACAGAATGTTAATTGAAAACAACAACTGACCTACGAAAATATGACCAAATGCATTCAGCTTATGTTGATTCGTTAGTATAACAATACAAGGGACATTTTTACATGTACGATTCAACCCCGCCTCAATCCGAAGAATAGTGTGGCTTGTATCATTCAAAGTGTCTCTCTTTTGTTTAAAATGGACACAATTTTTTGTGAAAACAAAAACTGACCTATGGAAATCTGACCAAACGCATTCTCATTGTGTTGATCCTTTAGGAGAACGATACATGGGTCCTTTTTGACGTGTAAGAGTAAAAACTATCTCAATCCATGGAACGGTGTGGCCGGTATCACACAAAGTGTCTGTCTTTTGTTTAAAATGGACACAATTTTAAGTGAAAACAACAACTGACCTACGAAAATATGACCAAACACATTATTATTATTGTGTTGATCCTTTAGGAGAACGATACATGGGTATTTTTTGATGTGTAAATGTCAACCCCGCCTCAATACGAGGCACGGTATATCCGGTATCACTCAATGTGTCTCTCTTTTGTTTAAAATGGACACAATTTTAAGTGAAAACAACAACTGACCTAAAAAATCCCACAAAACACATTCATATTTTTTTAATCCTTTAGGATAACAACCCATGGGTTTTTTGTGACGTGTATGAGTCAACTGTACCTCAATATGAGGCACGGTGTGGTTGGTATCACTCAAAGGGTCTTTTTTTTGTTTAAAATGGACAGAATTTTAAGTGAAAACAACAACTGGCGTACGGAAATATAAACAAACACTTTTGGATTGTGTTGATACTGTAGGGAAACAATAAATGGGTCATTGGGGATGTTTATGATTCAAAACCGCCTCAATCCGAGGCATGGTGTGGTCGGTGTCACTGAAAGTGTCTATCTTTTGTTTAAAATGGACACAATTTTTAGTGAAAACAACAACTGACCTATAGAAATCTGACCAAACACATTATGATTGTGTTGATACTTTAGGAGAATTATCCATGGGTGTGTTGGTGACATGTATGAATCAACCTCGACTCAATCTGAGGCACGGTGTGGCCGGTGTCACTCAATGTGTCTCTCTTTTGTTTAAAATGGACACAATTTTAAGTGAAAACAACAACTGACCTACAAAAATCTGACCAATTGCATCCATATTGTGTTGATCCTTTAGTAGAACGATACACGAGTCTTTTTTGATGTTTAAGAGTCAACCCCGCATCAATCAGAGGCACAGTGTGGCCAGTATCACTGAAAGTGTCTGTCTTTTGTTTAAAATGGATATAATTTTAAGTGAAAACAACAACTGACCTACGGAAATCTAACCAAACACCTTCAGATTGTGTTGATCCTTTAGGGTAACGATACATGTGTCTTTTGGGACATGTACGAGTCAACCCCGCCTCAATGTGAGGCACGATGTCGCCCACCAACCCCTGGATGCCCCCACCCCCTAGACACCACCCCACCACCTGGACACCTCCCACACCCCTTGGAAACCCCCACCCTCATGGACAACCACCCCCACCCCCATGCACACTACCCCACCCCCCTTGGACAGTGCCCCCCCCCACTCCCCCTGGACATTCCCATGGACACCCCCCCCACCTCGGATAGCCCCCCCACCCCCAACACCCCACCCCCTGGGCAACCACCAACCCCCTAGACGACACCCCCACCCCTCTTAGACACCACCCCACTACCTGTATACCCCCACCCCCTAGACTCCCCACTCATGGACGGCCACACCCACCCTCCTGGACACCACCCACCCCTTGGACAACCCCACCAACCCCTTGGACCACCCCCACCCCCTGGACACCCCACACCCTGTAAAGCCCCCCCAACACCCTGGATACCAGCTCACCCCCTGGACACCCCATAGATAGCCCCCCCCCCCCCACCTGAACACCCCCCCTCCTTGGACACCACCCACCCCCCTTGGAAACCCCCCCACCAACCTCCTAGAATGCCCCCACCCTCTGGACACCCCCACCCCCTGGACACCCCTATCCCCCCCAGACACCCCCATCCCACCCTCATGGACACCACCACACCCCCTTGGATATCCCCACCAACCCCCTAGACCGCCCACACCCCCTGGACACCCCAACCACCTAGAAACCCCCCCCCTCCCGAACACCCTGGACATGAGCCCACCCCCTGGACACCCCATGACAGCCCCCCCCCCCCACCTGGAAACCCCCCCCCCCCCACATGGATACCCCCATCCTTAGACACCACCCCACCCCCTTGGATAGCCCCCAACATCCTGGACCGCCCCCACCCCCGGGACACCCCTATCACCTCAGACACCCCCATCCCACCCTCTTGAACACTACCCCACCCCATTGGACAACCCCCCAACCCCCTGGACTGCCCCCCAACCCCTGGACCCCCCGACACCGTGGACACCATCCCACCCCCTTGGACACCACCATGGATAGCCCCCCCCCCCAACTGGACACCCCCCTCATAGACACCAGCCCACCACCTAGACACCCCCACCCCCTGGACACCCCCACCCTCTTTGGACATCCCCCAACCTCCTAGACCCTACCTCCTGGACACCCATATCCCCCCGGACACCCCCATCCCCTAGACACCCCTACCCCTTGGACATCCACCCCAAACCCCTGAACAGCCCCCCAACCCCCCCTGAATTCTGAATTGAATTCTTTTTGTATTTAATTAACTTATGAATTATGTGTTAATGGTGTACGAGTATACTTTTTGTATGGGTATATTTGGTGAAATTACCTTATGATTTATGTGTTAAATTTGTATGGGTGTACTTACTTGTTGACATGCTAAATTTTTTGTAGGTGTTGTTTGGGTGTGCTACTGCAGAATTTTTTGTTGCAGTAGAAAGAGCATTTATCAGATCTTTTTTAGCTCTGATAAAGGAATCCTTTATCACCGCTAAAAATTGCTGATAAAAGCCACCTTTATTAGTGCTAAAAAAGCACTGATAAAGTCTCCCTTTTTCAGTGCTAAAAAATCACTGATAAATTCTCCCTTTATCAGCGCTAAAAAAGCACTGATAAAGTCTCCTTTTATCAGTGCGTTTTAAGCACTGATAAAGGTTTCCTTTATCATTTCTTTTTGAGCACTGATAAAGTACCCTTTTATCAGTGCTAAGATTTTCCATGCTTTTTTAGCATCTATAAAGCCCATTTGGACCACTGATAAAGCCCATTTTTATAGTAGTGATAGTAATAACGCACGTGCATGTTCATATGCAAGTGAATGGTTTAAATAATAAATCATAACGCATGTGCATGGGCATATGACTGCTCATTTTCATGTGAATGATAATAAATAATAAATAATAATTCATGTGAATTACATGTGTATGTTCATGTGCATGTGAATGATAATAAATTATAAATAATAACACACATCCAAGTGCATGTGCATGGTAATAAACAATAAATAATAACCAAGTCCACATGAATGTGAATTTTCATGTGAATGATAATAAATAATAAATAATAACACATGTGACAATAGTATAATTCACATGCATTGCGTGTGCACGTGCATGAGAATAAATAATAATAACATATGTGATAATAGAATAATGAAAGTGCATTGCAGTTTCATGTGCATGATAATAAATAATATATAATAATGCACGTGCATATGCATTTTCAGGTAATCATAATGATAATGACGCATGCACGTGCATGCTAATAAATAATAAATAACAACGCACGTGCGTGTGCATTTGTATTCGATGATACAAATAATAATAATAATAATAATAATAATAATAATAATAATAATAATAGAATAACGCAAGTCCATTTCATGTGCATGTGTATAGTAGTAAATAATAAATAAATAATAATAAATAAGAACGAACATGCATGTGAATGTGCATTTACATTTGTTGATAACATTAATAATACTAATTGTAATAATAATAATAATAATGCATGCACGTGCATGGTAATAAAAAATAAATAACAATGCACATATTTGTGGATTTGCATGTGATAATGATAACGATAATGATAATAGTAATAATAATAATTGTGATAACAATAATAATAATAAAAGAATAATACAAGTTCATTGAATATGCATGTGCATGGTAATAAATATAAAATAATAATGCACGTGCATCTACATTTTCATGTGATGTATGTAATAATAACAACAGTAGTAATAATTGTAGTAGTGGTGGTGATAATAGGTGTAGTACCAATGCATGTGATAATAGAATATTGCATGCGCATTACGTGTGCACGTGCATTGTAATAAATAATAACGCTCATGCATTGCATTTGCATGTGGTGATGATGACAATAATAATAATAATAACAACAACAAAAACAATGCATGTGATAATAGAATAACGCATGTGCATTGAATGTGCATGTATGTATATTCGCATGTACATTTGAATGTGATGATAATAACAATAATAACAACAACAACAAGAACCACAATAATAATAATAACAATAAAAATAAAAATAATAATAATAACAACGCATGTGATAATAAAGTAACGTGTGTGCATTACATGTTCACGTGCATGGTAATAAAAAATAATAATAACGCACATGCATGTGCATGTTCATGTGGATGAGATGATGATAATAATAATAATAATAACAACAATAATAAGTTATAGTTGTTTGAAAAAATATCATACAAAACTAAAATGCTAGAAATGAGGTCTCGAAAAAACTAACAAATAACAGAGTCATTGAAAAAGGCATAACTTCTTTTTTGGTTGTCCATTTCCACTCTGTGAATAGTCAAAGTGAATATAATGGAACAGACTATTTTAAAAACAGGTGCGGAAGCCGAATAGACACATAGATCAGAATTTATGACCATTTTAAGAAAACATTGACAGGGATTCTTACATAGAAATGGAGTTTTGGAGGCCTTCTGATGGGTTTCTGGGATTTTAGGGTCTCAAACATTACTTGAACTGTGTTCAAGTCATCCTTCTTCATATATCTCATTGCTAATTTTGATTTGATATGTGGTAGAGCTCAAAAGGACAACCAGATCGAAGGTTATGGTCATTTGAAGTTGGACTTTTTTTGGTGTGGTATAACGAATATATATTATATTCCTTTGATCTTATCAATGTTTCTACTAAACTTGGTCCTCAATAATCTCTCGAACATTGATTTAACTGGTCACAGTGCTCAAACAGACACCTGAAGGAGAAGTTATGCCTATTTTAGTGAGTTGCGGGAGTCTTTGGTTTTTAATATTGAGGAGAGTTGCTCAATTTCAAATGACAATAACTTCTTCTACGTGTGTTCATTTTGTCTCTACCATATATCAGATTAATTATTGTGAAAATATAAACACTTTGGTAACCACTGGAACCCTTTCTAACATTCTTCAACCCCCCAAAAGACCCAAAATCCCTTTGTATGGTCAAAAGATTGGCTTCTGGTGTCCGTTTTGCAATAAATTCTTCTATGGGTGTCCGTTTTGCATCTAACACATATCAAATCAAAGATTGTGACTAGATCTACCCATATGTGACCAATAGAAACAACTTATCATGTTCTTAATGTCCAAAAAGGTCATTAAGTCCTCTAAATGACCATAACTTCTTGCTCTGGGAGTCCGTTGCACCTATAACACATATCAAATTGAATCTTGCGACTATCTCTACACATCTGTGACAACCATGAACAACTAAATAACCCTAACAAACCATGAATAACCCCATAAACAGTAAAAACCATGCAAAATCCTAAAAAACCCTAACAGACCCTAACAAACACTAACAAACCCTAACAAACCCAACCAAACCATAACAACCCCCAAAAATCCCTAAAAACCTAACAAACCCTAATAAACCCTAACAAGACCTAACAAACCCTAAGAAGCACGAAGAAACACCAATAAACACAAAAAACTCAAAGAAACCCTAAAAACCCCATAAAAACCATAACAACCCCTAACAAAACCCTAAAAACCCTAAAAACCCTAAAAAACCCTAAACAAACCTAAGAAACACTAACACACCCTTAGAAACCCTAACACACCCTTAGAAACCCTAAAACACCCTTAGAAACCCTATCACACCCTTAGAAACACCAACACACCCATAGAACCTCTAACACAACCTTAGAAACCCTTAGAAACCATAGCACTCCCTTAGAAACCCTAACCCACCCATAAAAATGCTAACCCACCCATAGAAACACTAACACACCCTTAGAAACCCTAAAAACCCCATAGACACCCTAAATCACTGTAATACGCACTACTAAATCTTAAAAAAACCCTACATACCAACAATAAATCATAATAAACACCAATAAACCCTAAAGCCCTCTACTAAACCCTAATAAACACTAATAAATCGTAATAAACCCTAAAAATCCTATTAGACCCCAACAAAAGCTACAAATACCTAAAAATCCAAATATACAACAAAATTCAATTAAACTATTCAAAATTCTAATATTCACAAAAAACCCTAACAAACCCGGCAAAACCTGACAAAACCCTAAAAAGACCCTACAAACCCTAAAAAACCCTAAAAACCCTAAAACCCTAAAAATCCTAAAAACCCTAAAAAACCCTAGAACCCCTAAAAACATGAAAAAACAGAAAAAACCCAAAAAAACCTAAAAAACCATAAAAACCTCAAAAAAACCTCAAAAATCCTCAAAAAATGCTAAAAACCCAAAAAACACATAAAAACGCTAAACAAACCCTACAAAGCCTAAAAATTCCTAACAAAAGCCTAACCAACCCTATGAAACCCTTAAAACCCCTAAACCCCCTAAACCCCCTAGAAAATCCTAAAAACCTCAAAAGAAACCCTAATACCCAATAAAGAATGCTAAGGAACCCTAAAAAACCCTAAAGAACCACTAAAGTCACTAACAATGCTACAAAAACCCTAACAACTTCTACAAAAAACCAAAAAATGCTTCAACACCCACAAAACACATGAAAACACCAAAAAACACTAAAAAAACCCTAACAAAGCATAAAAAATCCAAACACGCCCATAAAACCCAAAAAAATGCATATAACCCCAAACAACTCAAACAAACTGTAACAAACCCTAAAAACCCTAAAAAACCTAACAAACCCTAACAACTGCTAATAACCCCTAAGAACCACTAATAAACCCAAAAACCAACTATTAAACCCTAAAAACCCTAATAAATAGTAATAAATTGTAATAACCTATAATAAACCCTATCAAACTCTACTAGACCCTAATAAACACTACAAAATCCCCAAAACCCCTAATATACAATAAAAAACACTATTAAACCGTAATAAACCCTAATAATCTCTAAAACCCCTAACAAACATGAAAAACGCTACAGAAACCACAAAATAATAGCCTACAAAACCCTACAACCCACTAATAAACACAAACAAACCCTAATAACCCCAAAATAAATCATAACAAACCCTAAAAACCACAAATAAATCGTAAGAAATCCTAAGAATGCCAAATAAATCGTAACAAACTGAAACAAACAATAACAAACCCCTAATAAGCCACAATAAACTCTAAAAAAATCATAATAAACCATAATAAATCGTAATAAACCCATATACACGTTACTAAATCCTAATAAATAAAATAAACCCTAATAAACCCTAATAAATCCTAAATAACACTAAAAAAGGTTGATAAACCCTAGAAAAACCTATTAACGCCTACAAAAGCCCAATAAAATCCTAATATAAAATAAAAAATGCTAATAAACTATAACAAATCCTAAAGAACACTAATAAACCCTACAGAACCCTAATAAACCCTAAAGAACCATATTAAACTCTAAAGAACACTAAAAACCCTAAAGAACCCAAAAAACGCTAAAACACATTATATAAAACCTAAAAACTACTACAATACCCAAACAAACCCTAAAACACACTAAAAACCACAACAATCCCTATCAATCCAAAAAAACATATAAACCTATAAACCCCCCAAAAAACCATTAAAAATCCATCACATACAATAAAAACCCATAAACACCTGTTAATAACCCTTAAAAGCCCTAAAAACTACAAACCATAAACAACCATTTAAACCCTAAAAAGGCTTCAAATAGATACATAAACCCTAAAAACATTACATAAACCATTAAAAATGCAACAAAACCCTAAAAACGCAACATAGACCAAAAAACGCAACATAAACCCAAAAAAAGCTACATAAACCCTAAAAGCACTACATAAATCCTAGAACTCTAACATAAATCCCAAAAACACAACATAAACCCTAAAAAACAAAACATAAACATTAAAAAATGCTTCATAAAACCAAAAAATACAATATAAACACTAAAAACACAACATAAACCCTAAAAACGTAAAATAAACCCTAAAAATGCAACATAAATGCTACATTACCCATAAAACTGCTACATAACCCCAGAAACGCAACATAAACCCCAAAAAATGTTATATAAAACCTAATCATGAAACATGCTACATAAACCGTCAAAACATTACATAAAACCTAAACATGATACATAAAATCTAAAACTGCTATCTAAACCCTAAAAACACCTAATAATCCAAAAAATCCTATGAAGCTCTACTCAACACTAATAAAACCCCAAAAATACCTAATAAATCCTAATAAATGATAATAAAACCTAATTAACCCAAAAAACGCGTTATGTAAACCTAACCAACCCTAAACAACCCTAATAGACACTAATAAACCCTAATAAACCCCAAACAAACCCTAAAAAGCCCTAATAAACCATAAATAAAGCCAAATAAACCCTACTCAACCCTAAAAAACCATAACACACCATAGTAACCCCTAATAAAACCCTAAGAACCCCTAATAAATAAATAAAATTCTAGTATACCTTAAAAAATCCCTATAAACCCTGATAAACTCTAATATAACCTAATAAACCCTAAAACTGCTCACAAACAATAAAAAACAATCACAAACAATAAAAACACGATATATTTCCTAAAAATTCCTAAAAATACAAATATAACATTATAATGAAAAAAATGATAATATACCTTAAAAATCACTAGAAACCGTAATAAGCCATAATTAACTCTAAAATAACCTAAGAAACCCTATAAATACTCAGAAATAAAAACAAAGCACTCACAAACTATAAAAACACGCTATATTATCTAAAAATACATAACAAACTCTAATATAACCTAATAAAACAAATAAAATAATAAACCCCTAACAAACCATAATAAACCCTAAATATCCCTAATAAACCCTAAAAAAAGCATAATAAAACACTGAAAATACCTTCCCAACCCTAATAAACCTTGACACGCCATAACAAATCCTAATAAAACCCAACTAAACCCCAATAAAAAAACGCAAACAAACCAATAAAAGGCCCTAGAAACCCCAATAAACAATAATAAATTCAAATAAAAGCTAATGAACCATTAAAAATGCTCACAAACACTAAAAACATGCTAATAAAACCTAAAATGTCATAACAACCCTACATATATATTAATAAAAACTAAAAAAAACACTCATATACCCTAATAAAAACACTAACAAACCCTAGTAAACACTAAAAAACCCTAATAAACTGTACTCAACCCTAATAAACCCTAATATAACCTTAATGATACCGAATCAACCCTAATAAAACCCTAAAAAGACCTACTCAACACTAATAAACCTTAACACACCATAATAAACCATAATAAACACCACTAAACCCAAAAAATGCAAATATACCATTAAAAAGCCCCAAAACCCCTAATAAATGCTAATAAAACACAACACAACATAAGAGAACTAATAAACCAGAATAAACTCTACAAAATGCTAAAAAACCCTAATATACCCTCTTAAAAATTAATAAACCATCTAAACCATAATAAACCCTAATAAATCCTAAACATAACCAAATATACCATAATATATCATAATATACCCTAATAAACCCAACTCAATCCTAATAAAACCCTAAAAATACCTAATAAACCCTAATAAACCTTGACATGCCATATTAAACCCGAATAAAATACTAATAACCCGACACCAAACCCAAAAAAACACTAATATTCAATTAATAAGACTAAAACCCTAACAAACCACAAAAATGTTAATAACACCTAAAAATTCAATAAAATGATAGTAAATCCTAAAAATACCTCTAATAATAGTAGTATTAATAACGCACGTGCATGTGCATATGCATGTGCATGGTTTAAATAATAAATTATAACGTACGTGCATGTGCATATGCCTGTGCATCTGCATGTGAATGATAATAAATAATAAATAATAAATAATAACGCTTGTGAATTTCATGTGTATGCGCATGTGAATGTGAATGATAACAAAAAATAAATAACTACGCACATACAAGTGCATGTGCATATGCATGTGCATGTGCATGTGCATGTGCAAGGTAATAAACAATAAATAATAACCAAGTCCACATGAATTTGCATTAGCATGTGAATGATAATAAATAATAAATAATAACACATGTGATAATAGAATAATGCATGTGCATTGCATGTGCACGTCCATTAGAATATATAATAATAACACAAGTGATATTAGAATAACGCAAGTGCATTTCATTTTCATGTGCACGGTAATAAATAATATATAATAATTAACATGCATGTGCATTTACAAGTAATGATAATGATAATGACACATGCACGTACATGGTAATAAATAATAAATAAGAATGCACCTGCATGTGAATTTGTATTTGATGATACAAACAACAACAACAATAATAATAGTAATAATACTAATACTAATAATAATAATAATAATAGAATAACACTAGTGCATTTCATGTGAACGTGAATAATACTAAATAATAAATAAATAATAATAAATAAGAACACACATGCATCTGCATGTGCATTTACATTTGATGATAATATTAATAATACTAATTTTAATAATAATAATAATAATAACACATGCACGTGCATGGTAATAAATAATAAATAACAACACACATGCATGTGCATTTGCATCTGATAATGATAACAATAATGATAATGATAACAATAATAATAATAATAATAATAATAATAATAATAATAATAAACGGTGATAATAATAATAATAATAATAAAAGAATAATACAACTGCATTGCATATGCACGTACATGGTAATAAATAATAAATAATAACGCATGTGTATCTACATTTTCATGTGATGATAGTATTAATAACAGCAGTATTAATAATAGTTGTAGTATTGGTGATAATAGTAGTAGTACTAATGCATATGATAATAGAATATTGCATGTTCATTACGTGTGCATGTGTATGGTAATAAATAATAACTCTCGCGCATTTCATTTGCATGTGATGATGATGATGATAATAATAGTAATAATATTAATAATACTAATAATAACAACACATGTGATAATAGAATAACACATGTTCATCGAATGTGCGTGTATGTGCATTTGGATGTGCATTTTCATGTGATGATAACAACAACAAAAACAACCACAACCACAATAATAATAATAACAATGCATGGGATAATAAAATAATGTGTGTGCATTGCATGTGCACGTGCTTGGTAATAAAAATATAATAATAATCCACGTGCATGTGCATCTACATCTTCATGAGATGATGATAATAATAATAATAATAATAACAGTAATAATAAGTTATAGTTGTTTGATAAAATAGCGGACAAGACAAAAGTCCTTGAAACAGTGTCTCAAAAAACCTAACAAATCAAAGAGTCATTAAATAAAGAAAAACTACTTCTTCAGGTGTCCATTTCAAGTCCGAGAATAGTCAAACTAAATATCATGGAACAAACAACTGTAAAAACAGGTGTTGGAGGCCGAACAGACACACAGATCAGAAGTTATGACCGTTATAAAAAAATTTGACAGGGTTCCAGACACAGAAATAGAGTTTTCGAGGCCATCGGATGGGTTTTTTGGATTTTAGTTTCCCAACCTTGACTTGACCTTTTTTCAAGTTATCCTTCTGCATAGATCTCTTCGATCTCTTCGATTTGATATGTGGTAGAGCTCAAACGGACAGCCAGAGTGATGGTTATGTCCGTTTGAAGTTAGACTTTTTTTGGAGTGGTATAACTAATTTATCTTATGTGTCTTTGCTCTTCAAATAGTTTCGATTAGACTGGGTCCTCACTCATCTCACGAGATTCTATTTTACTAGTCACAATGCTCAAACGGACACCAGAAGGAGAGGTTCTGCCTATTTTAGTGAGTTGTCGGTTTCTTAGGTTTTTAGGTGCTAGGTGTGTTCCTCAATTTAAAATGACAATAACTTCTGCTACGTGTGTTCATTTTGGCTCTACCACATATCATATCAATGATTGTGAAAATATACACACTATGGTAACCATTGGAACCCTTTCTGACATTCTTCGACCCCAAAAGACCCAAAATCCCTTTGGATGGTCAAAAGATTGGCTTCTGGTGTCCGTTTCGCAATAAATTCTTCTATGGGTGTCTGTTTTGCCTCTACTACATATCAAATCAAAGCTTGAGACTATAACTACACTCTTATAACCACTGAATCACCTTCACACGTCCTTGATTTCCCAAAAGGTACTTAAACCCTTAAAAATACCATAACTTCTGCTCCGGGAGTCTGTTTTTCTTCTACCATATATCAAATCGAAGCTTTCGACTAGATCTACACATTTGTGACCAATAGGAACACGTTATCACGTTTTTAAAGACCCAAAAGTTTCTTAAGTATTCCAAATGATCATAACTTTTTCTCTGGGTGTCTGTTTCATCTATATCACATATCAAATTGAAGCTTGCGACTAGCTCTACACATCTGTGACAACCATGAACAACTAAATAACCCTATCAAACCATGAATAACCCCATAAACACTAAAATCCCTTAAAACCCATGGAAAATCTTAACAAACCCTAACAAACCCAAAAAAACATTAACAAACCATAACGAACACTAACAAACCCCAAAAAACCCCAAAAAACATAAAAAACCCTAACAAACCAAAACAATCCCTAACAAACCCAAAGAAGCACTATGAAATCCCCATAAACACAAAAAACCTGAAGAAACTCTAAAAACCCCCTAAGAAACCATAAGAAACCCTAACATAACCCTAGAAACCCTAAAAACCGTAACAAAACCCTAAGAAAACCTAAGAAACACTAACACACCATTAAAAATGCCAAAACACCCTTAGAAACCCCAACACACCCATAGAAACCCCAACACAACCTTAGAAACCCTTAGAAACAATAGAACACACTTAGAAACCCTAACCCACCGATAAAAACCCTAACCCCCCTTAGAAAACCTAACACACCCTTAGAAATCCTAATGAACCCTTAGACACCCTAAATCACTCTAATAATAACTAATAAATCCTAACAAACCCTACCAACCAATAATAAACCATAATAAACCCTAATAAACCCTAAAGCCCACTACTAAACCCTAATAAACACTAATAAATCATAATACACCCAAAAAACCCTATTAGACCCCAATAAAAGCTACAAAATACCTAAAAATACAAATATACAACAAAAATGCTATTAAACCATTCAAAATGCTAATATTCATAAAAAACCCCTAACAAACTCAAAAAAATATAACAAAACCCTAAAAAAACCCAAAAAACCCAAAAACCCAAAAAAACCCAAAAAACCCAAAAAACCCCTAAAATCCATTAAACCCCTAAAAATTGAAAAAAAAAACGAAAAAACCTGAAAACAAACATAAAACCCTAAAAAACCTCAAAAAACCTAGATAACCCTAAAAACTTAAAAACCACTAAAAACACTTAAAAACCCTAAATGTCTTAAAAATGCCTAACAAAACCCTAACCAACACTATGAAACCCTTAAAAACCCAAAAAAACCCCAAGAAAACCCTAAAAACCTCAAAAGAAAACCTAATAAACCCTAAAGAACCCTAAAAAACCCTAAAAACACTAAAGAACCATAAAGAACCACTAATGAAACTAACAACGCTACATAAACCCTATCAATTGCTACAAAAAACTGAAAAATGCATCAAAACCCATAATACGCAACAAAACCCCAAAAAATGCTAAAATAACCCTCACAAAGCATAAAAAATCCAAACACACCCATAAAACCCAAAAAAATGCATAAAATCCCAAACAACTCAAACAAACTGTAACAAAGCCTAAAAACCCTAACAAACCCTAACAAAACCTGAAAACCACTAATAACCCCTAAGAACCACTAATAAACTATAGTAACCCATAAAACATAATATTATACCCTTAAAACCCTAATAAACACTAATAAATTGTAATATCCTGTAATAAACCCTAACAAACTCTATTAGACCCTAATAAATGCTAAAAAAGCCCTAAAACCCCTAATATATAATAAAAAACACTATTAAACCATTATAAACCCTAATAATCACTAAAAACCCTAACAAATCCGATAAAACGCTACAAAAATCACCAAATAATAGCCTATAAAACCATAAAACCCACTAATAAACCCTAAAAAACCCAAATAACCCCAAAATAAATCATAAAAAACCCTAACAAGCACTAATAAATCCTATCAAATCCTAACAATGCCAAATAAATCATAACAAACTAAAACAAACCATAACAAACCCCAACAAACCATAAAAAATCATAATAAACCCTAATAAAACATAATAAACCAAAATACATGTTTCTAAACCCTGATAAATAAAATTAACCCTAATAAATCGTAAATAACCCTAATAAAGATTAATAAAGCCGAGAGAAATCTATTAATGCCTATAAAATCCCAATAAAATCCTAATATACAATAAAAAATGCTAATAAACTGTAAAAAATCTTAAAGAACACTAATAAACCCAAAAGAACCCTAATATACCTTAAAGAACCATATTAAACACTAAAGAGCACTAATAACCTGAAAGAACCCAAAAAATTCATAAACACATTAGATAAACCATAAAAACCACTACAATACCCAAAAAAACACTAAAACACACTAAAAAACCCTAACAACCCCTATCAATCCCAAAAAAAACAAATAAACCCATAACCCCCCCCCAAAAAAAACCATTAAAAACCATAAACACCCATTACAACCCTTAAAACCCTAATAACACTACAAACCATAAACAACCATTAAAACATTAAAAAGGCTTAAAATGGATACATAAACCCTAAACATGTTACATAAATCCCAAAAAAGGAAACAAAGACCCTTAAAACACAACATTAACCAAAAAAACGCAACATATAACCAAAAAACCCTACATAAACCCTAAAAGCACTACATATACCCTAGAAATATACCATAAACCCTAAAAAACACAACATAAACATTAAAAAATACTACAAAAAACATAAAAAAAATAATATAAACCCAAAAAACACTACATGAACCCAATAAATGTTACATAAACCCTAAAAAATGCAACATAAATGCTACATCACCCCTTAAAACGGTACATAAACCCAGAAAATGCAACATAAACCCTAAAAAATTCTACATAAAACCTAAACCCTAAACATACTACATAAACCCTAAAACGCTTTATGAACTCTAAAAATGATACATAAAACCTAAAACCACTAACTAAACACTAAAAATGCTACAGAAACACTAAAAATGCTACATAAACTCTAACAACACTACAAAAACACTAAAAATGCTACAAAGACCCGAAAGACACTTCAAAACCCACAAAAATATCAAAACCTAATATACAATAATATAAAAAATTAAACCCTAATAAACCCCTAATAAACCCCTAAAGAACCACTAAAACCACTAACAACGCTACATAAACCCTATCAATTGCAACAAAAAACCAAAAAATGTTTCAAAACCCACAAAATGCAAGCTCTGTCGCTAGAAAGCTCACAACCTGTGCTGCCACAAGTCGTCTCCCTCCTCTCAGCCAATCCTCATCTGGTTGACCGTCTGAAACTACTGGGCCTCGACTGCCCAAGTCACATGGGGACGATGTCCATGTGCCATAGCTTCATGGTAAACAAAGAACGCCTAAGCCCAAGTAGCAAGGGAAATTTTCTCAAGGATTAATTTTATCATTTTATTTTGACTTCTTTCCCCGAACACCCAAATCAAGTAAAACAAAAACATGATGATGCATGTACCTTTCCGAGGGTATCTACCCTGCAATAAATTTAGTCTTACTTGGTCGTTCAGTAAGCTCAGAGTCCTTGTATAAGATCACCAGGGGCCCTAAAATCTCATGTCCTAGTCGGTATTCCCTGGCCTATGTCACACACCCAGATCAGCCAACACTGTTGCCCTACTATCTCATGCAATCCTCATAGTGCCTAACTCAAGTCTCCATCCTATCTCTCAACCTCCTCTGATACCATCCTATCACGACCCCTCCCACAAAAGATGCCCCTCCTGAGATGGAAATGGTGAAAGGGAGATAATGACCCCCCTGAGTCCCACCTCCAGTAGGCCCTGGAGTGGCGACTAGCACCATGGGTATGAGTTTTCACAAATATGGGAGGCATTACCCTTTTTATTATTTACGATCAGGAAATAGGAGGAGTAAGATACCAACAGAAAAAGGGATAATTAAATGAAAATAAATCCAAAACCAAACCCATATTAATTTTTTATACAATACTGAAACAAATGTACCAGTAGAAGAAAATCCCCAAAGTACGATACAAAAAAAAAAGAAAAAACTGCAACCAGCAAAACTCCAACGCCCAACTAGTAAGGTCCCGCACGGTCCCTGAAGTCCTCCTGAAAACCTGAATGTAAACGTAGGGTGAGCATACAAGTATACTAAGTAGGAAAATCTAAATCTATCGTGCATAGGTGGGGAGACATCCTAATGCCCCGTGAGAAAAAAAAAGGAGGAACCAAAGCCTAACAAGGAATCTATCCACCCAACCTCACAAGCCACACTCACTAAATAATGCAAGTGAATAGAGTAGCATAGTAATATTATCAGAGTATGGGTACCCCACACCACCTTCCCACTGATTAATGCTCAAGCCCTCACTCCTAACGCTCTGATGCTTCCCCCTCTTCCTGAGTTATTGCCGCAACCTGGCTATACGATGCTCATAGTATCCTGCCAACACTCAATCCTTGGCTATCATAGCACCCCTTAGGCACTAAATCCTCGACTATAGCCACATCTCATCCCAAAGACACCTGAGAACCACATCTCATCTCATCCCAAAGACACCTGGGATCACATCACATCCTCATCCCAAAGACTCTTGGGAAACATCTGTCATAACTTGCGCGAAGGATCTTGGGCTATAGACCCTGGAAGAGGGAGCACAAGGAAGAACAGTAACCAGCCATCCTTTAGATGTTTGAGAATCTCACCCCCCTCCCACGGGTGTTCAGCACGTAGTGCTCAACATGGGTGGGGTGCATAAAGAAACATAAAACGTACAGATTTATATAATTATATCAACCACTAAGCCCATCCTAAGGCTTCTACACAAAATATCTGAGCAAATGCCTTGACACATCTACCTCGAAGGTATGAACACAATAAACAGCCCCAAATCCCAATAAGATTTTCATGTTTCAACAGTTTTATTTTATCAGTTCCTTAACTACCGAGAAACTAACAACAACCAAACTAGATCAATCATTCGTAAAACATATCCCTGCCAACCACAAATAATGTTATGGAAAACGCAAGCAACACAATACCATTTTCTTTTATCATCCAATCAATTCCATTGATTTCCCGTATTTAATAAACTACCATGCCCCATGATTCATTAGTTAACTCTTCCACTTTCATTCATATCCACAACCCATCCCTGCAGCCCTGCTACCACCACCATAACCACAAACACATCGAAAAAAATACACGTACCACATCATCATTCCTTTGATACCATTTACTGCAGCTCCACTACCCATCACAACAATATCATACATGCCAACCCACAACCAAGCCAACCGCAACCCCGCTGCTCACCCGTTCCACAACAACCCACGAAACTCCCCTTCAGATAATTAAACCCCAACTAGCTCCCACAAAATTCATTCTTTCATTTAGTTTAACTGGGGTGTTCATACAAGGGTTCTAGGTATTCATTTAATTAGCCAACATTACATGATTAACCAATTTCCACATTCAATGATGTTTTTTCCGCAAAACCATCCAGAAAAATAAATAAATATTTAATTTCTCAAGCAAAGGCCCCCAACGACCCTGATTTTAAGTTGGCATAAGCCTATTTAAGTCACAACATAATCAAAGGATAAACATTGATGGAAATCAAACAACAATATCAACAAAAATTCCCCAAACCCATTCTTTAACTAGTTATTATATTTATTTATTGGTTCAACCGTATCTCACGAAAACAAGAGGATACCCACCCCACATGATGCAAAAGAGAGAGAGAGAGACGAAGGTAAGATCCCTACCTCAAAGGTTTTTGACGGAAACCACAACGGTCAAGGAACGCTCAAGGAACCCATGTCGATTCTCCGAAACCCCACCTTAGATCTCTCCTCCTAGAAAGATCAAGACCAAGACTCATCATATTCAACATCCACACACTTATATCTACCCATAACGAGCATAGATTTAAGAAACCGAGGGAAGAGGAGGAGTAAATTTAAGAATATCTAAGAACCCAAAAAGAATGATCACATACCTTGGGACACCGGCTTTTATTTGTGAAGAGATGCCTCCAGATCACCTCCAAAACACTTGAGAGAGGGTCTCTTACCTCCAAGGAAGGGTAATCCAGGTTTATGGCCGCTTAGGGGCTTCGACGAACCATTTAGGGGCAAAATAGTTCAGATCCAAAATTTTAGGATCTAACATTAAGTGCCCGCATGGTTAGTCCACACGGTTTAACAAATCATGTGCTAACCGTAAGTTTGCTTCTGCCTAGACAAGAATCCTCGAACAGTTAGGCGCATGGTTTGTCCTAACCATGCGCCTCCTGTGCGAAGGCTACTGCCTCCAACACCAACCTCGCATGGTTTGGCCGCATGGTTTGACAAACCGTGTGCCTCCCGTGTGAAGGCCATTACCCATTTAGTTTTCCTTAATGGTCCACCCAAACACACCCCCAAGTCACCTTGATTTCCCAAAACACCTATAGCCCCACATTTTCACAAAGGAATGGACCGGAGAGGTCTAGTCCATTACAATGTGCATATGCATGTGCATGTGCATGTTCATGTGCATGAGAACGGTAATAAATAATAAATAATAACAATGTCCACATGAATATGCATTTGCATGTAAATGATAAAAAATAATAAATAATAACACACGTGATAATAGAATAACGCAAGTGCATTTCATGTGCACGTGCATGAGAATAAATAATAATAACACGTGTGATAATAGAATAATGAAAGTTCATTGTATTTTCATGTGCATGGTAATGAATATTATATAATAATACATGAGTATCTACATTTAAATGTAATGATAATGATAATGGCACATGCATGGGCATAGTAACAAATAATAAATAACAACGCACAGACATGTGCATTTGTATTTGATGATACAAACAACAACAACAACAACAACAAAAATAATGAAAATAATAATAATAGAATAGCACAAGTGCATTGCATGTGCACATGCATAGTAGTAAATAATAAATAAATAATAGTAAATAAGAACGCACATGCATGTGCATGTGCATTTACATTTGATAATAATATTAATATACTAATTTTAATAATAATAATAATAACACATTCACGTGCATGGTAATAAATAATAAATAACAACGCACATGCATGTGGATTTTCATGTGATAATGATAATAACAATGAGAATGATAATAATAATAATAATAATAATAATTGTGATAATAATAATAATAATAGAATAATACAAGTGTTGAGTTAATAAGGTTTCCTTATGAATTTTCTATTCCTTCGTGTTTGGGGAGATTGTTGAGTAAATAAGGTTTCCTTATGAAATTACCATTTCTTCATGTTTTGAAAATCACAAACACCTTATCTGAAGGAAAATTTCACTTACCCTATGTTTTACATTCATAAGGAAAATTTCCCTTCACCAAGGAAATTTATCCTTACCATGTTTTTCATTGTTCCTTTTTTCTAAATATAAAATTGGGTTTTGTATCCAAAACCTCAGAATCATATAATAATTAGATATAGAGCATTATGTTTTCCGGATTCTAATTCTGACTCCGAGTTCTCATAATTTAGACTCCGAACTCTTATGAGTTCTGACTTTGAGTACTCTGAAATTCAGAATCAGAACTCTTATTAGTTCTGACTCCGAGTTCTATGAATTCAGACATCAAACTCTTATGAGTTCTGAATCTGAGTTCTCTGAATTCAGACTCTAAATTCTTAAGTGTTCTGACTCCGAATTCTTATGATTTCAGACTTCGAACACTTCTGTGTTCTGACTTTGAATTTTGATGAATTCAGACTCCGAACATTGAAATTTCAGACTCCGAATTTTTATAAATTCAGACTCCAAATTACATTGATATTCAGACTCCAAATTCTATAGAATCTAACTCCAAATTCTTCTGATAAATAGAATCTGAATATACATGTATTATAGACTCCGAATAATTTTTGGTTAGACTCCGAACTTTCATTTTTTTTCTTACACTCTAAAAAGTGAATTTACTTAAGTAACCATATTTTTTTACTCATGTTTTGGTTATAAAACAATGTAGTGAATTCATTTACTAACTAACCATTTTTTGAGTGATTCATGTACAGGTCCCTCTGAATTTCAAGGAAAAATATGACCATTGGAGGAGGGAGATGACTGTTTAAGACGTGCCTATAAATAGGATCTCATTTGAATGAGCTCATAACATTACTTTTAGCATACCAACTTTTTGTAAAACTTACCTACATGTTGTTGAAGTGATTTATAGAGAGAGAGGATCTTATAAACTCTCAGGCTTCGTGCAAAATGTTTGAACAACATGTTCAAACTTTTCTTCGTACAGAATTGCTTTTTGAAGAGGCGTGATTGCCTTAAAATCAGACACTTCGGGTTGTGAAGTCAGAGGTGTCGATTTCCTTACAAATCGAGGGCTTGCGAGGATAAAAAGACAGATACCGATCTTTGGATTGAGGGCTTACCTAGGTTTGGTTAAGTAGACTTTCTTGAAAGTTTAAATCATGGGACCTTTATCCAAGGTTGTTGGATACCCATCTCGTTGGGTTAAAAGATATTCTACTTGTTACTTGTAGTGTTTGAATTTTGTTTTCCGCTTTAATTTTGGTTGTTGAGGAAGGTATAACTATCTTATACTTCCTTGGACTTGTAATTTGATTAAATAGGATTCTATATGCTTTAAGGTAGAATCTTAGTTGTTGTAAACTTTTGTTAAGTTTCATTTCTGGAATCTCTTTTTTGGAATCAATTTTCCAGAATCATGAAAATTAGTAGAACATAGAGGTGTTGTGAATTTTGTTTATACAAAATTTCTTTTGGGATTTTTTAAGTATACAATTCACCCCACCCCCCACATGTATATTGAGTATCTACACCATATTATGATACTACAATCAGTATCATATCTATCTTACAATCGATCAAACAATTGGTATCAAAGGGTGGTGACCTTATACCCTGAACCAATCTAACAATTGGTATTAGAGGGTTGGTTAAATCTGAATTAATCTCAAGATTAGATTCAGAAGGGAAATCTTCTTCTTCACTTGTTCTGAATTATATTTTCGGACTCCTAATGTTCAGATTCATATTTTTCTTAGAGATACACTAGTTCTATTTTCCTTTCTTCAGATATTTTTTTTGTTTACAAACTGTTACTACTAACAAGTTTGTGTGGAAAGAGTTTCCTTATTATGGTAGGTTTAAATGTTGGTTCTATCGACAATCTAAATTCTACCAGACCACCTATTTTGGATGGAAATGATTATGAGTACTGTAGAGATAGGATGAAGACTTTCGTTATTAACACTGGAGTTGATAACTACCTGATGCTGAAAGGAGACTATAATATTCCTGATAAGGAATTGAGAACTTTTACTAATCATGAGAAATAAGAATATCAAAAAAAAAATCAGAGTCAGAAATACATTGCTATGTTCTATGACTAGAAACATCTATAGTCAAATATATTCATGTGAGGCTGCAAACAGTTTCTGGAAGAAACTTGAAGTGATACATTTTGGTACTTCTAAACTTATAGAGACAAGAAGAGCTATGTTGAGAGCTGAATACCATGGCATTAACTTTCCTTATGGAGAACCTATAAGAAATGTTCAGAAAAGTTTCATGGATATTGTGAATATATTACAGTATATGGGAGAAAATGGTTTGGATGATGAGGCCCTTGTAGATAAGATCATATACATCATTCTAAATGAGTGGGAGTCCAAGAGGACAAAAATTGATGAGAACAGGAAAGTCACCTAGATTTCTTTAGATGAGCTGTTTGGAAATCTTGTTCAGCATGAGACTAGAATGAAGAGAGATGCTGATAATGTTAAAAAGATGAATGGGAATGGAGGATTTTCTTTGGTAACTACTTCAAAACATATGAAAGAAAAGACTCCAGAAAGAGTAACAAGATCAAAGTCAAATAAAGTCATTATTCAGTCAGAATCTAGTGATACAGAAAAATCTTATAATGAATTAGCTAATCTTTCTTAGAAAATGAACAAGATAGTAGCTCAGAAGAACTATCAAAATAAGTTCAAGAAGAGATACTACAAGGATAATAAATATGGGTAAGTTAATTGTTATGAATGTAGAAGAACATGTAATATCAGGCCTGATTGCACTCTATTGAAAAAGAAGGAAAAGAAGGAATGAAATTCAGAGAGAAACAAGAAGAAATTCTATCGTTCAAAGCACAAGAAAAGTCTTAAAGAAAATTATACATGGAGTGCTAGCTATATATACTCTTTGGGAATTGAATCTTATGAATATGAATCATCATCATAAAAAAAATATTGGATTCATTTCTACTACTTCTTTCCCAAATACATGTCTTACGGCCAAGGTACGCTCTTCCGAGGCTTTAACAAATTAATCTCCTGATAAGAATTACAATTCTAAAGATATTACTTCTAATAAAGATATATCATCTTCAGATAATGAAGAAATACATTCATATGAAGACGTATATATATTTTCCAAGTTGTAAGAAGTAAGAAATTGTAAAATTTCTATGAAACTAGATAAGGTAAATACTAGGGAAGAATTTATTACAAAAGAGATTTCAGACCTCTCTAGAGATCTTAATGATAAGTATGAGATTCTAGAAAAACTTTCTAGAGATCCTAAGGAAGTAAATTCTGAAAAGGAAAAACTTTCTAAAGGTCTTAAGAATTCTATTTTAAAAATAAATGTTTTCGAGGAAAAATCTAACTCTAATGAAATAATTCCTGAGGATAGGAATTTAGTCATAAGACTAAAATCCGAAATATATTCTCTTAAGAAACATCATGAAAACTTTACTTCTGGTAAAGAAAATTTTGAAAAGATGTATTCTCAAATCAAATCTCAAGGAAATACTACTGGAATGGGTTATACTCATAGAAAACCTATTTTAAAAAACAACTATTTTATTCCATACAGATCCCCTTTTGTACTAAATGTCAAAGTGGTGGGAATTAGAAGAAATTTTTTTCATTGAATAATGTTCAATCTCTTGGGTTTCATAAAGCTTATTTTTTGAAACAAATATGGATACCCAATATTTTATTGTCTAAAAATTCTTGATCCAAGAAATTTTGTATTCCAAAAGTCTAACATTATTATTTTCAAGATAATAAAGAAAGTAACAACAACAATACGTAGTACATGGATAGTGGATGTTCCTAGCATATGTATAGTAACAAAAACATCTTTGAAAATATTATCAAGACGAAAGTAGGAAAAGTAACTTTCAGATATAATGATAAGGGAGAAATTATTGGTATTGGTAACATCATTCTTCTTGAAAAAACATTGATTTAAAATGTTTTATTTGTTCAGGGTCTTAAGAACAACCTCATTGTCATAAGTCAACTATGTGATTAAGGTTACCTTGTGAATTTTAGGAATGAAAAGTGATTAGTACACAATTCCAAGGAAGAGTTTATTCTTTCTACCAATAGGAAAGATAATGTTTACACACTAAAAATAGAAGACCTTAGGATCCAAGATCTACCTTTCATTAGTGCAATGGAAGATCATTCTTGGTTATGGAATTGAAGGTTAGGACATTGTAACTTTAGGAACCCATGTAAACTCTCTAAGAAAAGACTTGTTAAAGATCTATCCGAGCTTAGATTTGATTATTCAAAAGTTTTTCATCCTTGTCAATATGTATAGTAACATATATCAAGTTTCAAATCAGTTGGTGAAGTCTCAACCACTGATGCATTATAGTTGGTGCATATGGATCTTTTTGGTCTAACACAAACTGGAAGCATTGGAGGAAAATATTATGTATTTGTCTTAGTTGATGATTACACTAGATTTACATGGTTCTATTTTCTAGAAAAAAAATCTGAAAATTTTTCATATTTAAAATGTTTTAGAGCCGAAGTTTTAAATGAGAAAACCCATCCTTTGAAAACTGTTCATACTAATCATGGAGGAAATTTTAAAAATTAGGATTTTGAAACTTTTTGTAGTAGAAAATTCATTACTCCTAACTTCTCAGCACCAAGAACACCTCAACAAAATGGGGTTTTTGAAAGAAGAAATACAATTCTTCAAGAGATAACAAGAACCCTCTTGAGTGAATATTCTATAGCCAAACATATTTGGGCTGAAGCTATAAGTACTGCTTTTTATACTATAAATTGTTCTTTGATTAGACCATTTCTTAATAAAACCCCTTATGTGTTATGGAATGGTAGAAAACCTAGACTTTCCTACTTCAAGGATTTTGGTTTCAAGGTATTCATTTTAAATACTAAATATAACTTACACAAATTCGAACCAAAATTTGATGAAGGAATTTTCTTAGGCTACTCCACAACTTTTAAGGCTTATAGTGTTTTCAATAAGAACACTTGTGCTGTTGAAGAAAAAGTACATGAAAATTTTTATGAAATTGGCCCTTTTGTTTTTAAACAACCCCAAACTACATCTTCGGGTGTGTTTTCAAAAACTGATTATCAACCTTTTTTAGAAGATCCTTTTGATAAGGAAAATTTCCAAGAAGATGTTTCTGAATAATTTACCCCAGATGATTTCCTACCATATGTTGATGAATAGGTATTACAAAACACAAATCAGTTGTTTCTAAAGAATCATACAAGTGATAGTATCATTGGTGATGTTAATCAACCTATAAGGACTAGATGTTCCTTAAGTAATGAAGTTGATCATCTAGCATTCCTTTCCCAATTAGAACCAAAAATAACTGATGAAGCTTTAGGTGATGATGATGTGATAAAAGCTTTGCAAGATGAGCTAAATGAATTCAAAAGGAATAAAGTCTGGACCTTGGTTGAAAAACCTAAGGAAACTTCTATTATAGGTGTAAAATGGGTCTTCAGAAATAAATGTGATGAAATGGAATCATAGTAAGAAATAATTCTTGATTGGTTGCTAAAGGCTATAATCAAAAAGAAGGAATAGACTACAAAGAATCCTATGCTCTAGTAGCTAGACTTTAATATATTTGTATTCTACTTGCCTTTGCAGCATTATTCAACTTCAAAATTTTTAAAATGGATGGAAATGTTCTTTCCTTAATGGGTTTGTTCAAGAGGAAGTTTTTTCTGAACAACCTTCTGGTTTTGAAGATACAAAACATCATGGACATGTTTATATACTTACCAAAGCATTGTATGGACTTAAGAAAGCCCCTAGAGCTTGGTATGATAGACTAACATGATTTTTGTTTCAAAATAAATATGTTAAGGGAAATGTAGATCCAACCCTTTTTAGAAAGAAAGATAAGAAAAATGTTTTGATTGTTCAAATTTATGTTTATGACATTATATTTGGTTCAACTCATTAATCTTTAACCAATTCCTTTATAGATCTAATGAAATCTGAGTTTGAAATGAGTATAATGGATGAGTTAACTTTTTTACTTGGTTTTCAAATTTCTCAAAAACTAGAAGAAAATCTATATATCCCAACATAAGTATATTAAATATCTTCTTAAAATGTGTGGATATGACAACACTATGAGTATAAGTACTCCCATTGGTACCTCAAACATACTTGATCTTGATGATGTTGGGAAACCAGTAGATCAAACATATTTTAGATGTATGATAGAATTTTACTTTACTTAACAGCTAGTCATCTAGATATAATGTTTTAGGTATGCTTATGTGCAATATATCAATCCAATCCTATGGAATCTCATTCAAAGGCTGTGAAAAGAATTTTTCGCTACATAAAGGGAACCATGGATTTAGGAATTTTTTTATAATTCACGAAATGATTTTGTTCAAAAAACAATTTCGGATGATGACATTGGTGGATGTAGAATGTATAGAAATATTACATCTAGAACTTTTCATTTAGTAAGAGATTCATTAGTTTCTTGGTCATGCAAGAAGAAACAATTAGTAGCACTTTCCACTGCTAAAGATGAACATGTAGCAGCTGGAAGTTGTTGTGCTCAAGTGTTGTGGATGCAATACACACTCACAGACTATGGTATGATTTTTACCAATACACCAATTCTGTGTGATAATACTAGTGCCATTTCCCTTAGTAAAAACCCTGCACATCACTCTCGTGAAAAATACATAGATATTAGGCATCACTTTCTTAGGGATCACACACAAAAGCGGGATATCATTTTTCAATTTATCAGAACACAAGATCAACTTGCTGATATTTTCACAAAATCATTATCCTCTGATAGATTTGAATACATTAAACAGAAGTTAGAAATGATAACCATAAGGTAATCTTCTTTTTTAACTTTCTGTTGAAACCAATCTTCTTATAGTAATAAACTCCTTTTCATAGTTGGAGTACATTTTCATGTTATACTTTTCAAATCTTTCATAATGAAATTTTTCATAGTCAGATTTTTCCAATCTTTTGTAATGAAAATTTTCATAGTCAAAATTTTCAAATATTTCATAATGGAAATTTTTTGTAGCCAGTTTTTTGTCAAATATTTTGTAGTAAAACTTTTCGGAGTCTAAATTTTATTAATATTCTCAAAATTTTTGTAATGAATATTTTCGTACTCAAAATTTTCGTAATGACGATTTTCATACTCAAAATTTTCGTAATAATAATTTTCGTACTCAAAACTTTCGTAATGATGTTTTTCTATATTTTCATAATGAATATTTTCTATGTTTTCGTAATGATGATTTTATAAGTTTTCGTAATGAATATTTCATAGATTTTTCGTAATGAAGATTTTAAAAAAATTTCGTAGTCAGTATTTCAAAAAATTTCGTAATCGAATTTTTGGAATCGAAAGTTCTTCAAGAAATTTTTTTCCCTCAATACGAATAATCTTCCTAAGAAATAAAAAAGCTATGTTTCCTTTCCTGAGTTTTCATAATCATTCTTTACTTGCTGGTAGTTTATTTTGTTTTTTAAATTTTTTGGATTATCTTTTCTTTAAATCCAAATTTTTTAATTAAAAAAACCTCAAAAGATCGGATCCAAGATTTCCTTTTGGATATCATATCAATAGTCAGATCTGATCAGAAGAATTTTCGGCCATTGGATTGAGTTTGGAAGATGAACTGTTGCATCAAACGCTTATATAAAGGACCCCCCTATGCTTGTCCCAAATTGAATCTAAAGATCTCATGTGCTGATGTTTTGTCCTTCTACATAAGCTCATTCTGAATTTTCAAAGGTTTCTCAATTCCAAAAGACTGTAGAAGAATCCAATTAGAAAGATATGTCTACTGTCAAGCCAATCTCAGAGTGGAAGGTCTATAGAGAAAGGTTGTTGCATCTGAACTTCTTCAGCAAGTATGATTCTATAATCTCAAAGAACATTAAGATGAATAGATGGGAAATCATTTCTATATCAAATCCAGGGGCTCATGATTTGGTGTATCCGTATTAACTAGTTGAGTTTTTCGAATCAGATACTTTCTTTAAGGAAGTAGGCAGAGAAAAGTTCTCGTTTAAAATCTATGGAAAGACTTATGCTCTTTCATATACTAAGGAATCTAGTTTGGTTTGTATTCCATACGAAGGGGAAGCTATGTTCTATTCTCATAAGTTGCCGGTAGTCAAACCAAGCTTTGTTAAGGTGAATGATATGGAGTTCCTCGGTCATATAGATGTTAATACTCTGATGATTTCCCACTTGTCTACAAATTTCTAGATTCTCGAATTATGGGTTTAGGGATTCATTATTCCGAGAAAAGGTGAAAAAGATACACTGAAGAAGAGTGACATGTATATCATGGATTTCATGGTAAAGATAAGGAAAATCAATTTGGTTAAGCATATTCTCATTATGATTGAGAATATTAAGAATGGAAACTTGAAGGCTTAGATACTCATGTATCCAACCATTCTTTCCTAGTTCATTGTTCGGTGCTTAAAATCTTTTAAAATTCCTTGCAGCTCAAACCAAGGGATTGAAAAGTCATGCTAGTCAGTGATGATACCCTGAAGAGAATGAACATTGGTTTTTCTATAGACACAAGAGAATTTTATGACATACCATAGGAAGAAGTTGAAGCTGTTCCGAAAGAACAAGACGTGGTTGAACCGTCCAAAAAGGGAGGAAGAAAGAGGAAGTTGATGGAAGTAGTGGTGGAATGAAAAACTATAGAGCCCAAAGAAATCCAATCCTCACCTTCAAAACCTATGAAGAAAAAATAATATCTAGATTAGGTAGTTGCTAAGTGGAGAGGAGACAAGCAGAAAAGGAAAGTAGGAGATCCAAGTTTTGGATTGGATCCTGTTGAAGAAAAAGCCTTAAAATAGAAGATAACTGATGAGTTTGAAAATAAATCTAAAGAAAAGAAGTTAAAGAATAAAATGATTAAGCCGAGATAATGCAATACCTTTCAAGGGATACTGATAAAGTATCATAGATCATTCCGGTATTAGAATCATTCTTCGGAGAAGCATTACCTGCGACTCTGGGTAAGAATTTTTTCACTCCCGAAAAAATCCAAGAAAATATTTTTGTAGAAAAATAAGTATAAAAAGTAATGCAGGAAGAAAAATAAGAAGAAGGTAGTGGAGATGACGAATATTTGATTAAGAAAGTGGAAGAATTTCATGAAAAGGAAATTCCATCTGAGAAGCTATTAATCCGAACTTATAAAGCAGAATCTTCAAAGATGGATACACTTGGGAAAGATGAGAAAGGGGAAGATGACAAAGATGAAGATGAAGTAAATAATCTCTCTGATGATGAAAGTTCTAATCATGACTTCATTCACCTTGATGATGCTGAGGCAAGAACTGAGAAAGAAGATATCAATGAGGATAAAATTGTTCAGTTGTTTGACAGTGAACATAAATCTCCAGATGAGGAAGCCATTCTGGAAACTGATTAGGGAAAAATGGTGGTTGTTGATAGACCTACTAAAGTTATTGTAAAGAAGAAGGAAGCTAGTGTATCTTCAAAGGGAAAACTTACTGATCTAGAGAAATAGCCCTCACCATGAAAAGTTTTATATTCAGAATCATCACACATTGGACATGACTTTGTTGTTCAATTATTGAAGAAGCTCGTTGGAACCATTCCGATTTTTCCAAGCATTGAATACAGATTCCAGATGCTTTAACATGCACTAAACCAGAAATCGGATTTAGTATCTATGGTGATGTATAAGTGTGTAAATATTGAAGATGATTTCAAGAATTTCATCATTAACTATGATGCCCACAAAAGGTCTTGTAAGAAAATGATTAGTTGGTCAAATAAGATATTTGAATACATGAGAGAACATGATGAGTTCCAAGATGGTGTCAAGGAGTCTTTTGACATTGAAGATGGTATGTTCAAGGATCTCACAACTTGTTTTTAAGAAAAGCTGACTCTGGAACAGAATTCTCGAAGTCAATAAGTGAAGGATTTGAATGGGAAGCTGTATTCAGTTTCTCGAAGCTAGAAGAGAGAAAGAGATCTTAGAATTTAGATAGAAAAAAATCTTGTCAAGCAGAAAGAAGTCCTGAAGGCTTAGTTAGAGGCTTCTAAGGCTCGGGAAGATAGAATCATAGCCTTAGAGAGGAAAGCTGAGTATCAGGATCAAGTTCTCAAGTGAGTGGAAGAAGACAACAAGGAGCATAAGAAGCTCAAAACAATAGTCATGTAGTTTATGCCCAAGTAAAAGGAAATATTATTTTGGTTAAATCAGATCTTTTTTAGTATTTTCCTTGTATAAATTTTTCCAATTTTAATGAAATTTTGGTTGCCGGTTTTTTTTTGATTTTTGTACTAATATTTCAGGTACAATAATTTTTTTCCATTGTCTCAAATTCTTTTTTAAAAATAACAAAGGGGGAGAAAGGAAAATGAATTATATATAAAGGAGAAATATCCCTATGTAAGGGGGAGTTTATCTAAGGGGGGGTTTTCATTACAAAGATTTCCATATTCAAGATAATGAAAAATCTCATTCCGGAAATCTAGAATACGATCCTTAGTTTTATAAAGGCTAAGGGGGAGTTATTCGTATTCATCATTGTCCACGTGATAAGGGAGATATGTTTTTTTTTTCAAAGTCTAGAAAAATATTTTTGAAGTCCTTATATTCTTTTTCCTAATGATTTTTGTGCTTTCCAAAAAGGGGGAGGTTGGTGAGTCAATAAGGTTTCCTTATGATTTTCCATTCCTTTATGTTTGGGGATATTTTTGAGTCAATAAGGTTTCCTTTTGAATTTACCATTTCTTCATGCTTTGAAAATCAAAAACACCTTATCTTAAGGAAAAATTCATTTACCCTATGTTTTACTTTCATATGGAATATTTTCCTTACCCAAGGAAATTTATCCTTACCATGTTTTTATTTGTTCATTTTTTATAAATATTAAATTTGGTTTCATATCCAAAACCTCAGAATCTTATAATACGTAGATATAGAGCATTCTGTTTTCAGGATCTGAATTCTGACTCCGAGTTCTATGAATTCAGACTCCGAACTCTTATGAGTTCTGACTCTGAGTTCTCTGAAATTCAGACTCTGAACTCTTATGAGTTTTGACTCAGAGTTCTCTGAATTCATATTCAGAACTCTTATGAGTTCTGACTCCAAGTTCTATGAATTCAGACTCCAAACTTTGTAATCTCAGACTCCGAATTATTCTAATAAACAGAATCCGAATATTCATGTATTATAGACTCTGAATAGTTTTTGGTTAGACTCCGAACATTCATTTTTTTCTTACACTCTAAAAAATTAATTTTCTTATGTAACCATATTTTTATTTACTAATGTTTTTGTTATAAAATGATGTCGTGCATTCAGTTACTAACTAACCATTGTTTGAGTGACACATGTACATTTACCTCTAAAATTGAAGGAAAAATATGGCCGTTGATGGAGGGAGTCTATCATTGAAGTCATGCCTATATATAGGAGCTCATTTGAACGAGCTCATAACATTACTTTTAGCAGACCAACTTTTGGTAGAACTTACATACATGTTCTTGAAGTGATTTCTAGAGAGATAGGATCTTATAAACTCTCAAGAATTTTGTAGAATGTTTGAATGTCTTGTTCAAACTTTGCTTCATGCACAATTGCTTTGTGAAAAGGTTTTATTCCCTTAAAATCAGAGACTATGGGTTGTGAAGTCAGAGGTGCCGATTTCCTTACAAATTGAGGGGTTGAGTGGATATCATGATAGATTCTGATCATCGTATTGAGGGATTACCTGGGTTTGGGTTAGACAGACTCTCTTCAATGTATAAATCAAGGGACCTTTATCCATGGTTGTTTGATACCCTTCTCTTTGGGTTTAATTATTTACTACTTGTTACTTATAGTGTTTCACTTTTGTTTTCCGCTGTAATTTTAGATGTTGAGGAATGTATAACTATCTTATACTTTCTCAGACTTGTAATTTGATTAAATAAGATTCTATACGCTTTAAGATTGAATCTTAGTTGTTGTAAACTTGTGTTAAGTTTCATTTCTGGAATCTCTTTTTTTGAATAAATTTTCCGGAATGAAGCAAATTAGTAGACCATAGAAGTGTTGTGAATTTTGTTTATACAAAATTTCCTTAAATATTTTTAAATTATACAATTAACCCCCTCTCTTGTACATTGAGTATCTACACCATAGTTTGATACTATAATCAGTATCATATCTATCTTACAATTGATCCAACAACAAGTGCATTGAATATATACATGCATGGTAATAAATAATAAATAATAACGCACGTACATCTGCATTTTCATGTGATGATAATAATTATAAAAGTAGTAGTAGTAGTGATAAGAGTAGTAGTACCAATGCATGTGATAATAGAATATTGCATGTGCATTACGTGTGCACGTGCATGGTAATAAAAAATTATGTGTGTTCATTGAATTTCCATGTGATGATGATGAAGATGATAATAATAATAATAATATTATTATTATTATTATTAACAATTCATGTGATAATAGAATAACGTACATGCTTTGAATGTGCATGTTTATGTATTTTCTTGTCCATTTGCATGTGCATTTTCATGTGATAATAACAACAACAACAACAACAACCACAATAAAAATAATAACAATAAGAATAACAATGTATGTGATAATAAAATAACGTGTGTGCAATGCATGTGAACGTGCATGGTAATAAAAAGTAAATAATAATTCATGTGCATGTGCATGTCCATGTGCATGAGATGATAATAATAATAATAATAATAATAATAATAATAACAACACATGTGATAATAGAATAATGCACATACATTGCATGTGTACTGCATGATAATAAATAATAACTCATAGTGCATGTGATGATAATAATAACAATAATAGTAATATTAATAATAATAAAGCATGTGATAATAGAATAATGCACATGTATTGAATGTGCATGTGTATGGTTATAAATAATAACGCATATGCATTTGCATTTGCATTTGATGATAATAACAATAATAACAATAATAGTAATAATAACAATAATAATAAAAATGCATGTGATAATAGAATAATGTTGGTGCATTGCGTGTGCGCGTTCATGGTAATAAATAATAACGGACGTGCATGTGCATTTTCATGTGATGATAATAATAATAATAATAACAATAACAATAATAATAATAATAATAATAATAATAATAATAACCACAACAACAACATATGCACGTGCAAGGAAATAAATAATATATAATAAATAATAAATAATAACGCATGTGCATCTGCATTTGCATGTGACGATAATAATAATAATAATAATAGTAATAACAATAATGATAATTGTAATAATGATGATGATAATAAAGATAATGATAATAATAATGTGTATGATAATAGAATAATATTCATCCTAACAAAACCTAACAAAACCTAACAAACCCTAACAAACACTAATAACCCCTAAGAACCACTAATAAACCCAAATAACACCTGAAACCCACTATTAAACCCTAAAACCCTAATAAACACTAATAAATCATAATAACCCATAATAAACCCAAAAACCCCAATTAGACTCCAATAAATGCTAAAAAGCCCTAAAACTCCAAATATACAATAAAAACTCCATTGAAACATAATATATCAAAATAATCAATAAAACCCCAACAAACCTGACAAAACACAACAAACCCCGCCAAATAATATCCTACCAAAACCTACAACCTACTAATAAAACATAACAAACCCTAATAACCCCATAATAAATTGTAACAAACCCTAACAACCCCAAATTAATCCTGACAACGCCAAATAAATCGTAACAAACTGAAACAAAACATAACAAACCCCTAATAAACCATAATAAACCCTAACAAATCATAATAAACCCTAGTAAATCGTAACAAACCCAAATACACGTTAATAAACCCTAATAGATAAAATAAACCCTAAGAAACCCTAATAAATCCTAAATAACCCTAAAAAGGTTGATAAACCCTAGAAAAAGCAATTAACGCCTATAAAAGCCCAATAAAAACCTAATATACAATAAAAACGGTAATAAACCATAAAAAAATCCTAAAGAACACTAATAAACACCAATGAATCCTAATAAACCCTAAAGAACCATAATAACCTCTAAAGAACACTAAAAACCCTAAAGAACCCAAAAAATGCTAAAACACATTACATAAACCCTAAAAACTGCCACAGTACCCAAAGAAATCACAAAACACACTAAAAACCCCTAACAACCCCTATCAATCCTGAAAAAAATAAACCCTTAAAACCCCCCAAAACCCATTGAAAACCCATCAAATACCATAAAAACCATAAACACCCATTAACAACCCTTAAAAACCTTAAAAACCACTACAAACCATAAACAACCACTAAAACCCTAAAAAAGTCAAAAAATAGATACATAATCCCAAAATTTTTTACATAAACCATAAAATGCAATATATACCATAAAAATTCAACCTAAACCCAAAAAATGCAACATAACCCCAAAAAATCTACATAAACCCAAAAAGCACTAGATAAACCCATGAACCGTAACATAAACTCTATACAACGCAACATAAACATTAAAAATGCTACATAAAACCTCAAAACACAACATAAACCCTAAAAACACTACATGAACCCTAAAAACATTACATTAACCCTAAAAATTGCAACATAAATGCTACATCACCCCTAAAAACGCTACATAAACCCATAAAATGCAACATAAACCCTAAAAGATGCTACATAAAACCTAAACCCTAAACACCATACATAAACCCTAAAAACGTTACATAAACCCTAAAAATACTACATAAAACCTAAAACTACTAACTAAACCTTAAAAGTTCTATATAAACACTAAAAATGATACATAAACTCAAACAACGCTACACAAACACTAAAAAATGCTACAAAAACCCTAAATACGATACAAAACCCTCAAAAATATTAAATGCTAATATAACATAATATAAAAAATTAAACCCTAATAAACCCCTAATAAAATCTAATAATCCTAAAAACTCCCTATAATCCCTAAAATCCATAACAGACTCTACTTAACCCTAAAAAACCCCCCAAAATACATAATAAACCCTAATATATGAAAATAAATCCTAATAAACCTAAAAAACACATTAAGAAAACCTAAAAACCCCTAACCAACCCTAATTGACACTAATAAACACTAAAAACATTAATAAACCCCAAACAAACCCTAAAAATACTTAATAAACAATAAATAAATCCAAATAAACCCTAATCCACCCTAACAGACCTTAACACACCATAATAAACTCTAATATAACCTGTAAAACCCTAAAAATGCTCACAAACAAAAACCAAATGCTCAAAAACAATAAAAATGCTATATTGTCTAAAAAGACGTAACAAACACTAATATAACCTAATAAAACAAAAAAACTAATAAACCCCTAACAAACCCTAATAAACCCTAAAAATCCCTAATAAACCCTAATAAAAAATAATAAACACTAATAAAACCATAATAAAACCCTAAAACTACCTTCTCAACCTTAATAAACATTGAGAGACCATAATAAAACCTAATAAAACCCATCTAAACCTCAACAAACAAAAATACGCTAACAAACCATTAATAAGACCTAGAAACCCTAACAAACCCCTAATAAATTCTAATAAAAACAAATAAACCATAAAAAATGCTCACAAACTCTAAAAATATGCTAATAAAACCTAAAATTTCATAACAACCCCTTATATATATTAACAAAAACCAAAAAACACTCATATACCCTAATAAAAACACTAACAAAACCTAGTAAACCCTAAAAACCACTAAAAATCCCTAATAAACACTCTTAAACCCTAATAAACACTAATAAAACCCTAAATATACCTACTCAACCCTAATAAAACCCTAAAAATTGGTACTCACACTAATAAACCTTAACACATAATAATAAATCATAACAAACCCCACTAAACCCTAGAAAATGAAAATATACCATTAAAAATCCCCAAACCCCTAATAAATGATAATGAAACCTAATAAATCTTAAAAGCACTAATAAACCCTAATAAACACTACTAAAACCTAAAAACCCTAATATACCCTCTTAAAAATTAATAAACCATAATGACCGATAATAAACCCTAATAAATCTTAAACATGCCCAAATATACCATAATATACCCTAATGTACACTAATAAACCCAACTCAATCCTAATAAAACCCTAAAAATACCTAATAAACCCTAATAAACCTTAACAAACCATAATAAACCCTAATAAAATACTAATAACCCCCACCAAACCCTAAAAACGCTAATTTACCATTAAAACCCCAAAAATCCTAACCAAAATAAATGTTAATAACACCGAAAAATTCTACAAAATGCTAGTAATCCCTAAAAATACCTCTAATAATAATAATAGTAATAATGCACGTGCATGTGTATATGCGTGTTCATGGTTTAAATAATAAATCATAATGCACACGCATGTGCATATGCCTGCGCATTTTCATGTGAATGATAATAAGCAATAAATTATAAATAATAACCCATGCGAATTACATGTGTATGTGCATGTGCATGTGAATGATAATAAATAATAGATAATAACACACATCCAAGTGCATGTGCATGTTCATGTGCATGGTAAAGACAATAAATAATAACCAACTCCACATGAATGTGCATTTGCATGTGAATGATAAAAAAATAAATAACACATGTGATAATAGAATAATGGACGTGCATTGCGTGTGCATGTAATACCCCAAGATTTTATAAGATATATTCCTTTTAATTTCTTTTATATCTTCTGTTGCATGCTACACCATGATTGTCATGCACTATATGCAACACCGTATTAGCTTTCAGTATATGCAACACTAATCTTGGATCGTGTTACACATAATTTCAAGTTTGTTTAGTAGTAGTTAATCTACGCATCATTGAGTGTATATATATATATATAATGTATAAATTAAATATGGTTGGATTTTTTTATAAGAAACAACAAAAAAGTCTTGCACTACATGCAACCCTAACTTGGCTTGCATTACATGCAATTGCGACCTTCCACGATAGCGTGTGTTGTACGCAATACTGGAGTTCACTAAACAACGATATATGGTTATAATATTATTATAAAATAGCCGTTATGAATATTATTAACTAAATTTTGAATTTTATAACATTATTATTCATCTTAAACATTTTCTAGAACATGGTACGAGAACAAAATAAATTTTTTCGGGTAAAATAAGTATTTTTCATAAAATGCAGTTTTGCCGCCTATTGATGGTGCACCGACAATAAATTTAGTTTTTGACATGTTTATAAGTTCAATTTTACAAAATAAAATTCTTATTTTCAATCAGGATATAAAAATTTACTTTGGATAATGTTTTGATATTTTTATGACAACGTTATTATTTTGATGAATAGTAAAAACACGGTAAATTTTACTTAAAAACAACTTTTTTCATCGAGATAATTTATATGGTTAAATTATAATAGTAAATTTTTTTAAAGTAAAAATAGAATATATTTTTACCATTTAATATAATTTATGTCATTAGCATTGATTTTACATTGAATTCATAGGTAAAATAATTTCAATCTTTTGTAATGTTTTAACTTTTAAAACTCGTTTTCTTAACAACGGGATTAATTTTAAATTAATTTCTGTCACTTATGTGATTTGAATTGGGAGAAATGGATTCAATATTTGGAATCAGTGGATCCAAATTATGTTAATAGACTACTTTTTATTTTTGGGCACTATGAATAGTAACTATGGTAAATTTTATTTACCATAGTTAAACGTAAATCGGTTAATTAATGGTAAATATAATATTATACAATTACCCTAAAACTTGTCTTAATATAATTGGATGATTATATTTTGTCCTAAGGAATATTTGGGTCGAAATAGATTCCATTGGAACCCACTGGGATGTGATTAATACCAGTAATTTATTTTATTTTAAAGAAAGTGAAAAATGTCTCACTCAAACTTTAATAATTAGATTATTTTTAATATAAGGATATACATAATATAAATTTGATTATAAATACTAATTTTATACCTGAAATGTTTTTATTTCTCATGGTAATTTATTTGTAATTTTTAAGAAATATTTAATTACCTTAATAGCTTATACATTAATGATGAAGAAATTATTTATTTAGTGAAAAATCAATAATATTGTTTTTATTAAGATAACAATACCTATAAAAGGGACCAGAAACTTGACAAAAAATTATTGGTCGAGTATATCTATACCCTAAGAATCCAAGGATCGATTTTTGGACTATTTGGAGCCTTATAAAACCGATTAGGACATTTATATTATTTTATTTTATATGATATCAAAGATGTCACCTTGATAATTTAATAAATATAACAATTTAAATGTTGTGATGTTAAGATGATAAATTCGAGTAAAAATATTATTATTAAAGGTATTATATTTATATTCAACATTGGATTTTATTTTTAATTTTTATGCAGAAATAAGTATATTAAATAATTAAACGAAAATGTTCTACTAATTATATTATTAAGAGATTTACCAAATAAATGGTTTTAAAAATATTAAAATAAATATTATATGAACTATTTAATGTGATCCACGAATTTTATAGACATATTTATCATTTTAGGAATCTATTAAATATTTTGGTTAGAATATATCCTCTGTGTGTATTTTATTTAAATTAAAATAAATGAATAATGTCAAAATTGACACTATTGTTATTTTATAAAAATATCATATTATAAAATTGATTAAAAATCACAAAAAGATTTAAAAATTATAAATTGAAATTTATATGGTCTAAAATGTCATAAAATATCCAATTATAGACAATTCACAACACATAAGTAATTATTTATAACAATTTAAAAATTAGTATCTTATTACCACAAATAAAATTATATAGATTAAATAAGGATAAATAAAGTTGATAATGTTTAAAATAAATTCCCAACATGTCTAAATTTTATGGTTTGATGCAATTACAACCCTATCTCATCTAATTATCATATTTGAGTCATTTTTGGTGGGTTTTTAGTGATGTTGAATTTATTATAAATTAATATTTCTTATGTTACCAATAGTGCCCCTCTCCTACCTTATAAAAAGGGAACCCCTTCCCTCTTCTCTTCACACCCTTTTGAGCCTCGAAGCTTGGCCAACCCCTGCCAATTACTCTTCTCAACCTCTCTAGTTATATCATAGAGGTTCTTTTTTTAACAAAAGACCAATTCTAGTGCCCTAAGAAGAAGTTTAAGGGAGGTGCATCGAGGAAGAGGTAATCTCTTCTATCGAATCTTTCAAGTTTCTTTCTTCTTATACTTATTCTTCTTTATTTGTTTAATTATAAAGTAGTAACATCAGTATTAATTATATAATGATATTTTATTATAAATCTTAAACAAACCTATTTCACCTTCTATCCATCCAATAGAAAATGAAATCACCACGCGTGCATACGTACGGAATACCGTCCCCACGCTGTGGTGTAATCTGTTTTCCACCAACACCTTACATGGATGGGTATAATGGTGTAAATAATAACTATATATGATTATTATAACATCATATTGATTCTAATATATTATATCATCTACTCTAATTCCATTCAATAAATATGGGAATGATATCATCGCTCGTGCGTACGTACGGATTACCGTCTCCGCGACGCGATGAGATTCATTTTCCATGTTAACAATTCAAAAATGATTATAATGTATATATAATAATTAATCATGAAATATATGACATATTAATGGTATTGTATTTATGTATATGTAATTTACTTGCATCTATTAAATTTAATAAGGAAACAAAATCAGCATTCATGCGTACGTTCGGCCAACCGTCTCCATGAACGGTGTATTTATTTCCATTTATCAATCTATTATATATATGTATATAATGAATATATATTATATATAAATCATGTTTTATCTTCTGGAATTAAGTAATCATGATCTATGTAATCATATGAAAAATTTCAAGTCAAAATAAGGACGATAAATGAAACGATTTTACCCAAAACACAGCTTTAACATGGAATTGACAAATGAATGGATAATATAAAGTCGTAAGTGAATACTATATGATATAATAAATATTATTATGGTTATTTTATAAGTTAATAATATGTTTAAACACACTATACAGGAGTATTTTACACATATGGAAGAAATTGGACAAAAGGTAAGTGATAACTTTTCCAATCTCATTTTATCCGAGATTGTTTATTCGTAAGTGTTTACTGGGGTTATATTTATCATCCATGTCAATGTTTATAAATTTTTTTTCATATATGATTAAATTAATTTTTACCCTTTTTTACTTTTATTACATGGTATGGAAGGAATCTTTCTTATTTTTACCATACGAGGTAGTTTTTGACTTTTTCAGCAAAAGTACGAGAAGAATGTTTTTTAACTTATACGGCATGAACAGATTTTTACGGTTTTATAACGCCTTATTTTCATGAAGCTTACTCTACAAGAATTACTGAATTTTTTTAAAAATATCATTTTCTTTTAAAATTTCATGTCATTTTGTGAAAATAAAATGATTTTGAAGAAGAACGGATATTTTCCTCAAGAATTCATTTCAAGTGTTTTATCAAAACCATTTTCCATATAAGATGACATTATTTCATATGTGTATGTTTCAAGTATAATGTCTCTATGATTTAAATGGTTTCACTTTTCTTATGATGAAATGATATCCATTTTTTTATATGGATTATGTTATGATGGGATGATGTTTATGAAACCCATTTTATTCTTTGGGTAATGATGAATGATTTCTGTTCATGTTGTGGCACATGTAAGAATGATTTCATTATTAGATGGGTGGGAACTATATATCCCTCCAATGCATTAGGTAAAGATTTATATCTCATGAGATAGACATGGTTGTAATGGTAAGTTAATCCATTTCAGTGTTACAGGACTAGAACGAGGAGAGAACTCGATTCAGATAGGGACTTTGTCCACTAAGATGGTCTTGGCAGCAATGCCTTGGCTACTATGGAAATCATATCATGTGCTTAATGGTCTTCCAAAATTACATGTTTTATTCCCATGTTATTTTTATGATGATTGATGTTCCATTATGATCTATTCCTTACATACTTCCTAGATTTATGTCATTGCTCAAGATTTTGATGTTTAGATTTTATGTTCAAGATTTTTTCAATCAAATGTTTATGGATTGTTTTCTGTTCTCTATGTTTACCCTTAATGAGAATTTGAGCTCACCCATTTTATGTTTTCTTTTTCCCAGGATATAAATAAAGGTCTTAGGTACGAAAAAAAGGGTATGATCTTTATGGGAGATGTTTAAGATCTTTCACCAAGATTAGAAGATTATATTATGAGTTTCCAAAGACACTAAACTATTACAGTCCTTTGGTGTAAGTTTTTGTTATGTATTAGATATTCTGAAAAAGTAATGTAATTTCCATGTATGTCAAGCTTTGGGTCTCTACAGTTGGTATCAGAGGAAAGGCTTAGTCAACCTTTGGAAACTAGGATGCGAAAACTTTAGTGAAATCCCTAGAGATATTTCTACGGAATGTCTAGGGATGTCTCCATGGTTAATTATAAGTAGAGGTTATAGTCCTAGAATTATGGTAATAATATTGGAATTATACCTAAGATTTTAGATATTGAAGGTACTCCCCCTTGATTATGATTTTTTCCTCTCACACTATTTCTTTGGGTTTTAGAAAATGGTTGGAAATAGGAAGATTCACGATAATGGAGGATATGATGGACAATGGAATGATATTCTTCATGAGAAACCAAATGAAATTTGATCTGGAGGTCCACATATCGTTGTTATGCCTAATCATAAATCTCATAATATGATCAATAATCTCAACTTTGGTAAGTTTCCTGACTCAGCTAATAAGAGAAAGATGGATTTTCATGATGCTCATAGAGAAAAAAAAGTTTAATTTCCCTCATGTTAATCATGTGGGAAGAGGCATCAAGGAGAATGTTTCAAAGGAATTGGAAGATTCATTGGGTGTGGAAAAGAAGGACACAAAGCCATTAATTGCAAAGGAAAAGTTTCAGTTAACACCATGGACAATGATAATGGTATTTATAAGCATCAACAATGGTTAAATGTTTTAAATGTGGATTGTATGGGAATTATGCAAACCAATGCCCTAATTGAAAGTCTCATGAAGAGAATAAGCATGGTCGTATGGGTAGTATTTATGTTTTTGATGATGAAGATACTATAAGTGATATGTGAGATGAAAGAATTGTTGAAGCTTGGTTAGTGGTTTAAGAAGGTAGTGGAATGATTTTATGTTTATCAAGAGTAATGTGGTATAGGTAATTTAATGGTACTATGGAATAAAGAAACATCTAAGGATTCTTATACTATTGTTTTTCTTAAATTATTTGAAAGTATATGTTGATTGGTACCGGTAACCATGAAAGGTTTTTCAGATATTTTTGGAAAGAAGATGATATGAACATAATGAATGGATAACGAGATAATGAAATTTTTTATAGTATTAATGAGCTCATGACTGATATAAGGACAAAGTGATATCATGGTTAGAGTATATAGAATTTTTGGGATTTTGGTATGTGGAAAGAGTTACCTTTTGACAACATTCATGTTTTCACTAAGGTTCTATGGTAATTTATGTTTCAAGAGAATACATTATTGAGGTATTCACACGTTTTTAATGTGATCAACAAGATATATCTTATGACATATAAATTATGGTATTCGCATGATTGTTATGTGACCTTTCCAGTAATCGTTTTCTTTATACTATGATATTGGAAAGATATATTTTTTGATAAGTCATAAGGTTGTACTATATTATATTAGGAATCAGATGGTATTTTTTAAGGCTATAACTTTTTTCGATATTATTTCTGTAATGTTATAATAGTGTAGTTTTAGAAAAAGGAGAACTTGCAGGACGGGCGACAACCCGTCGCGTCGGACAAGGCTGCGGGAATCGAACCCACAACCAAAGTGCGACAGACCTTTATCACATACCATTGGCCTACATGAAGTCCCTGGTTAGTAGAAACTTGTTTTATTTTATTACGCGGTATGATAGATGAAGTATAAGTTCATTTTTGGAACCATATACGATTAATCTCACCATAAGATGAACTTATAACTTTTGATAACCTTATGGTTGAGATAGATGGAATGACCTATAATTCTATCGCATCATCTACTAATACTTCACAGAAGACAAATTCAACTTCATTTCTTTAAGATATGAAGTGTAAATTTTTCAAGGCACAAACAGCAGTAATATTGTATCAAAATTAAGTAAGTATTTGTTTTAATTAAAAAATTCTTCAAAATTAGGGAAATGACCTTGAAAACCAAAAATGTTGTCCTAGTGCCCTCATATATGAAGAATCAGATGGTACCTTAGATCATCACAAATTTATGGCTTTGTGATTGTAGTATTTTTCATATCCATGTTCTCTACCACTCTCAATCAGAACTTATTGGTTAGATTTCTCTTCCATATCCATATTTTCACCTATGTTATCCTATGTGGAAACCCAATTATTAGTTAATTTGAGTAACAGTTATGTTTCATAATTTAGTTTTTAAAGTTATGTTTTGGTATTCTTATTTACGATGTGAGTTTCTATTAAAGAAACTTTCAATTAGTAAACCATTTATAACTCCGATGAATTTCGAGGGCGAAATTCATTTTAAGGGAGGTAGAATGTAATACCCTGAGATTTTATAAGATATATTACTTTTAATTTATTTTATATCTTCTGTTTCATGCTACACCAAGATTATCTTGTTCTATATGCAACACTGTATTATCTTACAGTATATGCAACACTAATCTTGGATCGTGTTACACACAATTTCAAGTTTCTTTAACAGTAGTTATTATATGCATCATTGAGTGTATATATATATATATAATGTATAAATGAAATATGGTTGGATTTTGTTATACAAAACATCAAATAAGTCTTGCACTACACGCAACCCTCACTTGGCTTGCATTACATACAATAGCGACCTTTCTCGATAGCGTGTGTTGTACGCAATACCAGGGTTCACTAAACAACGATATATGGTTATAATATTATTATAAACTAGCTGTTATGAATAGTATTAACTAAATTTTGAATTTTATAACATTATTATTCATCTTAAACATTTTCTAGAACATGGTATGAGAACAAAATAAATGTTTTCGTGTAAAATAAGTATTTTTCAAAAAATACAGTTTTGCCGCCTTTTGATGGCGCACCGACAATAAATTTATTTTTTGACATGTTTATAAGATAAATTTGACAAAATAAAATTCTTTTTTTGAATAAGGATATAAAAATTTACTTTGGATAAAGTTTTGATATTTTTCTGACAACGTTATTATTTTGATGAATAGTAAAAACATGCTAAATTTGACTTAAAAACAACTTTTTTCATCGAGATAATTTATATGGTTAACTTATAATAGTAAACTATTTTAGAGTAAAAATGAAATATGTTTTTACCATTTAATATAATGTATGCCATTATCATTTATTTTACATTGAATTCATAGGTAAAATAATATCAATCTTTTGTAATGTTTTAACTTTTAAAACTCATTTTCTTAACAACATGATTAATTTTAAATTAATTTATGCAACTTCTGTAATTTAAATTTGGATAAATGGATTTTATATTTGGAATCATCAGGTACAAATTATGTTAATAGGCTACTTTTTATTTTTGGGCACTATGAATAGTAACTACGGTAAATTTTATTTACCATAGTTAAAGGTAAATCGGGTAATTAAGGGTAAATATAATATTATAAAATTTCCCTAACACATGTCTTAATATAATTGGATGGTTATATTTCATCCTAAGGAATATTTGGGTCGAAATAGAATCCATTGGAACTCACATGGATGTGATTAAGACCTTTAATTTATTTTATTTTAAAGAAAGTGAAAAATGTCTCACTCAAACATTAATAATTAGATTATTTTTAATATAAGGATATATAGAATATAAATTTGATTATAAATACTCATTTTGAAGCTGAAATGTTTTTATTTATCTTGGTAATTTATTTTTAATTTTTAAGAAATATTTAATTACCTTAACAGCTTATACATTAATCATGAAGAAATTATTTATTTTGTGAAAAATCAATAATATAGTTTTTATTAAAATAAAAATACCTATAAAAAGGACCAGAAACTTGACCAAACATTATTGGTCGAGTATATCTATACCCTAAAAATCCAAGGGTCTATTTTTGGACCATTTTGAGCCTTATAAAACCGATTACAACATTTATATTATTTTATTTTAAATGATGTCAACGATGTCACCTTCATAATTTAATAAATATAACAATTTAAATGTTGTGATTTTAAGATGATAAATTCGAGTAAAAATAGTATAATGAATGAAATTATATTTATCTTCATCATAGGATTTTATTTTTAATTTTTATGCAAAAATAATTATATTAAATAATTATAAAAAAATGTTGTGCTAATTATGTTATTAAGAGATATACTGAATAAATAGTTTTAAAAATATTAAAATAAATATTATATGAACTATTTAATGTGCTCCACGAATTTTCTAGAAAAATTTGACATTTTAGGAATCTATTAAATATTTTGGTTAGAATATATCCTCTTTTTGGATTTTATTTAAATTAAAAAAATGAATAATGTCAAAATTGAGACTATTGTATTCAATAAAAATAACATATTATAAAATTGTTTAAAAATAAAAAAAAAGATTTAAAATTTATAAAATTAAATTTATATGGTCTAAAATGTCATAAATTATCCAATTATGGACAATTCACAACACATAAGTAATTATTTATAACAATTTAAAAATTAGAATCTTATTACCCCAAATAAAATTAAATAGATTAAATAAAGATAAATCAAGTTGATAATGTTTAAAATAAATTCCCAACATGTCTAAATTTTATTGTTTGATTCGATTACAACCCTATATCATCTAATATTAGGATTTGAGTCATTTTTGGAGGTTTTTAAGTGATATTGAATTTATGATAAATTAATATTTCCTATGTTACCAAAGGTTCCCCTCTCCTTCCTTATAAAAAGGGCACCCCTTCCCTCTTCTCTTCACACCATTTTGAGACTTTAAGCTTATCAAAACCCTGAAAATTTCTCTTATAAACCTCTCTATTTATATCATATAGGTTATTTACTTCTCAAAAGACTAACTCTAGTGCCCTAAGAAGAAGTTTAAAGGAGGTGCGTCGAGGAAGAGGTAATCTCTTCTACTGACTCTTTCAAGTTTCTTTCTTCTTCTACTTCTTCTTCTTTAGTTTTTTTATTATAAAGTAATAATATAAGTATTACTTATATATTTATATGTTATTATAAATATGAATCAACCCTATTTCACATTCTATCCATCCTACGTAAAACAAAATCATCGCGCGTGCGTACGTACGGAATACCGTCTCCACATTGTGGTGTAATCTGTTTTCCACCACCACCTTACTTGGATGGGTATAATGGTGTAAAGAATAACTATATATGATTATTATAACTTCATACCAATTCTAAGATATTATATCATCCACTCCAATTCCATTCAATAAATATGGGAACGATATCATCACTCCTGCGTACGTACAGATTACCGTCTCCACAACGCGATGAGATTCATTTTCCATGTTAACAATTCAAGAATGATCGATTATAAAGTATATATAATAAGTAATCATGAAATATATGAAATATTAATGATACTGGATTTATGTATATGTTATTTACTTACATCTATTAAATTTAATAAGGAAACAAAATCACCGTTCATGCGTATATACGGCCTACCATCTCCATGAACGGTTTATTTAATTACATTTATCAATGTATTATATATATGTATATTCTGATTATATATTATTTATAAATAATGTTTTATATTCTGTAATTATGTAATCATGATCTAATTAATCATATTAATAATTACAAGTCAAAACAAGGACGATAAATGAAACGATTTTACGCAAAACGCTGCTTTAACATGGAATTGACAAATGAAAAGATAATATAAAGTCATGAGTGAATCCTATATGATATCATAAATATTATTATGGTTCTGTTACAAGTTAATAAAATGTTTAAACCCACTATACAGGAGTCTCGTACACATACGGAAGAAATTGGACAAAAGGTAAGGGATAACATTTCCAATCTCATTTTATCTGAGATTTTTTATTCGTATGTATTTACTGGGGTTTTATTTATCATCCATGTCCATGTTTATAAAAATGTTTTCATGTATGTTTAAAGTAATTTTTACCCTTTTTGACTTTTTTTACATGGTATGGAAGGAATCATTCTTTTGTTTACCATACGAGGTAGTTTTTGACTTTTCCAAAAAAAGTACGAGAAGAATGTTTTTTAACTTATACAGCATGAACAAATTTTTATGTTTTCATAACGCCTTATTTTCATGAAGCTAACTCTACAAGATTTAATGAAAATTTTCAAAAAGATACTTTTCTTTGAAAATTTCATGGCATTTTGTGAAAATAAAATGATTTTGAAGAATAACGGATATTTTCCTCAAGAATCCATTTCAAGTGTTTTATCAAAACCATTTTTCTATATAAGACGACATTATTTCATATGTGTATGTTTCAAGTATAATGTCTCTATGATTTACATGGTTTCACTTTTATTCTGATGAAATGATATCCATTTTTTATATGGATTATGTTATGATGGGATGATGTTTATGAAACTCATTTTATTCTTTGTGTAATGATGATTGATTTATTTTCATGTTGTGGCACATGTAAGAATAATATCATTATGAGATGGGTTGGACCTATATCTCCCTCCAATTCATTGGGTAAAGATTTATATCTCATGAGATAGACATGGCTGGAATGGTAAGTTAATCTGGTTCAGTGTTAGAGGACTGGAACGAAGAGTGAACTCGATTCAGAAAAGGACTTTTTCCACTATGATGGTCTTGGCAGCAATGCCTTGGCTACTATGGAAATCATATCTTGTGCTTAATGGTTTTCCAAAATTACATGTTTTATTCACATGGTATTTTATGATAATAGATGTTCCATTATGATCTATGCCTTACGTACTTCCAAGATTTAAGTCTTTGCACAAGATTTCGATGTTTAGATTTTATGTTCAAGTTTTTTCATTCAAATGTTTATGGATTGTTTTTTATTCTCTATGTTTACCCTTACTGAGCATTTGAGCTCACCCTTTTTATGTTTTCTTTTCCCCAGGATATAAAGAAAGTTTTTAGGTAAGAAAACAAAAAGGAGAAGATCTTTATGGGATATGTTGAAGATCTTTCACCATGATTAGAAGATTATATTCCGAGTTTCCAAAGACACTAAACTATTACGGTCCTTTGGTGTCAGTTTTTGTTATGTATTAGATATTCTGCAAAAGTAATGTAATGTCCACGTACTTTAATCTTTGGGTCTATACAGTGCACGTGCATGAGAATAAATAATAACAACACATGTGATAATGGAATAACGTAAGTGCATTGCATTTTCATGATAATGATAATAAATAATATATAATAATGCACGTGTATGTGCATTTACATGTAATGATAATGATAATGATGCATGCATGTGCTTGGTGAAAAATAATAAATAACAACACACATTCATGTTCATTTTTATTTGATGATACAAACAATAATAATAATAATAATAATAATAATAATAATAATAGAATAACTCAAGTGCATTTCATGTGCACGTGCATAGTAGTAAATAAAAAATAAAAAATAATAAATTAGAACGCACATGAATGTGTATCTTCATATACATTTTATGATAATATTAATAATATTAATTGTAATAATAATAATAATAACGCATGCACGTGCATGGTAAAAAATAATAAATAAAAATGCACATGCATTTGCATTTGCATGTGATAACGATAATAATAATGATAATAATAACAATTATAGTAATAAATTGTGATAATAATAATAATAATAATAATAATAATAATAATAAACAATACAAGTGCATTGCCTATGCACGTGCATGGTAATAAATAATAAATAATAATGCACGTACATCTATATTTTCATGTTATGATAGTAATAATAACATAAGTAGTCATAATATTAGTATTAGTGGTGATAATACTATTAGTACCAATGCATGTGACAATAGAATATTGCATGTGCATTACGTGTGCACGTGCATGGTAATAAATAGTAATGCCAGTGCATTTCATTTTCATGTGATGATGATGATGATGATGATGATAATAATAATAATAATGATAATATTAATAATAACAACGCGTGTGATAAAAGAATAACACACGTGCATTGAATGTGCATGTATGTGCATTCACATGTGAATTTTCATGCGATGATAATAAAAATAACAACAAAACAACAACAACAACAATGACCACAATAATAATAATAACAATAATAATAACAATGCAAGTGATAATAAAATAACGTATGTGTATTGCATGTGCCCGTGCATAGTAATAAAAATATAATAATAATGCACGTTCATGTGCATGTGAATGTGGATGAGATGATGACAATAATAATAATAATAACATTAATAATAAGTTATAGTTGTTTGAAAAAACAGTAGACAAGACAAAAATGCTAGAAATGAGGTCTCGAAAAACCTAACAAATCATAGATAATTGAAAAAGGAATAACTTCTTCTTTGGGTTTCCATTTCTGCTCCGTGAATAGTCAAACTGAATCTCATGGAATGAAAAACGATAAAAATAGGTGTCGGAGGCCGAACAGACAAACAGATCAGAAGGTGTGACGATTTTAAGAAAAATTTGATAGGGATCCGTTACCATAAATGGAGTTTTGGAGTCCTTTTGATGGGTTTCTGGGATTTTAGAGTCTCAAACATGACTTCAACTATGTTCATGTCATCCTTCTGCGTATATATATTCTCTAATTTTGATTTGATATACGATAGAACTCAAACGGACAACCGGAGCGAAGGTTATGGCTGTTGGAAGTTAGACTTTTTTGGATTGGTATTACTAATATATCTTTTATTTTTTTGATATTATGATAGTTTATACTAAACTTGTTGCTCACTCATCTCACGATATTTGATTTGATTGGCCACAATGCTCAAACGGACACCCGAGGGATAATCTTTTCCTATTTTAGTGAGTTGTCGATTTCTTAGGTTTTTAGTCACTAGGAGAGTTTCTCAATTTAAAACAACAATAAATTTTTCTATTTGTGTTCATTTGGGCTCTACCACATATCAAATCAAATATTGTGAAAGGATACACACTCTGGTAACCACTGGAACCCTTTCTAACATTTTCATCCCCCAAAAGACCCAAAATCCCTTTGGATGGACAAAAGATTGGCTTCTGGTGTCCGTTTTTCAATAACATCTTCTCTGGGTGTCTGTTTTTCCTCTACCACATATCCAATCAAAGCTTGCGATGAGACCTATACTTATATAACCACTAAATCACCTTCTCACATCCTTGAAGGCCCAAAAAGGTACTTAAACCATCCAAAAGACTATACTTCTACTCTGGGAGTCCGTTTTACCTCTACCATATATCAAATCTAAGCTTTCGACTAGATCTAAACATCTATGACCAATAGGAACACCTTATCACGTTCTTAAAGTCCCAATAGGTCCTTAAGTCCCCCAAATGACCATAAATTCTGCTCTTGGTGTCTGTTTGACCTCTACCACATATCAAATTGAAGCTTGCGACTAGCTCTACACATTATGACAACCATGAAGAACTAATAACCCTAAAAACCATGAATAATCCCATAAACACTAAAAACCATTAAAAATAATGAAATACCCTAACAAACCATAACAAACCCTAACAAACACTAACAAACCCTAACAAAACCTATCAAACCCTAACAACCCCCAAAAAAACCCTAAAAAACATAACAAACCGTAAAAAACCAAAATAAACCCTAACAAGCCCAAACAAACACAATGAAGCACTAAGAAACCCCAATAAACCCAATAAACCCTGAAGAAACACTAAAAACACCTAAGAAACTATAAGAAACCCTAACAAAACCCCCAAAACTCTAACAAAATGCTAAGCAAACCTAATAAACACTAACACACCCTTAGAAACCCTAACAAACCCTTAGAAACCATAACACGGCCTTAGAAGCCCTAGAAAACCCTTAGAAACCCCAAAACACCCATAGAAACCCTAACACAACCTTATAAACCCTTAGAAACCATAGCACACCCTTAGAGTCCCTTACCCACCCATAAAAACCCTAACCCACCCTTTGAAACCCTAGCACACCCTTAGAAACCCTAACAACCCCTTAGACACCCTAAATCACTCTAATAAGCACTAATAAATCCTAAAAAACCATACCAACCAATAGTAAACCATAATAAACCCTAATAAACCCTAAAGCCCACTACTAAAGCCTAATAAACACTATTAAATCGTAATAAACCCTAAAAACCTTATTAGACCCCAATAAAAGCTACAAAATACCTAAAACCCCAAATATAAAACAAAATTCTATTAAACCACTCAAAACTCTAATATTCACAAAAAACCCTAACAAACCCAGAAAAACATGACATAACCCTAACAAAACCCTAAAAACCCAAAAACCCCAAAAACCCCTAAAAACCAAAAAAAACCCAAAAAACCTTAAAAATCCTAAAAACCCTAAAAAAGATAAAACCCCTAAAAACATGAAAAAACCAAATAAAACCTGAAAACAAACCTAAAAATCCCTAAAAACCCGCAAAAACCTCAAAAATCGCTAAAAACCCTAAAACCATAAAAATGCTAAAAACCCATATAACACCTAAAAATGCCTAAAAACCCAATCCAACCTTATAAAACCCTTAAAACCCATAGAAACCCCCTATCAAACCCTAAAAACCACAAAAGAAACCCTAATACCCCAAAAGAACCCTAAAAATCCTAAAGAACCACTAAAGAAACTAACAACGCTACATAAACACTAAAAATTACTACAAAAACCCAAAAAAATGCTTCAAAACCCACATAACGCAACAAAACCCCCAGAAACACTGAAATAACCCTAACAAGGCATAAAAAATCCAAACACACCCATAAAACCCAAACAAACGCAAAAAACCCAAACCACTCAAGCAAACCGTAACAAACCCTATGAAACTTAAAAAAACCTAACAAATCCTAAAAACCACTAATAACCCCTATGAACCACTAATAGACACTAACAAACCCTAAAACCGACTATTAAACCCTAAAAACCCAAATAAACACTAATAAATCGTAATAACCTGTAATAAACCCTAAAACTCTATTAAACCTTAATAAATGCTACAAAATCCCTAAAACCCCTAATATACAATAAAAAACCCTATTAAATCATAATAAACCACAATAATCACAAAAAAACCCAAACAAACCTGACAAAAGGATACAAAAACCTCCAAATAATAGCCTACAAAACCCTACAACCCACTAACAAACCCTTATAACCCCAAAATAAATAGTAACAAACCCTAACAACCCCAAATAAATCGTAACAAGTGCTAACAACGCCAAATAAATCATAAAAAACTGAAAAAAACCATAAAAAACCCCTAATATACCGCAATAAACCCTAACAAATCATAATAAACCCTAATTAATAGTAATAAATGAAAATACATGTTACTAAACCCTAGTAAATAATATAAACCCTAATAAATCCTAAATAAACATAAAAAAGGTTGATAAACCCTAGAAAAATCTATTAATGACTACACAAGCCTAAAAACCCTAATATATAATAAAAATGCTAATAAACTGTAAAAAATCCTAAAGAAGACTAATAAACCCCAAAGAACCCTAATAAACCCTAAAGAACCATATTAAACTCTAAAGAACACTAAAACCCCTAAAGAACTTAAAAAATGCTAAAGCACATTATATAAACCCTAAAAAATGCTACAATAACCAAGAAAACCCTAAAACACACTAAAAAACCCAAAAAACCCCTATCAATCCCAAATAAAAAAATAAACCCATAAACCCACCCCCAAAAAACCATTAAAAAGCCATCAGATACCATAAAAACCATAAACACCCGTTAACAACCGCTAAAAACCATAAACAACAATTGAAACCCAAAAAAGGATTCAATTAGATACATAAACCCTACAAACGTTACATAAACCCAAAAAAATGAAACAAAACCCCTAAAACACCACATAAAACAAAAAACGCAAGATAAACACAAAAAATGCTACATAAACTCTAAAAGAACTACTAAACCTTAGAAATGTAACATAAACCCTAAAAATGCAACATAAACAGTAAAAAATGCTACATAAAACCTAAAAACAAAATATAAACCTTAAAAACACTACATGAACCATAAAAATGTTACAGAAACCCTAAAAATGAGAAATAAATGATACATCACCCCTAAGAATGCTACATAAACCTAGAAAACGCAACATAAACCCTAATAATTCTACATAAAACCTAAAAACTAAACAAGCTACATAAACAATAAAAACGTTACATAAACACTAAAAATGATACATAAAATATAAAACTTCTAACCAACCCCTAAAATGCTACATAAACACTAAAAATGCTACATAAACTCTAAAAACGCTACACAAACCCTAAAAAATTCTACAAAACCCTAAAGACACTTTAAACCCTCAAAAATATTAAACCCTAATATACTACAGTATAAAAAACTAAAACCTAACAAACCCCTAATAAACTCTTATAATCCCTAAAAACACTTTATAATCCATAAAAACCCTATGAAACTCTACTCAACCCTAATAAAACCCCAAACATACCTAATAATCCCTAATAAATGATAATAAAATCTAATAAACCCTAAAAAAAACGTTATGAAAACCCAAAAAAAACCCAAACCAACCCTAATAGACACTAATAAACACTAATAGACCCTAATAAACCCGAAAAACCCTAAAAACTTCTAATAACCCATAAATAAATCCAAATAAACCCTACTCAACCCTACCAAACCTTAACACACCATAATAACCACTAATAAAACCCTAGAAAACCCTAATAAAGAAAAAATGATAGTATACTTTAAAAATCCCTATAAACCTTGATAAACTCTAATATAACCTATTAAACCCTAAAAACGCTCACAAAAAATAGAAAACGATCACCAAAAAACACGATATATTACCTAAAAAGACCTAAAACACTAATATAACCTAATAAAGACAAAAAAATACTAATATTCCTTAAAAATCCCTAGAAAACCTAATAAACCATAATAAACTCTAATATAACCTAATAAACCCAAAAAATTCCCAAAAACAAAAACAAAAGATCACAAACAATAAAAACATGCTATAATATGTAAAAAGACCTAACAAACACTAATATATCCTAACAAAGCAAAAAACTAATAAACCCCAAACAAACCCTAATAAACCCTAAACATCCCTAATAAACCCTAATAAAAATTAATAAACCCTAATAAAACCATAATAAAACCCTAAAAATACCTTCTCAACCCTAATAAATCTGGACACACTATAACAAAACCTAATAAAACCCAAATAAACAATAAAAACGCAAACAAACCATTAAAAGGCCCTACAATCCCTAATAAACCATAATAAATTCAAATAAAATCTAATAACACATTAAAAATGCTCACAAACACTAAACACATGCTAATAAAACCTAAAAAGTCATAACAACCCCTCATATATATTAACAGAAACTAAAAAACACTCATATATCCTAATAAAAACACAAAAAAACCCTAGTAAACCGTAAAAATCCCTAACAACCCCTAATAAACCGTACTCAACCCTAATAAACCCTAATAAAACCATCAAGATACTGACTCAACCCTAATAAAACCCTAAAAATACCTACTCAACCCTAATAAACCTTAACACACCATAATAAACCATAATAAAACCCACTAAACCCTAAAAAACGCAAATATACCATTAAAAATCCCCAAACCCCTAATAAGTGCTAATAAATCCTAACAAAGATTAAAAGTGCTAATAAACCCGAATAAACACTACTAAACAATAAAAAACACTAATATACCCTCTTAAAAATTAATAAACCATAATGAACCATATTAAACCCTAATAAATCCTAAACATAACCAAATATACCATAATATACACTAATAATCCCAACTCACTCCTAATAAACCCTAATAAACCTTGACACACAATAATAAACCCTAATAAAATCCTAATAACCCTCACCAAACCCTAAAAAATGCTAATATACCATTAAAAACCCTAAAACCCTAACAAACCATAATAAATGATAATAACACCGAAAAATACTAAAAAATGATAGTAAACCCTATAAATACCTCTAATAATAATAGTAGTAATAACTCACGTGCATGTGCATATGCATGGGCATGGTTTAAATAATAAATCATAATGCACGTACATGTGCATATGCCTGTGCATTTTCATGTAAATGATAATAAATAATAAATTATAAATAATAACACATGTGAATTGCATGTGTATGTGTATGTGCATGTGAATTATAATAAATAATAAATAATTACGCACATACAATTGCATATGCATGTGCATGTGCATGCTAATAAACAATAAATAATCACCAAGTCCTCCTGAACGTGCATTTGCATGTGAATGATAATAAATAATAAATAGTAACACATGTTATAATAGAATAACACACATGCATTGTGTGTGCACGTGCATTATAATAAATAATAATAACACATGTGATAATAGAATAATGCAAGTGCATTGCAGTTGCATGTGCATGATAATAAATAATATATAATAATTCACGTGCATGTGCATTTACATGTAATGATATTGATAATGAATCTTGCACGTGCATGGTAATAAATAATAAATAACCACACACATGCATGGGTATTTGTATTTGATGATACAAACAACAACAAAAACAATAATAATAATAATAATAAGAATAATAATTATTATTATTATTGAATAACGCAAGTGCATTTCATACGCACGTGCATAGTAGTAAATAATAAATAAATAACAATAAATAAGAATGCACATGCATGTTCACGTGTGTTTACATTTGATGATAATATTAATAATACTAATTTTAATAATAATAATAGTAATAACGAATGCACGTGCATGGTAATAAATAATAAATAACAATGCACATGCATGTGCATTTGAATTTGATATAGTTAATAATAATGATAACGATAATAATAATAATAATAATTGTGATGGTGATAATAATAATAATAATAAAAGAATAATAAAAGTGCATTTCATATGCACGTGCATGGTAACAAATAATAAATAATAATGCAAGTGCATCTACATTTGTATGTGATGATAGTAATAATAACAGCAGTTGTAATAATAGTAGTAGTATTGGTGATAATAGTGGTTGAACCAATTCATGATAAAATAGAATATTTCATGTGCATTACGTGTGCACATGCATGTAATAAATAATAACACTCGTGCATTGCATTTTCATGTGATGATGATGATCAGAATAATAATAATAATAATAATAATAATAATAATAATAATAATAATAATAATAATAAGAACAATGCATGTGATAATAGAATAATGCACGTGCATTGAATGTGTGTGTATGTGCATTCGCCTGTGCATTTTCATGTGTTTATAATAACAATAACAAGATCAACAACAACGACAACCACCACCACAACCACAATAATAATAACAACAATAATAATAACAATGCATGTGATAATAAAACAACGTGTGTGCATTGCATGTGCACGTGAATGGTAATAAAAATATAATAATAACGCATGTGCATGAGCATGTGCATGTGGATGTTATGATGATGATGATAATAATAATAATAATAACAGTAATAATAAGTTATAGTTGTTTGAAAAAACAGTAGATAGAATAAAAATGAAAGAAATTGGGTCTCGAAGAACCTAACAAATCACAGAGTCATTGAAAAATGCATAACTTATTCTTTCGGTGCCCATTTATGCTCCGTGAATAGTCAAACTGAATCTCATGGAACTAACTTTGATGAAAATATCTTTCGGAGGCTGAACAAACACACATATCAAAAGTTATGACTATTTTAAGAAAAATTTGTTACGGATCCGTACATGGAAATGGAGTTTTGGAGGCCTTCTGATGGGTTTCTATGGTTTTAGGGACTCAAACATGACTTGATCTGTGTTCAAGTCATCCTTCTACATAGATCTCTTCGCTACTTTCAATTTCATATGTGGTAGATCTCAAACGGACAACCGGAGCGAAAGTTATGTTCGTTTGAAGTTGGACTTTTTTTAGAGTGGTATAACTAATATATCTTATATTTCTTCGATCTTCTCATAGTGTCTACTAAACTTGGTCCTCACTCATCTCACGAGATTCTATTTGACTGGTCATAGTGCTCAAATGGACACCCAAAGGAGAAGTTATGCGTATTTTAGTGAGTAGCGGGTTTCTTTGATTTTTATGCGCTAGGAGAGTTGCTCAATTTAAAACGACAATAAATTCTTGTACGTGTGTTCATTTTGGATCTACCAGATATCAAATCAAATATTCTGAAAAGATAAACACTCTCGTAACCACTGGAACCCTTTCTGACATTTTTCAACCCCTAAAAAGACCAAAAATCCCTTTGTATGGTCAAAATATTGGCTTCTGGTGTCTGTTTTGCAATAACTTCTTCTATGGGTGTGTGTTTTGCTACTACCAAATATCAAATCAAATCTTGCAACTAAACCTACAAACCTATAAGGACGGAAGCACCTTCTCACATCCTTGAAGGCCCTAAAAGGTACTTAAACCCTCCAAAAGACCATAACTTCTACTCTAGGAGTCTGTTTTGCCTCTACCATATATCAAATCGAAGATTTTGACTAGATCTATACAGATGTTACCAATAGAAACAAATTATCCATTTCTTAAAGTCCCAATAGGTCCTTAAGTCCTCCAAATTACCTTAACTTCTTCTCTGGGTGTCCGTTACACCTCTACCACATGTCAAATGGAAGATTTCCACTATCTCAACACATCTGTGACAACCATGAACAACTAAATAACCCTAACAAACCATGAATAACCAAACAAACACTAAAAACCTTTTAAAATAATGAAAAACCCTAACAAAACCTAACAAACACTAAAAATCCCTAACAAACCCCAAAAACCCTAAAAAAACATAACAAACCCTAACAAACCATAACAAACCCTAAAAAACCCTAACAAGCCCTAACAAACCCCACAAAGCACTATGAAACCCCAAAAAACCCAAAAAACCCTGAAGAAACACCAATAACCCACTAAGAAACCATATGAAACCCTAACAAAACCCTAAAACTATAATAAAATGCTAAGCAAACCTAAGAAACACTAACACACCCTTAGAAACCCTTACAAACCCTTAAAAACCCTAACACGACCTTAGAAACCCTAGAAAACCCTTAGAAACCCCAAAACACCCATACAAACCCTAACACAACCTTATAAACCCTTAGAAACCATATTACACCCATAGAATCCCTAACCCACCCATATAAACCCTAACCCACCCTTTGAAACCCTAACACACCCTTAGAAACCTTAAATGCTACAAAATACCTAAAAACCCAAATACACCACAAAAATTCTATTAAACCATTAAAAACGCTAATATTCACAAAAAAATCCTAACAAACCCGGCAAAACCTGACATAACCCTAAAAAAACCCTAAAAACCCCAAAACCCAAAAACACATAAAAACCCAAAAAAAACCCAAAAAAACCCTAAAAATTATTGAAAACCCTAATAAAATCTAAAAAACCCTAAAACCCCTAAAAACACGATGAAACTGAAGAAAACTGAAAAACAGACCTAAAAAACCCTTAAACAGCAAAAAACCTAAAAAAACATCAAAAAATACTAAAAACCCTAAAAACCCCTAAAAACGCTAAAAAACCCTATAACACCTAAAAATGCCTAAAAACCCTATCCAACCCTATGAAACCATTAAAACCCCTAGAAACCCCCTATCAACCCCTTAAAACCTCAAAAAAAACCCTAATACACCATAAAGAACCCTGAAGAAACCTAAAAAACCTAAAGAACCACTAAGGCCACTAACAATGATACATAAACCCTAAAAATTGCTACAAAAACCCGAAAAATTCTTCAAAACCCACAAAACGCAACAGAACCCCAAAAAATGCTAAAATAACCCTAACAAAGCATAAAAAATACAAACACACCCATAAAACCCAAACAAATGCATAAAACCCCAAACCACTCAAACAAACCGTAACAAACCCTAAAACCCCTATCAAAACCTAACACACCCTAACAACCACTAATAACCCCTATGAACCACTAATAAACTCTAATGACCCCTAAAGCCAACTATTAAACCCTAAAAACCCTAATAAACACTAATAAATCCTAATAACCTGTAATAAATCATAAAAAACTCTATTAAACCTTAATAAACGATACAAAATCCCTAAAACCTATAATATACAATAAAAAACACAATTAAACCATAATAAACTCTAAAAATTAATGAAAACCCGAACAAAACTGACAAAACGCTACAAAAACCTCCGAATAATAGCATAAAAAACCCTAAAACCCACTAATAAACCCTAACAAACCTTTATAACCGCAAAATGAATTGTAACAAACCCTAACAACCCCAAATAAATCATAAAAAATGGTAACAATTCCAAATAAATCGTAACAAACTGAAACAACGCATAACAAACCCCTAATAAACCGCAATAAACCCTAACAAATCATAATAAACCCTAATAAATCGTAATAAACCCAAATACATATTACTAAACCCTAATAAATAAAATAAACACTAATAAATCCTAAATAACTCTAAAAAGGTTTATAAACCCTAGAAAAAGCTATTAATTCCTACAAAAGTCCAATAAAACCAAAATATACAATAAAAATGCTAATAAACTATAACAAATCCTGAAGAACACTAATAAAACCCAAAGAACCCTAATAAACCTTAATGAAGCATATTAAACTCTAAAGAACTCTAAAACCCCTAAAGAACCCAAAATTACTAAAGCACATTATATAAACCCTAAAAACTGCTACAATACCCAAACAAACCCTAAAACACACTAAAAAACCCAAACTACCCCTATCAATCCCAAATAAAAAAAATAAACCCATAATCCTGCCCCCAAAAAACCATTAAAAAGCCATCAGATACCATAAAAACCATAAACACCCATTAACAACCCTTAAAAACCACAAAAAAACTACAAACCATAAAGAACCATTGAAACCCTAAAAAGGCTTCAATTAGAGACATAAACCCTAAAAACATTACATAAACCCTAAAAAATGCAACAAAACCCCTAAAAACGCAACATAAACTAAAAAATGCAAGATAAACCCAAAAAACACTACATAAACTATAAAAGAACTATATAAACCATAGAAATGTAACATAAACCCTAAAAAACACAACATAAACCCTAAAAAATGCAACATAAACATTAAAAAATGCTACATAAAACCAAAAAACACAATATAAACTGTAAAAACACTACATGAAATCTAAAAACGTTACCGAACCCCTAAAAAATGCAACATAAATGCTACATCAACCCTAATAATGCTACATAAATGAATAAAACCCAACATAAACCCTAAAAAATTATACATAAAACCTAAACCTTAAACATGCTACATAAAAAATAAAAACGTTACATAAACCCTAAAAATGATACATAAAATCTAAAACTGCTATCCAACCCCTATAAACCCTAAAAAACACTAAAAATGCTACATAAACTCTAACAATGCTAGAGAAACCCTAAATAATGCTATAAAACCCTAAAGACGCTTTAAAACCCTCAAAAATATTAAACCCTAATATACCACAATATAAAAAATTAAACCCTAATAAACCCCTAATAAACTCTAATAATCCCTAAAAACACCTTATAATCCCTAAAAACCCTAAGAAACTCTACTCAACCCTAATAAAACCCCAAAAATACCTAATAATCCCAAATAAATGATAATAAACCCTAATAAACCCTAAAAACATGTTAAGAAAACCTAAAAACCCCTAACCAACCCTAATAGACACTAATAAACACTAATAAACCCAAATAAACCTGAAAAACCCTTGAAATTCTTAATAAACCATAAATAAACCAAAATAAACCCTACTCAACCCTACCAAACCTTAACACACCATAATAACCCCTAATAAAACCCTACAAAACCCTAATAAAGAAACAAATTCTAGTATACCTTAAAAATACCTATAATCATTGATAAACTCTAATATAACATAATAAACCCTAAAAACTCTCACAAGGCTGGATCCTGAGCTTGTTGCAAGGCTGGACCCTCTTGGGGAGGACTTGCTGGTTGCTGGAAAGGGTGTGAATAGAGGCTGGTTGGGGAAAGGCTACATTATTTACTGTTTGTTGAATGCTAATTGGGGGCTGATGATTGTTGTTGTTTGGTTATTTGCTGCTGTTGTGGATGAGTTTTCTGTTTTGCTACTAGTTGCTGGTTGCTGTTTGCTAGGAGGTGATGATGGATGTGTTTGGTTGTGGTGCTTGTGATTTGGTTTGATGCTCCTAGTTGTGATTGGTTGTGATGTCAGATTTGGTGTTGTTGGTTGATGGGGATGGTTGGTTTGGGTGTGTTGTTGTTGCTGTGTAGCTGTGATGATTGGATGTGGTGCTTCTGGACACTGGTACTGGATGGATGTGACATGATGATGCCAATGTTGTGTCTGGTTTTTGAGTCTTTTTCTTTCTTTGTTTTTCTTTTTTTGGTGTGGGTTAAGGGGTTTTTGGGTGTGGGTCTTTTGACCCCCCTCCCTTGTCTGCTGTGTCTCCTTTTTTTCTTTCTAATAAATTTGGGGGGGGAGGGGAATAGCCCGACCCTCGCATCTTCCTTTCCCCCATAGAAACCCTTATAAACCATAATAAACACTAATATAACCTATGAAACCCTAAAAACACTCACAAACAAAAACAAAAGCTCACAAACAATAAAAACATGCTATATTATCTAAAAATACATAATAAACACTAATATAACCTAATAAAACAAATAAACAAATAAACCCCTAACAAACCCTAATAAACCCTAAAAATACCTAAAAATAACTAGTAAACCCTAATAAAATCATAATAAAACCCTAAAAATACCTTCTCAACCCTAATAAACACGGACACACCATAACAAAACCTAATAAAACCCAAATAAACAATAAAAATGCAAAGAGAAGTTATTATTGAAGATTTTCACAGAAGATGGCGATCGGCGACGACTCCAGGCGATGGTGATAGGAATCAGATCCTGGCGAAAAACCCTAATTCATTCTTGCGGACCCCCCCCCCCCCCCTTCCTAGAGGTGGGAGGGGAGCAGAGGATCCCCCTCGACCTCCGATTCCACATGCGGCCTTTGTACCTTTTTCTAACCCTAGCTATCTTCCCAATTTTATGTCGATTTCCTTGAGTCCGAAGGTTCCGGATCTGCATCTTGGGAACCCTCAGCTTTCGATCTATGAGTCGGCATTCTCTGAGGCTTCAAATATCCTGAATTTGACCCTGGTGGCTTGATTGAATCATCGAAGACCTTCGGTTTATGAGTTCGACAGATTCGTTTTTAGAAAATGGGATCTGCAGGATCGCGCGGTGGTAGGTGTGATTGACGACCATCATATGATGGTACGCTTTTCATCATAGGACGAATTAATCCATGCTTAGTATAGATCTCCTCGACACTGTGGTGGTTGCAGGTTCTTCCTTTTCTGATGGACATTTGATTTCTACATGAATCGGGACTCGCACTCTATCGCCAACTGGGTAAGTTTTCCACATCTCCCCTTACCCTTCCAGAACCCCACGATTATCCATATGTTAAAGAATCTGGTGGGGTGATTTCTGTGCTATGATGATCGCATGTCGTCGGTGATAATCCTTTCAACTCGCGACTAGGCGTTGAGGTGGATTCTTCGAAGCTGCCAGTTGAATGGATCTAGATTACAGTTAGTGAGGAGTTTCGTTGGAAGAAAGTGGCGGTTTTTGAATCCTGGGTTGATTACTCTTCGAGATGCAATCATCTAGGTCACCGTGATGATTAATGTAACAATGGAAGCACTTCAACTCCAGTGAAGCAACACCAGAAAACTACTGGTCTGGGGCAAATGATTGCTGATGTTGCAAAGGCTGGAAATGGAGGGGATGGCTCGAAATTGAGAAAATATGATGTCTCTGTGGTGATTGGGAGACTGAAGCAGGACCTCAAGGTCTGTGTGAGTCATGTGGATGCTGATTCCCCTGGAGGTGGCATGAGGCAGGATACCGCATTGGTAGTTTCTGAGGGAGGGAGTTCTCCTAATGCTCGTAATAGTACTGGGGTCTTAAGCAGTGTGTTGAAGGTGCTGGGCCTAGTTCTGCTTGTCCGAAGGGGGGAGGATGAGTTCTAATTTGGATGGCAGCGAGAAAATTTTGGATTCCAGCCCATGTCTGCAAATGCAATCTGATGCTTTAGGGAGCACTGGTGAAACTGGTAGCCGGTTCCAAGTCTTGGCGTCGGGTGAAGTTTTCCAAGTGGAAATGGGTGAGTTATTTCAAGTTGGCACTGATATGCAGCATTTCAGCTGATGCAGAGAAGGGAATGGATCTTAGGTTGGAGATTGAGGGAGAAAATGAAGATCAAGTGGAGGTGGGAGCTTTAATAAAGGAGAATAACAATATGTAGCTTGTCTTGATTGATGCACCGAGGAAGATGGATGCTAGACAAGATCTTGGAGGGCAGCCACCATGTTTGGCAATGCTTGACTGTAACCAGTGCAATGATTAGGCCAGAGGAGTGGGTGATGTTTTCCAGGATGTTCAGATTAATGGAAAGTTGGGGAATGTCTCAGACAACAACAAGGAAAATGTGACGGTGAGACCTTACTATTGTGAGGTTCTCAAGGACGGGAAGAGGGAATCTAGAAAGCAGGTGTCCAGCACATCAAGCCGAAGGATGAGGAAGGACTACTCTGAGTTTCCGAAGCCTCTATCCACTAGATCATCTTTCAAAAAATCACCACAGCAGTTGATCTCTTTGGAGAAATTGAACCTTAGAAAGAAGTATGCCAAGATCCTACGGCATTATGAAAGCTCGGAATGGGAGACGGCCACTACGGAAGGAAGCTCTAATATGGGTTGTGATGGGTATGATGTATATGATATGTAACCGGCTTCTGGATTGTGGTTTGTGTACAGCTGTACTTTTCTTTTTATTTAATAAATAGTCAGGGGCCTAACTCTGACATACTTTCCTGGTAATAAAAATGCAAACAATCCATTAAAAATCCCTATAAACCCTAATAAACCATAATAAAATCAAATAAAAGCTAATAAACCATTAAAAATACTCACAAAGACAAAACACATGCTAATAAAACCTAAAAAGTCATAACAACCCCTCATATATATTAAAAAAACTAAAAAACACTCATATACCCTAATAAAAACACTAACAAACCCTAGTAAACCCTAAAAAACCCTAACAACCCCTAATAAACCATACTCAACCCTAATAAAGCCTAATAAAACCTTCAAGATACTGACTCAACCCTAATAAACCCCTAAAAATACCTACTCAACCCTAATAAACCTTAACACACCATAATATACCATAATAAACCCCACTAAACTCTAAAAAACGCAAATATACCATTAAAAAGGCCCAAAACCCCTAATAAATGCTAATAAATCCTAACAAAGAATAAAAGTGGTAATAAACCTGAATAAACACTACTTAACACTAAAAAACACTAATATACCCGCTTAATAATTAATAAACCCTAATGAACCATAATAAACCCTAATAAATCCTAAACATACCCAAATATTCCATAATATACCATAATATACCCTAATAAACCCAACTCAATACTAATAAACCTTTACACACCATAATAAACCCTAATAAAATCCTAAAAACACCCACCAAACCGTAAAAAATGCTAATATACCATTAAAAACCCTAAAACCCTAACAAACCATAATAAATGTTAATAACACTGAAAAATCCTAAAAAATGATAGTAAACCCTAGAAATACCTCTAAGAATAATAGTATTAATAACGCACGTGCATGTGAATATACATGTGCATGGTTTAAATAATAAATCATAATGCACGTACATGTGCATATGCCTGCGCATTTTCATGTGAATGATAATAATTAATAAATTATAAATAATAATACATGTGAATTTCATTTTTATGTGAATGTGAATGATAATAAATAATAAATAATTACGCACATACAAGTCCATGTGCCGGTGCATGTGCATGTGCATGTGCATGATAATAAACAATAAATAATAACCAAGTCCACATGAATGTGCATTTTCATGTGAATGATAATAAATAATAAAAAAATAACACATGTTATAATATAATAACACACGTGCATTGTGTGTGCACGTGCATTAGAATAAATTATAATAACACATGTCATAAAAGAATAATGCAAGTGCATTGCATTTTCATGTGCATAAAAATAAATAATATATAATAATGCACGTGCATGTGCATTTACATGTAATGATAATCATAATGACGCATGCACGTGCATTGTAATAAATAATAAATAACCACGCACGTGCATGGGCATTTTTATTTGATGATACAAACAATAACCACAACAAGAATAATAATAATAATAATATCTATAATAATAACAGAATAACGCAAGTGCATTTTATATGCACATGCATAGTAGTAAATAATAAATATATAATAATAAATAAGAATGCACAAGCATGTGCATGTGCCTTTACATTTGATGATAACATTAATAATAATAATTGTAATAATAATAATAATAATAATGAAGGCACATTCATGGTAATAAATAATAAATAACAACACACATCTATGTGCATTTGCATTTAATAAAACCCAATCCAACCCTATGAAACCCTTAAAAACCCTAGAAACCCCCTATCAAACCCTAAAAACCTCAAAAGAAACCCTAATACACCATAAAGAACCTTAAAGAACCCTAAAGAACCCTAAAGAACCACTAAAGACACTAAGTACACTACATAAACCCTAAAAATTGCTACAAAAACCAGAAAAATGCTTCAAAATCCACAAAATGAAACAAAGCCCCATAAAATGCTAAAATAACCCTAAGAAAGCATAAAAAACCCAAACACACCCATAAAATCCAAACAAATGCAAAAAACCCCAAACCACTCAAACAAACCGTAACAAACCCTAAAAACCCTATTAAAACCTAACAAACCCTAACAACCACTAATAACCCCTATGAACCACTAATAAACACTAATAACCCCTAAAACCGACTATTAAACACTAAAAACCCTAATAAACAATAATAAATCTTAATAACCTTTAATAAAACCTAAAAAACTCTATTAAACCTTAATAAATGCTACAAGATCCCTAGAATCCATAATATACAATAAAAAACACTATTAAACCATAATAAACCCTAATAATCACTAAAAAACCCGAACAAACCTGACAAAATGCTATGAAAACCTTCAAATAATAGCCTAAAACCCTACAACCCTATAATAAACCCTAACAAACCCTTATAACCCCTAAATGAATTGTAAAAAACCCTAACAACCCCAAATAAATCGTAACAAATGCTAACAATGCCAAATAAATAATAACAAACTGAAACAAACCATAACAAACCCCTAATAAACCGCAATAAACCCTAACAAATCATAATAAACCCTAATAAATTGTAATAAACCCAAATACACATGACTAAACCCTGATAAATAAAATAAACCTTAATAAATCATAAATAACCCTAAAAAGGTTGATAAACCCTAGAAAAAGCTATAGAAGCCTAAAAAAGCCCAATAAAACCCTAATATACAATAAAAACGCTAATAAACTGTAACAAATCCTAAAGAACACTAATAAACCCCAAAGAACCCTAATAAACCCTAAAGTGCCATATTAATGTCTAAAGAACACTAACACCCCTAAAGAACCCTAATAAACCCTAAAGTACCATATTAAACTCTAAAGAACACTAAGACCCCTAAAGAACCCAAAAATACTAAAGCACAATATATAAACCCTAAAAACTACTATAATACCCAAACAAACCCTAAAACACACTAAAAACCCAAACAACCCCTATCAAACCAAAAAAAAATAAACCCATAAGCCTGCCCCCAAAAAAATCACTAAAAAGCCATCAGATACCATAAAAACCATAAACACTCGTTAAAAACCATAAAAAAAACTACAAACCATAAACAACCATTGAAACCCTAAAAAAGGCTTCAATTAGGTACATAAACCATAAAAACGTTACATAAACCCTAAAAATGCATCCAAACCCCTAAAAACGCAACATAAACAAAAAAAAGCAATATAAAACAAAAACACACTACATAAACCCTAAAAGAACTATATAAACCAAAGAAATATAAAATATACCCTTAAAAACACAACATAAACCCAAAAAATGCAACATAAACATTAAAAAACGCTACATAAAACCTAAAAACATAATATAAACACTAAAAACACTACATGAACCCTAAAAACGTTACAAAAACCCTAAAATGCAACATAAATGCTACATCACGCCTAATAATGCTACATAAACCTAGATAACACAACATAAACCCTAAAAAATGCTACATAAAACCTAAACCCTAAACACGCTACATAAACAACAAAAACATTACATAAACCCTAAAAATGATACATAAAATCTAAAACTACTAACCAACCCCTAAAATGCTACATAAACACTAAAAATGCTACATAAACTCTAACAACACTAGACAAACCCTGAAAAATGCTACAAAACCCTAAAGACGCTTTAAAACCCTCAAAAAGATTAAACTCTAATATACCACAATATAAACAATTACACCCTAAAAACCCCTAATAAACTCTAATAATCCCTAAAAACACCTTATAATACCTAAAACCCTAAGAAACTCTACTCAACCCTAATAAGACCTCAAAAATACCTAATAATCTCTAATAAATGATAATAAACCCTAAAAACACGTTACGAAAACCTAAAAAACCCTAACTAACCCTAATAGACACTAATAAACACTAATAAACCCTAATAATCCCCAAAACCCCTAAAAATCCCTAACAAACCGTAAATAAATCCAAATAAACACTACTCAACCCTACCAAACCTTAACACACCATAATAACCCCTAATAAAACCCTACAAAACCCTAATAAAGAAAAAAATTATAGTATACCTTAAAAATCCCTATAAACCTTGATAAACTCTAATATAACCTAATAAACCCTAAAAACGCTCACAAAAAATAGAAAAAGATCACAAGAAAAACCCGATATATTACCTAAAAACACCTAAAACACTAATATAACCTAATAAAGACAAAAAAATGCTAATATTCCTTAAAAATCCCTAGAAACCCTAATAAACCATAATAAACTCTAATATAACCTAAGAAACCCTAAAAATGACCAAAAACAAAAACAAAAGATCAAAAACAATAAAAACAAGCTATATTATCTAAAAAGACCTAACAAACACTAATATATCCTAATAAAGCAAAAAACTAATAAACCCCTAACAAACCCTTATAAACCCTAAAAATCTCTAATAAACCCTAATAAGAATTAATAAACCCTAACAAAACCATAATAAAACCCTAAAAATACCTTCTCAACCCTAACAAACCTGGACACACCATAACAAAACCTAATAAAACCCTAATAAACAATAAAAATGCAAACAAACCATTAAAAAGCCCTAGAATCCTTAATAAACCATAATAAATTCAAATAAAAGCTAATTACCCATTAAAAATGCTCACACACACTAAACACATGCTAATAAAACCTATTAAGTCATAACAACCCCTCATATATATTAACAGAAACTAAAAAACACTCATATATCCTATTAAAAACACTAACAAACCCTAGTAAACCGTAAAAATCCCTAACAACCCCTAATAAACCATACTCAACCCTAATAAACCCTAATAAAACGTTCAAGATACCGACTCAACACTAATAAAACCCTAAAAATACCTACTTCGCCCTAATAAACATTAAAACACCATAATAAACCATAATAAACCCCACTAAACCCTAAAAAACGCAAATATACCATTAAAAAGTCCCAAAACCCCTAATAAATGCTAATAAATCTTGATAAAGATTAAAAGTGCTAATAAACCCGAATAAACACAACTAAATAATAAAAAACACTAATATACCCTCTTAAAAATTAATAAACCATAATGAACCATATAAAACCCTAATAAATCCTAAACATAACCAAATATACCATAATATACCCTAATAATCCCAAATCAATCCTAATAAACCCTAATAAAACTTGACACACAATAATAAACCCTAATAAAATTCTAATAACCCCCACCAAACCCTAAAAATGCTAATATACCATTAAAAACCCTAAAACCCTAACAAACCATAATAAATGATAATAACACCGAAAAATCCTAAAAATGATAGTAAACCCTATAAATACATATAATAATAATAGTAGTAATAACTCACGTGCATGTACATATGCATTGGTATGGTTTAAATAATAAATCATAATGCATGTACATGTGCATATGCCTGCGCATTTTCATGTGAATGAAAGTAAATAATAAATAATAACACATGTGAATTGTATGTGTATGTGTATGTGCATGTGAATGATAATAAATAATAAATAATTACGCACATACAAGTGCATGTGCCTGTGCGTGTGCATGCTAATAAACAATAAATAACAACCAAGTACACCTGAATTTGCATTTGCATGTGAATGATAATAAATAATAAATAATAACACATGTTATAATAGAATAACACACATGCATTGCGTGTGCACATGCATTAGAATAAATTATAATAACACACGTGATAATAGAATAATGCAACTGCATTGCAGTTGCATGTGCATGATAATAAATAATAACGCACGTGCATGTACATTTCCATGTAATGATATTGATAATGACGCTTGCACGTGCATGGTAATAAATAATAAATAACCACGCACATGCATGGGCATTTGTATTTGATGATACAAACAACAACAACAACAACAATAATAATAATAATAATAATAATAATAATAATAATAATAATAATAGAATAACGCAAGTGCATTTCATACGCACATGCATAGTAGTAAATAATAAATAAATAACAATAAATAAGAACACACATGAATGTGCATGTGCGTTTACATTTGATGATAATATTAATAATACTAATTGTAATAATAATAATAATAATAATAATAATGAATGCACGTGAATGGTAATAAATAATATATAACAATGCACATGCATGTGCATTTGAATTTGATAATGTTAATAATAATGATAAGGATAATAATAATAATAATAATAATAACTGTGATGAATATAATAATAATAATAATAAAAGAATAATACAAGTGAATTGCATATGCATGTGCATGGTAAAAAATAATAAATAATAACGCAAGTGCATCTACATTTGTATGTGATGATAGTAATAATAACAGTAGTTGTAATAATAATAGTAGTAGTGGTGATAACAGTGGTAGAACCAATGTATGATAAAATAGAATATTTCATGTGCATTACATGTGCACGTGCATGTAATAAATAATAACACTCGTGCATTGCATTTTAATGTGATGATGATGATCAGAATAAAAATAATAATAATAAAAATAATAATAATAATAATAATAATAAGAACAACTCATGTGATAATAGAATAACGCACGTGCATTGAATGTGTGTGTATGTGCATTCACATGTGCATTTTCATGTGATGATAATAACAACAACAACAATAATAAAAACAACAACAACAACAACAACAACAACAACCACAACGACAATAATAATAATAACAATAACAATAACAATGCATGTGATAATAAAACAAGGTCTGTGCATTGCATGTGCACGTGCATGGTAATAAAAATATAATAATAACTCATGTGCATGTACATGTGCATGTGGATGATATGATGATGATGATAATAATAATAATAATAATAAGTTATAGTTGTTTGAAAAAACAGCAGATAGAATAAAAATGAAAGAAATTGTGTCTCTAAGAACCTAACAAATCACAGAGTCCTTGAAAAAGGCATAACTTCTTCTTTCGGTGCCCATTTATGCTCCGAGAATAGTCAAACTGAATCTCATGGAACGAACATTTATGAAAATAGCTGTCGGAGGCCAAACATACACACATATCAGAAGTTATGACCATTTTAAGAAAAATTTGATAGGGATCCCTACATGGAAATGGAGTTTTGGAGGCCTTCTGATGGGTTTCTGGGATTTTAGGGACTCAAAAATGACTTGATCTGTGTTCAAGTCATCCTTCTATATAGATCTCTTCTCTACTTTCGATTTCATATGTGGTAGATCTCAAACGGACAACCGGAGCGAAAGTTATGTTCGTTTGAAGTGGGACTTTTTTTAGAGTGGTATAACTAATATATCTTATATTTCTTTGATCTTATCATAGTGTCTACTAAACTTGGTCCTCAATCATCTCACGAGATTTTATTTGACTGGTCACAACGCTCAAATGGACACCCTAAGGAGAAGTTATGCCTATTTTAGTGAGTATTGGGTTTCTTAGGTTTTTATGCGCTAGGATAGTTGCTCAATTTAAAACGACAATAAATTCTGTTACGTGTGTTCATTTTGGATCTACCAAATATCAAATCGAATATTCTGAAAAGATACACACTCTGGTAACCACTATAACCCTTTCTGACATTTTTCAACCCCTAAAAAGACCCAAAATCCCTTTGTATGGTCAAAATATTGGCTTCTGGTGTCTGTTTTGCAATAACTTCTTCTATGGGTGTCCGTTTTGCCACTACCAAATATCAATTCAAAGCTTGCAACTAAACCTACATTCCTATAACCACTGAATCACCTTATCACATCCTTGAAGGCCCGAAAAGGTACTTAAACCCTCCAAAAGACCATAACTTCTACTCCAGGAGTCCGTTTTGCCTCTACCATATACCAAATCAAATATTTTGAATAGATCTACACATCTTTGACCAATAGGAACAACTTATCCCTTTATTAATGTCCCAAAAGGTCCTTAAGTCCTCCAAGTTACCTTAACTTCTTCTCTGGGTGTCTGATACACCTCTACCAGCTGTCAAATTGAGGCTTTCCACTAGCTCAACACATCTGTGACAACCATGATGAACTAAATAACCCTAACAAACCATGAATAACCAAACAAACACTAAAAAACTTTAAAAACAATGAAAAACCCTAACAAAACCTAACAAAACCCAAAAAACCCTAACAAACCCCAAAAAACCCTAAAAACATAACAAACCCTAACAAACTATAACAAACCCTAAAAAATCCTAACAAGCCCTAACGAAACCCATGAAGCACTATGAAACCCAAATAAACCCAAAAAACCTGAAGAAACACCAAAAAACCCCTAATAAACCATATAAACCCAAAAAAAACCCAAAATACTACTAAAATTGCTAAGCAAACCTAAGAAACACTAACAACACCCTTAGAAACCCTAAAAAACCCTTAAAAACCCTAACACGACCTTAGAATCCCTAGAAACCCCTTAGAAACCCCAAAACACCCATAAAAACCCAAACACAACCTTATAAACCCTTAGAAACCATATCACACCCATAGAATCCCTAACCCACCCATATAAACCCTAACCCACCCTTTGAAACCCTAACACACCCTTAGAAACCTTAAAAGCTACAAAATACCTAAAAACCCAAATATACCACAAAAATGCTATTAGACCATTCAAAATGCTAATATTCACAAAAAACCCTAACAAACCTGGCAAAGCCTGACATAACCCTAAAAAAACCCTAAAAACCCCAAAACCCCAAAACACCTAAAACCCCCAAAAAACCCATAAAGACCCTAAAAATTCCTAAAAACCCTAATAAAAGATAAAAACCCTAAAACCCCTAAAAACACGATGAAACCAAAGAAAACTCGAAAACAAACTTAAAAAACGCTAAAACTGCAAAAAACCTAAAAAAACATCAAATAACGCTAAAAACCCTAAAACCCCCTAAAAATGCTAAAAAACCCTATAACACCGAAAAATTCCTAAACACCCCTATCCAACCCTATGAAAACATTAAAAACCCTAGAAACCCCCTATCAAACCCTTAAAACCTCAAAAAACCCCTAATACACCATAAAGAACCCTGAAGAACCCTAAAAAACCTAAAGAACCACTAAAGCCACTAATAATGATACATAAACCCTAAAAATTTCTACAAAAATCTGAAAAATGATTCAAAACCCAAAAAACACAACAATACCCCAAAAAACTCTAAAATAACCCTAACAAAGCATAAAAAATCCAAACACACCCATAAAACCCAAACAAACGCATAAAACCCCAAACCACTCAAACAAACCGTATCAAACCCTAAAAACCCTATAAAAACCTATCAAACCCTAACAACCACTAATAACCCCTATGAACCACTAATAAACACTAATTACCCCTAAAACCAACTATTAAACCCTAAGAACCCTAATAAACACTAATAAATCGTAATAACCTGTAATAAATCCTAACAAACTCTACTAAACCTTAATAAATTCTAAAAAGCCCTAAAACCTCTAATATACAATAAAAAACACAATTAAACCATAATAAACCCTAAAAATCACTGAAAACCCGATCAAAACTGACAAAACACTACAAAAACCTCCAAATAATAGCATACAAAACCCTACAACCCACTAATAAACCCTAACAAACCCTTATAACCGGAAAATGAATTGTAAAAAACCCTAATAACGCCAAATAAATCGTAAAAAATGGTAACAATGCCAAATAAATCATAAAAAACTGAAACAGACCATAACAAACCCCTAATAAACTGCAATAAACCCTAACAAATCATAATAAACCCTAATAAATTGTAATAAACCCAAATACATATTACTAAACCCTAATAAATAAAATAAACCCTAATAAATCCTAAATAACCCTAAAAAGGTTGATAAACCCTAGAAAAAGCTATTAATGCCTACAAAAGTCCAATAAAACCCAAATATACAATAAAAATGCTAATAAACTATAAACAATCCTAAAGAGCACTAATAAACCCCAAAGAACCCTAATAAACCCTAAAGAAGCATATTAAACTTTAAAGAACTCTAAAACCCCTAAAGAACCCAAAAATAATAAAGCAGATTATATAAACCCTAAAAACTGCTACAATACCCAAAGAAACCCTAAAACACACTAAAAAACCCAAACTACCCCTATAAATCCCAAATAAAAAACATAAACCCATAATACCGCCCCCAAAAAACCATTAAAAAGCCACCAGATACCATAAAAACCATAAACACCCATTAACAACCCTTAAAAACCATAAAAACTACAAACCATAAACAACCATTGAAAACCTAAAAAGGCTTCAATTAGATACATAAACCCTAAAAATGTTACATAAACCCTAAAAAATGCAACAAAACCCCTAAAACGCAACTTAAACAAAAAAACACAAGATAAACCCAGAAAACGATACATAAACTATAAAATCACTTTATACACCATAGAAATGTAACATAAACCCTAAAAACACAACATAAACCCTAAAAAATGCAACATAAACATTAAAAAATGCTACATAAAACCTAAAAACACAATATAAACCCTAAAAACACTACATGAACCCTAAAAACGTTACAGAGACCCTAAAAAATGCAACATAAATTCTACATCACCCCTAATAATGCTACATAAACCAAGAAAACCCAACATAAACCCTAAAAAATGCTACATAAAACCTAAACCTTAAACATGCTACATAAAAAATAAAAACGTTACATAAACCCTAAAAATGATACATAAAATCTAAAACTGCTAACCAACCCCTAGAAACCCTACAAAAACACTAAAAATGCTACATAAACTCTAACAACGCTAGACCAACCCTAAAAAATGCTATAAAAGCCTAAATATGCTTTAAAACCCTAAAAAATATTAAACCCTAATATACCACAATATAAAAAATTAAACCCTAATAAACCCCTAATAAACTCTAATAATCCCTAAAAACATCTTATAATCCCTAAAAACCCTAAGAAACTCTACTCAACCCTAATAAAACCCCATAAATACCTAATAATCCCTAATAAATGATAATAAACCCTAATAAACCCTAAAAACATGTTTAAAAAACCTAAAAAACCCTAACCAACCCTAGTAGACACTAATAAACACTAATAGACCCTAATAAACCTGAAAAACCCAAAAAATCCCTAATAAACCTTAAATAAAGCCAAATAAACCCTACTCAACCCTACCAAACTTTAAAACACCATAATAACCCCTAATAAAACCCTACAAAACCCTAATAAAGAAACAAATTCTAGTATATCGTAAAAATCCCTATAAACCTTGATAGACTCTTATATAACCTAATAAACCCTAAAAACGCTCACAAGGGTAGATCATGAGCTTGTTGTAAGGCTGGACCCTCCTAGGGAGGACATGCTGGTTGCTGGAAAGGGTGTGAATAGAGGGTGGTTGGGGAAAGGAGACATTATTTATTGGTTGTTGAATGCTAATTGGGGGCTGATGCTTGTGGTTGTTTGGTTATTTGCTGCTGCTGCGGATGAGTTTTCTATTGTGCTACTAGTTGCTGGTTGCTGTTTGCTGGGAGGTGAGGATGGCTACGTTTGGTTGTGGTGCTTTTGCTGCAGTTTGATGCTGCTAGTTTTGATTGGTTGTGATGTCGGATTTGGTGTTGTTGGTTGATGGGGCTAGTTGGTTTTGGTGTGTTTCTGCTGCTGTGTAGCTGTGATGATTGGATGTGGTGCTTCTGGATACTGGTACTGGCTGGATGTGACGTAATTATTCCACTGTTGTGTCTGGTTTTTGAGTCTTTTTCTTTCTTTGTTTTTATTTTTTTGGCGTGGGTTGTAAGGGGTTTTTGGGTGTGGGTTGTTTGACCCCCTCCCTTGTCTGTTGTGTCTCCTTTTTTTCTTTCTAATAAATTTGTGGGGGCTGGGAGTAGCCCAACCCTGGAATCTTCCTTGCCCCCTAGAAACCCTTATAAACCATAATAAACACTAATATAACCTAAGAAACCCGAAAAATGCTCACAAAACAAAACAAAAGCTCACAAACAATAAAAACAAGTTATATTATCTAAAAAGACATAACAAACACTAATATAACATAATAAAACAAATAAAAAAATAAACCCCTAACAAACCCTAATAAAGCCTAAAAATCCCTAATAAAAACTAATAAACCCTAATAAAACCATAATAAAACCCTAAAAATACCTTCTCAACCCTAATAAACCTGGACACGCCATAAAAAACCTAATAAAACCCAAATAAACCATAAAAATGCAATGAGAAGTTATTATTGAAGATTTTCACTGAAGATGGCGATCGGTGATGGCTCCTGGTGATGGCGATAAGCATCGGATTCTGGCGAAAAACCCTAATTCATTCTTGCAGACGCCCCCCCCCCCTTTCCTAGAGTTGGGAGGGGGAGGAGGATCTCCCTCGACCTCCGATTCCACGGGCGGCCTTTGTACCTTTTTCTAACCCTATCTATCTTCCCGATTTTCCATCGATTTCCTTAAGTCCGAAGGTTCTCGATCTGCATCTCGGGAACCTCAGCTTTCAATCACTGACTCAGAGTTCTCTGAGGCTTTGAATCTCCTAAATTTGACCCTGGTGGCTTGATTGAATCACCGAAGACCTTCAGTTGATGAGTTCGACAGATTTGTGTTTAGAAAATGGGATCTGCAGGATCACGCGGTGGTGGGTTTGATCGACAACCATCATATGATGGTTAGCTTTTCATCAGAGGATGATTTAATCCATTCTTAGTCTAGAGCTCCTCCACACTGTGGTGGTTACAGGTTCTTCATTTTCTGATGGACATTTGATTTCTACATGAATCGGGACTCGCCCTCTATCTCCAACTGGGTAAGTTTTCCTCATCTTCCCTTACCCTTCAAGAACCTCGCGATTATCCATATGTTAGGGAATCCGGTGGGGTGATTTCTGTGATCTGATGATCGCATGTCGTTGGTGAGCACCCTGTCAACCCGCGGCTATGCGTTGAGGTGGATGCTTCGAAGCCACCAGTTGAATGGATCTGGATTACGGTTGGTGAGGAGTTTCGCTGGAAGAAAGCGATGGTTTTTGAATCCTGGGATGATTACTGTTCAGGATGCAATCATCTGGGTCACCGTGATGATCATTGTAACAATGGAAGCACTTCAACTCCAGTGAAGCGACACCAGAAAACTACTGGTCAGGGGCAGATGATTGCTGATGTTGCAAAGGATGGAAATGGAGGGGATAGCTCGGACTTGAGAAAACTTGTTGTCTCTGTGGTGATTGGGAGACTAAAGAAAGACCTCAAGGTCGGTGTGAGTCATGTGGATGATGATTCCCCTGGAGGTGGCGCGAGGCAGGATACCACATTGGCAGTTTCTGAGGGAGGGAGTGCTCCTAATGCTGGGAATAGGACAGGCGGTCTTAAGCAGTGTGTTGAAGGTGCTGATCCTAGTTCTGTTGGTTCGAAGGAGGGAGGATGAGTTCAAATTTGGCTGGATGCGGGCAAATTTTGGATGCCATCCCATGTCTGCAAATTCAATCCGATGCTTTAGGAAGCACTGCTGAAACTGGTAGCCGGTTCCAAGTCTTGGCGTCGGGTGAAGTTTTCCAAGTGGAAATGGGTGAGTTATTTTAGGTTGGCAATGATATGCAGCATTTCAGCTGATGCAGATAAGGGAATGGATCATAGGTTGGAGACTGAGGGGAAAACTGAAGATCAAGTAGAGGTGGGAGCTTCAATGAAGAAGAATAACAATATGCAGCTTGTCTTGATTGATGCACCGAGGAAGATGGATGCTAGAAAAGATCTTGGAGGGCAGCCACCATGTTTGGCAATGCTTGACTGTAACAGGTGAAATGATTAGCCCATAGGAGTGGGTGATGTTTTCCAGGATGTTTAGATAAATGGAAAGTGGGGGAATGTCTCAGACAGCGACAAGGAAAATGTGATGGTGATACCTTCCTATTGTGTGGTTCTCAAGGATGGGAAGAGGGAATCTGGAAAGCAGGTGTCCAGCACATCAATACGAAGGATGAGGAAGGACTACTCTGAGTTGCCGAAGCCTCTTTCCACTAGATCATCTTTCAAAAAATCACCACATGAGTTGATCTCTTTGGAGAAATTGAACCATAGAAGGAAGTATGCCAAGATCCTACGACATTATGAATGCTCAGAATGGGAGACCACCACTGTAGAAGGAGGCTCTAATATGGGTTGTGATGGGTATGATGTTTATGATATGTAACTGGCTTCTGGATTGTGGTTTGTGTACTGCTGTACTTTTCTTTTTATTTTATAAATAATCAGGGCCTACCTCTGACATACTTTCTTGGTAATAAAAATGCAAAAAAATCCATAAAAAATCCCTAGAAACCCAAATAAACCATAATAAATTCTAATAAAATCTAATAAACCATTAAAAATACTCACAAACACTAAACACATGCTAATAAAACCTAAAAAGTCATAACAACCCCTCATATATATTAAAAAAACTAAAAAACACTCATATACCCTAATAAAAACACTAACAAACCCTAGTAAACCCTAAAAATCCCTAACAACCCCAAATAAACCATACTCAACCGTAATATACCCTAATAAAACCTTCAAGATACTGACTCAACCCTAATAAACCCCTAAAAATACCTACTCAACACTAATAAACCTTAACACACCATAATAAACCATAATAAACCCCACTAAACCCTAAAAAATTCAAATAAACCATTAAAAAGGCCCAAAACCCCTAATAAATGCTAATAAATCCTAACAAAGCATAAAAGTGGTAATAAACCCGAATAAACACTACTAAACACTAAAAAACACTAATATACCATCTTAATAATTAATAAAACCTAATGAACCATAATAAACCGTAATAAATAATAAACATACCTAAATATACCCAAATATACCCAAATATACCCTAATAAATCCAACTCAATCATAATAAACCATGACACACCATAATAAACCCTAATCAAATCCTAAAAACACCCACTAAACCCTAAAAATGATAATATACCATTAAAAATCCTAAAACCCTAACAAACCATAATAAATGTTAATAACACCGAAAAATCCTAAAAAATGATAGTAAACCCTAGAAATACCTCTAATAATAATATTATTAATAACACACGTGCATGTGCATATGCATGTGCATGGTTTAAATAATAAATCATAATGCACGTACATGTGCATATGCCTGCGCATTTGCATGTGAATGATAATAATTAATACATTATAAATAATAACACATGTGGATTGCATGTGTATGTGTATGTGAATGTGAATGATAATATATAAAAAATAATTACGCACATACAAGTCCATGTGCCTGTGCATGTGCCTGTGCCTGTGCATGTGCATGTGCATGTGCATGGTAATAAACAATAAATAATAACCAAGTCCACATGAATGTGCATTTTCATTTGAATGATAATAAATAATAAATAATAACACATGTTATAATAGAATAACACACGTGCATTGTGTGTGCACGTGAATTAGAATAAATTATAATAACACGTGATAATAGAATAATGCAAGTGCATTGCATTTGCATGTGCATGATAATAAATAATAAATAATAATGCACGTGCATGTGCATTTACATGTAATGATAATGACAATGACGCAAGCACATGCATTGTAATAAATAATAAATAACCACGCACGTGCATGGGCATTTGTATTTGATGATACAAACAACAACCACAACAAGAATAATAATAATAATAATAATAATATCAATAATAATAGCAGAATAACGCAAGTGCATTTCCTACACACGTTCATAGTAGTAAATAATAAATAAATAAATAATAATAAATATAAACGCACATGCATGTTCATGTGCCTTTACATTTGAAGATAACATTAATAATAATAATTGTAATAATAATAATAATAACGAAGGCACATTCCTGGTAATAAATAATAAATAACAACACAGATTCATGTGCATTTTCATTTAATAAAACACTATCCAACCCTATGAAACCCTTAAAAACCCTAGAAACCCCTTTCAAACCCTAAATACCTCAAATGAAACCCTAATACACCATAAAAAACCCTAAAGAACCATTAATGTAACACCCCGAGATTTTATGAAAAATATTCTTTTTAATTTCATTAATGTCTTGTGTTGTACGCTACACCAAAAGGAGCTTGCACAACACGCATCCTTGACTTGCCTTGCATTACGCGCAATCACGACCTTCCTCGATAGCGTGTGTAGTACGCAATACCGAGTGTCACTAAACAACGACATGCTATTAAAATATTATTAAAACTATACGTTATGAATAGTAATAGCCACCTTTTAAAATTTTATAAATTTTATCTCTCAAAATGGACTTCATTTTTGGATTCGGAGTATCGAATTTATCCTAAGGTGAAATTTTGGTACTTTTCGGATAACTTTCATATTCTAATGAATAGTGAAAATTACTAAATTTTAATTAAAAAAACATTTTTAATCAAAATAATTGATAGTGATAAATTATTAATTTGAGTGGTTTTAAAGTATATTTAGAATATATTTTTACAATTTAATACAATGTTGGTCATTGGATGTAATTTCACATTTAAACCAGTTATAAACAAGTGTCAATCTTTTGATAGTTATTATCTCTTAAAAACACGCCATTTGTTTTGACGACGGGAATTAATTTTTAAATTAGTTAATGTAACTGATATGTTTCAAATTTGGTAAAATAGACATCATTTTTGAGTTCATAATATCAAATATAGCTTAGGCCTAATTTTTGGTATTTTTCTGGAAACTTTCATTTTTTGATGAATAGTGAAACCACTAAGTGGTAGTAAAAAAATGAATTTTTTCATAAAACTTAATTTTACCACTTCTGTGAGTGGAATTTCAAAAATCTGGGAGACACGGTTGATGTCAGTAAGTAAAATGTGGTTCAACGAGATGAAAATAATTTTTGGTGAATAGTAACTTTTTACTTTTTTTTACCACGATTAAAAGTAAATAGGGTAATTAAGGGTAAAAATGATATTATAATTACCCTAACAAATGTCCTAATTCTATTGTATAAGTGTAATTCGACCAAAAACAACCTTATGAATAAAATATGACTATTTAGGCCCACTTGGATTAGATTAGGATATTAATTATTATTTAATTCAAAGAAGAGTTAAAAGAGTTAAAATCAACATTTATTTACTAAAACATTTTTAATATAGGGTTATACATAAGATAAATTAGATTGTAAATATTCATTAGAAATCTAATAATATTTCCTACATAATTATATTTTATTTATAATTTTTAGACATTAAATATTTTAATTTAAGAATGACACAAGGATGATGCAGTAATTACCAAAATAGTGAAAAATTAGAATAATTGATATTATAAATACCCAAATAAATATAATTTGAGACTTTTTATAAATTACACTAATTTTATAAGTTAATATTACATGTTAGTATTTATTTAATTAACTTTTTTCGAACTAATCATTCTGTTATGATTTTCACAAAAATCAATTACCAAATAGTGTCAAAATTAACATAAAATAGTTGTTAAAACAAATATTATATTATTAATTGTTATTTTATTCCTAAAAATATAAGGTTCGGACAAATTAATTAGATAAGGTTATATATGTTAATAATAAACAACTTGGGGTTCGTTTGTCTTATTATAGTAAGTTTATTAACCTTATAGTGTAAGAACACAAGAAGACATGGTAAAAGTAAAATTATTTAACTTAATGTTAAATCTAAATGATAAGGTTAAAATAGGAACCTAAACTTGTCTAAATTCTATTGGATGAGAGGATTTCGATCCATACCCATAATAGCTTATAAATAAATCATTTTGGAGCTATTTAAAACCGAATATGACTTTATAATAAAATAATATTTTTATTTTTCCAAAGGAGCCCCTCTCCTCCCTTATAAAAGGGCACCTCCTACCTCTCTTCCTCACACAACTTTGAGCCTTCAGGATCGGCCAACCCCTACCAAATTCTCTTCTCCACTTCCCTTGAAACATAATAGAGGTTCTGGTCTTCCTCAAAGACCAATTTTAGTGCCCTAAAAGGAGATCTTAAAGAGGCGCTTCAAATAAGAGGTAATTTCCGTTACCGATTATTTCACCTTTATTTCTTCTTACACTTCTTATTCTTAGGTTGTTTAATTATGAAGTAATAACATTAGTATCAATAATATACTGATATGTTATTATAAGTATGAAACAACCCTATTTCACCATCTATCCATCCTACGGAAAATGAAATCACCGCGCGTGCGTACGTACGGAATACCGTCTCCACGCCGTGGTGAAATCTATTTTCCACCACCACCTTACTTGTATGGGTATAATGGTGTAAATAATCACTATATATGATTATTTTAAAGTGATATTGATTAGGAATTAGTATAAATACACCCCAATACAGTCCCACGAAAATGAGAACAATGTCATCGCTCGTGCGTACGTACGGACTACCGTCTCCACGACGCGATGAGATTCATTCTCCACTTTAACCATTCATGAATGATTATAAAGTGTATATAATAAGTAATCATGAAATATATGACATTATAATGATACTGGATTTATTTGTATATATGTATATGTCATCTACATAATTCCATTCAACTCAATAAGGAAATGAAAACATCGTTCATGCGTTCGTACGGCCTACCGTCTCCATGAACGGTGTATTTATTTCCATTTACTGATTTATTATATATATGTATATTATGAATATATATTATATATAAATCATGTTTTATATTCTGAAATTAATTAATAATGATCTAAGTAATCATATGAATAATTACAAGTCAAAACACGGACGGCAAATGAAACAATTTTACCCAAAATGCTCTTTAACATGGAATTTACAAAAGAACGGGTAATATAAAGTCATAAGTGAACCATATATGATATCATAACAATGAGTATGATTCTGGAATAAGTCAATGACATTATTTAAACCATTATACTGGAGGTTCGGACACTTACGAAGCAAATCGAACCTAAGGTAAGGGAAATATCACAATCTCATTTTTATCTGAGATTGTTTATACTTCAGAAATTACTGGGGTGTATTTTATCATCCACATCCATGTTTCCTAAATATGTAATATTATTTCCATACACATACAATTGTTTAAATCCAATTTTACCCTTTGGTGAGTTTTTAGTAAAAGATATGAAAGGAATATTTTTCGTTTTTCATACGAGGTACTTTTTGACTTTTCCAACAAAAGTATGAGAAGAATGTTTTTTTAACTTATACGGCATGAAAGGATTTTTATGGTTTTATAAATCCATATTTTCATGAAGCTTCCTCAAAAATATTTAATGACTATTTTCAAGAAAATCATTTTCTTTTAAAAATTCATGACATTTTGTGAAAAGAAAATGATTTTAAAGAAGAAAAGATATTTTCCTCAAGAATTCATTTCAAGTGTTTTATCAAAACCATTTTCCATCTAAAATGAAATTATTTCATATGAGTATGTTTTAAGTATAATTTCTCTTTTATTTACATGGTTTCACTTTTCTTATTATGAAATTATATCCATTTTTTTATATGGATTATGAAATGATGGGATGATGTTTATTAAACCCATTTTATTCTTTGGGTTATGATGAATGTTTTAAGTTTATTTTGTTGCACAAGTAAGAATGATTTCACTATGAGATGGGTGGGACCTATATCTCCCTCCAATGCACTGGGTAAATATTTATATCTCATGAGATAGACATTGCTGGAACGGTAGGTTATACTGGTTCAGTGAAACAGGATTGAAACGAGGAGTGAACTCGGTTCAGAAAGGGACTTTGTCCACTAAGATAGTCTTGGCAATGAGTCTTGACTAATAAGAAATTATTCTCTATGATTATGTGTGTATGCCACAAAGTTTCATGTTTTAAGTTATGATTATTGGGATTACATTTCACTAATATGATTTATCCCATGTTATGAAATTATGATCTCTTTTGCAGGTTAAGATTTTTCAAAAGATGTGTTCTTATGAATATGATGTGATTGATATTTCTTTTTTTTACCCTTACTGAGCATTTGATCTCACCCTTTTATGTTTTCTTTTCCCCAGGATATAAAGAAAGTATTTAGGTTTAAAAAAAAAGAAGATCATTATGGGAGATGTTGAAGATCTTTCACCACGATTAGAAGATTATATTCCGAGTTTCCAAAGACACTAAACTATTACGGTCCTTGTATGTGTGTATTTGTTATGTATTAAGTATTCCGCAAAAGTAATGTAATGTTCATGTACGTCAGGCTTCGGGTCTCTATAGTTGGTATCAGAGGAAAGGTTTAGTCAACCTTTGGAAACTAGGTAGTGAGATCCCTAGAGATATTTCTAAGGTATGTCTAGGGATGTCCCTAAGGATAAGTATACGTATAGGATATAGTCCTAGAACTACAGTAACGATCTTAGAATTTAACCTAAGATGTTAGATATTGACGGCACTCCCCCTTTATTATATTGTTTTCCCTAGCGTGATTTTTACCTCTCACACTATTCTTTTTGAGTTTTAGACGATGGCTGGAACCCGAAGGAACCGTGTTGATCAATGTAATGGAAAATGCAATGATTGTCCTCCTAAACAAACAAATGTTATGGGAGATGGAGTGAAAAATATTATTGCTATACTTACACAAGCTATGAATCATTCTGGACTTCCAAATGAGCAGAGAAGGGAATAATTTTCTGTTGAGTCCTTCATCAGGAAACATCCACATTCTTTCAGTGGTTCTTCTGATCCACTTGTTGCTGAACAATGGATCAGTACCACTGAAAAGATATTTTAAGTTCTTCAATGTTCTGAACATGATAAAGTCATATTAGCAGTATATCATTTGGAAGGTGAAGCTGATCAATGGTGGAATCTTATCAAGAATACAAGGCCAAGAGATGAAATTGAGTCCATGGAATGGGACGAGTTCAAGAACTTATTTTTCAATAAGTACTTCCCTCATATTCTTCGAACAAATATGGAGAAGGAGTTTCTTGAACTAAAGCAAAAGGATGATGAATCTGTTGGTATATACGAAGCAAATTTTACAAGGCTTTCAAGGTATGAATATGGATTTATCATCCAACCTGAAAGTAAAGTTGATCGATTCTTCAGTGGCTTAAAACCAAATCTTTGAAGGGAATTAGCTATAAGAGACTTCAGTAGATATGAAGAAATTGTGCGTTGTGCTATCAAGGTAGAAATGGAAGTTGGTGTTACTTATCTATCTCATAGTTTTGACAAGAAACGAAAGATGGAGTTCAAGGAGAAATCTCAGAATAATGGTGAAAAGAATATGAATGTTTCCTTTTGCTCAAAGTGTGGAAAGAAGCAAGGTGGAGATTGTCTTAAAGGGACAAGTAAATGTTTCAAATGTGGAAAGGAAGGTCATCAGGCATTTTAATGCCGCAATGATGGGAAGAAGATGTCTAATGATGCAAAAAAAGGAAGGGATACATAGAATGAAACTACTATACTTCAATGCTTCAAGTTCAAGGAAATGGGGCATTATGCTAATAAATGCCCTAATCGAAGGGTTAGTGAGGATCGATATGAGAAACCACTTAAGGAAAAGGAAAAAGGGAAGTCACATGTGATCACCATTGGCGATGTTTAATATGATAACGATGTGGTGGAATGATTAAGTGTTTATGTAATGGGATTACAAAATAATGTTGTATACAGTATCGTGGAATATTGGAATATTTATGTATTGGTCTACTGTGGTTTTCAATAATTTTATGGTACCGGTAACCATGGAAAGTTATTGAGATATTTTTGGAAAAAAAGATAATATACGCATAATGAAGGGAAAACGAGAAAATGAAATATTTGACAGTATTCATGAGCTCATGATTGATATAAGGACTAAGTGATATCATGGTTTGAGTATATAGAATTTTGAGGATTTTGGTATGTGGAAAGTGTTAACTTTTTACTGCATTCATGTTTTCACTAAGGTTCAATGGGTATTCAATAGAATACATGATTAAGGCTTTTGAATGTTTGGAATGTGACCAACGAGACATATCTTATGATATATGGGGATCAACAATGGTATTAAATTTCTGGTAATCGTTTTCACTATATTATGAGAGTGGACTACAGTATTATGGATAAACCTAAAGATTGGAATGGATTATGTTGTACATAAGTTAGTATTGTTTAAGGATAGAAGTTTTTTCTATATTATTGATGGGATGTTATAATAATATAGTTTTAGAAAAAGAACAACCTGCAGGACGGGTGACAGCCCATCGCGTCGGACAAGGCCGTGGGAATCGAACCCACAACTGAAGTGCGAATAGCCTTTATCGCCTACCACTGGCCTACATGAAGTCCATGTTTAGTAGAAACTAGTTTTATTATATTAAGAAGTATGATATATGAAGTATAAGTCCATTTTAGGAACCATATATCATTAATCTCACTATAGACGGACTTATGTATTTTTTGATAACTTTTCTAACCTTTTGTTTGAGACAGATGGAATGACCCATCATTCTATCACATGATCTGCTAACACATCATGAATGACAAATTCAACTTCATTTCTTTAAGAGATGAAGTGGAAATTGTCCAAATAACAACCAACGGTGAGACTATACCGAAATCACGAAAGTATTTCTTCTAATTCCAATTTCATCAACTTTAGGGAAACGATCTTGAAAACCAAAAATGTTGTCCTAGTGCTCTTATATCTGATAAATCAGATGGTACCTTAGATCATCACAAATTTATGGCTTTGTGATTGCTGGATTTTCCATAGCCATGTTCTCTACCACTCTCCAACAGAACATGATGGTTAGATTTCTCTTCCATATCCATATTTTCACCTACGTGGAAACCCAGTGATTAGTTTATTTGGGTAACCGTTACGTTTCATACTTTTGTTTTTAAAGATTGGTTTTGGTATTCCTTTTTACGATGTGGGTTTCTATCAAAGAAACTTTCGAATAGTAAACCATTTATAACACCGACGAATTTCGAGCGCGAAATTCATTTTAAGGGGGGTAGAATGTAACACCCCGAGATTTTATGAAAAATATTCTTTTTAATTTCATTAATGTCTTGTGTTGTACGCTACACCAAAAGGAGCTTGCAAAATACGCATCCTTAACTTGCCTTTCATTACACGCAATCACGACTTTCCTCGATAGCGTGTGTAGTACGCAATACCGAGTTTCACTAAACAACGATATGCTATTAAAATATTATTAAAACTAGCCGTTATGAATAGTAATAACCACATTTTAAAATTTTAGAAATTTTATCTCTCAAAATGGACTTCATTTTTGGATTTGTAGTATCGAATTTAGCCTAAGGTGAAATTTTGGTACTTTTCGAATAACTTTCATATTCTGATGAATAGTGAAAATTACTAAATTTTAATTAAAAACAACTTTTTTAATAAAAATAATTAATAGTGATAAATTATTAATTTGAGTGGTTTTAAAGTATATTTAGAATATATTTTTACAATTTAATACAATGTTGGTCATTGGATGTAATTTCACATTTAAACCAGTTATAAACAAGTGTCAATCTTTTGATAGTTATTATCTCTTAAAAACGCCATTTGTTTTGACGACAAGAATTAATTTTTAAATTAGTTAATGTAACTGATATGTTTTTAATTTGGTAAAATATACATCATTTTTGAGTTCATAATATCAAATATAGCTTAGGCCTATTTTTTGGTATTTTTCTGGAAACTTTCATTTTTTGATGAATAGTGAAACCACTAAGTGGTAGTAAAAAAAATGAATTTTTCATAAAACATAATTTTACCGCTTCTGGGAGTGGAATTTCAAAAATCTGAGAGACACGGTTGATGTCAGTAAGTAAAATTTGGTTCAATGAGATGAAAATAATTTTTGGTGAATAGTAACTTTTTACTTTTTTTACCACGGTTAAAAGTAAATAGGGTAATTAAGGGTAAAAATGATATTATTATTACCCTAAAACATGTCCTAATTCTATTGGATAAGTGTAATTCGACCAAAAACAACCTTAGGAATAAAATATGACCATTTAGGCCCACTTGGATTAGATTAGGACATTTATTGTTATTTAATTCAAAGAAGAGTCAAAAGAGTTAAAGTCAATGTTTATTTACTAAAACATTTTTCATATAGGGTTATACATAAGATAAATTCGATTGTAAATATTCATTAGAAATCTAATAAGATTTCATACATAATGATATTTTATTTATAATTTTTAGACATTAAATATTTTAATTTATGTATGACACAATGATGATTCAGTAATTACCAAAATAGTGAAAAATTAGAATAATTGATATTATAAATACCCAAATAAATATAATTTGAGACTTTTTATGAATTAAAATAATTTTCTAGGTTAATATGACATGTTAGTATTGATTTAATTAACTTTTTTAGAACTAATCATTCTGTTATGATTTTCACAAAAATCAATTACCAAATAGTGTCAAAATTAACATAAAATAGTTGTTAAAACAAATATTATATTATTAATTGTTATTTTATTCCTAAAAATATAAGGTTCAGCCAAATTACTTATATAAGGTTATATATATTAATAATAAACAACTTGGGGTTCGTTTGGCTTGTTATAGTAAGTTTATTAACCTTATAGTGTAAGAACACAAGAAGACACGGTAAAAGTAAAATTATTTAACTTAATGTTAAATCTAAATGATAAGGTTAAAATAGGAACCTAAACTTGTCTAAATTCTATTGGATGAGAGAATTTCGATCCATACCCACCTTATCTTCGAAATAAATCATTTTGGAGCTATTTAAAACCGAATATGACTTTATAATAAAATAATATTTTTAGTTTTCCAAAGGAGCCCCTCTCCTCCCTTATAAAAGGGAACCTCCTCCCTCTCTTCCTCACACAACTTTGAGCCTTCAAGCTCGGCCAAAACCTTCCAAATTCTCTTCTCCACTTCCCTAGAAACATACTAGAGGTTCTGTTCTTCCTCAAAGACCAATTTTAGTGCCCTAAAAGGAGATCTCAAAGAGGCGCTTCAAAGAAGAGGTAATTTCCGTTACCGATTCTTTCACCTTTATTTCTTCTTCCACTTCTTATTCTTAGGTTGTTTCATTATTAAGTAATAACATCAGTATAAATCATATAATGATATGTTATTATAATTATGAAACAACCCCATTTCACCATCTATCCATCCTATGGAAAATGAAATCACCGCGCGTGCGTACGTACGGAATACCGTCTCCACGCCGTGGTGAAATCTATTTTCCACCACCACCTTACTTGGATGGGTATAATGGTGTAAATAATCACTATATATGATTATTTTAAAGTGGTATTGATTCTGAAATAGTATAAATACACCCCAATACAGTCCCACGATCATGAGAACGATATCATCGCTCGTGCGTACGTACGGACTACCGTCTCCACGACGCGATGAGATTCATTCTCCACTTTAACCATTCATGAATGATTATAAAGTGTATATAATAAGTAATCATGAAATATATAAAATAATAATGATACTGGATTTATTTATATATATGTGTATGTCATCTACTTAATTCCATTCAACTCAATAAGGAAACGAAAACAGCGTTCATGCGTACGTACGGCCTACCGTCTCCATGAACGGTGTATTTATTTCCATTTACTGATTTATTATATATATGTATATTATGAATATATATTATATATAAATCATGTTTTATATTCTTAAATTAAGTAATCATGATCTAAGTAATCATATGAATAATTACAAGTCAAAACACGGATGACAAATGAAACAATTTTACCCAAAACGCTCTTTAACATGGAATTTACAAAAGAACGGGTAATATAAAGTCATAAGTGAACCATATATGATATCATAACAATGAGTATGATTCTGGAATAATTCAATGACATTATTTAAACCATTATACCGAAGGTTCAGACACTTACGAAGCAAATCGTACCTAAGGTAAGGGAAATATCAGAATCTCATTTTTATCCGAGATTGTTTATACTTCAGAAATTACTGGGATGTATTTTATCATCCACATCCTTGTTTCCTAAATATGTAATATTATTTCCATCCACCTAAAATTGTTTAAATCCAATTTTACCCTTTGTTGAGTTTTTAGTAAAAGATATGAAAGGAATCTTTTTCGTTTTTCGTACGAGGTACTTTTTGACTTTTCCGACAAAAGTATGAGAAGAATGTTTTTTTTAACTTATACGGCATGAATGGATTTTTACAGTTTTATAAAGCCATATTTTCATGAAGCTTCCTCAAAAAGATTTCATGACTATTTTCAAGAAAATCCTTTTCTTTTAAAAATTCATGACATTTTGTGAAAAGAAAATGATTTTAAAGAAGAAAGGATATTTTCCTCAAGAATTAATTTCAAGTGTTTTATCAAAACAATTTTCCATCTAAAATGAAATTATTTAGTATGTGTATGTTTTAAGTATAATGTCCCTTTTATTTACATGGTTTCACTTTTCTTATTATGAAATTATATCCATTTGTTTTATATGGATTATGAAATGATGGGATGATGTTAATGAAACCCATTTTATTCTTTGGGTTATGATGAATGTTTTAAGTTTATTTTGTGGCACAAGTAAGAATGATTTCACTATGAGATGGGTGGGACCTATATCTTCCTCCAATGCACTAGGTAAATATTTATATCTCATGAGATAGACATGGCTGGAATGATAGGTTATACCGGTTCAGTGAAACAGGACTGAAACGAGGAGTGAACTCGGTTCAGAAAGGGACTTTGTCCACTAAGATAGTCTTGGAAATGAGTCTTGACTAATAACAAATGATACTCTAGGATTATTTGTGTATACCACAAAGTTTCATGTTTTAAGTTATGATTATTGGGATTACATTTCACTACTATGATTTATCCCATGTTATAAAATTATGATCTCTTTTGCAGGTTAATATTTTTCAAAAGATATGTTATTATGAATATGATGTGATTGATATTTATTTTGTTTACACTTACTGAGCATTTGAGCTCACCCTTTTATGTTTTCTTTTCCGCAGGATATAAAGAAAGGATTTAGGTTTTAAAAAAAGAAGATCTTTATGGGAGATGTTGAAGATCTTTCACCACGATTAGAAGATTATATTCAGAGTTTTCAAAGACACTAAACTATTATGGTCCTTGTGTGTGTGTTTTTGTTATGTATTAAGTATTCCGCAAAAGTAATGTAATGTTCATGTACGTCAGGCTTCGGGTATCTACAACTAAAGCCACTAACTACACTACATAAACCCTAAAAATTGCAACAAAACCCAGAAAAATGCATCAAAATCCACAAAATGCAACAACGCCCAAAAAAATGCTAAAATAACCCTAACAAAGCATAAAAAAACCCAAACACACCAATAAAACCCAAAAAAACGCATTAAATCCCTAACCACTCAAACAAACCATAACAAACCCTAAAAACCCTATCAAAACCTAACAAACCCTAATAACCACTAATAAACCCTATGAACCACTAATAAACACTAATAACCCCTAAAACTGACTATTAAACCCTAAAATGCTAATAAACAATAATAAATCTTAATAACCTTTAATAAACCCTAAATAACTCTATTAAACCTTAATAAATGCTACAAAATCCCTAAAACCCCTAATATACAATAAAAAACACTATTAAACCATAATAAACCCTAAAAATCACTAAAAACCCAAACAAACCTGACAAAATGCTACAAAACCTCTAAATAATAGCCTACAAAACCCTACAACCCACTAATAAACCCTAAAAACCCTTATAACCCCTAAATGAATTGAAACAAACCCTAACAACCCCAAATAAATCGTGACAAATGCTAACAATGCCAAATAAATAATAACAAACTGAAACAAACCATAACAAACCCCTAATAAACCGCAATAAACCCTAACAAATATAATAAACCCTAATAAATTGTAATAAACCCAAATAAACATTACTAAACCCTGATAAATAAAATAAACTCTAATAAATCATAAATAACCCTAAAAAGGTTCATAAACCCATAGAAAAATCTATAGATGCCTACAAAAGCCCAATAAAACCCTAATATACAATAAAAACGCTAATAAACTGTAACAAATCCTAAAGACCACTAATAAACCCCAAAGAACCCTAATAAACCCTAAAGTACCATATTAAACTCTAAAGAACACTAAAACCCCTAAAGAACCCTAATAAACCCTAAAGTACCATATTAAACTCTAAAGAACAATAAGACCCCTAAAGAACCCAAAAATACTAAAGCACAATATATATACCCTAAAAACTGCTATAATATGCAAACAAACCCTAAAACACACTAAAAACCCAAACAACCCCTATTAATCCCAAAAAAATAAACCCATAATCCTGCCCCCAAAAAACCATTAAAAACCCATCAGATACCATAAAAAACCATAAACACTCGTTAACAACCCTTAAAAACCATAAAAAAACTACAAACCATAAACAACCATTGAAACCCTAAAAAGACTTCAATTAGGTACATAAACCATAAAAATGATACATAAACCCTAAAAAATGCAACAAAACCCCTAAAAATGCAACATATACCAAAAAACGCAATATAAAACCAAAAAACACTACATAAACCCTAAATAAACTATATAAACTCAAGAAATATAACATAAACCCTAAAAACATAACATAAACCCTAAAAAGGAAACATAAACATTAAAAAAACGCTACATAAAACCTAATAACACAATATAAGCCCTAAAAACACTACATGAACCCTAAAAACATTACAGAAACCATAAAAATGCAACATAAATGCTACATCACCCCTAATAATGCTACATAAACCTAGATAACGCAACATAAGCCCTAAAAAATGCTACATAAATCCTAAACTCTAAACACGCTATATAAACAATAAAAAAATTACATAAACTCTAAAAATGATACATAAAATCTAAAACTGCTAACCAACCCCTAAAAATGCTACATAAGCACTAAAAATTCTACATAAACTCTAACAACGCTAGAAAAACCCTAAAAAATGCTACAAAACCCTAAACACGCTTTAAAACTCTCAAAAATATTAAACTCTAATATACCACAATATAAAAAATTAAACCCTAATAAACCCCTAACAAACTCTAATAATCCATAAAAACACCTTATAATACCTAAACACCCTAAGAAACTCTACTCAACCCTAATAAAACCCCAAAAATACCTAATAATCCCTAATAAATCATAATAAACCCTAATAAACCCTAAAAACACGTTACAAAAACCTAAAAAACCCTAACCAACCTTAATAGACACTAATAAACACTAATAAACCCTAATAATCCCCAAAACCTAAAAAATCACTAACAAACCGTAAATAACGCCAAATAAACCCTACTCAACCCTACCAAACCTTAACACACCATAATAACCCCTAATAAAACCCTACAAAACCCTAATAAAGAAAAAAAATTCTAGTATACCTTAAAAATCCCTATAAACCTTGGTAAACTCTAATATAACCTAATAAACCCTAAAAACACTCACAAGGATGAATCATGAGCTTGTTGCAAGGCTGGAACCTCCTGGGGAAGACATGTTGGTTACTAGAAAGGGTTTGAATGGAGGCTGGTTGGGGAAATGCTGCATTATTTACTGGTTGTTGAATGCTAATTGGGGGCTGATACTTGTTGTTGTTTGGTTATTTGCTGCTGTTGCAGATGAGTTTGATGTTGTGCTGCTAGTTGCTGGTTGCTGTTTTCTAGGAGGTGATGATGGTTGCATTTGGTTGTGGTGCTTGGGCTGTGGTTTGATGCTGCTGCTTGTGATTGGCTGGGATGTCGGATTTGGTGTTATTGGTTACTGGGGCTGGTTGGTTTGGGTGTGTTGTTGTTGCTGTGTAGCTGTGATGATTGGATGTGGTGCTTCTGGATGCTGGTACTGGTTGGATGTGATGTGATGATGCCGCTATTTTGTCTGGTTTTTGAGACTTTTTCTTTCTTTGTTTTTCTTTATTTGGCTTGGGCTGTAAGGGGTTTTTGGGTGTGGGTCATTTGACCCCTCTCCTCCCTTGTCTACTGTGTCTCCATTTTTTCTTTCTAATAAATTTGGGGGGGGGGGGAAATAGCCCGACCCTCGCATCTTCCTTTCCCCCCTAGAAACCCTAATAAACCATAATAAACACTAATATAACCTAAGAAACCCTAAAAACTCTCACAAAAAAAAGCTCACAAACAATAAAAACATTCTATTTTTTCAAAAAAACCTAACAAAGACTAATATAACTGAATAAAACAAAAAAACTAATAAACCCCTAACAAACCCTAACAAACCCTAATAATCCCTAATAAACCTTAATAAAAACTAATAAACCCTAATAAAACCATAATAAAATCCTAAAAATACCTTCTCAACCCTAATAAACCTGGACACACCATAACAAAACATTATAAAACCCAAATAAACAATAAAAATGCAAACAATACATTAAAAAGCCCCAGAAACCCTAATAAACCATAATAAATTCAAATAAAAGCTGATAAACCATTAGAAATGCTCACAAACACTAAAAAAGGCTAATAAAACCTAAAAAATCATAACAACCCCTCATATATATTAACAAAAACTAAAAAAAACTCATAAACCATAATAAAAACACTATCAAACCCTAGTAAACCCCAAAAATCTCTAAAAAACACTAATAAACCGTACTCAACCTTAATAAACCCTAATAAGACCTTAAAGATACCGAATCAACCCTAATAACACCCTAAAAATACCCACTCAACCCTAATAAACCTTAACACACCATACTAAACCATAATAAACCCCACTAAACCCTAAAAACGCAAATATACCATTTAAAAGGCCCAAAACCCCTAATAAATGCTAATAAATCCTTACAAAGCTTAAAAGTGCTAATAAACCCGAATAAACACTACTAAACACTAAAAAACACTAATATACCCTCTTAAAAAAATAATAAACCATAATAAACCATAATAAACCCTAATAAATCCTAATCATACCCAAATATACCATAATATACCATAATCTACCCTAATAAACCCAAATCAATCCTAATAAACCCTAATAAAACTTGACACACCATTATAAACCCTAATAAAATCCTAATAACCTCCACCAAACCCTAAAAAACGCTAATATACCATTAAAAACCCTAAAATCATAACAAACCATCATAAATGTTAATAACACCGAAAAATCCTAAAAAATGATTGTAAACCCTAGAAATACCTCTAATAATAATAGTAGTAATAACGCATGTGCAGGTGCATATGTATGTTCATGGTTTGAATAATAAATCATAATGCACATACATGTGCATATGCCTGCGCATTTTCATGTAAATGATAATAAATAATAAATTATAAATAATAACACATGTGAATTGCATGTGTATGTGTATGTGCATGTGCATGTGAATGATAATAAATAATAAATAATTACTCACATACAAGTGCATGTGTCTGTGCATGTGCATGTGCATGTGCATGCTAATAACCAATAAATAATATCCAAGTCCACATGAATGAGCATTTTCTTGTGAATGATAATAAATAATAAATAATAACACAGGTCATAATAGAATAACACACGTGCATTGCGTGTGCATGTGCATTAGAATAAATTATAATGACACATGTGATAATAGAATAATGCAAGTGTATTGCATTTTCATGTGCATGATAATAAATAATATATAATAATGCACATGCATGTGCATTTACATGTAATGATAATGATAATGATGCATGCACGTGCATTGTAATAAATAATAAATAACCACACACATGCTTGGGAATTTGTATTTGATGATACAAACAACAACAAAAACAAGAATAATAATAATAATAATAATAATAATATCAATAATAATAATAGAATAATGCAAGTGCATTTCATACGCACCTGCATAGTAGTAAATAATAAATAAATAAAAATAAATAAGAACGCACATGCATGTGCACGTGAGTTTACATTTGATGATAATATTAATAATACTAATTGTAATTATAATAATAATAATAATAATGAAGGAACATGCATGGTAATAAATAATAAATAACAACGCACATGCATGTGCATTTGCATTTGATAATGTTAATAATAATAATAATAATAATAATAATAATCACTGTGATAATAATAATAATAATAATAATAATAATAATGAAATAGGATAATACAAGTGCATTGAATATGCACGTTCATGGAAATAAATAATAAATAATAACACACGTGCATCTACATTTGTATGTGATGATAGTAATAATAATAGCAGTTGTAATAATAGTAGTAGTGGTGGTGATAATAGTAGTAGTACCAAGCATGTGAAAATAGAATATTGCATTTGCATTACGTGTGCCCATGCGTGTAATAAATAATAACACGCGTGAATTGCATTTGCATGTGATGATGATGATGATAATAATAATAATAATAATAACAACAACAACAACAATGAATGTGATAATAGAATAACGCACATTCATTGAATGTGTGTGTATGTGCATTCCCATGTGCATTTGCATGTGATGATAACAACAACAACAACAACAAAAACCACAATAATAATAATAACAATAATAATAACAATGCATGTGATAATAAAACAACGTGTGAGCATTGCATGTGCGCGTTCATGGTAATAAAAATATAATAATAATGCACGTGCATGTGCATGTTCATGTGCATGTGGATGTGATGATGATAATAATAATAATAATAATAATAATAGTAATAATAAGTTATAGTTGTTTGAAAAAACAGCAGATATGAAAAAAATGCAAGAAATGGGGTCTTGAAGAACCTAAAAAATCACAGAGTCATTGAAAAAGGCATTAATTCTTCTCTAGGTTCCCATTTCTATTCCGTGAATAGTCAAACTGAATCTCATGGAATGAAATATGATGAAAATAGATGTCGGAGTTCGAACATACACACATATAAGAAGATATGACCATTTTAAGAAACATTTCATAGGGATCCGTACATGGAAATGGAGTTTTGGAGGCCTTCTGGTGGGTTTCTGTGATTTTAGGGACCCAAAACGACTTGATCTATGTTCAAGTCATCCTTCTGCATAGATCTCTTCGCTACTTTCGATTTCATATGTGGTAGATCTCAAACAGACAATCGGAGCGAAAGTTATGGTCGTTTGAAATTGGACTTTTTTAGAGTGTTATAACCAATATATCATATATTTATTCGATCTTCTCATAGTGTGTACTAAACATGTTCCTCACTCATCTCAGGAGCTTCTATTTGACTAGTCACAGTGCTCAAACGGACACCCGATGGAGATGTCATGCATATTTTAGTGAGTTGCAGGTTTCTTAGGTTTTTAGGCACTAGGAGAGTTGCTCAATTTAAAATGACAATAAATTCTTCTACGTGTGTTCATTTTGGATCTACCACATATCAAATCGAAGATTGTGAAAAGATACACACTTTGGTAACCACTAGAACCCTTTTTGACATTTTCAACCCCTAAAAATACCCAAAATCCCTTTATATGGTCAAAATATTGGCTTCTGGTGTATGTTTTGCAATAACTTCTTTTATGGGTGTCTGTTTTTCATCTACCACATATAAAATCAAAGCTTGCAACTAGACCTACACTCCTATAACCGTTGAAGCACCTTCTCACATCCTTGATGGCCCGAAAAGGTACTTATACCCTCCAAAAGACCATAACTTCTACTCCGGGAGTCCATTTTGCCTCTACCATATATCAAATCGAAGCTTTCAACTAGATCTACACATCTGTGACCAATAGAAACAACTTATCCCATTATTAAAGTCCCAAAAGCTCTTTATGTCCTCCAAATGACCATAACTTCTGATATGGGTGTCTGTTTCACCTCTATCACATATCAAATTGAAGCTTTCCACCAGCTCTACACATCCGTGACAATAATGAACAACTAAATAACCCTAACAAACCATGAATAACCCCACAAACACTAAAAACATTAAAAATAATGAAAAACCCTAACAAACCCTAACAAACCCTAACAAACACTAACAAACCCTAACAAACCCTAACAAACCCTAACAAACCCCAAAAAACCCTAAAAAACATAACAAACCATAACATACCATAATAAACCCTAAAAAGCACTAACAAACCCCAAGAAGTACTAAGAAAACCCAATAACACCAAAAAACCATGAAGAAACCCTAAAACCCCCCTAATAAACCATAAGAAAATCTAACAAAACCCTAAAAACTCTAACAAAATGCTAAAAACCCTATGAAACACTAACACACCCTTATAAATCCTAACAAACACTTAGAAATCCTAACAAACACTTAGAAACCCTAACACGCCTGTAGAAACACTAGAAACCCTTAGAAACCCCAAAACACCAATAAAAACCCTAACACAACCTTATAAACCCTTAGAAACCATAGCACACCCTTAGAATCCCTAATCCACCCAAAAAAACCCTATCCCACCCTTTGAAACCCTAAGTCACCCTTAGAAACCTTAACAACCCCTTCGACACCCTAAATCACTCTAATAAGCGCTAATAAATCCTAACAAACCCCACCAACCAATAGTAAACCATAATAAACCCTAAATCCCACTACTAAACCCTAATAAACACAAATAAATAGTAATAAACCCTAAAAACCCTATTAGACCCCAATAATAGCTACAAAATACCTAAAAACCCAAATATAAAACAAAAATTCTATTAAAGCATTAAAAATTCTAATATTCACACAAAAAACCTAACAAACCCCACAAAACCTGACATAAGAATAAAAATCCCTAAAACCCCCAAAACCCCCAAAACCCCTAAAAACCCAAAAAACCCTAAAATCCTAAAAAATTCTAAAAACCCTAAAAAAGATAAAAACCCTAAAATCCCTAAAAAAACAAAAAAAACCAAAGAAAACCCAAAAAAACCTAAAAAAACCCTAAAAACCGCAAAAACATAAAAAAACCTCAACAAATTCTAAAAACCCTAAAACCCCCTAAAAATGCTAAAAATTCCTATAACACCTAAAAATTCCTCAAAAAACCCTATCCAACCCTATGAAACCCTTAAAACCCTAGAAAACCCCTATCAAACCTTAAAAACCTCAAAAGAAACCCTAATACACCATAAAGAACCCTAAAGAACCCTAAAAACCCAAAGGAACCACCAAAGCCACTAACAACGCTATATAAACCCTAAAAATTGCTACAAAACCACGAAAAATGCTTCAAAACCCACAAAATGAAACAAAACCCCAAAAAAAGCTAAAATAACCCTATCAAAGCATAAAAAATCCAAACACACCCATAAAACCCAAACAAGCGCTTAAAACCCCAAACCACTCAAACAAACAGTAAGAAACCCTAAAACCCCTAATAAACACTAATAAATCGTAATAACCTGTAATAAACCCTAATAAACTCTATTAAAACTTAATGAATTCTAAAAAAGCATTAGAACCCCTAATATACAATTAAAAACACTATTAAACCATAATAAACCCCAATAATCACTAAAAACCCAAACAAACCCGACAAAACACTACAAAAACCTCCAAATAATAGCCTATAAAACCCTACCACAAACTAATAAACAACAAAAAATCCTTATAACCCCAAAATAATTTGTAACAAACCCTAATAACCCCAAATAAATCGTAACAAATCCTAAAAACACCAAATAAATCATAACATACTGAAACAAACCATAACAAACCCCTAATAAACCGCAATAAACCCTAACAAATCATAATAAACCCTAATAAATCGTAATAAACCCAAATACACATTACTAAACCCTAATAAATAAAATAAACCCTAATAAATCCAAAATAACCCTAAAAAGGATGATGTTCTGGAAATGTTGATTTGCTTGCTGATTGCTATCCTGGTCTGTGGTCTTCTGAGTTGTGGCTGGTATGGTTGTGAGTTATTGCTAGTGCTGGATTTGAGGCGTGATGATGTGGAGGTTAAGGATTGTGGTGCTAGTTTGGTTTTGTTTTGCTGTGGGTGCTGGATGTTGGTTTTGCTGAGTGATGATGGCTGCTTTGGGTGTTGCGGCTGTGTTCCTGGTTGTGTTACTAGTTCTGCGATGTTGGCGATGGCTTTGACCGACAAGGATGTGATGAGTGATGAAAAGGATGATGCGGAATTCTGGTTTCTATTTGGCTGGTGATGCTTTTGGGATGGGTGATGAAAGGGATGTTGATGCTGAGGTGCTGGATGCAGGAAATTGTTATGCTGGATATGGGTTGTTGCTTAGCTGGGAGGTGTGGATGTTGGGGCATATGGTCTTGCTGCTATTGGATGTTGGTTGCTTCTTGGTTGGAACTACTGTTGGGATCTTTCTTACTTGGCGTTGTGTGTTTTTTCTTTCTTGATTTTTCTTTTTTTGGGGTCTTTTGTGTCTTGGGTTTGTAAAGGGTTTTTGGGTGCGGGTCATTTGACCCCTCCCCTACCTTGTCTGCTGCGTCTCTTTTGGTGTCTTTTTTCTAATAAATTTTGGGAGGACCAGGAATAGCCTGGTCCTACACCTCTTCTTCCCTATAAACCTTGATAAACTCTAATATAACCTAATCAACCCTAAAAACGCTCAGAAACAAAAAAAACGATCACAAACAATAAAAACACGCTATATTACCTAAAAAGACCTAAAACGCTAATATAACCTAATCAAAACAAAATAATACTCACAAACAGAAACAAAAGCTCACAAATAATAAAAACACGCTATATTATCTAAAAAGACCTAACAAACACTAATATATCCTAATAAAAAAACTAATAAATCCCTAACAAACCCTAATAAACCCTAAAAATCATTAATAAACCCTAATAAAAACTAATAAACCCTAATAAAACCATAATAAAACCCTATAGATACCTTCTCAACCCTAATAAACCTGGACACACCATAACAAAACCTAATAAAACCCAAATAAACAATAAAAAAGCAAACAAACCATTAAAAAGCCCTAGAAACCCTAATAAACCATAATAAATTCGAATAAAAGCGAATAAACCATTAAAAATGCTCATAAACATTAAACACGTGCAAATAAAACCTAAAAAGTCAAAACAACCCCTCATATATATTAACAAAAACTAAAAAATAATCATATACTCAAATAAAAACACTAACAAACCCTAGAAAACCCTAAAAATCCCTAACAACCCCTAATAAATCTTACTCAACCCTAATAAACCCTAATAAAACCTTCAAGATACCGACTCAACCCTAATAAAACCCTAAAAATACCTACTCAACCCTAATAAACCTTACCACACCATAACAAACCATAATAAACCCCACTAAACCCTAAAAAACGAAAATATACAATTAAAAATCCCCAAAACCCCTAATAAATGCTAATAAATCCTACCAAAGCTTAAAAGTGCTAATAAACCCGAATAAACACTACTTAAACACTAAAAAACACTAATATACCCTCTTAAAAATTAATAAACCATAATGAACCATAATAAACCCTAATAAATCCTAAACATACTCAAATATACCATAATATACCCAAATAAACCCAACTCAATACTAATAAACCCAAATAAACCTTGACACACCAAAATAAACCGTAATAAAATCCTAATAACCCCCACTAAACCCTAAAAAACTCTAATGTACCCTTAAAACCCCTAAATCCCTAACTAACCATAATAAATGCTAATAACTCCGAAAAATCCTAAAAATGATAGTAAACCCTAAAAATACCTCTAATAATAATAGTAGTAATAACACATGTGCATGTGCATATGCAAGTTCATGGTTTAAATAATAAATCATAATGCATGTACATGTGCATATGCCTATGCAATTTCATGTGAGTGATAATAAATAATAAATTATAAATAATAACACATATGAATTTCATGTGTATGTGTATATGCATGTGAATGATAATAAATAATAAATAATTACGCACATACAAATGCATGTGCCTGTGCGTGTACATGTGCATTCTAATAAACAATAAATAATAACAAAGTCCACCTGAATGTGCATTTGCATGTGAATGTTAATAAATAATATATAATAACACATGTTATAATAGAATATCACACATGCATTGTGTGTGCACGTGCATTAGAATAAATTATAATAACACATGTGATAATAGAATAATGAAACTGCATTCCATTTTCATGTGCATGATAATAAATAATATATAATAACGCACGTGCATGTGTATTTACATGTAATGATAATGATAAAGACGCATTCACGTGCATGGTAATAAATAACAAATAACCATGCACGTGCATGGGAATTTGTATTTGATGATACAAACAACAACAACAAGAATTATAATAATAATAATAATATCAACAATAATAATAGAATAACGCAACTGCATTTCATACTCACGAGCATAGTAGTAAATAATAAATAAATAATAATAAATAAGAATGCACATGCATGTGCAAGTGCATTTACATTTGATGATAGTATTAATAATACTAATTGTAATAATAATAATAATAATAATGATCATAATAATAATTATAATATTAAATGTGATAATAATAATAATAATAATAATAATAATAATAATAATAATAATAAAATAATAATACAAGTGGACTGTATATGCACGTGCATGGTAATAAATAATAAATAATAACGCACGTCCATCTACATTTGTATGTGATGATAGTAATAACAACAGTAGTTGTAATAATTGTAGCAGTAGTGTTGATAATAGTAGTAGTACCAATGCATGTGAAAATAGAATATTTCATGTGCATTACGTGTGCACGCGCATGTAATAAATAATAACACTCGTGCATTGCATTTTCATGTGATTATGATGATGATGATAATAATAATAATATTATTATTTTTAATAATAACAACGCATGTGATAATAGAATAACGCTCGTGCATTGAATGTGTGTGTATGTGCATTCGCATGTGCATTTGCATGTGATGATAATAATAATAATAATATCAACAACAAGAAAAACAAAAACAACCACAACCACAATACTAATAACAACAACAATAATAACAATGCATGTGATAATAATACAATGTGTGTGTATTGCATTGGCACGTGCATGGTAATAAAAATATAATAATAACGCATGTGAATGTGCATGTGCATGTGGATGAGATGATGATGATGATAATAATAATAATAATAATAATAATAATATGTTATAGTTGTTTGAAAAAACAGCAGATATGACAAAAATGCACGAAATGGGGTCTCAAAGAACCTAACAAATCACAGAGTCATTGAAAAAGGCATACCATCTTATTTGGGTGCCCATTTCTACTCCGTGAATAGTCAAACTGAATCTCATGGAATGAACTATAATGAAAATAGATGTCGGAGGTCGAAATTACACACATATCATAAGTTATGACCATTTTATGAAAAATTTGATAGGGATACGTACATGGAAATAGAGTTTTGGAAGAATTATGAGGGTTTCTATGATTTTAGGGACTCAAACAAGACTTGATCTATGTACAAGTCATCCTTCTGCATAGATATCTTCGCTGCTTTCGATTTTATATGTGGTATATCTCAAATGGACAACCGGAGCGAAAGTTATGGTCGTTTGAAGTTGAACTTTTTTTAGAGTGGTATAACAAATATATCTTATATTTCTTTGATCTTCTCATAGTGTCTACTAAACTTGGTCCTTACTCATCTCACGAGCTTCTATTTGACTGGTCACATCAGTCAAATGGACACCCTAAGGAGAAGTTATGCTTATTTTAGTGAGTTGTGGGTTTCTTAGGTTTATAGGTGCTAGGAGGGTTGCTCAATTTAAAACAACAATAAATTCTATTACGTGGGTTCATTTTGGATATACCATATATCAAATTGAATATTGTGAAAAAATACACACTCTGGTAACCACTGTATCCCTTTCTGACATTTTTCAACCCCTAAAAATACCCAAAATCCCTTTGTATGGTCAAAATATTGGCTTCTAGTGTCGGTTTTTCATTAACTTCTTCTATGGGTGTCCGTTTTGCCTCTACCACATATCAAATAAAATCTTGCGACTAGATATAAAATCCTATAACCACTGAAGCACCTTCTCACATCCTTGAAGGCCCGAAATGGTACTTAAACCCTCTAAAAGACCATAACTTCTACTCCGAGAGTCCATTTTTCCTCTACCATATATGAAATCGAAGCATTCGACTAGATCTACACATCTATGACAATTATGAACAACTTCTCCCTTTTTTAATGTCCCAAAAATTTCCTTATGTCCTCCAAATGACCTTAACATCTGCTCTGGGTGTCCTTTTCACCTCTACCACATATCAAATTGAGGCATTTCACTAGCTCTACACATCTGTGACAACCATGAACAACTAAATAACCCTAACGAACCACGAATAACCCCACAAACACTAAAAACCTATAAAAACAATGAAAAACCCTAACAAACCCTAACTAACCCCGAAAAACCTTAAAAACATAACAAACCCCAAAAAACCCTAACAAACCCTAACAAGCCCTAAAAAACCCCACGAACCACTAAGAAACCCCAATAAACCCAAAAAAACCCTGAAGAAACCCTAAAAATCCCTAAGAAACCATAAGAAACCCTAAGAAAACCCTAAAAACTCTAACAAAATGCTAAGCAAACCTAAGAAACACTACCACACCCTAAGAAACCCTTAGAAATCCTAACACGACCTTAGAAACCCTAGAAAACCCTTAGAAACCCCAAAACACCCATAGAAAACCTAAAACAACCTTATCAACCCTTAGAAACCGCATCACTCCCTTAGAATCCCTAACCCACCCATAAAAACCCTAACCCACCCTTTGAAACCCTAACACACCCTTATAAAACTTAACAACCCCTTAGACACTCTAAATCACTCTAATAAGCACTAATAAATCCTAACAAACCCTACCAACCAATAGTAAACCATAATAAACCCTAAAGCCCACTAATAAACCTTAATAAACACTAATAAATCGTAATAAACCCTAAAAATGCTATTATACCCCAATAAAAGCTACAAAATACCTAAAAACACAAATATACAACAAAAATGTTATTAAAGCATTCAAAACGGTAATATTCACACAAAAACCCTAACAAACCTGGTAAAACATGACATAACCCTAAAAAAAGCTAAAAACCCTAAAACCCCTAAAACACGAAAAAACCGAAGAAAACACAAAAAAACCTAAAACCCTCTAAAAACTGCAAAAAACCTCAAAAAATGCTAAAAACCCTAAAAAGGACTAAAAACACTAAAAACCCCTATAACACCTAAAAAAGCCTAACAAAACTCTATCCAAACCTATGAAACCCTTGAAAACCCTAGAAACTCGCTATCAAACTCTAAAAACATCAAAAACCCCCTAATACACCATAAATAACCCTAAATGACCCTAAAAACCCTAAAGAACCACTAAAGCCACTAACAACGCTACATAAACCCTAAAAATTGCTACAAAAACCTGAAAAATGCTTCAAAACGCAACAAAACCCCAAAAAATGCTAAAATAACTCTAACAAAGTATAAAAAATCCAAACATTCCCATAAAACCCAAACAAACACATAAAACCCCAAACCACTCAAACAAACCGTAACAATCCCTAAAAACCCAAACAAAACCTAAAAACCCTAACAACCACTAATAACCCCTAAGAACCACTAATACCACTAATAACCCCTAAAACTGACTATTAAACCCTAAAACCCTAATAAATACTAATAAATCTTAATAACCTGTAATAAACCCTAACAAACTCTATTAAATCTTAATAAATGCTACAAAAGCCATAAAACCCCTAATATACAATAAACACACTATTAAACAATAATAAACCTTAATAATCGCTAAAAACCTGAACAAACCTGACAAAACACTACAAAAAACTCCAAATAATAGCCTACAAAACCCTACAACCCACTAATATACCCTAACAAACATTATAACCCCTAAATAATTTGTAACAAACCCTACCAACCCCAAATAAATCATAAAAAATCCTAACAATGCAAAAAAAATCATAACAAACTGAAACAAACCATAACAAACCCCTAATATACCGCAATAAACCCTAGCAAATCATAATAAACCCTAACAAATCTTTATAAACCCACATACACATTACTAAACCCTAATAAATAAAATAAACCCTAATAAATCGTAAATAACCCTAAAAAGGTGGATAAACCCTTGAAAAATCTATTAATGCCTACAAAATACCAATAAAACCTTAATATATAATAAAAATTGAAAATAAACTATAACGAATCCTAAAGAACACTAATAAACCCCAAAGAACCCAAATAAACCCTAAAGAACCATATTAAACTCTAAAGAACACTAAAAACCCTAAAGAATCCAAAAAATTCAAAAGCACATTATATAAACCCTAAAAACTGCTACAATGCCCAAACAAACCCTAAAACACACAAAAAACCCAAAAAACTCCTATCAATACCAAATAAAAAAATAAACCCATAAACCCACCCCTAAAAAACAATTAAAATCCATCAGATACCATAAAAACCATATACACCCATTAAAAACCCTTAAAAACCATAAAAAACTACAAACCATAAACAACCATTGAAACCCTAAAAAAAGCTTCAATTAGATACATAAACCATAAAAACCTTACATAAACCGTAAAAAATGAAACAATACCCTAAAAACTCTACATAAACCAAAAAAACGCAAGATAAACCAAAAAAACACTACCTAGACCCAAAAATCACTACATAAACCCTAGAAATGTAACATAAACCCAAAAAAACACAACATAAACCCTAAAAACGCAACATGGACTTTAGAAAATGCTACATAAAACCTAAAAACACAATATAAACCCTAAAAACACTACATGAACTCTAAAAACGTTATAGTAACCCAAAAAATACAACATAAATGCTACATCACCCCTAAGAATGCTACATAAACCTAGAAAACGCAACATATACCATAAAAATGATATATAAAACCTAAACCCTAAACATGCTACACAAACAATAAAAATGTTACATAAACCCTAAAAATGATACATAAAATCTAAAACTACTATCCAACCCCTAAAACGCTACATAAACACAAAAATTCTACATAAACTCAAACAACACTGCACAAACCCTAAAAAATGCTACAAAACCCTAAAGACGCTTTAAAACCCTCAAAAATATTAAACCCTGATATACCACAAATATAAAAAAATTAGACCCTAATAAACTCTTATAATCCCAAAAAACACCTTATAATCCCTTAAAAATCTAAGAAACTCTACTCAACCCTAATAAAACCCCAAAAATACCTAATAATCCCTAATAAATGATAATAAACCCTAATAAACCCTAAAACACGTTATGAAAACCTAAAAAACTCTAACCAACCCTAATAGACACTAATAAACACTAATAAACCCAAATAAACCCCAAAAACCCTAAAGAGCCCTAATAAACCATAAATAAAGCCAAATAAACCCTACTCAAACCTACCAAACCTTAACACACCATAATAACCCCTAATAAAACCCTACAAAACCCTAATAAAGAAAAAAATGCTAGTATACCATAAAAATCCCAATAAACCTTTATAAACTCTAATATAACCTAATAAACACTAAAAACACTCACAATCAATAAAAATTGATCACAAACAATAAAAGCATGCTATATTACCTAAAAATACCTAAAACACTAATATAACCTAACAAAGAAAAAAAATGCTAATATTCCATAAAAATCCCTAGAAACCCTAATAAACTATAATAACCTCTAATATAATCTAAGAAACCCTAAAAACTCCCACAAAAAAAACAAAAGCTCAAAAAAAATAAAAACACACAATATTATCTAAAAATACGTAATAAACACTAATATAACCTAATAAAACAAAAAAACTAACAAACCCCTAAAAAACCCTAATAAACCCTAAAAATACCTAATAAACCCTAATAAAAACTATTAAACCCTAATAAAACCATAATAAATCCCTAAAAATACATTCTCAACCATAATAAACTTAGACACACCAAAACAGAACCTAATAAAACCCAAATAAACAATAACAATGCATACAAACCATTAAAAAGCCCTAGAAACCCTAATAAACCATAATAAATTCAAATAAAAGCTAATAAACCATTAAAAATACTCACAAACACTAAACACTTTCTAATAAAACCTAAAAAGTCATAACAACCACTCATATATATTAACAAAAACTAAAAAACACTCATATACCCAAATAAAAACACTAACAAAACCTAGTAAACTGTAGCAATCCCTAACAACCCCTATTAACCATACTCAACCCTAATAAACCCTAATAAAACCTTCAAGATACCGACTCAACCCTAATAAAACCATAAAAATACCTACTCAACCCTAATAATCCTTAAAACAACATAATGAACCATAATAAACCCCACTAAACCCTAAAAATTTCAAATATACCCCCAAAACCTCAAATAAATTCTAATAAATTCTAACAAAGCTTAAAAGTGCTAATAAACCCGAATAAACACTACTAAACACCAAAAAACACTAATATACCCACTTAAAAATTAATAAACCATAATGAACCATAATAAACCCTAATAAATCATAAACATACCCAAATATACCATAATATACCATAATATTCCCTAATAAACCCAACTCAATCATAATAAACCCTAATAAACCTTGACACACCATAATAAACCCTAATAAAATCCTAATAACACCCACCAAACCCTTAAAACACTAATATACCATTAAAAACCATAAAATCCTAACAAACCATAATAAATGTTAATAACACCGGAGAATCCTAAAAAATGATAGTAAACCCTAGAAATACCTCTAATAATAATAGTAGTAATAATGCACGTGCACGTGCATATGCATGTGAATAGTTTAAATAATAAATCATAATGCACGTATATGTGCATATGCCTACACATTTGCTTGTGAATGGTAATAAATAATAACTTATAAATAATAACACATGTGAATTTCATGTGTTTATGTATGTGCATGTGAATGATAATAAATAATAAATCATTACACACATAAAAGTGCATGTGCGTGTGCATGTGCATGTTCATGTGCATGCTAATAAAAAATAAATAATAACCAAGTCCACATGAATGTGCATTTGTAGGTGAATGATAATAAATAATAAATAATAACACATGTTATAATAGAATAACAAACGTGCATTGTGTGTGCACGTGCATTAGAAAAAATTATAATAACACATGTGATAATAGAATAATGCAAGTTCATTGCATTTTCATATGCATGATAATAAATAATATATAATAACACACGTGTATGTGCATTTACATCTAATGATAATGATAATGACTCATGGACGTGCACGGTAAAAAATAATAAATAACCACGCATGTGCATGTGCATTTGTATTTGATGATACAAACAACAACAACAACAACAACAACAACAACAACAATAATAATAATATCATTAATAATAATAGAATAACGCAAGTGCATTTCATACGCACGTGCATAGTAGTGAATAATAAATAAATAATAATAAATAATAACGCAAATGCATGTGCATGTGCAATTACATTTGATGATAATATTAATAATACTAAATGTAATAATAATAATAATAATAACGAATGCATGTGCATGGTAATAAATAATAAATAACAATGCACATGCATGTGCATTTTCATTTGATAATGTTAATAATAATGATAATAATAATAATAAGAAGAAGAATAATAATAATAAATGTTATAGTAATAATAATAATAATAAAAGAATAATACAAGTGCATTGTATATGCACGTGCATGGTAATAAATAATAAATAATAATGCACGTGCATCTACATTTGAATGGGATGATAGTAATAATAACAAAAGTTGTAATAATTGTAGTAGTGGTGGTGATAATATTAGTTGTACCAATGCATGTGAAAATATAATATTTCTTGTGCATTACGTGTGCACATGCATGTAATAAATAATAACACTCGTACATTGAATTTTCATGTGATGATGATGATGATAATAATAATAATAATAAAAACAACAACAACCCATGTGATAATAGAATAACGCATGTTCATTGAATGTGTGTGTATGTGCATTCGCATGTGCATGTTCATGTGATGATAATAATAACAACAACAACAACAACAACAACCATAGTAATAATAATAACTATAATAATAACAATGCATGTGATAATAAAAAAATGTGTGTGCATTGCATGTGCATGTGCATGGTAATAAAAATATAATAATAAATCACATGCATGTGCTTGTTCATGTGGAATAGATGATGATCATAATAATAATAATAATAATAATAATAATAATAATAACAGTAATAATAAGTTATAGTTGTTTGAAAAAATAGTAGATAGGACAAAAATGCAAGAAATTGGTTCTCAAAGAACCTAACAAATCACAGATTCATTGAAAAAGGCATAACTTCTTCTTTGGGTTCCCATTTCTGCTTCATGAATAGTCAAATTGAATCTCATAGAACGAAATATGATGAAAATAGCATTCGGAGTCCGAACATACACACATATCAGAAGTTATGACCATTTGAAGAAAAATTTGATAGGTATCCTTACATAGAAATGGAGTTTTGGAGGCCTTCTAATGGATTTCTGTGATTTTAGAGACTCAAACATGACTTGATCTGTGTTCATGTCATCCTTCTGCATAGATCTCTTCTCTAATTTCGATTTCATATGTGGTAGATCTCAAAGGGACAATCGGAGCGAAAGTTATGGTCATTTGAAGTTGGACTTTTTTTAGAGTGGTATAACTAATATATATTATATTTCTTCGATCTTCTCATAGTGTATACTAAACTTGGTCCTCAGTCATCTCACGAGCTTCTATTTGACTGGTCACAACACTCAAATGGACACTCGAAGGAGAAGTTATGACTATTTTAGTGAGTTGAGGGTTTCTTAGGTTTTTAGGTTCTATGAGAGTTGCTCAATTTAAAAAGACAATAAATTCTTCTATGTGGGTTCATTTTGGCTCTACCACATATCAAATCTAAGGTTGTGAAAAGATACACATTCTGGTAACCACTGGAACCCTTTCTGACATTTTTCAACCCCTAAAAAGACCCAAAATCACTTTGTATGGACAAAATATTGGCTTCTGGTGTCCATTTTGCAATAACTTCTTTATGGGTGTCCATTTTGCCTCTACCACATATCAAATCAAAGCATACGACAAGACCTACCCTCCTATAACCACTGAAGCACATTCTCACATCCTTGAAGGCCCGAAAAGGTACTTAAACCCTCTAAAAGACCATAACTTCTACTCCGAGAGTCTGTTTTTCCTCTACCATATATCAAATCGATGATTTCAACTAGATCTACACATCTGTGACCAATAAGAACAACTTATCCCTTTCTTAATGTCCCAAAAGGTCCTCATGTCCTCCAAATGACCTTAACTTCTGCTCTGGGTGTCCGTTTCACCTCTACCATATATCAAATTGAAGCTTGCCGCTAGCTCTACACATCTGTGACAACCATGAACAACTAAATAACCCTAACAAACAATGAATAACCCCACAAACACTAAAACCATGAAAACCCCTATAAAACCCTAAAAAACCCTAACAAACACTAAAAACCCCAACAAACCCTAACAAAACTTAACAAACTCCAAAAAACCCCAAAAAAACCTAAAAAACATAAAAATCCTAACAAACCCTAATAAGCCCTAACACACCAAAAACACCCTTAGAAACCCTAACACATCCTTTGAAACCCTAAAAACCCTTAGAAACCCTAGCACACCCTTAGAAACCCCAACACACCTATTGAAACCCTAACATAACCTTAGAAATCCTTAGAAACCAAAGCACACCCTTAGAAACCCTAACCCACCCATAAAAACTGTATCGCACCCTTAGAAACCCTAACACACCCTTAGAAACCCTAAGAATTCTTTAGAAACCGTAAAGCACTCTAATAAGCACTAATAAATCCTAACAAACCCTACCGACCAATAATAAACCATAATAAACCCTAATAAACCCTAAAGCCCACAACTAAACCCTAATAAATACTAATAAATCCAAACAAACCCTAAACACCCCATTAGAAACCAATAAAAGCTAAAAAATACCTAAAAACTCAAATATACAATAAAAATTCTATTAAACCATTAAAAACACTAATATTCACAAAACAAACCCTTACAAACCCAGAAAACCTGACAAAACCCTAAAACCCCCTAAAACCCAAAAAACCCAAAAAACCATAAAAACCCTAAAAATCCTAAAAACCCAAAATACCAATAATAATTATAAAACCCCCAAAAACACAAAAAAAACGAAAAAACCCAAAAACTAAACTAAAAAAGCATAAAAAACCTCAAAAAACCCTCAAAAAACAGCAAACAACAATAATCACCAAAAAACCCCTATAAACACTAAAAATACCTAAAAATCCTTAAAATGCCTAACAAAACCCTAACCAACCCAATGAAACCCTTAAAACACATAAAAACCCCCTATAAAACCCTAAAATCCTCAAAAGAAACCCTAATACACCATAAAGAACCGAAAAGAACCCAAAAAACCCTAAAGAACCACTAAAGCCACCAACAACGCTACATAAACTCTAAAAATTGCTACAAAAACCAAAAAATGCTTCAAAATCCAAAAAATGCATCAAAACCCCAAAAATGATAAAATAACCCTAACAAAGCATAAAAAATCCAAATGCACCCATAAAACCCAAAAATAACGCATAAAAACACAAAAAACTCAAACAAACCTCAACAAACCCTTAAAACACTAACAAAACCTAAAAAACCCTAACAACCACTAATGACCCCTAAGAACCACTAATAAACCATAATAACCCCTAAAACCCACTATTAAACCCTAAAAACCCTAATAAACACTAATAAATTGTAATAACATGTAATAAACCCTAACAAACTCTATTAGACCCTAATAAACACTAAAAAATCCATAAAACCCCTAATATGCAATATAAACGCTATTAAACCATAATAAACCCTAATAATCACAAAAAATCCTAACAAACCCGACGAAACGCTAAAAAACATCCGAATAATAGCCTACAAAAACCTAAAACACACTAATATACCCTAAAACCCGAATAAACCTAAAATAAGTCATAACAAACACTAAAAATCCCAAATAAATTGTAAAAAATCCTAACAATGCTAAATAAATTGTAAAACACTAAAACAAACCATAACAAACCCCTAATAAAACACAATTAACCCTAACACATCATAATAAACCCTAATAAATCATAATAAACCCAAATACGCGTTACTAAACCGTAATAAATAAAATAATCCCAAATAAATCCTAAATAACCCTTAAAATGTTTAATAAACCCTAGAAAATGCTATTAATCTATTCAAAAGCCCAATAAAACCCTAATAATCAATATAAATTCTAATAAACTGTAACAAATCCTAAAAAACACTAATAAACCCTAAAGAACCCTAATAAACCATAAAGAACCATATTAAACTCTAAAGAACACTAAAAACCCTAAAGAACCCAAAACAATGCTAAAACACATTATATATGCCCTAAAAACTGCTACAATACCCAAACAAACACTAAAAACACTAAAAAATCCTAAAAACCCCTATCAATCCCAAAAAAACAAATAAACCCATAAACCCCCCCCCCCCAAAAAAAACCATTAAAAATCCATCAGATACCATAAAAACCATAAACACCATTTAACAACCCTTAAAAACCCTAAAAAACTACAAACCATAAACAACCATTAAAACCCCCCAAAAGGATTCAAATAGATACATAAACCCTAAAAACGTTACATAAACCCTTAAAATGAATCAAAAACCCTAAAAACACAAAAAAACAAAAAAAAATCAACATAAACCCAAAAACTCTACATAAACCCTAAAAGCACTACATAAACACTAGATCTATAACATAAACCCTAAAAAACACAACATAAACCCTAAAAAAGCAACATAAACATTAAAAAATGCTACATAAAACCTAAAAACATTATAAAAACCCTAAAAACACTACATGAACCCTAAAAACGTTACATAAACCCAACAAAATTCAACATAAATGCTATATCAACCCTAAAAACATTACATAAACCCAGAAAACGCAACATAAACTCGAAAAAATGATACATAAAACCTAAATCCTAAACACGCAACATAAACCCAAAAAAACGTTTCAAAAACCCTAAAAATGATAAAGAAAATCTAAAACCGCTAACTGAACCCCAAAACACTACATAAACACTAAAAATGATTCATAAACTCTAACAACTCTACACAAATCCTAAAAAATGCTACAAAAACACTAAATATGCTTTAAAACCCTCTAAAATATTAAACCCCAATATACCATAATATAACAATTTAAACCCTAATAAACCCCCAATTAACTCTAATAATCCCTAAAAACACATTATAATCCCTAAAAACCCTAATAAACTCTACTGAGCCCTAATAAAACCCAAAAAATACCTAATAAACCCCATTAAATGATAATAAAACCTAACCAATCCTAAAACACATTAAGAAAACCTAAACAACCCTAACTAACCCTAATAGACACTAATAAACATGAATAAGCCCTAAAAACCCCAAACAAACCCTAAAGAGCCCTAATAAACTATAAATAAACCCAAATTGACCCTACTCAACCCTAACAAACCATAACACACCATAATAACCCCTAATAAATCCCTACAAAACCCTAATTAAGAAAAAATTCTAGTATACCTTAAAAAATCATTAGAAACCCTGATAAACTCTAATATAAGCTAATAAACCCTAAAAATGCTCACAAAAAATAAAAAATGATCACAAATAATAAAAACATGCTATATTACCTAAAATGACTTGAAAACACAAATATAAACTAATAAAGTCAAAAAATTCTAATATACCTTAAAAATCCTTAGAAACCTTAATAAATCATAATAAACTCTAATATAACCTAAGAAACCCAAAAAACGCTCACAAAAAAAAAACAAAACGCTCATGGACAATAAAAACATGCTATATTATCTAAAAAGACCTAACAAACACTAATATAACCTAAAAAACAAAAAAACTAATAAACCCCAAACAAACCCTAATAAACCCAAAAAATCCCTAATAAACCCTAATAAAAACTAATAAAACCGCAATAAAAGCCTAAAAATACCTTCTCAACCCTAATAAACCTTGACACACCATAACAGAACCAAATAAACCCAACTAAACCCCAATAAACAAAAAACTCAAACAAGCCATTTAGAATCCCTAGAAACACTAATAAACCGTTATAAATTTAAATTAAAGCTAATAAACTGTTATAAATGCTCATAAACACTAAAAACACGCTAATAAAACCTAAAAAGTCATAACAACCCCTCATATATATTAATAAAAACTAAAAAACCCTAGTAAACCGTAAAAACACTAACAAACCCTAGTAAACACTAAAAATCCCTAACAAACCCTAATAAATTGTACTAAACACAAATAATCCCTAATAAAACCTTAAAGATACCGAATCAACCCTAATAAAACACTAAAAATACCTACTCAACCCTAATAAACCTTAACACACCATAATAAACCATAATAATCTCCACTAAACCCTAAAAAATGCAAATATATCATTAAAAATCCCTAAAACCCCTAATAAATGATAATAAAACCTACCAAAGCTTAAAAGTTCTAATAAACATGAATAAACACTATTAAACACTAAAAACCCCTAATAGTATTAAACCCTATTAAATCCAAATGCACACCCAAATATACCATAATGTACCATAATGTACCCAAATAAACCCTACTCAATCCTAATAAAACCCTAAAAAAACCTAATAAACCTTTTTAAACCATGACACACCATAATAAACCCTAATAAAATCCAAATAACCCGCACCAAACCCTAAAAAATGCTAATATACCATTAAAAAACTCTAAAACCCTAACAAACCATAATAAATGTTAATAACACATAAAAATCCTAAAAAATGGAATTAAAACATAAAAATACCTCTAATAATAATAGTAGAAATAACACACGTGCATGTGTATATGCATGTGCATGGTTTAAATAATAAATCATTACGCACGTGCAGGTGCACATGCCTGCGCATTTGCATGTGAATGATAATAAATTATAAATTATAAATAATAACGCATGTGAATTTCATGTGGATGTGCATGTGCATGTGAATTATAATAAATAATAAATAATTACGCACATACAAGTGCATGTGCATGTGAATGTGAACGTGCATGGTAATAAACAATAAATAATAACCAAGTCCACAAGAGTGTGCATTTTCATGTGAATGATAATAAATAATAAATAATAACACATGTGATAATAGAATAATGCACGTGAATTGTGTGTGCACGTGCATTAGAATAAATAATTATAACACATGTGATAACAGAATAATGCAAGTGCATTGCATTTACATGTGTATGATAATAAATAATATATAATAATGCAGGTGCATGTGCATTTACATGTAATGATAATGATAATGACGCATGCATGTGCATGGTAACAAATAATTAATAACAACGCATGTGCATGTGCATTTGTATTTGATGATAAAAACAACAAAAACAACAAGAATAATAATAATAATAGAATAACGCACGTGCATTTCATGTGACCGTGCGTAGTATTAAATAATAAATAAATAATAATAAATAAGAATGCACATGCATGTTCATGTGCATTTACATTTGATGATAATATTAATAATAATAATTGTAATAATAATAATGAAAATAATGCATGCACATGTATCGTAATAAATAATAAATAACAATGCACATGCATGTGCATTTTCATGTGATAATGATGATGATAATGATAATGATAATAATAATAATAATAACTTTGATAATAATAATAATAATAAAATAATAATACAAGTGCATTGCATATGCACGTATATGGTAATAAATAAAAAATAATAACGCACATGCATCTACATTTTCATGTGATGATAGTAATAATAATAGCAGTAGTAGTAATTGTAGTAGTAGTGGTGATAATAGTAGTAGTAGAAATGCATGTGATAATAGAATATTGAATGTGAATTAAGTGTGCACGTGTATGGTAATAACCAATAACTCACGTGCATTGAATTTTCATGTGATGATGATGATGACAATAATAATAATAATATTATTATTATTAATATTAATAATAACAACGCATGTGATAATATAATAACGCATGTTCATTGAATGTGCGTGTATGAGCATTTAGAATTGCATTTTCATGGGATGATAATAACAATAAAAACAACAACAACAACCACAACAACACCACAATAATAATAATAACAATAATAATAACAACGCATTTGATAATAAAATAACGTGTGTGAATTTCATGTGCACGTGCATGGAAATTAAAATATATTAATAACTCATGTGCATGTGAATGTGAATTTTCATGAGATGATGATAATAATAATAATAATAATAACAACAATAATAAGTTATAGTTGTTTGAAAAAACAACAGATAGGACAAAAATGCTAGAAATACTGTCTCGAAAAACCTAAAAAATCACAGAGTCATTAAAAAAGGCATAAATTCTTCTTATGGTGTCCATTTCCTCTCTGTGAATAGTCAAACTAAATATCATCGAACGAAATTCAATAAAAATAGGTTCTGGATACCGAACAGACACACAGATCAAAAGTTATGACTATTTTAAGAAACATTTGACTGGGATCCGTACACAGAAATGGACTTTTGGAGGCCTTATGATGGGGTTTGGGGATTTTAGGGTCCCAAACATGAATTTAACTATGTTCAAGTTATCCTTCTGCGTAGATCTCTTCATTTCTTTCAATTTGATATGTGGTAGAGCTCAAACGGACAACCGGAGTGAAAGTTATGGTCGTTTGAAGTTGGACTTTTATTTGGAGTGGTATAACTAATATATCTTCTATTTCATTGATCTTCTCACAGTTTCAATTAGACTTGGTCCTCACCCATCTCACGAGATTCAATTATACCCATTACAGCGCTCAAATAGAAACGTGAAGGAGAAGTTATGCCTATTTTTGTGAGTTGCGGGTTTCTTAGGTTTTTAGGCGCTAGGAAGGTTGCTCAATTTAAAACAACAATAACTTTTTATACATGTGATCATTTTGTCTCTAACACATATCAAATCTAATATTGTGAAATGATACACACTCTGGAAACCACTGGACCCTTTTTAACATTCTTCAACCCCCCAAAAGACCCAAAATCCCATTGGATGGTAAAAAGATTGGATTCTTGTGTCCGTTTTGCAATAACTTCTTCTATTGGTGTCCATTTTGCCTCTACCACATATCAAATCGAAGCATGAGAGAGAACCTAAACTCCTATAACCACTGAAGCACCTTCTCACATCTTGGAAGGCCCAAAAAGGTACTTAGACCCTCCAAAATTCCATAGCTTCTACTCCAGGAGTCCGTTTTGCCTCTACCATATATCAAATCGAATATTTCAACTAGATCTACACATTAGTGGTCAATATGAACACCTTAGCACATTCTTAAAGACCCAAAAAGTCCTTCTGTCCTCCAAATGACTTTAACTTCTGCTCTGGGTGTCCGTTTCACCTCTACCACATATCAAATTGAAGTTTGTGACTAGCTATACTCATCTGTGATAACAATGAACAACTAAATTATGACAACCCTGCTCTTTATTACAAATTAAACATGATTTATTACATAAAACTTCATTTGATAAAACAAATAAGATTGATAGGATTAGTGTCTTTGGGGATTTGGATCATTACATAAAAACATAAAACATGAAATACAACATCTTTATTGAAAACTTCCATTACATGACCACTACATTCCTTCCTACTTAGCATGGATGGGATAACCTGAGGACATTCATAAGAAAAGGGTGACCTATAAATCCCAGTAAAGGAGTACACACGGAATAACATGAGGAGTACAATACATGTTAGACAACATGAATATCAATAGAGCATAAAAGAAACATGAATATAAAGGCATGATAAAGCATGATAATCATAACATGGAAATGTGGCAACAACACTTAACATGGAATTAGCATGAGCCAAGGCTCATTTCACATAGAGCATGAGTAAACCCTCATTGCACATGAAGCACGAGTTAACCCTCATTTCACTTGAATTATCATGAGTCAACACTCATTGCACATGACGTATCATGATACTATACTTTACCCAATTCATTGGAGCGCTATAAGGGCGCACCCTTCTTAAACATTTCATTTCATGCATAAGTGTGCCACATGGATCATAAAACATGGATTCATAAAACATAATCATTTATTCCACGATAAAGGAATGTGGAATTTATAAATGAAACTTTGTAATCAATATGTAAATGTGCATAAAAGTGAATACCCTTAATGGAGAAATGGGCATGGTATCCACTGCACAATGGCATTGGCTTAGAAAATCAGTGTGATTTCGGCAGCGTAACGGTGTGACATAAGAATTCATAAAAATGGTTGATGAGAGAGAAAGGGGTTCCTCATCATATTTACATGTAATGAAAATTCAGTAGGTCATATAGATACATGTCCCAACAATTGTAATGGAATTTAGATTCATGATACAAAATTATTGCTTGAATGTAAAAGAAGAGAGAGAAGTTCATTTCGGAATTTCTCCATAGCAACAGGTGTACATGGGAGGCATTTAATTAGAGAACATCTTTCAAAAAATAAGATGGCAGTATGGGGGAGGTGCGAAACCATACCCCAACATTCATAATTGAAATTAAAAGGCAAAACAACTTAAAGAAAATTGGACAAAAATGAGAAAGGAAGAAAAAACCCTTTCATGGAAGTGTGCTTCCAAAGGCTAGAGGGAGGCTTGTGAGAGGCTTCTTGGGAGCTTGGGGGACCTTGGTAGGATTCTAGAGAGAGTAGGGCAGAGTTTGGACTAACTCATATGGTTTTTAGTGAGGAAGAAGTGGGAGCTTGGGTGGGTTTATATAGGAAAGGTGAGAGAATTCTTTATTATTTTGGTTTGGGACCCCTTATATTAAATTAATACAAACCACAAAACATCCCATGGTTTTTGCCCATGTTTTTTGGAAAAGGGAATAGGAAAAAAATATTTTACAAGGCCAAAGTCCGAACTTCTAAAAATATTAGGGTTTTTTATGTGCAGGTGAGTCACACTACCATGGAAATTAATTTAAAAAGGCAAGGTGTTGAATAAGTCTTGAGGGGCCCATTAATGATTTGAAAAGTAAGTCAAACAAACCCAAAATCACATTATTTTAATGTTAAAACATATATTGGCCTAACATAAAGATTATAGTATTTTATTACATCACTATTGGGTCATTATGATGTCATAAAACACATTTTATATTTAAACAGTATTTAATTTTTACCCAAAAATTTGACTGTCTCAAGAAAATTATAAAAAATTCACTGTTGAATAATTTCGACGTCCTGATTCCAAAAATAACATTTATTTTATATAAATAATTTTTTAAATATTTGAATTCTCGCTTTTAAAATAAATACTGACATTTATCGAAAATTCACGGGTTTTGACAGAAATGGATTTCAAACCTTAATAAAAATTTTAATTTCATTAATAAAATTATAAGATCATTTATATTTCATAAAAATTAATTTAATAATATTATTATTATTTTTTTAAAACATTATTTAACTAAAAAATCCCTTAATTTAGTAAAATATACTTCTTATTAAATAATAACTAAAAACACCATTTGTACTTTAAAATCTATTTACAATGTATCAAAAATGACTAGAAATTATATTCATTATTATATACAAAAAATAATGTACATAAAAATAGTACTACTTATTTGTTACATAACCCCTTAAAACATCTGCATAAGACCTAAGGGTAAGGTGTGCGATGGTGACAGACTCTTGGGGTGGCTCAGATAACATCGCTCGAGTGGTAATTTCTATCAACTTCCAATTCTCCTATAGACGGTCCCGTTCGAGCTTGACATGGTGAAGCTCAGCTTGGGCATGGTCAAGAGTGAAGCACAAGGATGCCACCTCTTTTCCAAGCTCCGATAAATTGTCTTCGTATGGGGAAATTCTACTGGATGAGGCCATCGCTTACTTTGTTTAAGTATAATTGGATGTGTTAAAGCCCTATATTTATACTAATCATGTGATCACTGTTCAACGAATATAAAAGTAACAGTCAAAATTCTTATCATAAAACAAATGAAGTTGACATTTTATAAAAACATTTTATATAAAGATACATTTAATAAGATCAAGAGGGATTTTCCATTAATGAAACTTTTGGTCGTTACAATATTCCCCCCTTAAGAAACTTCGCCCTCGAAATTTTCTTTTCCCACACTAAAAAAAATTTGGGTAACTCATATTCATCATATCCTCCAATTCCCAAGTCGCTTCTTCAAACTTCTAGTTTCTCCACAACACCTTGACGAGGGGCATTGTCCTATTTCGTAGAACTTTTTCTCTACGATCTAAGATCTTCACTGGTTGCTCCTCATAAGAAAGATCATCTTCCAATTGTACCACCTCAAAAGAGAGTACGTGTTAAGGGTATGGTATGTACTTCCTTAAGAGGGATACATGAAAGACATCATGCACCTTGGCCATGGTAGGTGGAAGTGCTAGTCGATAGGCCACAGACCCAACACGATCAAGATTCTTGAAGGGGTCGATGTACCTTGTACTTAACTTCCCTTTCCTTCCAAACCTCATGACCTTCTTCCATGGAGATATGCATAAAAACTCCATGTCTCCAACTTTAAACTGAAAATCTCGTCGACGATTATCTGCCTAACTCTTCGGTCGACTCTGGGCTGCCTTGATATGCTGCTGAATTGTTTTCACCTTCTCCACCATTTCTTCGACCATTTCTTGTCCAAGAAGCTTACGTTCACCGACCTCATCCCAACATGCCAGTGTTTTGCACCTTTTCCCATACCGGGCTTCATATGGTGCCATTTGGATGCTTGAGTGGAAACTGTTATTATAAGATAACTCAACCAGAGGAAGATGTTGATCCCATCCTCCTTTAAAGTCCATTAAGAATGCTCTCAACATAACCTCAAGTGTTTGGATAGTCCGATTGGATTGGCCATCAGTTTGAGGTTGATAGGCCGTACTGAAGTTCAGTTCAGTATTCAGAACATGTTGAAGACTCTTCCAAAACTTACAGGTGAATCTTTGATCTCGGTCAGACACAATAGATAGTGGAACTCCATGCAACCTTACCACTTCTCTGATATATATCTGTTCTAGTTGATCCAAAGAGAAATCCTCCCGAATAGCAATGAAGTGTGCAGTCTTTGTAAGACGATCCACAACAACACAGATTGCATTGTTGCCTTTGGATTTCCTTGGAAGTCTGGTGACAAAGTCCATGGTGATGTTCTCACATTTCCATTCTGGTATGGGCAATGGTTGCATCATCCCCTTAGACTTCTGCCTCTCTGCCTTCACATGCTAACACACCAGGCACTTTGATGTATATTCAGCGATCTCCTTCTTCATATTATCCCACCAAAAGTTTTCTCAGAAATCACGATACATCTTTGTGCTCCTTGGGTGAATAGAGAAATTTGAACTATGTGGGTCATCCAAAAGTTCCTTCTTTAGCTCCAGACTTGATGGAACACATAGTCTTTTCCCAAACCGCATAATACCTTCTTCATTAACATTAAACTCCGAGGATTTCCCCTTTTTGATAGCTTCCACTTTTTCTTGAATTCCCACATCATCCTTTTGAGCATCCTTTAAATTTTCCAAAAGAGACGGTTGAGAAATCATTTGTGAAAGTATTAATGATTTTCCCTTATCTATGATTCCCATGTCCATCTTCATCAAGTCTAAAAAGATAGGATCCTTCTCAATTCTCATCATTGATAGAATTGCTGGGTCCTTTCTACTTAGGGCATCTTCCACCTTGTTCGCTTTCCCAGGGTGGTAATGTATTGAACAGTCATAATCCTTGATGAGGTCTATCCATCTTCTCTAGCGCATATTATGCTCTTTCTGTGTGAATATATATTTAAGACTCTTGTGGTCAGTATATATCTCACATTTCTCTCCATAGAGATAATGATGCCAGATTTTCAAGGCAAATTTAATCGCTGCCAACTCCAGATCATGCGTTGGATAGTTTCGCTCATGGATTTTCAACTGCCTTAAGGCATAGGATATCACTTTATCATTCTGCATCATCACACATCCTAATCCCTTCTTTGAAGCATCACTGAATACCATAAAAAGTTCCCCACTTGTGTGTAAAGTGAGCACAGGTGCAGTGATAAGCCTCCTTTTCAACTCCTTGAAGCTTTCTTCGCATTCATCACTCCAAGCAAACTTTACTCCCTTTTGAGTTAGCTTAGTAAGAGGGTTGGACATTCGTGAGAAATTTCTCACAAATCGTCAATAATATCCAGCTAACCCCAAGAAGCTACGGATATCCATTACCGATGTTGGCCTCAGCCATCCCTCAATTGCATCTGTTTTGGAGGGGTCCACAGATATCCCATTGATTGTGATGATATGGCCCAATAATGAGACCTCCTTCAACCAGAACTCACACTTGTTGTACTTTGCATAGAGCTTCTACTCGCGCAAAGTCTCTAGTACAGTTTTTAAATGCTCCTCATGATCCTCCTTAGTTTTAGAGTATATTAGAATATCATCTATAAAGACTAGCACAAATTTGTCAAGGTAATCTCTAAAGACTCTATTCATCAAGTCCATGAATATTGCTGGAGTATTGGTGAGTCCGAAAGGCATTACAATGAATTCATAGTGCCCATAGCTTGTATGAAAAGCAGTCTTGGGGACATCTTTTTTAATCACCCTTACTTGATAATATCCCGACTGCAAATCCACCTTGGAGAAGTATTGTGCTCCACGCAGCTGATCAAACAATTCATCGATCCGTGGACAAGGATACTTGTTCTTTATCGTGATTTTGTTAAGTTCACGATAATCGATGCAAAGCCGCATTGACCCATCCTTCTTCTTGATGAAGAGGATTGGTGCACCCCATGGTGAAGCACTTGGGCGTATAAACCCTTTATCCAGATTCTCTTGTAGTTGTTTTTCATCTCTTAAAGCTCTAAAACAACCATTCTATACGGAGTCTTGGATATTGGTAGCGCCCCAGGTATAAGTTCAATTGAGAACTCAACATCTCTTCTAGGAGGAAGACCAGGCAGTTCCTTGGGAAACACCTCAGCGAATTCCCTCACGATAGGCATTTCTTCAAGGATGGTTTTTTCTTTGGACTCAACCATCTGAGCCAGATATTCCTGCTCATAGGGTAGTAATATCCATGCTTGAGATGATGGAGCTAAAGGAGATTCATCTTCCTCCTGACACATGTAAAGAATCAGGGGTTGATTCTCCATATGGAGTGCGATTTCCCTCTCCCGACAATTTATGGTGGCTCTATATAAGGAAATCCAATCCATGCCAAGAATTTCATCAAATTCCACTAGAGGTAGTATGACGAGGTTCGCCAGGAAATTCAATCCACAGACTATAACAGGGGAGGACTTATATTCATGGGTGCAATTATTGCCCCATTTGTCGTACTCACCGACATCTTTACTTCCATTATTTGTGGTGGTGCTGGAATTGTTATACTAAACTTTCAAGATATAAAAGAATGTGTAGAACTTGAATAAAAAAGTAAGTTCTCTATTATTGAATGAATAACTAGCGTACCTATCACCACTTCATTGTCGTGGTTCACTTCAGCCGAAGTGATGGCAAAATCTCTTCCTTTCTGTCTTGGAGGTTGTTGGCTGCCTTTGAAAACCCTTGGATTAGGGAACTGATTTGCAAAATGACCTGGTTCTTTGCATTTGTTGCATTGAACAATGTGTTGAGGTTCAAACAGTGCATTCCTCTCCACTATCGCATCCGCGGGTCTTTCTTGCTGACAGTTAACAGCTAGGTGACCTTCTCTTCCACACCTGAAGAATTTACTCGTCCCCTTAAGGAAATTTCCAGGTGCTTCTTTCTGCACTTTTGGAAAGTGGGGTGATGGATCTTCTTAGCACTGTTGGATTTATCCATCAGACCACTAGCATTGAATTCCACCTTACGCTTCTTGTCCCCATGATACCCCTGTGATTCCCCGATCTCCATTTCGACCTTTAGGGCACATCGGACAATTTCCTCATAGCTGTCGAAGTCACGGATCGCTAATGCTTTCCGCAAGCTAGGATTCAGCCCACCAAAGAAGCGATCAACTTTGCATTCGGGGGTAACGACAAAGCCGGAAGCGTATCGTGCAAGCCTTGTGAAGTTTTCCTCGTATGATCTAACAGATTCTTCAACTTTTTTCTTGAGGGAAAGGAAGTCCCTTTCCATCTTAAGCCGGAGGGTGTGCGGAAAATATTTATCAAAAAACATCTTCTCAAAATCCTTCCATTCTAACGCCTCGATCTCCTCCTCAGGCTTTTTATTTTTTATCAACATCCACCATTAATCAGCTTCACCCTCCATACGATAAGCTACCAGGAGAACCTTCTCTTGTTCAGAACATTGGAGGATGGAGAAGATCTTTTCAATGGATTTGATCCATTTTTCAGCGATCATGGGATCGGATGGTCCACTAAAAGTAGGAGGCCTTTGTCTCATGAAGCTCTCGATAGTGACTTTTTCTTTTTAGGGGGGGTTGAACGTTCCTCTTGACCCGTATTTCTATTCAAAACTTGAGTTAGCTGAGATAGAAGCGTGACAAAGTTCGCGATTCCCGCTCCCATTGGATTTGGCATCTCATTAGTATAGTCATCACACTGATCTTTACAAAGGTTGTTAGCCCGAGTCCTCATATTACCGGCCATTGGCTGGAATAAAAGGAAAGTTAGGGGTAACACATAAAGGGTAATCCAAAGACAAAAGTTGATGACTTATAAATAAAATTTCATTTTTGTAACTCAAGAGTCTATAGGCTTCAATATAGTCTTTTCATGATCTACTTTCTAACATATATTCTTAGGGGAATTTTCTTTAATTACCTTAATAAGAGTTCATACTAAGCTTGTGAATTTATCAAAACATATCCCACGGGAGTATTGTAACTAAGAGTGCAGCAATGCCCGTTGTCGTGCACCAGTTCCTGTTCGAGTCTAGGTTTTACCCCTAGGATACATCTGTTCCAGAGCCACCTCTACCTGCTCGTATCCATAAAGGGATGTATTTTTTTTTGATAAACCACTTACTCAGTAGTTACCAAAACATAGGGATGTTTTTATTATAATTATTCTTGTATCTAAGGCTTTACTAGGGTTTCCTAATCCCAAAAATAACTAAACCTATCCTCTAATACCAACTATGACAACCCTGCTCTTTATTACAACTTAATCATGATTTATTACATAAAACTTCACTTGATACAACAAATAAGATCGAGAGGTTTAGTTTCTTTGGGGCTTAGGATCATTACAAAAAAACTTAAAACATGAAATACAACATCTTTATTGAAAACTTCCTTTACATGACCATTGCATTCCTTCGTACTTAGCATTGCATGGGATAACCTGAGGACATGCATAAGAAAAGGGTGAGCTATAAAGACCAATAAGGGAGTACACATGGAATAAAATGAGGAGTACAATACATTTTAGACAATAGGAATATCAATAGATCATAAAAGAAACAGGAATATAAAGTCATGATAAAGCATGATAATCATAACATGGAAATGTGGAAACAACACTTAACATGGAATTAGCATGAGCCAAGGCTCATTGCACATAGAGCATGAGTAAACCCTCATTGCACATGAAGCACGAGTAAACCCTTGTTGCACTTGAATTATCATAAGTCAACACTCATTGCACATGACGTATCATGATACTATACTTTACCCAATGCATTGGAGTGCTATAAGGGCGCACCCTTCTTAAACATTTCATTTCATGCATAAGTGTGCCACATGGATCATAAAACATGGATTCATAAAACATAATAATTTATTCCATGATAAAGGAATGTGGAATTCATATATGAAACTTTGTAATCAATAAGTAAATGTGCATAAAGGTGAATACCCTTGATGGAGAAATGGGCATGGTATCCACTACACAATGGCATTTGCTTAGAAAATCGGTGCGATTTCGGCAGCGTAACGACGTGACATAAGAATTCAAAAAATGGTTGATGATAGAGAAAGGGGTTCCTCATCATATTTACTTGTAATGGAAAATAAGGAGGTCATATAGATACATTTCCCAACAATTTTAATGGAATTTAGATTCATGATACAAAATTATTGCTTGAATGTAAAAGAAGAGAGAGAAGTTCCTTTCGGAATTTCAGCATAGTAACGGGTGTACATGGGAGGCATTTAATGAGATAGAAAGGGGTCTCCCATCATTCAAACAATAATAGGGAAGTATGGGGGAGGTTGGAAACCATACCCCAACATTCATAATTGAAATTTAAAGGCAAAACAACTTAAAGAAAATTGGACAAAAATGAGAATGGAAGAAAAAACCCTTACTTGGAAGTGTTCTTCCAAAGGCTAGAGAGAGGCTTGTGAGAGGCTTATTGGGAGCATGGGGCACCTTGGGAGGATTCTAGAGAGAGTAGGTCAGAGGTTGGACTAACTCTAAAGGTTTTTAGTGCGGAGGAAGTGGGAGCATGGGTGGGTTTATATAGGAAAGGTGAGAAAATTCTTTATTATTTAGGTTTGGGACCCCTTATATTAAATTAATCAAAACCAAAAACCATCCCATGTTTTTTGCCCATGGTTTTTGGAAAAGGGAAGATAAAAACAATATTTTATAAGGCCAAAGTCTGAACTTCATAAAATATTAGGGTTGATGATGTGGAGGTGAGTCACACTCCCATGAAAATTAATTTAAAAAGGCATGGTGTTGAATAAGTATTGAGGGGCCCATTAATGCTTTGAAAAGTAAGTCAAACAAACACAAAATCACATTATTTTAATTTTAAAACATATATTGGCCGAAAATAAAGATTATAGTATTTTATTACATCACTATTGGGTCATTATGATGTCATAAAACACATTTTATATTTAAACAGTATTTAATTTTTACCAAAAAATTTGACTATCTCAGAAAATTATGAAAAATTCACCATTGGATAATTTAGACATCATCATTCCAAAAATAAAATTTATTTTATCTAAATAATTTTCTAAATATGTGAATTTTTACTTTTAAAATAAAAACCGACTTTTATCGAAAATTCACGGGTTTTGACAGAAATGGCTTTCTTACCTTAATAAAAATTTTAATTGCATTCATAAATTTATAAGATCATTTATATTTAATAAAAATTAATTTAATAATAATATTACTATTTTATTAAAACATTATTTAATTAAAAAATCCCTTAATTTAATAAAATAGATTTCTTAATTAAATAATAACTAAAAACACCATTTGTACTTTAAAAACTATTTACAATGTATAAAAAATGACTAGAAATTATATTCATTATTATATACAAAAAATAATGTACATAAACATAGTACTACTTATTTGTTACATAACCCCTTAAAACAGTCGTATAATACCTAAGTGTAAGGTGTGCGATGGTGACAGACTCTTGGGGTGGCTCAGATAACATCACTCGAGTGGTAATTTCTATCAACTTCCACTTCTCTCGTAGACGGTCCCGTTCGAGCTTGACATGGTGAAGCTCATCTTGGGCTTGGTCAGGAGCGAAGCCCAAGGATGCCACCTCTTTTCCGAGCTCTGATAAATGGGATTTTTATGGGGAAATTCTACTGGATGAGGCCATCGCTTCCTTTGTCTAAGTAAAATTGGATGTGTTAAAGCCCTATATTTATACTAATCATTTGATCACTGTTAAACGACTATAAAAGTAACGGTCACAATTCTTATCATAAAACTAATGAAGTTGACATTTTATAAAAACATTTTATATAAAGAGTCATTTAATAAGATCAAGAGGGATTTTCCATTAATGAAACATTGGGTCGTTACATAAATAACCCTAACAAACCACGAATACCCCCATAAACACTAAAAGCCAATAAAAACCATGAAAACCCCTATCAAACCCTAACAAATGCTAACAAAACCTAACAAACCCAAAAAACCCCAAAACACCCTAAAAACATAACAAACCCAAAAAATCCCTAGAAAAACATAACAAGACCTAACAAACCCGAAGAAGCACTATGAAATCCCAATAAGGACAAAAAACCTAAAGAAATCATAAATACCACCTAACAAACTATAAGAAACCCTAACATAACCCTAAAAACCCTAAAAACCAAAAAAAACCCTAAGAAAACCTAAGAAACACTAACACACCGTTAGAAATTATAACACACCCTTAGAATCCCTAACACACCCTTAGAAACCCTAGCACACCATTAGAAAACCCAACGCACCCATAGAAACCCTAAGACAACCTTAGAAACCCTTAGAAACTAGAGCACACCCTTAGAAACCCTAACCAGCCTATAAAAACCCTAACCCACCCTTAAAACCCCTAACACACCCTTAGAAACCCAAACAAACCCTCAGACACCCTAAATCACTCTAATATAAACTAATAAATCCTAACAAACCCTACCAACCAATAATAATCCATAATAAACCCTAATAAACCCTAAAGCCAACTACCAAACCATAATAAACAAAAATAAATCGTTATAAACCCTAAAAACACTAATATACCCCAATAAAAGTTATAAAATACCTTAAAACCCAAATATACTTCAAAAATGCTATTAAACCATTCAAAATACAAATATTCACAAAAAAACCATAACAAACCTGGCAAAACCTGACAAATCCCTAAAAAATCATAAAAACCCAAAAAACCCTAACATCCCTAAAATCCCTAAAAAAATTTTAAAACCCTTAAAAACCCTAAAAAACCCCTAAAACCTTTGAAAACTGAAAAAACTGAAAAAAAAACCTGAAAAAAAACCTAAAAAAACCGCAAAAACCTCAAAAACCCTAAAATCCTAAAAACCACTAAAAACGCTACAAACCCATAAAAGCCTAAAAACGCCTAACAAAACCCTAATCAACCCTATGAAACCTTTAAAACCCATAAAAAACTTCTAGAAATCCCTAAAAACCTCAAACGAATCCCTAATACACCCTAAAGAACCATAAAACCCTAAAAACCCTAAAGAACCCTAGAGAACCATTAAAGCCACTAACAATGCTACATAAATCCTATCAATTGCTACAAAAACCCAAAAAATGCTTCAAAACCCACAAAACACAACAAAACCCCAACAAATGCTAAAATAACCCTAACAAAGCATAAAAATCCAAGCACACCCATAAAACCCAAAAAACACATAAAACCCCAAACAACTCAAACAAACCGTAACAAACCCTAAAAACCCAAACAAAACCTAAAAAATCCTAGCAACCACTAATAACCCTTAAGAAATACTAATAAACCATAATAACACATAAATCCCACTATTAAACCCTAAAAACCATAATAAACTCTAATAAATCCTAATAACCGGTAATAAACCCTAACAAACTCTATTAGACCCTAATGAACACTATAAAAGCCCTAAAACCCACAATATACAATAAAAACCCTATTAAACCATAATAAACCATAATAATCACTAACAAACCTAACAAACCTGACAAAACGCTACAAAAATCATTAAATAATACCATAAAAAACCCTACAACCCACTAATAAACCCTAAAAAACCAAAATTACCCCAAAATAAATCGTAAAAAACCATAACAATCCAAAATAAATCCTAAAAAATCCTAACAATGCCAAATAAATCATAACTAAATGAAACAAACCATAAAAAAACCCCTAATAAAACCCAATAAACCCTAACAAATCATAATAAACCCTAATAAATCGTAATAAACCCAAAGACACTTTACTAAACCCCAATAAATAAAATAAACCCTAATAAATCCTAAATAACCCTAAAAAGGTTGATAAACCATAGAAAATGTTATTAATACAAACAAAAGACCAATAAAACCCTAATATACAATAAAAAAAACTCTAATAAACTGTACCAAATCTTAACGAACACTAATAAACCCTAAAGAACCCTAATAAACCCAAAAGAACTATATAAGACTCTAAAAAACACTAGAAAACACTAAAGAACCCAAAAAAATGCTAAAACACATTTTATAAACCCTAAAAACTGACACAATACCCAAAAAACCCTACAACACACTAAAATACCGTAACGATCCCTATTAATCCAAAAAAACAAGTAAACCCATAAAACCCCACCAAAAACCATTAAAAATCAATCAGATACCATAAAAACCATAAACACCCGTTAACAAACCTTAAAAACCCTAAAAAGCACTACAACCATAAACAACCATTAAAACCATAAAAAGGCTTTAAATAGATACATAAACCCTAATACATTACATAAACCCTAAAAAATGTAACAAAAACCCTAAAAATGCAACATAAACCAAAAAAACAAAACATAAATAGAAAAAACGCTACATAAACCCAAAAATAACTACATATATGCTAGAACTGTAACATAAACCCTAAAAAACGCTACATAAACCTTAAAAATGCAACATAAACATTAAATAACGCTACATAAAACCTAAAAACACAATATAAACCCTAGAAACACTACATGAACCCTAAAAATGTTACATAAACCCTAAAAAATGCAACATAAATGCTACATAACCACTAAAAATGATACATAAACTAAGAAAACGTAACATAAACCCTAAAAATGCTACATAAAACCTAAACCCTAAACATGCTACATAAACCCTACAAATATTACATAAACACTAAAAATGACACATAAAACCTAAAACCGCTAACTAAACCCTAAAAATGCTACATAAACACTGAAAATTATATATAAACTTTAACAACGCAACACAATCCCTAAAAAATGCTACAAAACCATAAAGACGCTTCAAAGCCCTCAAAAATATTAAACCCTAATATACCATAATATAAAAAATTAAACCCTAATAAACCCTTAATGAAGTCAAATAAACCCTAAAAACACCTTATAAACCCAAAAAACCTTAAGAAACTCTACTCAACCCTAATAAAACCCCAAAAATACCTAATAAACCCATAATAAATGATACTAAAACATATTATACCCTAAAAACACATTAAGAAAACCTAAAAAACCGTAACCAACCCTAATAGACACTGATAAACACTAATAAACCCTAATAAACCACAAAAAACCCTAAAAATACCTAATAAAATATAAATAACATCAAATAAACCCTACTGAACCCTAAAAAACCTTAACACACCATAATAACCCCCAATAAAACCCTACAAAACCCTAATAAAGAAAAAAACACTAGTATACCATAAAAAAATCCCTAGAAACCCTAATAAACTCTAATATAACCTAATAAACCCTAAAAACACTCCCAAACAATAAAAAAATGATCACAAACAATCAAAACACGCTATATTACCTAAAATACCTAAAAACAATAATATAACCTAATAAATACCAAAAAACACTAATATACTATAAAATCCCTAGAAATCCTAATAAACCATAATAAACTCTAATATAAACTATGAAATCCTAAAAACGCTCACAAAAAAAAACAAAAGGATCACAAACAATAAAGACAAGCTATATTATTTAAAAAGACCTAAAAAACGAAAATAACCTAATAAAACAAAAAAAACTGATAAACCCCTATCAAACCCTAATAAACCCTAAAAATCCTTAATAAACCCTAATATAAACTAATAAACCGTAATAAAACCATAATAAAACCATAAAAATACTTTCTCAACCCAAATAAACCTTGACACACCATAATAAAACCTAATAAAATCCTAATAACACCCACCAAACCCTAAAAAATGCTAATATACCATTAAAAACCCTAAAACCCTAACAAACCATAATAAATGTTATTATCACCTAAAAATCCTAAAAAATGCTTGTAAACCCTAAAAATACCTCTAATAATAATATTATTATTATTAACGCACGTGCATGTGCATATGCATGTGCATGGTTTAAATAATAAATAATAACACACGTGCATGTGCATATGCCTGCGCATTTGCATGTGAATGATAATAAATAATAAATAACAAATAATAACGCATGTGAATTTCATGTGTGTGTGTATGTTCATTTGAATGATAATAAAAAATAAATAATAACGCACATACATGTTCAAGTGCGTGTGCATGTGCATGTGCATGGTAATAAACAATAAATAATAACCAAGTCCACATGAATGTGCATTTGAATGTGAATGATAATAAATAATAAATAATAACACATGTGATAATAGAATAACACACGTGCATTGCGAGTGCACACTACTGAAAAAATGGTCATTCTAAGCACAAGAAAAGTGCATTAACAGCGCTAAAAAAGCACTGTTAATCGAGGCGAGGATACAGGGGGTCCCTTTTATCAGTTCTTAGAAAAGCTCTGATAAATGCACCTTTTATCAGCGCTTCTAAAAAGCGCTGATAAAAGTCAAAAAATAAAATAAAAATAAAAATAAAAAATATTTATATAATGCGAGGGTGGAGGAGCTTTTAACAGCACTTGAACCCCCCCTATCAGCACTAGGCGAATGCCTCTCAATCTCTCCAACATGATGCCCTTCCCGCGCATCTCCCACACGCACATACCTCCTTGCTTCCACCCGAACTCGAACCTGTGACCTACCCCCATGCGTGCCTACACCTTTACCACTAATCCATTTCGTTTTTTCCCCTTATTTAATGATATATCCATTTATTTATATATATATATAATTATATTTATTCATATATTAATATAGATACATATTAATATAAATATATGTAGTTATATTAATACATATATATTTATTCATATATTAGTATATATATATTCATTCTTATATTAATATATATTTATATTATTATGGTTTTATCTTTATATTTATTTGTATATTAATATATATTTATAAGATTAGTTTTAAATACATTTATAAAATATCATTCTTATGTGTGATTATAAATAAATAAATACATACATATATACAACACACACACATTGACACAAACACATAAAGACACATATATATTTATGGATAAATATATATGTGTGTGTGTGTGTGTGTGTGTTTGAAAAGACATAGAAAGTTAAAATGACCATAACATCAAATCTTGAAGCCCGTTTCAACTCCACAAATGGTCCAATCGAAAAAAATGAAACAGTCTTCGATATGATATGTGGTACAGGCCTAATGGACATCCTGATTAGAAGTTATAGTGGTTTGAATGTTAAAAAATCAGTGTATCCAGACTAATGCCTATAAAAATGCTATATAAACCCTATAAATTTCTTTAAAAACCTGAAAAATGATTCAAAACCCACAAAACAAAACAAACCCCAAAAAAATTCTAAAATAACCTTAACAAAGCATAAAAAATCCGAACACACCCATAAAACCCAAAAAAACGCATAAAATCCCAATAAAATCAAACAAACCTTACCAAACCCTAAATAACTTTACAAAACCTAACTGACCCTAAAAACCACTAATAACCCCTAAGAACCACTAATAATCCCTAATAACCCCTAAAACCCACTATTAATCCCTAAAAACCGTAATAAATAGTAATAAATCATAATAACCTATAATAAACCCTAAAAAACTCTATTAGACCCTAATAAATTTTACTAAAGCCCTAAAACCCCTAATATACAATAAAAAACACTAGTAAACCATAATAAACCCTAATAATCACTAAAAACCCTATCAAACCCAACAAAACACTACAAAAACCTCCAAATAATAGCCTACAAAAACCAAAATCCTAAATAACCCTAAAAAGGTTGATAAACCCCAGAAAAAGCTATCAATGCCTATAAAAGCCCCATAAAACCCTAAAATGTAATAAAAACACTAATAAATTGTAACAAATTCTTAAGAACACAAATAAACCCTAAAGAAACCTAATAAACCCTAAAGAACCATAATAAACCCTAAAAACCATATTAAACTCTAAAGAACACTAAACAACCCAAAAAACCCAAAAAAAATTCTAAAACACATTATATAAACCATATAACCACTACAATGCCCAAACAAACCCTAAAACACACTAAAAACCCTAACAACCCCTATCAATCCCAAAAAAACCTATAAACCCATAAAACCCCCCAAAAACCATTAAAAAGCCATCAGATACCATAAAAAACTATAAACACCAGTTAACTAACCTTAAAATCCCTAAAAAACACTACAAACCATAACTAACCATTAAAACCCTAAAAAGGGTCTAATAGATACATAAACCCTAAAAACGTTACATAAACCCAAAAAATGCAACAAAAACACTAAAAATGCAATATAAACCAAATACCACAACATAAACCCAAAAAACGCTACATCAACCCTAAAAGCACTACATAAACCCTAGAACTGTATCATAAACCCAAAAAAACACAACATAAACCCTAAAAAATGCAACTTAAAGATTAAAAAACGCTACACAAATCCCCAAAACACAATAAAACCCATAAAAACACTCCATGAATCCTAAAAACGTTACCCAAACCCTAAAAAATGCAACATAAATGCTACATCACCCTTAAAACGCAACATGTTCTTAGAAAATGCAACATAAACCCTAAAAAATGGTACAAAAAACCTAAACCCTAAACACGCTACATAAACCCTAAAAACATTACATAAACCCTAAAAATGATACATAAAATCTAAAACTGCTAACTAAACCCTAAAAACGCTATATAAACACTAAAAATACTATATAAACTCTAACAACGCTACAAAAACCCTAAAAAATGCTACAAAAACCCTAAGGACGTTTTAAAACCCTAAAAAATATTAAACCCTAATATAACATAATATAAATAACTTAAACACTAATAAACCCCAAATAAACTCAAATAATCCCTAAAAACACCTTATAATCCTTAAAATCTTAAGAAACTATACTCAACCCTAATAAACCCCCAAAAATACCTAATAAACCCCAATAAATGATAATAAAACCTAATAACCCCTAAACCACGTTAAGAAAACCTAAACAACCCTAACAAACACTATTAGACACTAATAAACACAAATAAACCCAAATAAACCCCAATCAAACCCTAAAAGCCCTCATAAACCATAAATGAAGTTAAATAACCCTACTCAACCCTAACAAACCTTAACACACCATAATTACCCCTTATAAAACCCTACAAAATCCTAATAAAGAAAAAAATTCTAGTATACCATAAAAAATCCCTAGAAACCCTGATAAAATCTAATATAACCTAATAAACCCTAAAAATGCTCAAAAATAATAAAAAAACAATCACAAATAATAAAAACATGCTTTATTACCTAAAAAGACCTAAAAACACTAATACAACCTAATAAAGACAAAAACACTAATATACCATAAAATCCATAGAAACCCTAATAAACCATAATAAACTCTAATATAACCAAAGAAACACTAAAACGCTCACAAACAAAAACAAAATGCTCACAAATAATAAAAACAAGCTATATTATCTAAAAATACCTAACAAACACTAATATAAGCTAATAAAACCAAAAACTAATAAACCCCTAACAAACCCTAATAAATGCTAAAAATCTCTAATAAACCCTAATAAAAATGAATAAACCATATTAAGACCATAATAAAACACTAAAAATTCCTTCTCAAGAGTAATAAACCTTGACACACCATAACAATACTTAATAAAACCTAACTAAAGCCCAATAAACAAAAAAACGCAAACAAACCATTAAAAAGCCGTTGAAACCCTAGTAAACCTTAATAACTTCAAATAAATGCTAATAAATCATTAAAAATGATCACAATCACTAAGAACATGCTAATAAAACCTAAAAATTCCTAACAACCCCTCATATATATTAACAAAAACTAAAAAAACACTCATATACCATAAAAAAATCACTAACAAGCCATAGTAAACCCTAAATATCCCTAAACAACCCCAATAAACCATACTCAACCCTAATAAAACCTAATAAAAACATAAAGATACCGACTCAACCGTAATAAAACCCTAAAAATACCTACTCAACCCTAATAAAAATTAACACACCATAATAAACCATAATAAACCATATTAAACCCAAAAAAACATAAATATTTCATTAAAAGGCCCTAAAACCCCTAATAAATGATAATAAAACCTAACAAAGCTTAAAAGCGCTAATAAACCCGAATAAACACTATTAATCACTAAAAAACCCTAATATACCCTCTTAAAAATTAATAAACCATAATGAACCATAATAAACACTAATAAATCCTAAACATAACCAAATATACCATAATATACCATAATATACCCTAATAAACCCAAATCAATCCAAATAAAATCCTACAAATACCTAATAAACCCCAATAAACCTTGACACACCTTAATAAACCCAAATTAAATCCTAATATCCCCCACCAAACCCCAAAAAATGATAATATACCATTTAAAACCCCTAAAACCCTAACAAACCATAATAAATGATAATAACACCTAAAAATCCTAAAAATGATTTTAAACCCTTGAAATACCTCTAATAATAATAGTAGTAATAACGCACATGCATATGCATATGCATATGCAAGGTTTAAATAATAAATCATAATGCACGTGCGTGTGCATATGCATGCACATTTGCATGTGAATGATAATAAATAGTAAATTATAAATAATAACGCATGTGAATTGCATGTGTATGTGCATGTGCATGTGAATGATAATAAATAATAAATAATAAATAATAACGCACATCCAAGTGCATGTGCATGTGAATGTGCATGTGCATGCACATGTTCATGGTAATAAAAAATAAATAATAAAAAATTCCACAAGAATGTGTATTTTCATGTGAATGATAATAAATAATAAATAAAAACACATGTGATAATAGAATAAAACAAGTGCATTGAATTTTCATGTGCATGGTAATAAATGATATATAATAACGCACGAGTATGTTCATTTACATGTAATGATAATGATAATGATGCATGCACGTGCATGGTGATAAATAATAAATAACAATGCATGTGCATGTGCAATTGTATTTGATGATACAAACAACAACCACGACAACAACAAAAACAACAACATCAACAACAACAACAACAACAATATAATAATAACACAAGTGAATTTCTTGTGCACATGTATAGTAGTAAATAATACATAAATAATAGTAAATAAGAACACACATGCACGTGCATGTGCATTTACATTTGATAATAATATTAATAATACTAATTTTAATAATAATTAAAATAATAACGCATGCACGTGCATGGTAATAAATAATAAATAACAACGCACATGCATGTGTATTTTCATGTGATAATGATAATAATAATGATAATGATAATAATAACAAAAACAACAATAATAATAATAATAAAAACTGTGATAATAAGAATAATAATAATAATAAAAGAATAATACAAGTGCATTGCATATGCACATGCATGGTAATAAATAATAAATAATAATGCACGTGCATCTGCATTTGCATGTGATGATAATAATAATAACAGTTGTAGTAGTAGTAGAGATAATAATAGTAGTACCAAAGCATGTGATAATAGAATATTACATGTGCATTACGTGTGCTCATGCATGGTAATAAATAATAACATGCGTGCATTGTATTTTCATGTGATGATGATGACGATGATAATAATAATTATAATAATATTAATATTAATAATAACAATGCATGTGATAATAGAATAACGCACATGCATTGAATGTGTGTGTTTATGTATTTGCATGTGCATTTGCATGTGATAATAATAACAATAATAATAACAACAACAACAACAACAACACCAAACCACAATAACAATAATAACAATAAAAATAACAACGTATGTGATAATAAAATAATGTGGGTGCACTACATGTGCACGTGCATGGTAACAAAAAATAAATAATTATGCACGTGCTTGTTCATGTGCATGTGCATGAGATGATAATAATAGTAATAATAATAATAGTAATAATAATAATAATAATAATAAGAACAACGTATGTGATAATAGAATAACACACATGCATTGCATGTGCTGTGCATGATAATAAATAATAACTCATAGCGCATGTGGTGATAATAATAAGAATAATATTAATATTAATAATAATAGCGCATGTGATAATAGAATAACACACATGTATTGAATGTGCGCGTGTATGGTAATAAATAATAAAGCACATGCATTTTCATTTTCATTTGATGATAATAACAATAATAGTAATAATAACAATAACAATAAAAATTCGTGTGATAATAGAATAATGTAGGTGCATTGCGTGTGCGTGTGCATAGTAATAAATAATAATGGACAAGCATGTGCATTTTCATGTGATGATAATAATAGTAGTAGTAGTAGTAATAATAATAATAATAACAACAACAACAACACATGCACGTGCATGGAAATAAATAATATATAATGAATCATAACGCATGTGCATCTACATTTTCATGTGATGATAATAATAATAATAGTAATAAAAATAATGATAATTATAATAATGATAATAATAATGATGATAGTGATAATTGTGATAATAATATCTTTTGTTATAATAGAATAACACACGTCCTAACAAACCCTTACAAAATATAACAAACCCTAACAACCACTAATAACCCCTAAGAACCACTAATAAACCCAAATAACACCCGAAACCCACTATTAAACCCTCAAACCCTAATAAATACTAATAAATCATAATAACCTGTAATAAACCCTAAAAACCATATTAGACTCTAATAAACTCTGCAGAAGACGTAAAACCCCTAATATAAAATAAAAATACTATTTAACCATAATAAATCCTAAAAATCACTAAAAACCCAAAAAAACCCGACAAAACACTACAAAACTAGCTAAATAATATCCTACAAAACCATACAACCTGATAATAAACCCTAAAAAACTCTAATAACCCCATAATAAATCGAAAAAACCCTAGAAACCCCAAATAAATCGTAACAAATCCTAACAACACAAAATAAATCGTAACAAACTGAAACAATCCTTAACAAACCCCTAATAAACCTAAATAAACCCTAACAAATCATAATAAACCCTAATAAATTGTAATAAACCCAAATACACGTTAATAAACCCTAATAAATAAAATAAACCCTAAGAAACCCTAATAAATCCTAAATAACCCTAATATAGTTTGATAAACCCTAGAAAAAGCTATTAATGGCTACAAAAGCCCAATAAAACCCTAATATACAATAAAAATGCTAATAAAATATATCAAATCCTAAAGAACACTAATAAACCCTAAAGAGCCCTAATAAACCCTAAAAGACCATAATAAACTCTAAAAAACACTAAAAACCCCTAAAGAACCCAAAACATGCTAAAACACATTACATAAACCCTAAACACCGCTACAATACCCAAACAAACCCTAAAACACACTTTAAACCCCCAACAACCCCTATTAATCCTGAAAAAACAAATAAATCCTTAAAAAACCCAAAAAACCATTGAAAACCCATCAAATACCATAAAAACAATAAACACCTATTAACAAACATTAAACCCCCTAAAAACCACTACAAACAATAATAAACCATTATAACCCTAAAAAATGCGACAAACAGATACATAAACCCAAAAAATGTTACATAAACCCTAAAATGCAACATAAACCCAATAAACAAAACATAAACCCAAAAAATGAAACATAAACCCAAAAAATTGCTACATGAACCCTAAAAACACTGCATAAACCCATGAACGGTAACATAAACCCTAAACAACGCAAGATAAACATTAAAAATGCTACATAAAACCTAAAAACACAACATAAACCCAAAAAACACTACATGAACCCAAAAAATGTTACATAAACCCTAAAAATGCAATATAAATGCTACATAACCCCTAACAACGCTACATAAACCCTGAAAATGCAACATAAACCCAAAAAAAATCTACATAAAACCTCAAGCCTAAACACGCTACATAAACCCTAAAAACAATACATAGACCCTTAAAAATGCTACATAAAACCTAAAACCACTAACTAAACCCTAAAAGCACTACATAAACACTAAAAATGCTACATAAACTAAAACAACACTACACAAACACTAAATAATGCTACAAAAACCCTAAAGAGGCTTCAAAACCCAAAAACCCTTCTAGAAAATCCCTAAAAACCTCAAACGAAACCCTATTACACCCTAAAGAAACCTAAAAAACCAAAAAACCCATAAAAACACCAAAGAATCACTAAAGCCACTAACAATGCTACATAAAACCTATCAATTGCTATAAAAACCTGAAAAATGCTTCAAAAACCACAAAACGCAACAAAACCCTAAAAAATGCTAAAATAACCCTAACAAAGCATAAAAAATCCAAGAAAACCGATAAAACCAAAAAAAACATAAAACCCCCAAACAACTCAAACAAACCGTAAAAATCCCTAAAAACCCTATCAAAACCTAAAAAATCCTAATAACCACTAATAACCCCTAAGAACCACTAATAAACCATAATAACCTATAAATCCCACTATTAAACCCTAAAAACACTAATAAACACTACTAAATCCTAATAACCTGTAATAAACCCTAAAAAAATATATTAGACGCTAATAAACACTACAAAATCCCTAAAACCCCAAATATACTACAAAAAACCCTATTTAACCATAATAAACCCTAATAATCACTAAAAACCCTAACAAACCCAACAAAATGCTACAAAAATCTCCAAATAATAGCATAAAAACCCTACAACCCACTAATAAATCCAAAAAACCCTAATAACCCCAAAATAAATCGTAATAAACCCTAACAATCCAAAATAAATTGTAATAAATCATAACAATGCCAAATAAATCATAACAAACTGAAACAAACCATAACAAACCCCTAATAAACCGCAATAAACCCTAACAAATCATAATAAACCCTAATAAATCGTAAGAAACCCAGATACACATTACTAAACCGGAATAAATAAAATAAACCATTATAAATCCTAAATAACCCTAAAAAAGGTTGATAAACCATAGAAAATGCTATTAATGCCTACAAAAGCCTAATAAAACCCTAATATACAATAAAAAAACTCTAATAAATTGTTAAAAATCGTAAAGAACACTAATAAACCCTAAAGAAACCTAATAAACCCAAAATAACCATATTAAACTCTAAATAACACTAAAAAACCCTAAATAACCCAAAAAATGCTAAAACACATTCTATAAACCCTAAAAACTACTACAATACCCAAACAAACCCTAAAACACACTAAAAAATGTTACAATCCCTATCAATCCCAAAAAAACAAGTAAACCCATAACCCCCCCCCCCCAAAAAAAACCACTAAAAAGCTATCAGATACCATAAAAAACCATTAACACCCGTTAAAAACCCTTAAAAACCCTAAAAAACACTACAGCCAAAAACAACCATTAAAACCCTAAAAAAGTCTTGAAATAGATACGTAAACCCTAATACCTTTCATAAACCCTAAAAACATCTTATAATCCCTAATGAACCTCTAATAATCCCTAAAAACACCTTATAATCCAAAAAAACCCCTAAGAAACTCTACTCAACCCTAATAAAACCCCAAAAATACCTAATAAACCTATAATAAATGATAATAAAACATAATAAACCCTAAAAACACGTTAATAAAACCTAAACAAGTGTAACCAACCCTAATAGACACTGATAAACACTAATAATCCATAACAAACCACAAAACCCCTAAAAGCCCTAATAAAGCATAAATAACGTCAAATAAACCATACTCAACCCTAACAAACCTTAACACACCATAATAACCCCCAACAAAACCCTAAAAACCCTAATAAAGAAAAAAACGCTACTATGCCTTAAAAAATCCCTACAAACACTGATAAACTCTAATATAACCTAATAAACCCTAAAAATACTCCCAAATAATAAAAAAACGATCAAAAACAATCAAAACACGCTATATTACCTAAAAAGACCTAAAAACAATAATATAACCTAATAAAGACAAAAAAACTATTATACCATAAAAATCTCTAGAAACCTTAATAAACCATAATAAACTCTAATATAAATTAAGAAAACCTAAAAATGATGACAAACAAAAACAAAAGAATCACATACAATAAAACCACCCTATATTATTTAAAAAGACCTAACAAACACTAAAATAACCTAATAAAACAAAAAAAATCTAATAAACCCCTAATAAACCCTAATAAACCCTAAAAATCCCTAATAAACCCTAATAAGAACTAATAAACCCTAATAAAAAAAATAATAAAACCCTAAAAATACCTTCCCAACCCTATAAACCCTGACACACCATAATAAAACCTAATAAAATCCTAATAACCCCCACCAAACCCTAAAAACGCTAACATACCATTAAAAACCCTAAAACCCTAACAAACCATAATAAATGTTAATATCACCTAAAAATCCTAAAAAATGCTAGTAAACCCTAAAAATACCTCTAATAATAATATTATTATTAATGCATGTGTATGTGCATGGTTTAAATAATTAATAATAACGCACGTTCATGTGCATATGCCTACGCATTTTCATGTGAATGATAATAAATAATAAATAACAAATAATAACCCATGTGAATTTCATGTGTGTGGGCATGTGAATTTGAATGATAATAAATAATAAATAATAACGCACATACAAGTGCAAGTGCATGTGCATGTGCATGTGCTTGTGCATGTGCATGGTAATAAACAATAAATAATAACCAAGTCTACATGAATGTGCATTTGAATGTGAATGATAATAAATAATAAATAATAACACATGTGATAATAGAATAACTCACGTGCATTGTGTGAGTACACTACTATAAAAACGGTCTTTATTAGAGCTAGAAAAGTGCACTAACAGCGCTAAAAAAAGCACTGTTAATTGAGGCAATGATATAGGGGGTCCCTTCCCGCGCATCCCCAACACGCGCGTACCTCATTGCTTCCACCCGAACTCAAACCCGTGACCTCACCCCTTGCGTGCATACACCTTTACCACTAATCCATTTTGTTTTTCCCTATTTTATGATATATATATTTATTTATATATATAGTTATGTTTATTCATATATTAATATAGATTCATATTAATATAAATATATTTAGTTATATTAATACATATATATTTATTCATATATTAGTATATATATATTCATTATTATATTAATATATATTTATATTAATATGTTTTTTATCCGTATATTTATTTTTATATTAATATATATTTATAATATTAGTTTTAAATACAATTATAAAATATCATTTTTATGTTTTTTTATAAATAAATAAATACATACATATATACAACACACACACACTGACACACACACACACAGACACATATATATTTACAGATAAATACATATATATATGTGTATTTGAAACGAAATAGAAAGTTAAAATGACCATAACATCTAATCTTGAATCCCGTTTCAACTATAAAACTAGTCTAATCGAAAAAAATGAAACAATCTTCGATATGATATGTGGTACAGGCCTAACAGATATCCGGATCAAAAGTTATAGTGGTTTGAATGTTAAAAAATTAGGGTATCCCAAATAAATCCCCTAACAATGCTATAGAAACCCTATCAATTGCTTCAAAACCTGAAAAATGCTTCAAAACTAACAAAATGAAATTAATCCCAAAAAAATGCTAAAATAACCCAAACAAAGCATAAAAAACCGAACACGCCCATAAAACCCAAAAAAACGAATAAAACCCCAAGAAAATCAAACAAACCATACAAAACCATAAATACCTTAACAAAACCTAACAAACCCTAAAACCCACTAATAACACCTAAAAACCACTAATAATCCCTAATAACCCCTGAAACAGACTATTAAACCCTAAAAACCCTAATAAACACTACTAAATGGTAATAAATTGTCACAAACCCTAAAAAATCTATTAGACCCTAATAAATTATACAAAATCCCTGAAACACTGAATATAAAATAAAAACACTATTAAACCATAATAAACCCTAATAATCACTAAAAACCCTAACAAACCTGAAAAAACGGTACAAAACCTCCAAATAATAGCCTACAAAACCCTAAATCAAAAATAACCCTAAAAAGGTTGATAAACCCTAGAAAAAGCTATTAAGTCCTACAAAAGCCCAATAAAACCCTAATATGTAATAAAAAACACTAATAAACTATAAAAAATTCTAAAGAACACTAATAAACCCTAAAGAACCCTAATAAACCCTAATGAACCATAATAAACCCTAAAAAACCATATTAACCTCTAATGAACACTAAACATCCCTAAAGAACCCAAAAAATGCTGAAACACATTATATAAACCATAAAACCACTACAATGCCCAAACAGAACATAAAACACACTAAAAACCCTAATAACCCCTATCAATCCCCAAAAAACCTATAAACACATAAAAACCCCCCAAAACCATTAAAAATCCATCAGATACCATAAAAAACTATAAACACCCATTAACAAACCTTAAAAACCCTTAAAAAAACTACAAACCATAAACATCCATTAAAACCCTAAAAAATTGTTCAGATAGATACATAAACCCTAAAAACGTTACATAAACCCTAAAAATGAGACAAAAAACCTAAAAATGCAACATAAACCAAAAACCACAACATAAACCCAAAAAACGCTTCATCTACCCTAAAAGCACTACATAAATAATAGAACTCTATCATAAACCCTAAAAAAACTACATAAACCCTAAAAAACGCAACATAAAAATTAAAAAATGCTACATAAATCCTCAAAACACAATAAAAAACCTAAAAACACTCCATGAACCCTAAAAACGTAACACAAACCCTAAAAATGCGACATAAATGCTACATCACCCCTAAAAATACAACATATTCCAAGAAAACTCAACATAAACCCTAAAAAATGCTGCATAAAACCTAAAACCTAAACACAATACATAAACCCTAAAAACGTTACATAATCCTTTAAAATGATACATAAAATATAAAACAGATAACTAAACCCTAAAAACACTACATAAACACTGAAAATACTACATAAACTCTAACAACGCTACAAAAACCCTAAAAAATGCTACAAAAACCCTAAGGACGCTTTAAAAGCCTCAAAAATATTAAACCCTAATATAACATATTATAAACAATTAAACACTAATAAACCCCTAATAAACTCCAATAATCCCTAAAAACACCTTATAATCCTTAAAATCCTAAGAAACACTTCTCAACCATAATAAACCCCCAAAATACCAAATAAACCCTAATAAATGATAATAAAACCTAATAAACCCTAAAACACATTAAGAAAACCTAAACAACTCTAAACAACCCAAATATACACTAATAAACACAAATAAACCCTATTAAATCCCAAACAAACTCTAAAAATCCCTAATAACCCATAAATGAAGCCAAATAACCATACTCAACCCTAACAAACCTTAACACACCATAATTACACCTAATAAAACCCTACAAAATCCTAATAAAGAAAAAAATCTAGTATACCTTAAAAAATCCCTAGAAACCCTGATAAACTCTAATATAACCTAATAAACCCTAAGAATGCTCACAAATCATAAAAAAACAATCACAAACAATAAAAACACGCTATATTACCTAAAAAGACCTAAAAACACAAATATAACCAAACAAAGACAAAAACACTAATATACCTTAAAATCAATAGAAACCCTGATAAACTAGTATAAACTCTAATATAACCAAAGAAACCCTGAAAATCTCAAAAACAAAAACAAAATTCTCACAAATAATAAAAACAAGCTATATTATCTAAAAATACCTATCAAACACTAATATAACCTAATTAAACAAAAAAACTAATAAACCCCTAACAAACCCTAAGAAACCCTAAAAATCCCTACTAAACCCTAATAAAAACGAATAAACCCTATTAAATCCATAATAAAAACCTAAAAATACCTTCTCAATAGTAATAAACCTTGACACACCATAACAAAACCTAATAAAACCCAACTAAACCCCAATAAACAAAAAATGCAAACAAACCATTAAAAAGCACTAGAAACCCTAATAAACCTTAATAAATTCAAATAAAAGTTAATAAATAATTAAAAATGCCCACAAACACTAAGAACACAGTAATAAAACCTAAAAAGTCATAACAGCCCCTCATATATATTAACAAAAACTAAAAAACACTCATATAGCCTAACAAAAACACTAACAAGCCCGATTAAACCCTAAAAATCCCCCCAAAAGCCTAATAAACCATACTCAACCCTGATAATCCCTAATAAAACCCTTAAGATACAGAATCAACCGTAATAAGACCCTAAAAATACCTACTCAACCCTAATAAACATTAACACTCCATAATAAACCCCATTAATCCCTAAAAACACAAATATACCATTAAAAGGCCCTAAAACACTAATAAAAGCTAATAAAACCTAACAAATCATAAAATCGCTAATAAACCCGAATAAACACTACTAATCACAAAAAAACTCTAATATACCCTCTTAAAAATTAATAAACCATAATTAACAATAATAAACCCTAATAAATCCTAAACATACCCAAATATACCATAATATACCATAATATAGCCTAATAAACCCAACTCAATCCAAATAAAACCCTTAAAATACCTAATAAACCCCAATAAAACTTGAAACACCTTAATAAACCCTAATTAAATCCTAATAACCCCCACCAAACCCTAAAAAATGCTAATATACCATTTAGAACCCCTATATCCCTAACAAACCATAATAAATGTTAATAAAACCTAAAAATCCTAAAAATGATTGTAAACACCTGAAATACCTCTAATAATAATAGAAGTAATAATGCACGTGCATATTCATATGCATATGCATGGTTTAAATAATAAATCATAATGCACGTGCGTGTGCATATGCATGCACATTTGCATGTGAATGATAATAAATAGTAAATTATAAATAATAACGCATGTGAATAGCATGTGTATGTTCATGTGAATTTGAATGATAATAAATAATAAATAAAAACGCACATCCAAGTGCATGTGCATGTGCATGTGCATGTACATGCGCATGTGCATGGTAATAAACAATAAATAATAACAAAGTCCACAAGAATGTGTATTTGCATGTGAATGATAATAAATAATAAATAAAAACACATGTGATAATAGAATAACTTAAGTGCATTGAATTTTCATGTGCACGGTAATAAATAATATATAATAACGCATGTGTATGTTCATTTACATATAATGATAATGATAATGATGCATGCACGCGCATGGTGATAAATAATAAATAACAATGCACGTGCATGTGCATTTGTATTTTATGATACAAGAAACAACAACAACAAAAACAAAAACAACAATAATATAATAATAACGCAAGTGTATTTCATGTGCACGTGCATAGTAGTAAATAATAAATAAATAATTGTAAATAAGAATGCACATGCATGTGCATGTGCATCTACATTTGATAATAATATTAATAATACTAATTGTAATAATAATAATAATAACGCATGCACGTGCATGTTAATAAATAATAAATAACAACGCACGTGCATGTGGATTTGCATGTGATAATGATAATAATAATGATAATGATAATAACAACAACATCAACAATAATAATAATAATAATTTTGATAATAAGAATAATAATAATAATAATAAAAGAATACTACAAGTACATTGCATATACACATGCATGGTAATAAATAATAAATAATAACGCACGTGCATCTGCATTTGCATGTGATGATAATAATAATAACACTTGTAGTAGTAGTAGAGATAATAACAGTAGTACCAAAGAATGTGATAATAGAATATTGCATGTGCATTACGTGTGTACGTGCATGGTAATAAATAATAATGCACGTGCATTGCATTTTCAAGTGATGATGATGACGATGATAATAATAATAATATTATTATTAATATTAATAATAACAACGCATGTGATACTAGAATAACGCACGTGCATTGAATGTTTGTGTTTATGTATTTGCATGTGCATTTGCATGTGATGATAATAACAATAACAACAACAACAACAACAACCACAATAACAATAATAACAATAAGAATAACAACGTATGTGATAAAAAAATAAAGTGTGTGCATTTCATGTGGATGTGCATGGTAATAAAAAATAAATAACATTGCGCGTGCTTGTGTATGTTCATGTGCATGAGATGATAATAATAGTAATAATAATAACAGTAATAATAATAATAATAATAATAACAACAACACATGTGATAACAGAATAACACACATGCATTGCACATATAGTTCATGATAATAAATAATAACTCATAGCGCACGTGGTGATAATAATAATAATAATAATAATAATAATAATAATAATAGCACATGTGATAATAGAATAATGCATATGTATTGAATGTTTGCATGTATGCTAAAAAATAATAACGCACATGCATTTTCATTTTCATTTGATGATAATAACAACAATAGTAATAATAACAATAACAATAAAATGCATGTGATAATAGAATAATATAGGTGCATTGCGTGTGTGTGTGCATTGTAATAAAAAACAATGGACGAGCAAGTGCATTTGCATGTGATGATAATAATAATAGTAATAATAGTAATAATAGTAATAATAATAATAACAACTACAACAACATATGAACGTGCATGGAAATAAAAAATATAAAATAAATAATAACGCATGTGCATCTTCATTTTCATGTGACGATAATAATAATAATAATAATAGTAATAACAATAATTATAATTATAATAATGCTAATAATAATAATGATAGTAATAATAATGATAATAATATCATGTGTGATAATAGAATAACACACGTCCTAAAAAATCCTAACAAAACCAAACAAACCCTAACAACCACTAATAACCGCTAAGAACCACTAATAAACCCCAATAACACCTGAAACCCACTATTAAACTCTACAACCCTAATAAACACTAATAAATCATAATAACCTATAATAAAACCTAAAAAATCATATTAGACACTAATAAACACTATAGAATCCTTAAAACCCCTAATATACAACAAAATACTATTGAACCATAATAAATCCTAATAATAACTAAAAACCCTAACAAACACGAAAAAACACTACAAAACCGGCCAAATAATATCCTAAAAAAACCCTACAACAATCTAATAAACCCTAACAAACCCTAATAACCCGATAATAAATCAAAAAAACCCTAAAAATCCCAAATGAATCGTAACAAATCCTAACCACGCCAAATTAATCATAACAAACTGAAACAATCCATAACAAACCCCTAATAAACCGAAATAAACCCTAAAAAATAATAATAAAACCTAATAAATTGTAATAAACCCAAATACACGTTAATAAACCCTAATAAATTAAATAAGCCCTAAGAAACCCTAATAAATCATAAATAACCCTACTAAAGGTTGATAAACCTTTGAAAAATCTATTAATGCCTAAAAAGGCCCAATAAAACCCTAATATAAAATAAAAAATTCTAATAAATAGTAACAAATCCTAAAGAACACTAATAAACCCTAACGAGCCCTAATAAACCCTAAAGGACTGTAATAACCCCTAAAGAACCCTAAAACCCCCTAAAGAACCCAAAACACGCTAAAACACTATACATAAACCCTAAAAACCGCTACAATACCCAAACAAACCCTAAAAAAAACTTAAAACCCTAACAACCCCTATTAATCCCAAAAAAACAAATAAACCCTTAAAACACCCAAAACACCATTGAAACCCCATAAAATACCATAAAAACCATAAACACCCGTTAACAACCCTTAAAACCCCTAAAAACCACTACAAACCATTAACAACCATTATAACCCTAAAAAAGGAAACAAATTGATACATAAACCCAGAAAATGTTACGTAAACCCTAAAATGTATCATAAACCCAAAAAACAAAACATAAACCCAAAAAATGCAACATAAAACCAAAAATTACTACATAAACCCAAAAAACATTGCATAAACCCTAGAACCGTAACATAAACCTTAAGCAACGCAACATAAACATTAAAAAGGATTCATAAAACCTAAAAACACAACATAAACACAAAAAACACTACATGAACCCAAAAAACGTTACATAAACCATAAAAAATGCAACATAAATGCTACATAACCCCTAAAACACTACATAAACCCAGAAAATGCAACATAAACCATAAAAAATGCTACATAAAACCTAAACCCTAAACAAACTACATAAACCCTAAAAACATTACATAAACCCTAAAAAATGCTACATAAAACCTAAAACCACTAACTAAACCCTAAAAGCGCTTCATAAACACTAAAAATGCAACATAAACTCAAACAACACTACACAAACACTAAAAAATGCTACAAAAACCCTAAATAGGCTTCAAAACCCTAAATTCCTTCTAGTAAAACCCTAAAAACCTCAAACGAAACCCAAATACACCCTAAAGAACCCTAAAAACCCCTAAAAACCTAAAGAACCCTAAAGAACCACTAAATCCACAAACAATGCTACATAAACCGAATCAATTTATACAAAAACTTGAAAAATGATTCAAAACCCACAAAACACAATAAAACCCTAAAAAACGCTAAAATAAACCTAACAAAGCATAAAAAATCCAAGCACACCCATAAAACCCAAAAAACGCATAAAACCCCAAACAACCAAAACAAATCGTAACAAACCCTAAAAACCCTAACAAAACCTAAAAACCCAAAAAACCACTAATAACCCCTAAGAACAACTAATAAACCCTAATAACCAATAAATCCCACTATTACACCCTAAAAACCGTAATAAACACTAATAAATCCTAATAACATGTAATAAACCCTAACAAACTCTATTAGACCCTAATGAACACTACAAAAGCCCTAAAACCCCTAATATACTATAAAAAACCCTATTAAACCATAATAAACCATAATAATCACTAAAAACCCTAACAAACCCGAAAAAATGCTACAAAAATCTCCAAATAATAGCATACAAAACCATACAACCCACAAATAAAACCTAAAAAACCCTAATAACCGCAAAATAAATCGTAAAAACTCTAAAATGCAAAATAAATCGTAACAAATCCTAACAACGCCAAATAAATCATAACAAACTGAAACAAACCATAACAAACCCCTAATAAAACCCGATAAACCCTAACAAATCATAATAAACACTAATAAATAGTAATAAACCCAAATACACATTACTAAACCCTAATAAATAAAATAAACTCTAATAAATCCTAAATAACATTAAAAAAGGTTGATAAACCATATAAAATGCAATTAATGCCTAAAAAATCCCAATAAAACATTAATATACAATAAAAACTCTAATAAACTGTAACAAATCGTAAAGAAGACTAATAAACCCTAAAGAACCCTAATAAACCCAAAAGAACCATATTAAACTCTAAAGAACACTAAAAGGCCCTAAATAACCCCAAAACGCTAAAACATATTCTATAAACCCTAAAAACTACTACAATAACCAAACAAACCCTAAAACACACTAAAAAACCGTAACAATCCCTATCAATCCCAAAAAAACAAGTAAACCCACAAAACCCCCCAAAACCATTAAAAATCAATCAGATACCATAAAAAACCATAAACACCCATTAATAACCCTTAAAACCCTAAAAAACACTACAAACCATAAACAACCATTAAAACCCCAAAAAAGGCTTCAAATAAATACGTAAACCCTAATACGTTACATAAACCATAAAAAATGTAACAAAAACCCTAGAAATGCAACATAAACCAAAAAAACGCAACATAAACTGAAAAAACGCTATATAAACCCTAAAAGCACTATATAAACCCTAGAACTGTAACATAAACCCTAAAAATGCTACATTAACCTTAAAAAACACAACATAAAAATTAAAAAACACTACATAAAACTTAAAAACACAATATAAACCCTAAAAACACTACATGAACCCAAAAAACGTTACATAAACACTAAAAAATGCAACATAAACACTAAATCACCCCTAAAAACACTACATAAACCAAGAAAATGCAACATAAACCCTAAAAAATGCTAAATAAAAACTAAACCCTAAAAACGTTACATAAACCATAAAAATGATACATAAAACCTAAAACTGCTAACTAAACCCTAAAAATGCTACATAAACACTAAAAATGATACATAAACTCTAACAACGAAACACGAACCCTAAAAAATTCTATAAAAACCCTAAAGATGCTTCAAACGCTCAAAAATATTAAACCCTAATAGACCATAATATAAAAAATTAAACCCTAATAAACCCCTAATGAACTCTAATAATCCCTAAAAATACCATATAATCCCAAAAAACCCCTAAGAAACTCTACTCAACCCTAATAAAACCCCAAAAATACCTAATAAACCCATAATAAATGATAATAAAACATAATAAACCCTAAAAACATGTTAATAAAACCAAAACAACCGTAACCAACCCTAATAGACACTGATAAACACTAATAAACCCCAATAAACCACAAAATACCCTAAAATCCCTAATAAACCACAAATAACGTCAAATAAACCCTACTCAACCCTAACAAACCTTAACACACCATAATAACCCCCAATAAAACCGTACAAAACCCTAATGAAGAAAAAATGCTAGTATACTTTAAAAAATCCATAGAAACCCTAATAAACTTTAATATAACCTAATAAACCCTAAAAAACACTCCCAAACAATAAAAAAATGATCACAAACAATCAAAACATGCTACATTACCAAAAAGACATAAAAACAATAATATAACCTAATAAAGACCAAAAAACACTAATATACCTTAAAAATCCCTAGAAACCCTAATAAACCATAATAAACTATAATATAAACTAAGAATCCCTAAAACGCTCACAAACAAAAAAAGTATCATAAACAATAAAAACATGCTATATTATTTAAAAAGACCTAACAAACACTAAAATAACCTAATAAAAAAACTAATAAACCCCTAACAAACCATAATTAACCCTAAAATTCCCAAATAACCCTAATAAAAACTAATAAACACTAATAAAACCATAATAAAACCCTAAAAATACCTTCTCAATCCTAATAAACCTTTACACACCATAATAAAACCTAATAAAATCCTAATAACCCCCACCAAACCCTAAAAACGCTAAAATACCATTAAAAACCCTAAAACCCTAACAAACCATTATAAATGTCGATATCACATAAACATCCTAAAAAAATGCTAGTAAACCCTAAAAATAACTCTAATAATAATAATATTATTAACACACGTGCATGTGCAAATTCATGTGCATGGTTTAAATAATAAATAATAATGCACGTTCATGTGCATATGCCTGTGAATTTTCATGTGAATGATAATAAATAATAAATAAAAAATAATAACGCATGTGAATTTTATGTGTGTGTGCATGTGCATTTGAATGATAATAAATAATAAATAATAACACACATACAAGTGCAAGTTCAAGTGCACGTGCATGTGCATGGTAATAAACAATAAATAATAACCAAGTCCACATGAATGTGCATTTGAATTTGAATAATAATAAATAATAAATAATAACACATGTGATAATAGAATAATGCACGTGCATTGCGTGTGCACACTACTACAAAAAAGGTCTTTATTAGCGCTAGAAAAGTGCATTAAAAGTGCTAAAAAACTGTTAATCAAGCTGAGGATATAGGGGGTCCCTTTTATTAGTGCTTAGAAAATCGCTGATAAATGCACCTTAAATCAGCACTTTTTAAAAAGGGCTGATAAAAGTAAAAAAATAAAATATTTATATAAATAAAAAATATTTATATAATGTGAAGGTGGACGAGATTTTAACAGCACTTGACCCCCCCCCCTTTATCAGCACTAGGCGGACCCCCCTCAATCTCTCCAGCGCGATGCTCTTCCCGCGCATCCCCCACACACGCGTACCTCCTTGCTTCCACCCGAACTCGAACCCGTGACCTCCCCCCATGCATGCCTTCACCTTTACCACTAAGCCATTTCGTTTTTTTCTCTCTATTTAATGATATATCTATATATATATATAGTTATATTAATTCATATATTAATATAGATTCATATTAATATAAATATATTTAGTTATATTAATACATATATTTTTATTCATATATTAGTATATATATATTCATTCTTATATTAATATATATTTATATTAATATGTTTTTATCCGTATATTTATTTTTATATTAATATATATTTATAAGATTAGTTTTAAATACATTTATAAAATATCATTTTTATCTGTGTTTATAAATAAATAAATACATACATATATACAACACACACACACTAACACACACACACACACAGACACATATATATTTATGGATAAATATATATATACGTGTATTTGAAAAGACATAGAAAGTTTAAATGACCATAACATCTAATCTTGAAGCCCGTTTCAACTCCCCAACTAGTCCAATCGAAAAAAAATCTAACAATCTTCGCTATGATATGTGGTACAGGCCTAACGGACATATGGATTAGAAGTTATACATGTTTCAATGTTAAAGAATTGGGGTACCCGACTAAAACCACTAACAACACTACATAAACCCTATCAATTGCTTCAAAACCCAAAAAAAAATCTTCAAAACACACAAAATGAAACAAAACCCAAAAATTGCAAAAATAACCCTAACAAAGCATAAAAAATCCGAACACACCCATAAATCCCAAAAAAACACATAAAACCCCAAACAAATCAAACAAACCGTACCAAACCCTAAATACCTTAACAAAACCTAACAAACCTTAAAAACAACTAATAACCCCTAAAAACCACTAATAATCCCTAATAACCCATAAAACCCACTATTAAACCCTAAAAACCCTAATAAACACTAATAAATTGTATTAACCAGCAATAAACCCAAACAAACTCTATTAGAACCTAATAAATTCTACAAAATCCCTAAAACCCGTACAATACAATAAAAACACTATTAAACCATAATAAACCCTAATAATCACCAAAAACCATAACAAACCCGACAAAACACTATAAAAACCTACAAATAATAGCCTAAAACCCTAAAACCCTCTAATAAACCCTAACAAACCCTAATAACAACAAAATAAATCATAACACACCCTAATAACCCCCAAATAAATCGTAACAAATCCTAACAATGCCAAATAAATATTAACAAACTGAAACAAACCATATCAAACCCCTAATAAATCGCAATAAACCCTAACAAAGCATAATAAACCCTATTAAATCGTAATAAACCCAAATACACATTACTAAACCCTAATAAATAAAATAAACCCTAATAAACCCTACTAAATCCTAAATAACCCTAGAAAAGGTTGATAAACCCTAGAAAAATCTTTTACTGCCTACAAAAGCCCAATAAAACCCTAATATGTAATAAAAAACACTAATAAACTATAACAAATACTAAAGAACACTAATAAACCCTAAAGAACCCTAATAAACCCTAAATAACCATATTAAACTCTAAAGAACACTAAACAACCCTAAAGAACCCAAAAAATGCTAAAAAAGATTATATAAACCCTAAAAACCGCTACAATGCCCAAACGAACCCTAAAACACACTAAAAAACCCTAACAACCCCTATCAATCCCAAAAAACCTATAAACCCATAAAACCCCCAAAACCATTAAAAAGTCACCAGATACCATAAAAACTATAAACCCCCGTTAACAAACCTTAAAAACCCTAAAGAACACTACACACCATAAACAACCATTAAAACCATAAAAAAGGGTTCAAATACATACATAAACCCTAAAAACGTTACATAAACCCTAAAAATGAAACAAAATCCCTAAAAATGCAACATAAACCAAAAAACCAAAACATAAACCCAAAAAACACTACATCAACCCTAAAAGCACTACATAAACCCTAGAACTGTAACATAAACCCTAAAAACAAAATAAAAACCCTAAAAAATGGAACATAAACATTAAAAAATGCAACATAAAACCTCAAAACAGAATATAAATTCTAAAAACACTCCATGAACCCTAAAAACGTTACACAAACCCTAAAAATTGCAACATAAATGCTACATCACCCTTAAAAACGCAACATATTCCCAGAAAACGCAACATAAACCCTAAAAAATGCTACATAAAACCTAAACCCTAAACACGCTAGATAAACCCTAAAAACGTTACATAAACCCTAAAAATGATACATAAAATCTAAAAATTCTAACTAAACCCTAAAAATGATACATACACACTAAAAATAATACATAAATTCAAAAAATGCTAAAAACCCTAAAAAATGCTACAAAAACCCTAAAGATCCATTAAAACGCTCAAAAATATTAAACCCTAATATAACATTATATAAAAAATTGAACACTAATAAACCAATAATAAACTCAAATAATCCCTCAAAACACCATATAATCCTTAAAATCCTAAGAAACCCTACAAAACCCCAAACAAACCCTAAAAATCCCAAATAAACCATAAATGAAGCCAAATAACCCTACTCACCCCTAACAAACCTGAACACACCATAATTACCCCTAATAAAACCCTATAAAATCTTAATAAAGAATAAAAATCTAGTATAACTTAAAAATCCCTAGAAACCCTAATAAACTCTAATATAACCAAATAAACCCTAAAAACACACACAAATAATAAAAAAACAATCACAAACAATAAAAAATTTCTATATTACCTAAAAAGGCCTAAAAATTAATATAACTAAATAAAGACAAAAATGCTAATATACCTTAAAATCAATAGAAACCCTAATAAACCATAATAAACTCTAATATAACCAAAGAAACCCTAAAACTCTCACAAATAAAAACAAAATTCTCACAAATAATAAAAACAAGATATATTATCTAAAAATACCTAACAAACACTCATATACCCTAATAAAACAAAAAAACTAATAAACCCCCAACAAACCCGAATAAACCCTAAAAATCCTTAATAAACCATAATAAAAATGAATAAACCCTATTAAAACCATAATAAAACCCTAAAAATAACTTCTCAACAATAATAAAACTTGAAACACCATAACAAAACCTAATAAAACCCAACTAAAATCCAATAAACAAAAAAACGCAAACAATCCATTAAAAAGCCCTCAAAACCCCAATAAACCCAAATAAATTCAAATAAAAGCTAATAATTCATTAAAAATGCTCACAAACGTCAAGAACATGCTAATAAAACCTAAAAAGTCATAACAACCCCTCATATATATTAACAAAAACTAAAAAACACTCATATACCCTAATAAAAACACTAACAAACCCTAGTAAACCCTAAAAATCCCTAACAAACCCTAATTAACCATACTCAACCCTAATAAACCCTTATAAAACCATAAAGATACTGATTAAACAATAATAAAACCCTAAAAATTACTACTCAACCCTAATAAACATTAACACACCATAATAAACCATAATAAACCCCATAAAACCCTAAAAAAGAGCGATATATAATTAAAAGGACCTAAAACCCCTAATAAATGCTAATAAAACATAAAAAAACATAAAATACCTAATAAACCCGAATAAACACTACTAATCACTAAAAAACCCTAATATACCCTCTTAAAAATTAATAAACCATAATGAAACATAATAAATGCTAATAAATCATAAACATACCCAAATATACCAAAATATACCATAAGATACCGTAATAAACCCAACTCAATCCAAATAAAACCCTAAAAATACCTAATAAACCCCAATAAACTGTGAAAGATCTTAATAAACCCTAATTAAATCCTAATAACCCCCACCAATCCCTAAAAATCCTAATATACCATTTAAAACCCCTATAACCCTAACAAACCATAATAAATGTTAATAACACATAAAAATCCAAAAAATGGTAGTAAACCCTAGAAATACCTCTAATAATAATAGAAGTAATAACGCATGTTCATATGCATATGCATATGCATGGTTTAAATAAAAAATCATAATGGACGTGCGTGTGAATATGCATGCACATTTTTATGTGAATGATAATAAATAGTAAATTATAAATAATAACGCATGTGAATTGCATGTGTATGTGCATGTGCATGTGAATGGTAATAAATAATAAATAATAACGCACATCCAAGTTCATGTGCATGCGCATGTGCAAGCTAATAAACCATAAATAATAACAAAGTCCACAAGAATGTGTATTTCCATGTGAATGATAATAAATAATAAATAAAAACACAAGTGATAATAGAATAACTCAAGTGCATTGAATTTTCATGTCAATGTTAAAAAATAATATATAATAACGCACGTGTATGTTCATTTACATGTAATGATAATGATAATGGCACATGCCCGTGCATGGTGATAAATAATAAATAACAACGCACGTTGCATTGCATTTGTATTTGATGATACAAACAACAACAACAACAACAACAAAAACAACAATAATAATATAACAATAACGCAAGTGCATTGCATGTGCATGTGCATAGTAGTAAATAATAAATAAATAATAGAAAATAAGACCGCACATGCATGTGCATGTGAATTTACATTTGATAATAATATTAATAATACTAATTGTAATAATAATAATAATAATAATAATGCATGCACGTGCATGGTAATAAATAATAAATAACAACGCACAAGCATGTGGATTTGCATGTGATAATGATAATAATAATGATAATGATAATAATAACAACAACAACAAAAATAATAATAACTGTGATAATAAGAATAATAATAATAATAAAAGAATAATACAAGTGCATTGCATATGCACATTCATGGTAATAAATAATAAATAATAACTCACATGCAACTGCATTTGGATGTGATGATAGTAATAATAATAGCAGTAGTAGTAGTAGAGATAATAATAGTAGTACCAAAGCTTGTGATAATAGAATATTGCATGTGCATTACGTGTGCACGTGCATGGTAATAAATAATAACACGCGTGCATTTCATTTTCAAGTGATGATGATGATGATGATAATATTAATATTAATATTAATATTAATAATAACAACGCATGTGATAATAGAATAATGCACGTGCATTGATTGTGTGTGTTTAGGTATTTGCATATGCATTTGCATTTGATGATAATAACAACAATAACAACAACAACAACAACAACAACAACCACAATAACAAAAATAACAATAAGAATAACAACGTATGTGATAATAAAATAATGTATATGCATTGCATGTGCACGTGCATGGTAATAAAAAATAAAAAATAATGCACGTGCTTGTGCATGTGCATGTGCATGAGATGATAATAATAGTAATAATAATAATAGTAATAATAATAATAATAATAATAATAACAACAATTCATGTGATAATAGAATAATGCACATGCATTGAACATGCAGTGCATGATAATAAATAATAACTCATAGCGCACGTGATGATAATAATAAATATAATAATAATAATAATAATAATAATAGCTCATGTGATAAAAGAATAACGCACATGTATTGAATGTGCGTGGGAATGGTAATAAATAATAATGCACATGCATTTCCATTTTCCTTTGATGATAATAACAATAATAGTAATAATAAAAATAACAACAAAATTGTATGTGATAATAGAATAATGTAGGTGCATTGTGTGTGCATGTGCACGGTAATAAATAATAACAGACGAGCATGTGCATTTTCATGTGATGATAATAATAATAATAATAATTGTAATGATAATAATAATAACAACAACAACAACAACATATGCACGTGTATAGAAATAAATAATATATAATAAATAATAAAGCATGTGCATCTGCATTTGCATGTGACGATAATAATAATAATAATAATAGTAATAACAATAATGATAATTATAATAATGATAATAATAATAATGATAGTGATAATTATGATAATAATATCATCTATTATAATATAATAACACACGTCCTAACAAACACTTACAAAACCTGACAAACCCTAACAACCACTAATAACCCCTAAGAACCACTAATAAACCCAAATAACACCCGAAACCCACTATTAAACCCTAAAACCCCAATAAGCACTAATAAATCATAATAACCTGTAATAAACCCTAAAACCCATATTATACTCTAATAAACGCTGTCGAAGACATAAAACCCCTAATATACAATAAAAAATACTATTGAACCATAATAAATCCTAATAATCACTAAAAACCCTAACAAACCCCACAAAACACTACAAAACTAGCTAAATAATATCCTACAAAACCCTACAACCTGCTAATAAACCCTAACAAACCCTAATAACCCCATAATAAATCGAAAAAACCCTAACAACCCCAAATAAATTGTAACAAATCCTAACAACACCAAATAAATCAAAACAAACTGAAACAATCCTTAACAATCCCCTAATAAACCTAAATAAACCCTAACAAATCATATATAATAAACCCTAATAAATTGTAATAAACCCAAATACACGTTAATAAACCCTAATAAATAAAATAAACCCTAAGAAACCCTAATAAATCCTAAATAACCCTAATATAGGTTGATAAACCCTAGAAAAAGCTATTAATGCCTACAAAAGCCCAATAAAACCCTAATATACAATAAAAAATTCTAATAAACTGTATCAAATCCTAAGGAACACTAATAAACCCTAAATATCCCTAATAAACCCTAAAGGACCATAATAAACACTATAGAACACTAAAAACCCCAAAAGAACCCAAAACATGCTAAAACACATTACATAAACCCTAAACACCGCTACAATACCCAAACAAACCCAAAAACACACTTTAAAACCCCAACAACCCCTATTAATCCCGAAAAAACAAAAAATCCCTTAAAACCCAAAAAACCATTGAAAACCCATCAAATACCATAAAAACCATAAACACCCATTAACAAACATTAAACCCCCTAAAAACCAGTACAAACCATAAACAACCATTATTATCCTAAAAAAGCAACAAATAGATACATAAACCCAAAAAATGTTACAAAAACCCTAAAATGCAATATAAACCCAAAAAACAAAACATAAACCCAAACAATGAAACATAAACCCAAAAATTGCTACATAAACCCAAAAAACACTGCATAAACCCTAGAACCGTAAAATAAACCCTAAACAACGCAAGATAAACATTAAAAATGCTACATAAAACCTAAAAACACAACATAAACCCAAAAAAACACAACAAGAACCCTAAAAACGTTACATAAACCCTAAAAAATGCAATATAAATGCTACATAACCCCTAAAACGCTACATAATCCCTGAAAATGCAACATAATCCCAAAACAATGTTACATAAAACCTCAACCCTAAATACACTACATAATCCCTAAAAGCATTACATAAACCTTAAAAAATGCTACATAAGACCTAAAACCACTAACTAAACCCTAAAAACACTAAATAAACACTAAAAATGCTACATAAACTCAAACAACACTACACAAACACTAAAAAATGCTACAAAAAACCCTAAAGAGGATTCAAAACCCTAAAAACCTTCTAGAAAATCCCTAAAAACCTCAAATGAAACCCTAATACACCCAAAAGAAACCTTAATAACCCTAATAATCATAAAAAACCCCAAAGAACCACTAAAGCCACTAACAATGCTACATAAACCCTATCAATTGCTACAAAACCTGAAAAATGATTTAAAAACCACAAAACGCAACAAAACCATAAAAACGCTAAAATAACCTAACAAAGCATAAAAAATCCAAGCAAACCCATAAAACCCAAAAAAAGAATAAAACCCCCAAACAACTCAAAGAAACCGTAACAAACCCTAAAAACCTTAACAAACCCTAAAAAACCCTAACAACCTCTAATAACCCCAAAGAACCACTAAAAAACCATAATAACCTATAAATCCCACTATTAAACCCTAAAAACCCTAATAAACACTAATAAATCCTAATAACCTGTAATAAACCCTAACAAAATCTATTAGACCCTAATAAACACTACAAAATCCCTAAAACCCTAAATATAATACAAAAAACCTTATTAAACCATAATAAACCCTAATAATCACTAAAAACCCTAACAAATCTGACAAAATGCTACAAAATCTCCAAATAATAGCATAAAAACCCTACAACCCACTAATAAATCCAAAAAACCCTAATAACCTTAAAATAAATCGTAATAAACCCTAACAATCCAAAATAAATCGTAATAAATTCTAACAACGCCAAATAAATCATAACAAACTGAAACAAACCATAACAAACCCCTAATAAACCGCAATAAACCCTAACAAATCATAATAAACCCTAATAAATCGTAATAAACCCAAATACACATTACAAAACCCTAATAAATAAAATAAACCATTATAAATCCTAAATAACCCTAAAAAGGCTGATAAACCATAGAAAATGCTATTAATGACTACAAAAGCCCAATAAAACCCTAATATACAATAAAAACTCTAATAAACTGTAAAAAATCGTGAAGAAAATTGATAAACCCTAAATAACCCTAATAAACCCAAAAGAACCATATTAAACTCTAAAGAACACTAAAAAACCCTAAATAACCCAAAAAATTCTAAAACACATTCTATAAACCCTAAAAACTGTTACAATACCCAAACAAACCATAAAACACACTAAAAACAGTTACAATCCCTATCAATCCCAAAAAAACAAGTAAACCCATAAAACACCCCAAAAACCACTAAAAAGCTATCAGATACCATAAAAAACCATAAACACCCATTAAAAACCCTTAAAAACCCTAAAAAACCCTAAAAAACAAAACCCTAAAAAACCATTAAAACCCTAAAAAAGACTTCAAATAGATACATAAAACCTAATACCTTACATAAACCGAAAAAACACCTTATAATCCCTAATGAACCTCTAATAATCCCTAAAAACACCTTATAATCCCAAAAAATCCCTAAGAAACTCTACTCAACCCTAATAAAACCCCAAAAATACATAATAAACCAATAATAAATGATAATAAAACATAATAAACCCTAAAAACACATTAATAAAACCTAAACAACCGTAACCAACCCTAATAGACACTGATAAACACTAATAAACCATAATAAACCACAAAAACCCCTAAAAGCCCTAATAAAGCATAAATAACATCCAATAGACCCTACTCAACCCTAACAAACCTTAACACACCATAATAACCCCTGATAAAATCCGAAAAACCCCAATAAAGAAACAAATGCTAGTATGCCTTAAAAAACCCCTAGAAACACTAATAAACTCTAATATAACCTAATAAACCCTAAAAATACCCCCAAACAATAAAAAACGATAAAAAACATTCAAAACACGCTATATTACCTAAAACAACCTAAAAACAATAATATAACCTAATAAAGACAAAAAACACTAATATACCGTAAAATTCCCTAGAAACCCTAAAAAACCATAATAAACTCTAATATAAACTATGAAAACTTAAAAACACTGACAAACAAAAACAAAAGAATCACATAAAATAAAACCACCCTATATTATTTAAAATGACCTAAAAAACACTAAAATAACCTACTAAAACAAAAAAACTAATAAACCACTAACAAACCCCAATAAACCCTAAAAATCCCTAATAATCCCTAATAAAAACTAATAAACCCTAATAAAACCATAATAAAACCCTAAAAATACCTTCCCAACCCTAATAAACCTTGACACATCATAATAAAACCTAATAAAATCCTAATAACCCCCACCAAACCCTAAAAACGCTAACATACCATTAAAAACCCTAAAACCCTAACAAACCATAATAAATGTTAATATCACATAAAAATCCTAAAAAATGCTAGTAAACCCTAAAAATACCTCCAATAAAAATAATATTATTAATGCATGTGCATGTGTATATGCATGTGCATGGTTTAAATAATTAATAATAACGCACGTTCATGGGCATATGCCTGCGCATTTTCATGTGAATGATAATAAATAATAAATAACAAATAATAACCCATGTGAATTTCATGTGTGTGTGCATGTGAATTTTAATGATAATAAATAATAAATAATAATGCACATACAAGTGAGAGTGCTGTGCATGTTCATGTGCATGGTAATAAACAATAAATAATAACCAAGTTTACATGAATGTGTATTTGAATGTGAATGATAATAAATAATAAATAATAACACATGTGATAATAGAATAACGCATGTGCATTGTGTGTGCACACTACTACAAAAATGGTCTTTATCAGAGCTAGAAAAGTGCACTAAGAGTGCTTAAAAAAGCACTGTTAATCGAGGTGAGGATATAGGGGGTCCCTTCCTGCGCATCCCTCACACGTGCGTACCTCCTTGCTTCCACCCGAACTCTAACCCGTGACCTCCCCCCTTGCGTGCATACACCTTTACCACTAAGCCATTTCGTTTTCCTCTATTTTATGATATATCTATTTATTTATATATATAGCTATATTTATTCATATATTTATATAGATTCATATTAATATAAATATATTTAGTTATATTAATACATATATATTTATTCATATATTAGTATATATATATTCATTCTTATATTAATATATATTAATATTAATATTTTTTTATCCGTATATTTATTTTTATATTAATATATATTTATAAGATTAGTTTTAAATACATTTATAAAATATCATTTTTATCTGTGTTTATAAATAAATAAATACATACATATATACAACACACACACACACAGACACACACACACACACACAGACACATATATATTTACGGATAAATACATATATATGTGTATTTGAAAATGCATAGAAAGTTAAAATGACAATAACATCTAATCTTGAATCCCGTTTCTACTTCACAACTAGTCCAATCGAAAAAAATGAAACATTCTTCGATATGATATTTGGTACAGGCCTAACAGACATCCAGATCAAAAGTTATAGTGGTTTGAAAGTTAAAAAATCAGGGTATCCCAACTAAAGCCACTAACAATGCTATATAAACCCTATAAATTGCTTCAAAACCTGAAAAATGCTTCAAAACCCACAAAATGAAATAAATCCCAAAAAAAATCTAAAATTACCCTAACAAAGCATAAAAAACCGAAAACGCCAATAAAACCCAAAAAACGCATAAAACCCCAATTAAATCAAACAAACCGTACAAAACCATAAATACCGTAGCAAAACCTAACAAACCCTAAAACCCACTAATAACCCCTAATAACCACTAATAATCCCTAATAACACCTAAAACCCACTATTAAACCCTAAAAACCCTAATAAACACTACTAAATGGTAATAACCTGTAACAAACCCTAAAAAACTCTATTAGACCCTAATAAATTATAAAAAAGCCCTAAAACACCTAATATACAATAAAAACACTATTAAACCATAATAAACCCTAATAATCACTAAAAACCCTAACAAACCTGACAAAATGCTACAAAAACCTCCAAATAATAGCCTAAAAAACCCTAAATCGAAAATAACCCTTAAAATGTTGATAAACCCTAGAAAAAGCTATTAATTCCTACAAAATCCCCATAAAACCCTAATATGTAATAAAAAACACTAATAAACTTTAAAAAATTCTAAAGAACACTAATAAACCTTAAAGATCCCTAATAAACCTTAAAGAACCATAATAAACCCTAATGATCTATATTAACCTCTAAACAACACTAAACAGCCCTAAAGAACCCAAAAAAATGTTGAAACACATTATATAAACCATAAAAATTGCTAAATTGCCCAAACAAACCCTAAAACACACTAAAAAACCCTATCAACCCCTATCAATCCCAAAAAAACCTATAAACACATAAAAACCCCCAAAACCCATTAAAAATCCATCAGATACCATAAAAAACTATAAACACCCATTAACAAACCTTAAAACCCCTTAAAAACACTACAAACCATAAACAACCATTAAAACCCTAAAAAAGGGTTGAGATAGATACATGAACCCTAAAAATGTTACATAAACCCTAAAAATGCGACAAAAACCCTAAAAATGCAACATAAACCAAAAACCACAACATTAACCCCAAAAACACTTTATCTACCCTAAAAGCAATACATAAATAATAGAACTGTATCATAAACCCTAAAAACACTACATAAACCCTAAAAAACGCTACATAAAAATTAAAAAACACTACATAAATCCTCAAAACACAATAAAAACCCTAAAAACACTCCATGAACCCTAAAAATGTAACACAAACCCTAAAAAATGAAACATAAATGCTATATCACCCCTAAAAATGCAACATATTCCAAGAAAACTCAACATAAACCCTAAAAAATGCTGCATAAAACCTAAATCCTAAAGACAATACATAAACACTAAAAACGTTACATAAACCTTAAAAATGATATATAAAATATAAAACAGATAACTAAACCCTAAAACGCTACATGAACACTTAAAATACTACATAAACTCTAACAATGCTACAAAAACCCTAAAAAATGCTACAAAAACCATAAGGACGCTTTAAAACCATCAAAAATATTAAACCCTAATATAACATATTATAAACAATTAAACACTAATAAACCCCTAATAAACTCCAATAATCCCTAAAAACACCTAATAATCCTTATAATCCCATGAAACTCTACTAAACCCTAATAAACCCCCAAAAATACCTAATAAACCCTAATAAAGGATAATAAAACCTAATAAACCCTAAAATATATTAAGAAAACCTAAACAACTCTAACAAACCCTAATAGACACTAATAAACACTAATAAACCCTAATAAACCCCAAACAAACCCTAAAAATCCCTAATAAACCCTAAATGAAGCCAAATAACCATACTCAGCCCTAACAAACCTTAACACCTATAATTACCCTTAATAAAACCCTACAAAATCCTAATAAAGAAAAAAAATCTAGTATACCTTAAAAAAATCCCTAAAAACCTTGATAAACTTTAATATAACCTAATAAACCCAAAAAACGCTCTCAAATAACAAAAAAACAATCACAAACAATAAAAACACTCTATATTACCAAAAAGGCCTAAAAACACAAATATAACCTAACAAAGACAAAAAATGCTAATATACCTTAAAATCAATAGAAACCCTGATAAACCAGAATAAACTCTAATATAACCAAATAAACCCTAAAATGCTCAAAAACAAAAACATAATTCTCACAAATAATAAAAACAAGCTATATTATCTAAAAATACCTAACAAACACTAATATAACCTAATTAAACAAAAAAACTAATAAACCCCTAACAAACCCTAATAAACACTAAAAAGCCCCACTAAACCCTAATAAAAATGAATAAACCCTATTAAAACCATAATAAAAACCTAAAAATACCTTTTCACTAGTAATAAACCTTGACACACCCTAACAAAACCTAATAAAACCCAACTAAACCACAATAGACAAAAAATGCAAACAAACCATTAAAAAGCACTAGAAACCCTAATAAACCTTAATAAATTCAAATAAAATTTAATAAATCATTAAAAATGCTCACAAACACTAAGAACACGCTAATAAAACCAAAAAAGTCATAACAACCCCTCATATATATTAACAAAAACTAAAAAAACACTCATATACCCTAACAAAAACACTAACAAGCCCGAGTAAACCCTAAAAATCCCCAACAAACCCTAATAAACCATACTCAACCCTAATAAGCCCTAATAAAACCGTAAAGATACAGACTCAACCTTAATAAAACCCTAAAAATACCTACTCAACCCTAATAAACATTAACACACCATAATAAACCATAATAAACCCCATTAAACCCTAAAAAACAAAAATATACCATTAAAAGGCCATAAAAACCCTAACAAATGCTAATAAAACCTAACAAATCTTAAAAGCGCTAATAAACCCGAATAAACACTACTAATAAAAAAACCCAAATATACCATCTTAAAATTTAATAAACCATAATGAACAATAATAAACCCTAATAAATCCTAAACATACCCAAATATACCATAATATACCATAATATACCCTAATAAACCCAACTCATTCCAAATAAAACCCTAAAAATACCTAATAAACCCCAATAAACCTTGACACACCTTAATAAACCCTAATTAAATCCTAATAACCCCCACCAAACCCTAAAAATGCTAATATACCATTTAGAACCCCTATAACCCTAACAAACCATAATAAATGTTAATAAAACCTAAAAATCCTAAAAATGATTGTATACACTTGAAATACCTCTAATAATAATAGTAGTAATAACGCATGTGCATATGCATATGCATATGCGTGGTTTAAATAATAAATCATAATGCACGTGTGTGTGCATATGCATGCACATTTGCATGTGAATGATAATAAATAGTAAATTATAAATAATAACGCATGTGAATTGCATGTGTATGTGCATGTGAATGTGAATGATAATAAATAATAAATAATAACGCACATCTAAGTGCATGTGCATGTGCATGTGCATGTGCATGTGCATGTGCATGTGCATGGTAATAAACAATAAATAATAACAAAGTCCACAAGAATGTGTATTTGCATGTGAATGATAATAAATAATAAATAAAAACACATGTGATAATAGAATAACGCAAGTGCATAGAATTTTCATGTTCACGGTAATAAATAATATATAATAACGCATGTGTATGTTCATTTACATGTAATGATAATGATAATGATGCATGCACGTGCATGGTGATAAATAATAAATAACAATGCACATGCATGTGCATTTGTATTTTATGATACAAACAACAACAACAACAACAACAACAACAAAAATATAATAATAACGCTAGTGAATTTCATGTTCACGTGCATAGTAGTAAGTAATAAATAAATAATAGTAAATAAGAATGCACATGCATGTACATGTGCATCTACATTTGAAAATAATATTAATAATACTAATTGTAATAATAATAATAATAACGAATGCACGTGCATGTTAATAAATAATAAATAACAACGCATGTGCATGTGGATTTGCATTTGATAATGATAATAATAATGATAATGATAATAAAAAAAACAACAACAACAAAAATAAAAATAATAACTATGATAATAAGAATAAGAATAATAATAAAAGAATACTACAAGTGCATTGCATATTCACATGCATGGTAATAAATAATAAATAAGAACGCACGTGTATCTTCATTTTCATGTGATGATAATAATAATAACAGTTGTAGTAGTAGTAGAGATAATAATAGTAGTACCAAAGCATGTGATAATAGAATATTGCATGTGCATTATGTGTTCACGTGTATGGTAATAAATAACAACGCACATGCATTGCATTTTCAAGTGATGATGATGACGATGATAATAATAATAATAATAATAATAATAATAATAACAACGCATGTGATAATAGAATAACACACGTTTATTGAATGTGTGTGTTTATGTATTTGCATGTGCATTTGCATGTGATGATAATAACAATAACAACACCAACAACAACAACAATAACAACAACCACAATAACAATAATAACAATAAGAATAACAACTTATGTGATAATAAAATAACGTGTGTGCATTGCATGTGCACGTGCATGATATTAAAAAATAAATAACAATGAGCGTGCTTGTGCATGTTCATGTGAATGAGATGATAATAATAGTAATAATAATAACTGTAATAATAATAATAACAACGCATGTGATAACAGAATAACACACTTGCATGGCACATGTAGTGCATGATAATAAATAATAACTCATAGCGCACGTGGTGATAATAATAATAATAATAATAATAATAATAATAATAATAGCACATGTGATAATAGAATAATGCATATGTATTGAATGTTCACGTGTATGGTAATAAATAATAACGCACATGCATTTTCATTTTCATTTGATGATATTAACAATAATAGTAATAATAACAATAACAATAAAAATGCATGTGATAATAGAATAATGTAGGTGCATGTCACGACCCGTCCTTGGGGCCCGTGCCGTGACTACCCCAAGCCCGCCTTCCATATGCCAGGGGCTGGCGACTAGCACCAAGGCGTAAATCCCAGTAAAAAGGGAAGGCATTGCCTTTGAAAAGTAGACAAGCACCACAGAGTAAGAAAGCGGAAAAGTAAACACTAAGTAAAAACTGTAACAAGCTGTGCTGAAAGTAAAAGGGGCTGGAAATACAAGCCCAACTGTAAAGTACAACTGAAGGGAAAAACAACAACTGAATGGAAAAGCCGCAGCGTCGAGCCGTCCTCTGGAAGTCCCACCTGAAGGGTGGGTACAGATAGCCTCCATAGCTCCTCGGGTCCACCTGACCGCTCCGAGTACGTCCCGCCCAGTGGTCCACCTCCAGGTACCGTCCTGCTCTGCAAGCCTCAACCACGATCAACGCTGTCCATCGTCTGCAACCAAGACAACATAGTGCGGGCATAGCCCGTGCAGGGGTGAGTATAAGCTACTCAGTAGGAACCCCGAGACCCCTGAAGGTCTCCCGAAATCCACAAAGGATAAACCACAACGGAAAGATACAATCACGAAGTAACAACCGACACTGCTTAGGTATATTCCCATACATAAACCTAAGTCATCAATCCCTGTTCGACTCCAACGTCCGAGCCCAAGCACAACCCAGTCCACACAGGAAAGCAAACGTATACCCACACAGGATAGCTCAACAAGATCCACAAAGGAGAGTAAACAGTAAATCCACACAGGATAGTTCAACACAATCCACAAAGAAGAGTAAACAGTAAATCCACACAGGATAGTTCAACACAATCCACAAGGAGAGTAAACAGTAAATCCACACAGGATAGTTCAACACAATCCACAAGGAGAGTAAACAGTAAATCCACACAGGATAGCTCAACACAATCCACAAGGAGAGTAACACAGGATTCAGCTCACCCAGTTGTACATCATCAAAAAGGGTGAAAGAGATGATCAGACATAGATACTGAATCATCTAAGCTGGGACCCACATAGGATACAAGACCATCCGTCTTCATTGTTTTGATTATGTTGGGACCCACATAGGATACAAGACCATCACAGCTAGGACCCACATAGGATACAAGACCAGCTGTCTTCATTGATTCATCTATACTGGGACCCACATAGGATACAAGACCATTATTGAATCATCTAATCTGGGACCCACATAGGATACAAGACCAGCTGTCTTAATTGATTCATCTATACTAGGACCCACATAGGATACAAGACCAATATTGAATCATCTAAGCTAGGACCCACATAGGATACAAGACCAGCACAGCTAGGACCCACATAGGATACAAGACCAGTTGTCTTCATCGTCGCCGTCCACTGAGGATCTCTGCACAATCGTCGTCGTCGAAGTCGCGACCAGCACTAGGGTTCCCGCACACAGCAAGCTCGTTCGGGAGGGTCCGCTCCACGAGCCGAGAGGCTGATACATCAACTGACACAAGGTCTGAAGTTGATGTATCCAAAAGTTCCGTATCGTCAACAGGAACTCAACGTCGTAGACGGCGCGTCAAACGGACGCCCGGTCTGAGAGTTATTGGTTTTTTCATCCCAGGGGCCCGGTTGGTTTTCAAATCAAAACCGACCCGACCGTACTCCACCTGCGTCCAACCCTCGGGCGGAGTATGCCAAAAGATCCGTCTCACTTAGATGAATCCAACAAAGCCGACGGCACGTCAATCAGACGTCCGTAGCTCAAGATATGAGCGTTTCGTCTCCGAGGCCCCGGTTGGTTTCATGTACGAACCAACCCGGCCGAACCCGAATTATTCCGAAACCTTGAGTGCGATATACCGAAACGACCGTCTCAATCCAAGGATCGTGTTTCCGTTGACGGCGCGTCGTTCAGAGGCCCGTAGCTCAAGATACAGGCATTTGACCGAAAAAGGTCCGAAGACGGGGGGTCCGGGCACGCGGCGACCCGGCCCGACCCCCCCCCCCCCCCCGGGGTCGGCCGAACAGGGTCGACCCGACCCGGTCCAACCCATCCGGACCCGGCCCGGCCCGGCCAGGGCACGGCCCAGCCGGTCGAACCGGCCTGGCTCGGCTCGGTCGAGCGGCCGAGCAGCTGGACGCCGCGGGGCGCCGCCCCCGCGGCTTGGAGGTGCTGTGGCCCCGCGCTGGGGCCGCGCTGGAGCAACGGACGTAGCTATGCCGCGTCCCGTGCGTGAGAACCGGACCCACGTGGCTGCGGGTCCGTTGGCCGCCTCCGCCACGGCTTCAGCCGCGGCAACCTTGTCCTGCAGTGCGCCGGGGCGCCGCCGCCTCCGGCTGCCGGCGCCGCCGGCCGCTTCTGCGAGCCACCGGAGTTGCTCTGGTGGTCCGTTTTCCATCCCGTCTGTGCCGTTGTTCCTCCCGGGTTCTGTTCTTCACTGAGGGATCGACAAACTTCCATTGCGTCACGATTTTCCATCGCCCGCCAAATCCGCACAACCACGAAGAACGGCGGAGGGTTGTCAGGCCGTGTTCGTTTGGCCCGCACCCTCTGCGTTAGATAAAAAAAACGGGAGAAAATATTCAACACATGAAGCAAAAATTTTAATAAAATAAAATTGTTCATATGAATCCGGTTCTTTAATTTTTAAAGAAACGTTCAGGGGAATATAAAATATTCACAACAACCCCTACCTCGCCAAGTCATCGCACGCGGGTTCTTCGCGGATTTGAGGATCGTCGCATCGTCGCGGTATCCAGCGTCGCGTCGACGAACTCCGTGGTTCAAGAACAAAAGATTTAATTAAAAAATAATTAAATCATTCTTGAGTTAAAAACCAAAAAGGAAATTTAAAAGAAAAATCTGAAACCCTCACCTCAACGGATGATCGAAGGTTTTTGTTGAGGATTAAGGAACGTCGCCGAAGATCGTCACGGGAGAGGAAACGTCGGCGCCGCGGCACACGACGTCGCGTCGTCGATTTCCACGGGTTCGGCGTTCTTCGTCGGAGGCCGGCGTTCTTCGTGTTCTTCGCGTTCTTCGCGAAGAAGGGTGAAGGCACAAGAACATCTTTCAAAAACCTCTCAACGTGTACTTCTCAAGAGGTCGGTGTTGGTCTTATTTTATTATTACGCCAACAAAAAGAAAAGAGGTAAGTAACGACACATTAATTCGTATAATTAATTCAACGAAAGAAACTTCCCATTTAATTCATGAATAAAACCGCCCAATTAAATGGTGCATTAATAAATTAAGAAAACGCGTCAGTTGACTTTCATAATGATGGGTTTTCGCGGGTGCGTTACTTAGCGGAAAAGAAACGGCGAGGCTCGTGCGGGCCCCACCTCACAAATATCCTACCAAGAGGGTAGGATATTTCTGGATAGCATCCTATCCGGATTAACTCAGCTTAAGCCGCTTTTAAGTGGCTTCAAGTGGCTTCCAACTGGCTTAAGTGAAATAAAATAAAGTTTGTCGAACAATTTATTTTATTTCTTAACTTTAAGCCCAAAAATTAAAAACCACACCTGAGAAAACGCAACTCTGGAAGAGGCGTTTCTAAGCAAGTACCGGCTCTACGATTTCATCGGTGCCCTCAGAATTTTATTCTGAGCACCGGTTCAAAAGTTAGAAAAACCCACTCGTCCGTTCACTGAACGTACCCAAGCCAAACTTCGGAAAATGATTCTGGGCACACCGGGCCTCGGAATCAGGTGCCGTCAGAAACTGCATTCTTGTAAAATTCTAAAGAAAATTAAGAAAAAAATTTCCTTGAAATTTACGAGTCTTTAAATTACTCCCACCACAGGGCTTTACGTCCCCGTAAAGCTTCACCACAAACTTAGGGATACAAAGGCGGTACTGAGCACGCAATTGAGCCTCCCGCTCCAAAGTGCTCTCATGGAGGTTCCCGTGCTGTTATATGAAGCGCACTAGAGGAATCGATCATCCACGTAGGACCCACTCTTGTCGATCCTCGATCTCCACTGGGACCTCCGCAAAAGTCACCCCATCATCCACGTCTAGCTCCCCATGGTGAATGATGTGCGTCGGGTCGTGCACGTATCTCCTCAGTTGAGATATGTGGAAGACGTCGTGCACCCGGTGCAACTGAGGTGGTAGAGCCAGGCGATAAGCCACCTCGCCAATATTATCGAGGACCTGGAATGGTCCGATGAAGCGTGGAGACGACTTGCCGCCTCGGCCAAATCTCTGTAATCCACGTCGAGGTGAGACACTCCAGAAGAGGTGGTCGCCATCCTCGAACTCTAGTGGCCTCCGCCTTCTGTCAGCATAAGACTTTTGCTGGTTCTGAGCTGTCCTAATCCGCTCATGGATGACTGGACCTTCTCTGTCGTGTCCTGGACCATCTCCGGCCCCACAAGTGCTACTAAGATTTCTTCTTTGCCGATAAGAGAAATCTGGTCTCATCCCCTGGATGAACCACTTTCTTTGCCTAATACCGTCAATCCCGACATGGATGATACTAATCCATACCAAGGATGACGTCGTAAGGCCTCGACGCTACTACCATGAGATCCAACCGTTACTCTCATCTCCAAGGGTTGAGTCACACTGTCGGCATCAGTGTGTGGTAACTGGGTCTCCTCCAGTAGATGTCTCACAAGTGAGGGTCAAGTCAACAGTAAAAACTGGAACCTCTTAGTAACAACACAAAAGAGGACAGGAATGAAAACATCACAAGGATATGTGTCTTTTATTATTGCAGCTCATAATAAAAAGACGCTACACAATTGCAACAAGGAAATAGAAGTACAAAGGACGTATCCACTAGTTCTGCTCCTGTCCATCTGCTCCCAGAGCTTTATGATCGAAGGCCTCAGCTGCCTGAGGCTGAGCCCTCCCATGTCCATGGCTCAGCTGTTGCTCAAGCACCCGCTGCTACTTCTGCCGCGGTGGCTCCTCCAAAGCCTACGGATCAACTGTATGAGGATTCAAAAAGTCACGTGCCAGGTGACCCTTCCCGCCGCAGGAGTAACACTGTTCGTTTCTGGCACGCCTGGATCTGACTCCACCCCGGGTGCCCCGCACCACCGGTCCTAAAACCCGAGATCGTCCAACTACTGGTCTGGTCCTCCTGGACCTCTGCATCATCTGTCTATTGCCCACAGCTGACTCGGCTACTGATTGAAAAACACGAGGCAAAGGCAACATCTCCGGAACACACTCGGGGTGTAGAGCTACTGGCACAAACTCCACCCTGAAGAAGGTCTCGAAGTCTTCCCATGTGAAGGTCATCCCGTCGCAAAACTGGAACAAGTGGATCCACCACCTGTCTGCTGCTGCCTGTAGAAGCCTGGCATCAAAGATCACCATGAAGTCTGCAGGCGTCCCCACTAACCTGAAGACTCTCACCACAACCTCCAGCCAGTCCTCAGCTGCCTGGGGGTCCGTCTCCCCGCGAAACCTGGGCAGTCGCTGGCGCTGGAACTCATGAAGCGCGCTAAGGCGACGTGCATCGTCAGCGGCTGGGGTTGGTAGCATCGGGGGCTCGGCGGGTAGAGCTAACGCTGGTGCCACTGCTGACAAAGGGCCCTGCACCGAGGCCTCGTCGCTCGGTGTGATGTCATCACGCTCCACTCTCGGAACCCTAGCTGGCGGCTATCGTGGGGCCATCCTGAAAAAAAACAGGTGCGCCACGGTCAGAACTGTATACCTGGTGAGCTGACACAAGTAATCACAAAGAAAACTTGAACACACATGCAATCAGTGTTTTCGTGCATTAAGTCGGAAATCAGAAGTCAGGGTCCTGGTGTACGGATACGTCGGCCACCGCACCAACACTGGACTCCCTGGACTGATAACCACACCCAATACGCTGAACACTATTGCTTCACATAGAAGAAAGATCAGAGTCTACGACAGAACCGACCACCTCTGATACCAATTTGTCACGACCCGTCCTCGGGGCCCATGCCGCGACTACCCCAAGCCCGCCTTCCATAGGCCAGGGGCTGGCGACTAGCACCAAGACGTAAATCCCAGTAAAAAGGGCAGGCATTGCCTTTGAAAAGTAAACAAGCATCACAGAGTAAGCAAGCAGAAAAGTAAACACTAATTAAAAACTGTAACAAGCTATGCTGAAAGTAAAAGGGGCTGGAAATACAAACCCAACTGTAAAGTACAACTGAAGGGAAAAATAGCAACTGAAAGGAAAAGCTGCAGCGTCGAGCCGTCCTATGGAAGTCCCACCTGAAGGGTGGGTACAGATAGCCTCCACTGCTCCTCGGGTCCACCTGACCGCTCCGATTACGTCCCGCCTAGTGGTCAACCTCCAGGTACCGTCCTGCTCTGCAAGCCTCAACCACGATCAACGTTGTCCGTCGTCTGCAACCAACACAACGTAGTACGGGCATAGCCCGTGCAGGGGTGAGTATAAGCTACTCAGTAGGGACCCCGAGACCCTCGAAGGTCTCCTGAAATCCACAAAGGATAAACCACAACGGAAAGATACAATCACGAAGTAACAACCGACACTGCTTAGCTATATGCCCATACATATACCTAAGTCATCAATCCTTGTTCGGCTCCAACGTCCGAGCCCAAGCACAACCCAGTCCACACAGGAAAGAAAACGTATACCCACACAGGATATCTCAACACAATCCACAAAGGAGAGTAAACAGTAAATCCACACATGATAGTTCAACACAATCCAAAAAGGAGAGTAAACAGTAAATCCACATAGGATAGTTCAACACAATCCACAAGGAGAGTAAACAGTAAATCCACACAGGATAGTTCAACACAATCCACAAGGAGAGTAAACAGTAAATCCACACAGGATAGCTCAACACAATCCACAAGGAGAGTAACACAGGATTCAGCTCACACAGGTATACATCATCGAAAAGGGTGAAAGAGATGATCAGACATAGATACTGAATCATCTAAGATGGGACCCACATAGGATACAAGACCAGCCGTCTTCATTGTTTCGATTATGCTGGGACCCACATAGGATACAAGACCAGCACTGAATCATCAAAGCTGGGACCCACATAGGATACAAGACCAGCACAGCTAGGACCCACATAGGATACAAGACAAGCTGTCTTCATTGATTCATCTATACTGGGACCCGCATAGGATACAAGACCAGTATTGAATCATCTAAGCTGGGACCCACATAGGATACAAGGCCAGCACAGCTAGGACCCACATAGGATACAAGACCAGCTGTCTTCATTGATTCATCTATACTGGGACCCACATAGGATACAAGACTAGTATTGAATCATCTAAGTTGGGACCCACATAGGATACAAGACCAGCACAGCTAGGACCCACATAGGATACAAGACCAGTTGTCTTCATTGATTCATCTATACTGGGACCCACATAGGATACAAGACCAGTATTGAATCATCTAAGCTGGGACCCACATAGGATACAAGACCAGCAAAGCTAGGACCCACATAGGATACAAGACTAGCTGTCTTCATTGATTCATCTATACTGGGACCCACATAGGATACAAGACCAGTATTGAATCATCTAAGCTGGGACCCACATAGGATACAGGACCAACACAGCTAGGACCCACATAGGATACAAGACCAGTTGTCTTCATTGATTCATCTATACTGGGACCCATATAGGATACAAGACCAGTATTGAATAATCTAAGCTGGGACCCACATAGGATACAAGACCAGCTGTCTTCATTGATTCATCTATACTGGGACCCACATAAGATACAAGACCAGTATTGAATCATCTAAGCTGGGACCCACATAGGATACAAGACCAGCTGTCTTCATTGATTCATCTATATTGGGACCCACATAGGATACATGACCAGTATTGAATCATCTAAGCTGGGACCCACATAGGATACAAAACCAGCACAGCTAAGACCCACATAGGATACAAGACCAGTTGTCCTCATCGTCGTCGTCCACTGAGGATCTCTGCACAATCGTCGTCGTCGAAGTCGAAACCAGCACTAGGGTTCCCGCACACAGCAAGCTCGTTCGGGAGGGTCCGCTCCACGAGCCGAGAGGCTGATACATCAACTGACACAAGGTCTGAAGTTGATGTATCCAATAGTTCCGTATCGTCAACAGGAACTCAACGTCGTAGACGGCGCGTCAAACGGACGCCCGGTCTGAGAGTTATTGGCTTTTTCGTCCCAGGGGACCGGTTGGTTTTTAAAGCAAAACCAACCCGACCATACTCCACCTGCGTCCAAACCTCGGGAGGAGTATGCCAAAAGATCCGTCTCACTTAGAGGAATCCACCAAAGCCGACGGCACGTCAATCGGATGTCCGTAGCTCAAGATATGAGCGTTTCCGCTCCGAGGGCCCGGTTGGTTTCGTGTACGAACCAACCCGGCAGAACCCAAAGTATTCTGAAACCTTGAGTGCGATACACCGAAACGACCTTCTCGATCCAAGGATCGTGTTTCCTCTGACTGCGCGTCGTTCAGAGTCCCGTAGCTCAAGATACAGGCATTTGGCCGAAAATGGTCCGAAGACGGGGGGTCCGGGCCCGGGGCGACCCGGCCCGACCCCCCCCCCCCCCCCCCCGGGGTCGGCCGAACCGGGTCAACCCGACCCGGTCCAACCCGTCCGGACCCGGTCTGGCCCGGCCAGGGCACGGCCCGGCCGGTCGGACCGGCCTGGCTCGGCTCGGTCGAGCGGCCGAGCAGCTGGACGCCGCGGGGCACCACCCCCGCGGCTTGGAGGTGCCGCGGCCCCGCGCTGGGGCCGCGCTGGAGCAACGGACGCGGCTATGCCGCTTCCCATGCGTGAGAACCATACCCGTGCGGCCGCGGGTCCGTTGGCCGTCGCCGCCGCGGCTGAAGCCGCGGCGGCCTTGTCCGGCGCCGCGTCGGGGCGCCGCCGCCTCCGGCTGTCGGCGCCGCCGTGCCGTCGGCCACTTCCGCGGGCCACCGGAGTTGCTCCGGTGGTCCGTTTTCCTTCCCGTCTATGCCGTTGTTCCTCCCGGGTTCCGTTCTTCACTGTGGGATCTACAAACTGCCCTTGCGTCACGATTTTCCGTTGCCCGCCAAATCCGCACAACCACGAAGAACGGCGGAGGGTTGTCAGGCCGTGTTCGTTTGGCCCTCACCCTCCGCATTAGATAAAAACAACGGGAGAAAATATTCAACACATGAACCAAAATTTTTAATAAAATAAAATTGTTCATATGAATCTGGTTCTTTAATTTTTAAAGAAACGTTCACGGGAATATAAAATATTCACAACAACCCCTACCTCGCCAAGTCGTCGCACGCGAGTTTTTTGCGGATTTGAGGATCGTCGCGTCATCGCGGTATCCGGCGTCGCGTCGACGAACTATGAGGTTCAAGAACAAAAGATTTAATTAAAAAATAATTAAATCATTCTTGAGTTAAAAACCACAAAGGAAATTTAAAAGAAAAATCTGAAACCCTCACCTCAATGGATGATCGAAGGTTTTTGTTGCGGATTAAGGAACGTCGCCGAAGATCGTCACGGGAGAGGAAACGTCGGCGTCGCGGCACACGACATCGCGTCGTCGATTTCTGCGGGTTCGGCGTTCTTTGTCGGAGGCCGGCGTTCTTCGCGTTCTTCGCGTTCTTCGCGAAGAAGGGTGAAGGCACAAGAACTTCTGTCAAAAACCACTCAACGTGTAATTCTCAAGAGGTCAGTGTTGGTCTTATTTTATTATTACGCCAACAAACAGAAAAGAGGTAAGTAACGACCCATTAATTTGTAGAATTAATTCAATGAAAGAAACTGCCCATTTAATTCACAAATAATACCGCCCAATTAAATGGTGCGTTAAGAAATTAAGAAAACGCGTCAGTTGACTTTCATAATGACGGGTTTTCGCGGGTGCGTTACTTAGTGGAAAAGAAACGGCGGGGCTCGTGCGGGCCCCACCTCACAAATATCCTAGCAAGAGGGTAGGATATTTCTGGATAGCATCCTATCCGGATCAACTCTGCTTAAGCCGCTTTTAAGTGGCTTCAAGTGGCTTCCAAGTGGCTTAAGTGAAATTAAATAAAGTTTTTCGAACAATTTATTTTATTTCTTAACTTTAAGCCCAAAAATTAAAAACCACACCTGAGAAAACGCAACTCTGGAAGAGGCATTTCTAAGAAAGTATCGGTGCTGCGATTTCATCGGTGCCCTCAGAATTTTATTCCGAGCACCGGTTCAAAAGTTAGAAAAACCCGCTCGTCCGTTCACTGAACGTACCCAAGCCAAACTTCAGAAAATGATTTCGGGCACACCGGGCCTCGGAATCAGGTGCCGTCAGAAACTGCGTTCTTGTAAAATTCCAAAGAAAATTAAGAAAAAAATTTCCTTGAAATTTACGGGTCTTTACAGTGCATTGCGTGTGTGTGTGCATGGTAATAAAAAATAACGGATGAGCATGTTCATTTTCATGTGATGATAATAATAATGATAGTAATAATAGTAATAATAATAATAATAATAAAAACTACAACAACATAAGCACATGCATGGAAATAAATAATATATAATAAATAATAACGCATGTGCATCTTCATTTTCATGTGACGATAATAATAATAATAATAATAATAATAATAGTAATAACAATAATGATAATTATTATAATGATAATAATAATAATGATAGTGATAATAATGATAATAATGATAATAATATCGTGTGTGATAATAAAATAACACACGTCCTAAAAAACCCTAACAAAACCAAACAAACCCTAACAACCACTAATAACCGCTAAGAACCACTAATAAACCCCAATAACACCTGAAACCCACTATTAAACCCTAAACCCCTAATAAACACTAATAAATCATAATAACCTATAATAAGACCTAAAAACCCATATTAGACTCTAATAAATGCTAGAGAAGACCTAAAACCCCTAATATACAAAACAAATACTATTGAACCATAATAAATCCTAATAATAACTAAAAACCCTAACAAAGTCGAAAAAACACTACAAAACCCGCCAAATAATATCCTAAAAAGCCCTACAACAATCTAATAAACCCTAACAAACCCTAATAACCCCATAATAAATCGAAAAAACCCTAACAACCCCAAATGAATCGTAACAAATCCTAACAACGCCAAATTAATCATAACAAATGGAAACAATCCATAACAAACCCCTAATAAACCGAAATAAACACTAACAAATCCTAATAAACCCTAATAAATTGTAATAAACCCAAACACACGTTAATAAACCCTAATAAATTAAATAAACCCTAAGAAACACTAATAAATCCTAAATAACCCTACAAAAGGTTGATAAACCATAGAAAAAGCTATTAATGCTTATAAAAGACAAAGAAAACCCTAATAAACAATAAAAAATGCTAATAAACAACAACAGATCATAAATAACACTAATAAACCCTAACGAGCCCTAATAAATCCTAAAGGACCATAATAAACTCTAAAGAACCCTAAAAAACCCTAAAGAACCCAAAACACGCTAAAACACATGACATAAACCCTAAAAACCACTACAATACCAAAACAAACCCTAAAACAAACTTCAAAAACCCTAACAACCCCTATTAATCCCGAAAAAACAAATAAACCCTAAAAACACCCAAAACACCATTGAAAACCCATCAAATACCATAAAATCCATAAACACCCATTAACAACCCTTAAAACCCCTACAAACCACTACAAACCATTAACAACCATTATAACCCTAAAAAAGGAATCAAATTGATACATAAACCTAAGAAATGTTACGTAAACCCTAAAATGCATCATAAACCCAAAAAACAAAACATAAACCCAAAAAACGGAACATAAACACAAAAATACTACATAAACCCAAAAAACACCGCATAAACCCTATAACCGTAACATAAACCCTAAACAATGCAACATAAACATTAAAAAGGATGCATAAAACCTAAAAACACAACATAAACCCAAGAAAAACTACATGAATCCAAAAAATGTTACATAAACCCTAAAAAATGCAACATAAACACTACATAACCCCTAAAACACTACATAAACCCAGAAAATGCAACATAAACCATAAAAAATGCTACATAAAACCTAAACCCTAAACATGCTACATAAACCCTAAAAACATTACATAAACCCTAAAAAATGCTACATAAAAACTAAAACCACTAACTAAACCCTAAAAGCGCTTCATAAACACTAAAAATGCTACGTAAACTCAAACAACACTACACAAACACTAAACAAATCTACAAAAACCCTAAAGAGGCTTCAAAACACTAAAATCCTTCTAGTAAAACACTAAAAACCTCAAACGAAACCCAAATACACCCTCAAGAACCCTAAAAACCCCCAAAAACCCTAAAGAACCCTAAAGGACCACTAAATCCACAAACAATGCTACATAAACCGAATTAATTGATAAAAAAAACCCGAAAAATGCTTCAAAACCCACAAAACACAACAAAACCCTAAAAACACTAAAATAAACCTAACAAAGCATAAAAAATCCAAGCACACCCATGAAACCCAAAAAACGCATAAAACCCCAAACAACCCAAACAAATCGTAACAAACCCTAAAAACCCTAACAAAACCTAAAAAACCTTATCAACCACTAATAACCCCTAAGAAGAACTAATAAACACTAATAACCCATAAATACCACTATTACACCCTAAAAACCCTAATAAACACTAATAAATCCTAATAACCTATAATAAACCCTAAAAACTCTATTAGACCCTAATGAACTCTACAAAATCCCTAAAACCCATAATATACAAAAAAACCCAATTAAACCATAATAAACCCTAATAATCACTAAAAATCCTATCAAACCCAACAAAACATTACAAAAATCTCCAAATAGTAGCATACAAAACCCTACAACCCACTAATAAACCCTAAAAACCCTAATAACCGCAAAATAAATCGTAACAAACTCTGAAAATCCAAAATAAATCGTAACAAATCCCAACAATGCCAAATAAATCATAACAAACTGAAAAAAACCATAACAAACCCCTAATAAAACCCAATAAACCCTAACAAATCATAATAAACCCTAATAAATAGTAATTAACCCAAATACACATTACTAAACCCTAATAAAAAAAATAAACACTAATAAATCCTAAATAACCCTAAAAAGGTTAATAAACCATAGAAAATTCTATTAATGCCTACAAAATCCCAATAAAACCCTAATATACAATAAAAACTCTAATAAATTTTAACAAATCGTAAAGAACACTAATAAACCCTAATGAACCCTAATAAACCCAAAAGAACCATATTAAACACTAAAGAACACTAAAAGGCCCTAAATAACCCAAAAAATGCTAAAACATATTCTATAGACCCTAAAAACTGCTACAAAACCCAAACAAACCCTCAAAAACACTAAAAACCGTAACAATCTCTATCAATCCCAAAAAAAACAAGTAATTCCATAAACCCCCCCCCCCCAAACCATTAAAAAGCAATCAGATACCATAAAAAACCATAAACACCCGTTAACAACCCTTAAAAACCCTAAAAACACTACAAACCGTAAAAAATCATTAAAACCTTAAAAAAGGCTTCAAATAGATACATAAACCCTAATACGTTACATAAACCCTAAAAAATGTAACAAAACTCCTAGAAATGCAACATAAACCAAAAAAATACAACATAAACTGAAAAAACACTATATAAACCCTAAAATCACTACATAAACCCCAGAACTATAACATAAACCCTAAAAATGCTACATTAACCCTAAAAAACACAACATAAACGTTAAAAAACACTACCTAAAACCTAAAAACACAATATAAACCCTAAAAACACTACATGAACCCTAAAGACGTTACATAGACACTAAAAAATGCAATATAAACACTACATCACCCCTATAAACGCTACATAAACCAAGAAAATGCAACATAAACCCTAAAAATTGTTACATAAATACTAAACCCTAAAAACGTTAGAAAAACCCTAAAAATGATACATAAAACCTAAAACCGCTAACTAAACCCCTAAAATCCTACATAAACACTAAAAATGCTACATAAACTCTAACAACGCAACACAAACCCTAAAAAATGCTACAAAAACCCTAAAGACGCTTCGAAACCCACAAAAATATTAAACCCTAATATACCATAATATAAAAAATTAAACCCTAATAAACCACTAATGAACTCTAATAATCCCTAAAAACACCTTATAATCCCAAAAAACCCATAAGAAACTCTACTCAACCCTAATAAAACCCCAACAATATCTAATAAACCCATAATAAATGATAATAAAACATAATAAACCCTAAAAACATGTTAAGAAAACCAAAACAATCGTAACCAACCCTAATAGACACTGATAAACACTAATAAACCCTAATAAACCACAAAAATACCCTAAAATCCCTAATTAACCATAAATAACGTCAAATAAACCCTACTCAACCCTAACAAACCTTAACACACCATAATAACCCCCAATAAAACCCTACAAAACCCTAATAAAGAAAAAACAGCTAGTATAATCTAAAAAATCCATAGAAACCTTGATAAACTCTAATATAACTTAACAAACCCTAAAAAACACTCCCCACAAATAAAAAAATGATCATAAACAATCAAAACATTCTATATTACCAAAAACATCTAAAAACAATAATATAACCTAATAAAGACAAAAAAACACTAATATGTCTTAAAAATCCCTAGAAACCCTAATAAACCATAATAAACTATAATATAAACTAAGAAACCCTAAAAATGCTCACAAACAAAAACAAAATACTCACAAACAATAAAAACATGATATATTATTTAAAAAGACCTAACAAACACTAAAATAACCAAATAAAAAAAACTAATAAACCCCTAACAAACCCTAATAAACCCAAAAAATCACTAATAAACCCTAATAAAATCTAATAAACCCTAATAAAACCATAATAAAACCCTAAAAATAACTTCTCAACCCTAATAAACCTTGAAACAACATAATAAAACCTAATAGAATCCTAATAACCCCCACCAAACCCTAAAAGGCTAAAATACCATTAAAAACCCTAAAACCCTAACAAACGATTATAAATGTTAATATCACCTAAAAATCCTAAAAAATTCTAGTAAACCCTAAAAATACCTATAGTAATATTATTATTATTAATGCATGTGCATGTTCATATGCATGTGCATGTATTAAATAATCAATAATAATGCATGTTCATGTGCATATGCCAATGAATTTTCACGTGAATGATAATAAATAATAACGCATATGAATTTTATGTGTGTGTGCATGTTCATTTGAATGATAATAAATAATAACTAATAACACACATACAAGTGCAAGTTCATGTGCATGTGTATGTGCATGGTAATAAACAATAAATAATAACCAAGTCTACATGAATGCGCATTTGAATGTGAATGATAAAAAATAATTAATAATAACACATGTGATAATAGAATAATTGGCGTGCATTGCGTGTGCACACTACTACAAAAATGGTCTTTATCAGCGCTAGAAAAGTGCATTAAAAGTGCTAAAAAAATTGTTAATCGAGGCGAGGATATAGGGGTCCCTTTTATTAGTGCTTAGAAAATCGCTAATAAATGCACCTTTAATCAGCGCATCTAAAAAGCGCTGATAAAATTAAAAAAATAAAATATAATTAAAAATAAAAAATATTTATATAATGTTGGGGTGGGGGAGCTTTTAACAGCACTTGACCCCCCCTTTATCAGCACTAGGCAGACCCCCCTCAATCTCTCTTGTGCGATGCCCTTCCCGCACATCCCCCACACGCACGTACCTCCTTGCTTCCACCCGAACTCGAACCCGTGACCTCCCCCCTTGAATGCCTTCACCTTTACCACTAAGCCATTTCGTTTTTTTCTCTATTTAATGATATATCTATTTATATATATATATATAGTTATATATATTCATATATTAATATAGATTCATATTGATATAAATATATTTAGTTATATTAATACATATATTTTTATTCATATATTAGTATATATATATTAATTCTTATATTAATATATATTTATATTAATATGTTTTTTATCCGTATATTTATTTTTATATTAATATATATTTATAATATTAGTTTTAAATACATTTATAAAATATCATTTTTATCTGTGTTTATAAATAAATAAATACATACATATATACAACACACACACACTGACACACACACACACACAGACACATATATATTTACGGATAAATACATAAATACGTGTATGTGAAAATACATAGAAAGTTAAAATGACCATAACAACTAATCATGAAACCCGTTTCAACTCCCAAACTAGTCCAATCGAAAAAAATATAACAGTCTTCGATATGATATGTGGTATAGGCCTAACGGACAACTGGATTTTATGTTTTATTTGTTTCAATGTTAAAGAATCGGGGTACCTGACTACAGCCACTAAAAACGCTACATAAACCCATTCAATTGCTTCGAAACCCCAAAAATGCTTCAAAACACACAAAATGAAACAAAACCCAAAAAATGCTAAAATAATCCTAACAAAGCATAAAAAATCCGAACACACCCATAAATCCTAAAAAAACGCATAAAACCCAAAACAAATCAAACAAACCGTACCAAACCCTAAATACCTTAACAAAACCTAAAGAACCTTAAAAACCACTAATAACCCCTTAGAACCACTAATAATCCCTAATAACACCTAAAACCCACAATTAAACCCTAAAAACCCTAATAAACACTAATAAATTGTAATAACAAACAATAAACCCTAACAAACTCTATTAGACCCTAATAAATTATAAAAAAGCCTTAAAACCCATACAATAGAATAAAAAACACTATTAAACCATAATAAACCCTAATAATCACCAAAACCCTAAAAACCCTGACAAAACACTATAAAAACCTCTAAATAATAGCCTAAAAACCCTAAAACCCACTAATAAACCCTAAAAACCTTAATAACCCCAAAATAAATCATAACACACCCTATTAACCCAGAATAAATCGTAAAAAAATCCAAACAACGCCAAATAAATCGTAACAAACTGAAACAAACCATATCAAACCCCTAATAAATTTCCATAAACCCTAACAAAGCATAATAAACCCTAATAAATCGTAATAAACCCAAATACACATTACTAAACCCTAATAAATAAAATAAACCCTAATAAACCCTACTAAATCCTAAATAACCCTAGAAAATGTTGATAAACCCTAGAAAAATCTATTACTTCCTACAAAGCCCAATAAAACCCTAATATGTAATAAAAAATACTAATAATCTGTAACAAAAACTAAAGAACACTAATAAACCCTAAAGAATCCTAATAAACCCTAAAGAACCATATTAAACTCTAAAGAACACTAAATAACCCTAAAGAACCCAAAAAATGATAAAAAAGATTATATAAACTCTAAAAACCGCTACAATGCCCAAACAAACCCTAAAACACACTAAAAACCCTAACAAACCCTGTCAACCCCAAAAAACCCTATAAAAACATAAAAAACCCCCAAACCATTAACAAGTCACCAAATACCGTAAAAAAATATAAACACCTGTTAACAAACCTTAAAAACCCTAAAGAACACTACAAACCATAAACAACCCTTAAAACCCTAAAAAGGGTTCAAATACATACATAAACCATAAAAACATTACATAAACCCTAAAAAATGCAACAAAATCCCTAAAAATGCAACATAAACAAAAAACAACAACATAAACCCAAAAAACACTACATCAACCCTAAAAGCACTACATAAACCCTAAAACTGTAACATAAACCCTAAAAAACACAACATAAACCCTAAAAAATGGAACATAAACAATAAAAAATGCTACATAAAACCTCAAAACACAATATAATCCCTAAAAACACTCCATGAACCCTAAAAACGTTACACAAAACCTAAAAATTGCAACATAAATGCTACATCACCCCTTAAAACGCAACATATTCCCAGAAAATGCAACTTAAACCCTAAAAAATGCTACATAAAACCTAAACCCTAAACACGCTATATAAACCCTAAAAACGTTACATAAACCCTAAAAATGATACATAAAATCTATAAATGCTAACTAAACCCTAAAAACGCTACATACACACTAAAAATACAACACAAATTCATACAACGCTAAAAACCCTAAAAAATGATACAAAAACCCTAAAGACCCATTAAAACACTCAAAAATATTAAACCCTAATATAACATAATATAAAAAATTAAACACTAATAAACCACTAATAAACTCAAATAATCCCTAGAAACACCTTATAATCCATAAAATCCTATGAAACTCTACTCAACCCTAATAAACTCCCAAAAATACCTAATAAATCCTAATAAATGATAATAAAACATAATAAACCCCAAAAACACGTTAAGAAAAGCTAAAAAACCCTAAACATCCCTAATAGACACTAATAAACACTAATAAATCCTAAAAAACCCCAAATAAAACCTAAAAAGCCCTAATAAACCACAAATGAAGCCAAATAACCCTACTCAACCCTAACAAACCATAACACACCATAATTAACCATAATAAAACCCTACAAAATCTTAATAATAAATAAAAATCTATTATAACTTAAAAATCCCTAGAAACCCTTAGAAACTCTAATATAACCTAATAAACCCTAAAAATGTACACAAATAATAAAAAAACAATCACAAACAATAAAAAATGCTATATTACCTTAAAAGGCCTAAAAACTTATATAACCTAATAAAGACAAAAATGATAATATACCTTAAAATCAATAGAAACCCTAATAAACCATAATAAACTCTAATATAACCAAATAAACCCTAAAATGCTCACAAACAAAAACAAAATGCTCACAAATAATAAAAATATATATATTATCTAAAAATACCTAACAAACACTAATATACCCTAATAAAAAAATAAAAACTAATAAACCCCTAACAAACCCTAATAAACCCTAAAAATCCCTAATAAACAGTAATAAAAACGAATAAACCCTATTAAAACCATAATTAAACCCTAAAAATACCTTATCAACAGTAATAAACCTTGACACACCATAAAAAACCTAATAAAACCCAACTAAAATAAAATAAACAAAAAAACCCAAACAATCCCTTAAAAATCCCTAAAAATCCCAATAAACCCTAATAAATTCAAATAGAAGCTAATAAATCATTAAAAATGATCACAAACGCCAAGAAAACGCTAATAAAACCTAAAAAGTCATAACAACCCCTCATATATATTAACAAAAACTAAAAAACACTTATATACCCTAACAAAAACACTAACAAACCCTAGTAAACCCTAAAAATCCCTAACAAACCCTAAATAACCATACTCAACCCTAATAAACCCTTATAAAACCTTAAAGATACAGACTCAACCATAATAAAAACCTAAAAATGACTACTCAACCCTAATAAACATTAACACACCATAATAAACCATAATAAACCCCATAAAACCCTAAAAAAGACTGATATACAATTAAAAGGACCTAAAACCCCAAATAATTGCAAATAAAACCTAACAAAGCTTAAAAGACCTAATAAACCCGAATAAACACCACTAATCACTAAAAAACCCTAATATACCCTCTTAAAAATTAATTAACTATAATGAACCATAATAAACCCTAATAAATCCTAAACATACCCAAATATACAATAATATACCATAATATACTGTAATAAACCCAACTCAATCCAAACAAAACCCTAAAAATACCTAATAAACCCCAATAAACTGTGACAGACCTTAATAAACCCTAATTAAATCCTAATAACCCCCACCAAACCCTAAAAAATCCTAATATACCATTTAAAACCCATATAACCCTAACAAACCATAATAAATGTTAATAACACCTAAAAATCCAAAAAATGATAGTAAACCCTAGAAATACCTCTAATAATAATAGAAGTAATAACGCATGTGCAAATGCATATGCATATTCATGGTTTAAATAATAAATCATAATGGACGTGCGTGTGCATATGCATGCACATTTTCATGTGAATGATAATAAATAGTAAATTATAAATAATAACGCATGTGAATTGCATGTGCATGTGCATGTACATAGTGCATGTGCATGCGCATGTGCAAGGTAATAAAAAATAAATAATAACAAAGTCCACAAGAATGTTTATTTTCATGTGCATGATAATAAATAAAAAATAAAAACACAATTGATAATAGAATAACTTAAGTGCATTGAATTTTCATGTGCATGTTAATAAATAATATATAATAACACATGTGTATGTTCATTTACATGTAATGATAATGATAATGGCACATGCCCGTGCATGGTGATAAATAATAAATAACAATGCACGTGCATTGCATTTGTATTTTATGATACAAACAACAACAACAACAACAAAAACAACAACAATAATATAATAATAATTCAAGTGCATTGCATGTGCATGTGCATAGTAGTAAATAATAAATAAATAATAGTAAATAAAAATGAACATGCATGTGCATGTGAATTTACATTTGATAATAATATTAATAATACTAATTGTAATAATAATAATAATAATAATGCATGCACGTGCATGGTAATAAATAATAAATAATAACACACAAGCATGTGGATTTGCATGTGATAATGATACTAATAATGATAATGATAACAACAATAAAAACAACAACAACAACAATAATAATAACTGTGATAATAAGAATAATAATAATAATAAAATAATAATACAAGTGCATTGCATATGGACAATCGTGGTAATAAACAATAAATAATAACTCACGTGCAACTGCATTTGGATGTGATGATAATAATAATAACAGCAGTAGTAGTAGTAGAGATAATAACAGTAGTACCAAAGCATGTGATAATAGAATATTGCACGTGCATTACGTGTGCACGTGCATGGTAATAAATAATAACACGCGTGCATTTCATTTTCAAGTGATTATGATGATGATGATAATAATATTAATATTAATATTAATATTAATATTAATATTAATAATAACAACGCATGTGATAATAGAATAAGGCACGTGCATTGAATGTGTGTGTTTAGGTATTTTCATGTGCATTTGCATTTGATGATAATAACAATAATAACAACAATAACAACAACAACAACAACAACAACAATAACAATAATAACAATAATAATAACAACGTATGTGATAATAAAATAACGTATAGGCATTGCATGTGCACGTGCATAATAATAAAAAATAAATAATAATGCACGTGCTTGTACATGTGCATGTGCATGAGATGATAATAATATTAATAATAATAACAGTAATAATAATAATAATAATAACAATAATGCATGTGATAATTGAATAACGCACATGCATTGAATGTGCAGTGCGTGATAATAAATAATATCTCATAGCACACGTGATGATAATAAGAATAATAAGAATAATAATAACAATAGATAATGTGATAAAAGAATAACACACATGTATTGAATGTGCGTGGGCATGGTAATAAATAATAACGCACATGCATTTTCATTTTCATTTTATGATAATAACAATAATAGTAATAATAACAATAACAATAAAATTGCATGTGATAATAGGATAATGTAGGTTCATTGCGTGTGCGTGTGCATGGTAATAAATAATAAGAGACGACCATGTACATTTTCATGTGATGATAATAATAATAATAATAATTGTAATGATAATAATAATAACAACAACAACAACATATGCACGTGTATAGAAATAAATAATATATAATAAATAATAAAGCATGTGCATCTGCATTTGCATGTGACGATAATAATAATAATAATAATAACAATAATGATAATTATAATAATGATAATAATAATAATGATAGTGATAATTATGATAATAATATCATCTATTATAATAGAATGACACACGTCCTAACAAACCCTTACAAAACCTAAAAACCCCTAACAACCACTAATGACCCCTAAGAACCACTAATAAACCCAAATAAAACCCAAAACCCACTATTAAACCCTAAAACCCTAATAAACACTAATAAATCATAATAACCTATAATAAACCATAAAAACCATATTATACTCTAATAAACGCTACACAAGACGTAAAACCCCTAATATACAATAAAAATTACTATTAAACTATAATAAATCCTAATAATCACTAAAAACCCTAACAAACCCGACAAAACACTAAAGAACTAGCTAAATAATATCCTACAAAACCCTACAACCTTCTAATAATCACTAACAAAACCTAATAATCCCATAATAAATTGAAAAAACCCTAACAACCACAAATAAAGCGTAACAAATCCTAAAAACACCAAATAAATTGTAACAAACAGAAACAATCCTTAACAGACCCCTAATAAACCTAAATAAACCCTAATAAATTTTAATAAACCCAAATACATGTTAATAAACCCTAATAAATAAAATAAACCCTAAGAAACCCTAATAAATCCTAAATAACCCTAATATAGGTTGATAAACCCTAGAAAAAGCTATTAATGCCTACAAAAGCCCAATAAAACCCTAATATAAAATAAAAAATGCTAATAAACTGTATCAAATCCTAAAGAACACTAATAAACCATAAAGAGCCCTAATAAAACCTAAAATACCATAATAAACTCTAAAGAACACTAAAAACCCCTAAAGAACCCAAAACATGCTAAAACACATTACATAAACACTAAACACCACTACAATACCCAAACAAACCCTAAAACACACTTTAAAACCCCAACAACCCCTATTAAACCTAAAAAAACAAAAAAAACCCTTAAAAAACCCAAAAAACCATTGAAAACCCATCAAATACCATAAAAACCATAAACACCCGTTAACAAACATTAAACCCCCTAAAAACCACTACAAACCATAAACAACCATTATAACCCTAAAAAAGGAAACAAATAGATACATAAACCCAAAAAATGTTACATAAACACTAAAATGCAACATAAACCCAAAAAACAAAACATAAACACAAAAAATGCAACATAAACTCAAAAATTACTACATAAACCCAAAAAACACTGCATAAACCCTAGAACCGTAACATAAACCCTAAATAACGCACGATAAATATTAAAAATGCTACATAAAACCTAAAAACACAACATAAACCCAAAAAACACTACAAGAATGCTAAAAACGTTACATAAACACAAAAAAATTCAATATAAACGCTACATAACCCCTAAAAACGCTACATAAAACCTGAAAATGCAACATAAACCCTAAAAAATTCTACATAAAACCTCAACCCTAAACACGCTACATAAACCCTAAAAACATTACATAAACCCTAAAAAATGCTACATAAAACCTAAAACCACTAACTAAACCCTAAAAGCACTGCATAAACACTAAAAATGCTACATAAACTCAAACAACACTACACATACACTAAAAAATGCTACAAAAACCCTAAAGAGGCTTCAAAACCCAAAAAACCTTCTAGAAAATCCCTAAAAACCTCAAACGAAACACAAATAAACCCTAAAGAAACCTAAAAAACCATAAAAACCATAAAGAACCCCAAAGAACCACTAAAGCCACTAATAATGCTATATAAACCCTATCAATTGCTACAAAAACCTGAAAAATGCTTCAAAAACCACAAAATGCAACAAATCAATAAAAAACGCCAAAATAACCCTAACAAAGCATAAAAAATCCAAGAAAACCCATAAAACCCAAAAAAAATCATAAAACCCCCAAACAACTCAAACAAACTGTAACAAACCCGAAAAACCCTAACAAAACCTAAAAAACCCTAAAAACCACTAATAACCCCTAAGAACCACTAATAAACTGTAATAACCTATAAATCCCACTATTAAATCCTAAAAACCCTAATAAACACTAATACATCCTAATAACCTGTAATAAACCCTAACAAAATTTATTAGACCCTAATAAACACTACAAAATCCCTAAAACCCCAAATATACTACAAAACCCTAGTAAACCATAATAAACTCTAATAATCACTAAAAACCCTAACAAACCTGACAAAACGCTACAAAAAACTCAAAATAATAGCATAAAAAACCCTACAACCCACTAATAAATACAAAAAACCCCAACAACCCCAAAATAACTCATAATAAACCCTCATAATCCCAAATAAATCATAATAAATCCTAACAATGCCAAATAAATCATAACAAACTGAAACAAACCATAACAAACCCCTTATAAACCACATTAAACCCTAACAAATCATAATAAACCCTAATAAATCGTAATAAACCCAAATACACATTACTAAACCCTAATAAATAAAATAAACCATTATAAATCCTAAATAACCCAAAAAAGGTTGATAAACCATATAAAATGCTATTAATGCCTAAAAAATCCCAATAAAACCCTAATATACAATAAAAAACTCTAATAAACTGTAAAAAATCGTAAAGAACACTAATAAACCCTAAAAAACCCTAATAAACCGAAAAGAACCATATTAAACTCTAAAGAACACTAAAAAACCCTAAATAACCCAAAAATGCTAAAACACATTATATAAACCCTAAAAACTGCTACAAAACCCAAACAAACCCTAAAACACACTAAAAAACTGTTACAATCCCAATCAATCCCAAAAAACAAGAAAACCCATAAAACCCCCCAAAAACCACTAAAAAGCTATCAGATACCATAAAAACCCATAAAAACCCATTAAAACCCCTTAAAAACCCTAAAAAACACTACATCCATAAACAACCATTAAAACCCTAAAAAATGCTTCAAATAGATACATAAACCCTAATACCTTACTTAAACAATAAAAACACCTTATAATCCCTAATGAACCTCTAATAATCCCTAAAAACACCTTATAATCCCTAAAAACACCTTATAATCCCAAAAACCCCCTAAGAAACTCTACTCAACCCTAATAAAACCCCAAAAATACCTAATAAACCAATAATAAATGATAATAAAACATAATAAACCCTAAAAATACGTTAATAAAACCTAAACAACCGTAACCAACCGTAATAGACACTGATAAACACAAATAAACCATAATAAACCACAATAAACCCCTTAAATCCCTAATAAAGCATAAATAACGTCAAATAAACCCTACTCAACCCTAACAAACCTTAACACACCATAATAACCCCCAATAAAACCCTAAAAACCCTAATAAAGAAAAAAACGCTAGTATGCCTTAAAAAATCCCTAGAAACACTGATAAAATCAAATATAACCTAATAAACCCTAAAAATACTCCCAAACAATAAAAAAACGATCACAAACAATCAAAACACGCTATATTGCCTAAAAGGACCTAAAATCAATAATATAACCTAATAAAGACAAAAAACACTAATATACCTTAAAATCCCTAGAAACCCTAATAAACCATAATAAACTCTAATATAAACTAAGAAAACCTAAAAACGCTGACAAACAAAAACAAAAGAATCACAAACAATAAAACCACCCTATATTAATTAAAAAGACCTAACAAACACTAAAAAAACCTAATAAAACAAAAAAAACTAATAAGCCCCTAACAAACCCTAATAAACCCTAAAAATCCCTAATAAACCCTATTAAAAACTAATAAACCCTAATAAAACCATAATAAAACCCTAAAAATACCTTCCCAACCCTAATAAACCTTGACACACCATAATAAAACCTAATAAAATCCTAATAACCCCCACCAAACCCTAAAAAATGCTAACATACCATTAAAATCCCTAAAACCCTAACAAACCATAATAAATGTTAATATTACATAAAAATCCTAAAAAATGCTAGTAAACCCTAAAAATACTTCTAATATTAATATTATTATTAATGCATGTGCATGTGCATATGCATGTTCATGGTTTAAATAATAAATAACAACGCACGTTCATGTGCATATGCCTACGCATTTTCATGTGAATGATAATAAAAAATAAATAACAAATAATAACCCAAGTGAATTTCATGTGTGTGTGCATGTGAATTTGAATGATAATAAATAATAAATAATAGCACACATACAAGTGCAAGTGCATGTGCATGTGCATGTGCATGGTAATAAACAATAAATAATAACCAAGTCTACAATAATGTGCATTTGAATGTGAATGATAATCAATAATAAATAATAACACATGTGATAATAGAATATCGTACGTGCATTCCATGTGCACACTACTACAAAAATGGTCTTTATCAGAGCTAGAAAAGTGCACTAACAGTGCTTAAAAAAGCACTGTTAATCGAGGCGAGGATATAGGGGGTCCCTTCCCATGCATCCCCCCCACACGCGCGTACCTCCTTTCTTCCAACCAAACTCGAACCCGTGACCTCCCCCCTTGCGTGCATACACCTTTACCACTAAGCCATTTTTCCCCTATTTTATGATATATCTATTTATTTATATATATAGTCATATTTATTCATATATTAATATAGATTCATATTAATATAAATATATTTAGTTATATTAATATATATTTATAATATTAGTTTTAAATACATTTATAAAATATCATTTTTATGTTTCTTTATAAATAAATAAATCCATACATATATAGAACACACACACACTGACACGAACACACACATACACATATATATTTACGGATAAATACATATATATGTGTATTTGAAAAGACATAGAAAGTTAAAATGATTATAACCTCTAATCTTGAAGCCCGTTTCAACTTCAAAACTAGTCCAATCGAAAAAATGAAACAGTCTTCGATATGATATGTGGTACAGGCCTAACGGACATTCGGATCAAAAGTTATAGTGTTTTGAATGTTAAAAAATCAGGGTATCCCGACTAAAGCCAATAACAATGCTATATAAACCCTATCAATTGCTTCAAAACCTGAAAAATGCTTCAAAACCCAAAAAATTAAATAAATCCCAAAAAAATGCTAAAATAACCCTAACAAAGCATAAAAAACCGAACACATCCATAAAACCTAAAAGAACACATAAAACACCAAGCAAATAAAACAAACCGTACAAAACCATAAATACCGTAGTAAAACCTAACAAACCCTAAAACCCATTAATAACCCCTAAGAGCAGCTAATAATCCCTAATAACCCCAAAAACCCACTATTAACCCTAAAACCCCTATTAAACACTACTAAATGGCAATAACCTGTAACAAACCCTAAAAAACTCTATTAGACCCTAATAAATTATACAAAAGCCCAAAAACACCTAATATACAATAAAAACACTATTAAACCATAATAAACCCTAATAATCCCTAAAAACCCTAACAAACCTGACAAAATGCTACAAAAACCTCCAAATAATAGCCTAAAAAACCCTAAATCAAAAATAACCCTAGAAAGATTGATAAACCCTAGAAAAAGCTATTAATTCCTACAAAATCCCAATAAAACCCAAATATGTAATAAAAAACACTAATAAACTATAACAAATTCTAAAGAACACTAATAAACCCTAAAGCAGCCTAATAAACCTTAAAGAACCATAATAAACCCTAAATAACTATATTAACCTCTAAACAACACTAAATAGCCCTAAAGAACCTAAAAAAATGCTGAAACACATTATATAAACCATATAAACCGCTAAAATGCCCAAAAAAACCCTAAAACACAATAAAAACCCTAACAACCCCTATCAATCCCAAAAAAAACCTATAAACACATAAAAACCCCCAAAAACCATTAAAAATCCATCAGATACCATAAAAAACTATAAACACCCAGTAACAAACCTTAAAAACCCTTAAAAACACTACAAACCATAAACAACCATTAAAACCCTAAAAAAGGGTTCAGATGGATACATGAACCCTAAAAACGTTACATAAACCCTAAAAATGTGACAAAAACACTAAAAATGAAACATAAACCAAAAACCACAACATAAATCCAAAAAACGCTTCATCTACCCTAAAAGAAATACATAAATAATAAAATTGTATCATAAACCCTAAAAACACTACATAAACCCTAAAAAACGCAACATAAAAATTAAAAAATGCTACATAAATCCTCAAAACACAAAAAAACCCTAAAAACACTCCATGAACCCTAAAAATGTAACACAAACCCTAAAAAATGCAACATAAATGCTATATCACCCCTAAAAATGCAACATATTCCAAGAAAATGCAACATAAAGCCTAAAAAATGCTGCATAAAACCTAAACCCTAAACACAATACATAAACCCTAAAAAACATTACATAAACCTTAAAAATGATACATAAAATATAAAACAGATAACTAAACCCTAAAAACGCTGCATAAACACTAAAAATACTACATAAACTCTAACAACGCTACAAAAACCCTAAAAATGCTACAAAAATCTATATGGACGCTTTAAAACCCTAAAAAATATTAAACCCTAATATAACATATTATAAACAATTAAATACTAATAAACCCCTAATAAACTCCAATAATCCCTAAAAACACCTTATAATCCTTAAAATCCTATGAAACTCTACTCAACCCTAATAAACCCCCAAAAATACCTAATATACCCTAATAAATGATAATAAAACCTAATAAACCCTAAAACACATTATGAAAACCTAAACAACTCTAAACAACCCTAATAGACACTAATAAACACTAATAAACCCTAATAAACCCCAAACAAACCCTAAAAAGCCCTAATAAACCTTAAATGAAGCCAAATAACCATACTCAACCCTAACAAACCATTACACACCATAATTAACCCTAATAAAACCCTACAAAATCCTAATAAAGAAAAAAAATCTACTATACCTTAAAAAATCCCTAGAAACCCTGATAAACTCTAATATAACCTAATAAACTCTAAAAATGCTCGAAAATAATAAAAAAACAATCAAAAACAATAAAAACACACTATATTAACTAAAAAGTCCTAAAAACGCAAATATAACCTAACAAAGACAAAAACGCTAATATACCTTAAAATCAATAGAAACCCTAATAAACTAGAATAAATTCTAATATAACCAAAGAAACCCTAAAACGCTCAAAAACAAAAACAAAATTCTCACAAATAATAAAAACTAGCTATATTATCTAAAAATACCTAACAAACACTAATATAACCTAATTAAACAAAAAAACTAATAAACCCCTAACAAACCCTAATAAACCCTAAAAATCCCTACTAAACCCTAATAAAAATGAATAAACCTGATTAAACCCATAATAAAAACCTAAAAATACCTTCATAATAGTAATAAACCTTGACACACCATAACAAAACCTAATAAAACCCAACTAAACCCCAATAAACCGAAAATGAAAACAAACTATTAAAAAGCACTAGAAACCCTAATAAACCTTAATAAATTCAAATAAATGTTAATAAATCATTAAAAATTCTCACAAACACTAATAACACGCTAATAAGACCAAAAAATTCATAACAACCCCTCATATATATTAACAAAAACTAAAAAAACACTCATATACCCTAACAAAAACACTAACAAGCCCGAGTAAACCCTAAAAATCCCCAACAAACCCTAATAAACCATACTCAACCCTAATAAGCCCTAATAAAACCATAAAGATACAGACTCAACCGTAATAAAACCATAAAAATACCTACTCAACCCTAATAAACATTAACACACCATAATAAACCATAATAACCCCCATTAATCCCTAAAAACACAAATATACCATTAAAAGGCCCTAAAAACCCTAATAAATGCTAATAAAACCTAAAAAATGTTAAAAGTGTTAATAAAACCAAATAAACACTACTAATCACAAAAAACACTAATATACCCTCTTAAAAATTAATAAACCATAATGAACAATAATAATACCTAATAAATCCTAAACATACCCAAATATACCATAATATACCATAATATACCCTAATAAACCCAACTCAATCCAAATAAAACCCTAAAAATACCTAATAAACCCCAATAAACCTTGACACACCTTAATAAACCCTAATTAAATCCTAATTACCCCCACCAAACCCTAAAAAATGCTAATATACCATTCAGAACCCCTATAACCCTAACAAACCATAATAAATGTTAATAAAACCTGAAAATCCTGAAAATGATTGTAAACACTAGAAATACCTATAATAATAATAGTAGTAATAACACACGTGCATATGCATATGCATATGCATGGTTTAAATAATAAATCATAATGCCTGTGCGTGTGCATATGCATGCACATTTGCATGTGAATGATAATAAATAGTAAATTATAAATAATAACGCATGTGAATTGCATGTGTATGTTCATGTAAATATGAATGATAATAAATAATAAATAATAACGCACATCCAAGTGCATGTGCATGTGCATGTGCATGTGCATGGTAATAAACAATAAATAATAACAAAGTCCACAAGAATGCGTATTTTCATGTGAATGATAATAAATAATAAATAAAAACACATGTGATAATAGAATAATGCAAGTGCATTGAATTTTCATGTGCACGGTAATAAATAATATATAATAACACATGTGTATGTTCATTTACATGTAATGATAATTATAATGACGCATGCACGTGCATAGTGATAAATAATAAATAACAATGCACGTGCATGTGCATTTGTTTTTGATGATACAAACAACAACAACAACAATAACAAAAATAATATAATAATAACGCAAGTGCATTTCATGTGCACGTGCATAGTAGTAAATAATAAATAAATAATAGTAAATAAGAATGCACATGCATGTGCAAGTGCATCTACATTTGATAATAATATTAATAATACTAATTGTAATAATAATAATAATAACGCATGCACGTGCATGTTAATAAATAATAACTAACAACGCACGTGCATGTGGATTTGCATGTGATAATGATAATAATAATGATAATGATAATAACAACAACAACAACAACAAAAATAATAATAATAACTGCGATAATAAGAATAATAATAATAATAAAAGAATACTACAAGTGCATTGCATATGCACATGCATGGTAATAAATAATAAATAATAACGCGCATGCATCTGCATTTGCATGTGATGATAATAATAATAATAGTTGTAGTAGTAGTAGAGATAATAACAGTAGTACCAAAGCATGTGATAATAGAATATTTCATGTTCATTACGTGTGCACGTGCATGGTAATAAATAATAATGCATGTGCATTGCATTTCCAAGTGATGATGATGGCGATGATAATAATAATAATAATATTATTATTAATATAAATAATAACAATGCATGTGATAATAGAATAACGCACGTGCATTGAATGTGTGTGTTTATGTATTTGCATGTGCATTTTCATGTGATGATAATAATAATAACAACAACAACAACAACAACAACAACCACAATAACAATAATAACAATAAGAATAACATTGTATGTGATAATAAAATAACTTGTGTGCATTGCATGTGCACGTGCATGGTAATAAAAAATAAATAACAAAGAGCATGCTTGTGCATGTTCATGTGCATGAGATGATAATAATAGTAATAATAATAACATTAATAATAATAATAATAACAACAACAACGCATGTGATAACAGAATAACACACATGCATTGCACAAGTAGTGCATGATAATAAATAATAACTCATAGTGCACGTGGTGATAATAATAATAATAATAATAATAATAATAATAGCACAAGTGATAATAGAATAACACATATGTATTGAATGTTCGTGTGTATGGTAATAAATAATAACACATAGGAATTATCATTTTCATTTGATGACAATAAAAATAATAGTAATAATAACAATAACAATAAAAATTCATGTGATAATAAAATAATGTAGATGCATTGCGTGTGTGTGTGCATGGTAATAAAAAATAACGGACGATCATGTGCATTTTCATGTGATGATAATAATAATAATAGTAAAAATAGTAATAATAATAATAATAATAATAACAACTACAACAACATATGCACGTGCATGGAAATAAATAATATATAAGAAATAATAACGCATGTGCATCTTCATTTTCATGTGACGATAATAATAACAATAATAATAGTGATAACAATAATGATAATTATAATAATTATAATAATTATAATAATAATAATGATAGTGATAATAGTGATAATAATATCGTGTGTGATAATAGAATAACACACATCCTAAAACACCCTAACAAAACCAAACAAACCCTAACAACCACTAATAACTGCTAAGAACCAGTAATAAACCCCAATAACACTTGAAACCCACTATTAAACCCTAAAACCCTAATAAACACTAATAAATCATAATAACCTATAATAAAACAAAAAACCATATTAGACTCTAATAAATACTAGAGAAGCCGTTAAACCCCTAATATAAAAAAAATAATATTGAACCACAATAAATCCTAATAATAACTAAAAACCCTAATAAACCTGAAAAAACACTACAAAAACCCGCCAAATATTATCCTACAAAACCCTACATCAATCTAATATACCCTAACAAACCCTAATAACTCCATAATAAATCGAAAAAACCCTAACAACCCCAATTTAATCGTAACAAATCCTAACAATGCCTAATTAATCATAACAAACTGAAACAATCCATAACAAACCCCTAATAAACCGAAATAAACCCTAACAAATCATAAAAAACCCTAATAAATTGTAATGACCTCATATACACGTTAATAAACCCTAATAAATTAAATAAACCCTATGAAACCCTAATAAATCCTAAATAACCCTATGAAAGGTTGATAAACCCTAGAAAAAGCTATTTATGCCTACAAAAGATCAATAAAGCCCTAATATACAATAAAAAATGCTAATAAATAGTAACAAATCCTAAAAAACACTAATAAACCCTAATGAGCCCTAATAAACCCTAAAGGACCATAATAAAATCTAAAGAACCCTAAAAACCCCTAATGAACCCAAAACACGCTAAAACACATTAAATAAGCCCTAAAAACCGCTACAATACCCAAACAAACCCTAAAACAAACTTAAAAACCCTAACAACCCCTATTAATCCCGAAAAAACAAATGAATCCTTAAAACACCCAAAACACCATTGAAAACCCATCAAATACCATAAAATCCATAAACACCCGTTAACAACCCTTAAAACCCCTTAAAACCACTACAAACCATTAACAACCATTATAACCCTAAAAAAGGAAAAAAATTGATACATAAACCCAAAAAATGTTACGTAAACCCTAAAATGCAACATAAACCCGAAAAACAAAACATAAACCCAAAAAACACAACATAAACCCAAAAAATACTACATAAACCCAAAAAACACTGCATAAACCCTAGAACCGTAACATAAACCCTAAACAATGCAATGTAAACATTAAAAAGGCAGTATAAAACCTAAAAACACAACATAAACCCAAAAAACACTACATGAACCCAAAAAATGTTACATAAACCCCAAAAAATGCAACATAAACGCTACATAACCCCTAAAACACTACATTAACCCATAAAATGAAACATAAACCATAAAAATGCTACATAAAACTTAAACCCTATACACGCTACATAAACCCAAAAAACATTACATAAACCCTAAAAAAGCTACATAAAACCTAAAACCACTAACTAAACCCTAAAAGCGCTTCATAAACACTAAAAATGCTACATAAACTCAGAAAACACTACACAAACAGTAAAAAATGCTACAAAACCCCTAAAGAGGCTTCAAAACACTAAAAACCTTCTAGTAAAACCCTAAAAACCTCAAATGAAACCCAAATACACCCTAAAGAACCCTAAAAACCCCTAAAATCCCTAAATAACCCTAAAGAACCACTAAATCCACAAACAATGCTACATAAACCGAATCAATTGATACGAAAACCTGAAAATGTTTCAAAACCCACAAAACATATCAAAACCCTAAAAACGCTAAAATAAACCTAACAAAGCATAAAAAATCCCAACACACCCATAAAACCCAAAAAATGCATTAAACCCCAAACAACCAAAACAAATCTTAACAAACCCTAAAACCCTAATAAAACTTAAAGAACCCTAACAACAACTAATAACCCCAAATAATAACTAATAAACCCTAATAACCCATAAATCCCACTATTACACCCTAAAAATGCTAATAAACACTAATAAATCATAATAACCTGTAATAAACCCTAACAAACTCTATTAGACCCTAATGAACACTACAAAAGCCCTAAAACCCCTAATATACTATAAAAACCCTATTAATCCATAATAAAAACTAATAATCACTAAACACTCTAACAAACCCGAAAAAACGCAACAAAAATCTCCAAATAATAGTATACAAAACCCTACAACCCACTAATAAACTATAGAAAAATGATAATAACCCCAAAATAAATCGTAACAAACTCTGACAATCCAAAATAATTTGTAACAAATCCTAACAATGCCAAATAAATCATAACAAACTGAAACAAACCATAACAAACCCCTAATAAAACCCAATAAACCCTAACAAATCATAATAAACCCTTATAAATAGTAATAAACCCAAATACACATTACTAAACCCTAATAAATAAATTAAACCCTAATAAATCCAAAATAACCCTAAGAAAGGTTGATAAACCATAGAAAATGCTATTAATGCCTACGAAATCCCAATAAAACCCCAATATACAATAAAAAACTCTAATAAGCTGTAACAAATCGTAAAGAACACTAATAAACACTAAAGAACCCTAATAAACCCAAAAGAACCATATTAAACTCTAAATAACACTAAAAGGCCCTAAACAACCCAAAAAATGCTAAAACATATTCTAAAAACCCTAAAAACTCCTACAAAACCCAAACAAACCCTAAAACACACTAAAAAACCGTAACAATCCCTATCAATCCCAAAAAAAACATGTAAACCCATAAAACTCCCAAAACCATTAAAAAGAAATCAGATACCATAAAAACCCATAAACACCCATTAACAACCCTTAAAAACCCTAAAAAAACTACAAACCATAAACAACCATTAAAACACTAAAAAGGCTTCAAATAGATACATAAACCCTAATACGTTACATAAACCCTAAAAAATATAACAAAAACCCTAGAAATGCAACGTAAACCCAAAAAATGAAACATAAACTGAAAAAATGCTATATGAACACTAAAATCACTACATAAACCCCAGAACTGTAACATAAACCCTAAAAAATGCAACATTAACCCTAAAAAACACAACATAAACATTAAAAAACACTACATAAAAACTTAAAACACAATATAACCCTAAAAAGACTACATGAACCCTAAAAATGTTAGATACACACTAAAAAATGCAACATAAATGCTACATCACACCTAAAAATGCTACATAAACCAAGAAAATGCAACATAAAACCTAAAAAATGCTACATAAAAACTAAACCCTAAAAACGTTACATAAACCCAAAAAATGATACATAAAACCTAAAACCGCTAACTAAACCCTAAAAATGCTACATAAACACTAAAAATGCTAAATAAACTCTAACAACGCAACACGGACCCTAAAAAATGCTACAAAAACCCTAAAGACGCTTCAAAACCCTCAAAAATATTAAACCCTAATATACCATAATATAAAAAATTAAACCCTAATAAACCCCTAATGAACTCTAATAATCCCTAAAAACACCTTATAATCCCAAAAAACCCCTAATAAACTCTACGCAATCCTAATAAAACCCCAACAATACCTAATAAACCCATAATAAATTATAATAAAACATAATAAACCCTAAAAACACGTTAAGAAAACCAAAACAACTGTAACCAACCCTAATAGACACTGATAAACACTAATAAACCCTAATAAACCACAAAAATACCCTAAAAGCCCTAATAAACCATAAATAACGTCAAATAAACCCTACTCAACCCTAACAAACCTTAACACACCATAATAACCACCAATAAAACCCTACAAAACCCTAACAAAGAAAAAAAACACTAGTATACTTTAAAAAATCCATAGAAACCCTGATTAACTTTAATATAACCTAATAAACCCTAAAAAACACTCCCAAACATTAAAAAAATGATCAAAAACAATCAAAACATACTATATTACCAAAAAGACCTAAAAACAATAATATAACCTAATAAAGACAAAAAAACACTACTATACCTTAAAAATCCCTAGAAACCCTAATAAACCATAATAAACTCTAATATAAACTAAAAAACCCTAAAAACGCTCACAAAAAAAACAAAAGGCTCACAAAAAATAAAAACATGATATATTATTTAAAAAGACCTAACAAACACTAAAATAACCTAATAAAAAAACTAATAAACCCCTAACAAACCCTAATAAACCCTAAAAATCCCTAAGAAACCCTAATAAAAACTAAAAAACCAAAATAAAAACATAATAAAACCCTAAAGATAACTTCTCAACCCTAATAAACCTTGACACACCATAATAAAACCTAATAAAATCCTAAAAACCCCCCACCAAACCCTAAAAACGCTAAATTACCATTAAAAACCCTAAAACCCTAACAAACCATTATAAATGTTAATATCACCTAAAAATCCTAAAAAATGCTAGTAAACCCTAAAAATACCTTGAATAATAATATTATTATTAATTCACGTGCATGTGCATGTGCATATGCATGTGCATGGTTTAAATAATAAATAATAACGCACGTTCATGTGCATATGCCTGTGAATTTTCATGTGAATGATAATAAATAATAAATAAAAAATAATAACGCATGTGAATTTTATGTGTGTGTGCATGTGCATTTGAATGATAATAAATAATAAATAATACCACACATACAAGTGCAAGTGCATTTTCATGTGAATGTGCATGGTAATAAACAATAAATAATACCCAAGTCCACATGAATGTGCATTTGAATGTGAATGATAATAAATAATAAATAATAGCACATGTGATAATAGAATAATGCACGTGAATTGCGTGTGCACACTACTACAAAAAACGGTCTTTATCAGTGGTAGAAAAGTGCATTAAAAGCGCTAAAAAACTGTTAATCGAGGCGAGGATATAGGGGGTCCATTTTATTAGTGCTTAGAAAATCGCTGATAAATGCACCTTTAATCAGTGCTTCTAAAAAGCGCTGATAAAAGTAAAAAAAATATAAATAAAAATAAAAAATATTTCTATAATATGGGGGTGGGGGGGATTTTAACAGCACTTGACCCCCCCCCCTTTATCAGCACTAGGTGGACCCCCCTCAATCTCTCCAGCACGATGCCCTTCCCGCGCATCCCCCACACGCGCGTACCTCCTTGCTTCCACCCGTACTCGAACCCGTGACCTCCCCCCTTGCATGCCTTCACCTTTACCACTAATCCATTTCGTTTTTTTCTCTATTTAATGAAATATCTATTTATTTATATATATATATATATAGTTATATTTATTCATATATTAATATAGATTCATATTAATATAAATATATTTAGTTATATTAATACATATATTTTTATTCATATTTTAGTATATATATATTCATTCTTATATTAATATTTATTTATATTAATATATTTTTTATCCGTATATATATTTTTATATTAATATATATTTATAAGATTAGTTTTAAATACATTTATAAAATATTGTTTTTATCTGTGTTTATAAATAAATAAATACATACATATATACAACACACACACACTGACACACACAGACACACACACAGACACATATATATTTACGGATAAATACATATATACGTGTATTTGAAAAGACATAAAAAGTTAAAATGACCATAACATCTAATCTTGAAGCCCGTTTCAACTCCCCAACCAGTCCAATCAAAAAAATATAACAGTCTTCGATATGATATGTGGTACAGGACTAACAGACATCTGGATTAGAAGTTATACTTGTTTCAATGTTAAAGAATCGGGGTACCCGACTAAAGCCACTAACAACGCTACAAAAACCCTATCAATTGCTTCAAAACCCCAAAAAATGCTTCAAAACACACAAAACGAAACAAAACCCAAAAATTTCTAAAATAACCCTAACAAAGCATAAAAAATCCGAACACACCCATAAATCCCAAAAAATGCATAAAACCCCAAACAAATCAAACATACCGTACCAAACCCTAAATACCTTAACAAAACCTAACAAACCATAAAAACCACTAATAACCCCTAAGAACCACTAACAATCACTAATAACCCCAAAAACCCACTATTAAATCCTAAAAACCCTAATAAACACTAATAAATTGTAATAACCAGCAGTAAACTCTAACAAACTCTATTAGACCCTAATAAATTATACAAAAGCCTTAAAACCCGTACAATACAATAAAATCCCTATTAAACCATAATAAACCCTAATAATCACCAAAAACCGTACCAAACCCGACAAAACACTATAAAAACCTCCAAATAATAGCCTAAAAACCCTAAAACCCACTAATAAACCCTAAAAAACCCTAATAACCCCAAAATAAATCATAACACACCCTAATAACCCCAAATAAATCGTAACAAATCCTAACAACACCAAATAAATCATAACAAACTGAAACAAACTATATCAAACCCCTAATAAATCACAATAAACGCTAACAAAAGCATAATAAACCCTAATAAATCTTAATAAACCCAAATACACATTACTAAACCTTAATAAATAAAATAAACCCTAATAATTCCTAAATAACCCTAGAAAAGGTTGATAAAGCCTAGAAAAATCTGTTACTTCCTACAAAAGCCCAATAAAACCCTAATATGTAATAAAAACACTAATAAACTGTAACAAATCCTAAAAAACACTAATAAACCCTAAATAACCCTAATAAACCCTAAAGAACCATATTAATCTCTAAAGAACACTAAACAACCCTAAAGAACCAAAAAATGCTAAAAAAGATTATATACACCCTAAAAACCGCTACAATGCCCAAACCAACCCTATAAATCCCAAAAAAACCTATAAACACATAAAACCCCCAAAACCATTAAAAATTCACCAGATACCATAAAAAACTATAAACACCCGTTAACAAACCTAAAAAACCCTAAAGAACACTACAAACCATAAACAACCATTAAAACCCAAAAAAATGGTTCAAATACATACATAAACCCAAAAAACGTTACATAAACCCTAAAAATGGAACCAAATCCCAAAAAATGCAACATAAACCAAAAACCACAACATAAACCCAAAAAACACTACATCAACCCTAAAAGCACTACATAAACCCTAGAACTGTAACATAAACCCTAAAAAACACAACATAAACCCTAAAAAATGCAACATAAACAGTAAAAAATGCTACATAAAACCTCAAAACACAATATAAACCCTAAAAACGTCACACAAACCCTAAAATTTGCATCATAAATGCTACATCATCCCTAAAAACACAACATATTCCCAGAAAACTCAACATAAACCCTAAAAAATGCTACATAGAACCTAAACCCTAAACACTCTAGATAAACCCAAAAAACATTACATAAACCCTAAAAATGATACATAAAATCTAAAAATGATAACTAAACCCTAAAAACGCTACATTCACACTAAAAATACGACATAAATTCAAACAATGCTAAAAACCCCTAAAAAATGCTACAAAAACCCTAAAGACCAATTAAAACCCTCAAAAATATTAAACCCTAATATAACATAATATAAAAAATTAACACTAATAAACCACTAATAAATGAAAATAATCCCTAAAAACACGTTATAATCCTTAAAATCCTAAGAAACTCTACTAAACCCTAATAGACACCCAAAAATACCTAATAAACCCTAATAAATGATAATAAAACCTAATAAACACTAAAAACACTTTAAGAAAACCTAAACAACCCTAAACAACCCTAATAGACACTAATAAACACTAATAAACCCTAAAAAACCCCCCAAAACCCTAAAAAGACCTAATTAACCATAAATGAAGCCAAATAACCCTACTCAACCCTAATAACCCTTAACACACCATAATTACCCCTAATAAAACCCTACAAAATCTTAATAAACAATAAAAATCTAGTAAACCTTAAAAATCTCTAGAAACCCATATAAACTCTAATATAACCTAATAAACACTAAAAACGCACAGAAATAATAAAAAAACAACTACAAACAATAAAAAATTGCTATATTACGTAAAATGGCCTAAAAACTGATATAACCTAATAAAGACAAAAACACTAATATACCATAAAACCAATAGAAACCCTAATAAACCATAATAAACTCTAGTATAACCAAAGAAACCCAAAAACGCTCACAAACAAAAGAAAAATACTCACAAATAATAAAAACAAGATATATATTCTAAAAATACCTAACAAACACTAATATACCCTAATAAAACAAAAAAAAACTAATAAACCCCTAACAAACCCTAATAAACCTTAACAATCCCTAATAAACCCTAATAAAAACGAATAAACCCTATTAAAACCATAATAAAACCCTAAAAATAACTTCTCAACAGTAATAAACCTTCACACACCATAACAAAACCTAATAAAACCCAACTAAAATCCAATAAACGAAAAAACGCAAACAATCCATTAAAAATCCCTAAAAACCCCAATAAACCCTAATAAATTCAAATAAAAGCTAATAAATCATTAAAAATGCCCACAAACGCCAATAAAACGCTAATAAAACCTAAAAAGTCAGAACAACCCCTCATATATATTAACAAAAACTAAAAAACACTCATATACCCTAACAAAAACACTAACAAATCCTAGTAAACCCTAAAAATCCCTAACAAACCCTAATTAACCATACTCAACCCTAATAAACTCTTATAAAACCTTAAAGATACCAACTCAACCATAATAAAACCCTAAATATGAATACTCAACCTTAATGAACATTAACACACCATAATAAACCATAATAAACCCCATAAAACCGTAAAAAAGACTGATATACAATTAAAAGGACCTAAAACCCATAATAATTGCTAATAAAACCTAACAAAGCTTAAAAGACCTAATAAACCTGAATAAAAACTACTAATCACTAAAAAACCCTAATATACCCTCTTAAAAATTAATAAACCATAATGAACCATAATAAACCCTAATAAATCCAAAACATTCCCAAATATACCATAATATACCATAATATACCGTAGTAAACCCAACTCAATCCAAATAAAACCATAAAAATACCTAATAAATCCCAATAAACTGTGATAGACCTTAATAAACCCTAATTAAATCCTAATAACCCCCACCAAACCCTAGAAAATCCTAATATACCATTTAAAACCCATATAACCCTAACAAACCATAATAAATGTTAATAACACCTAAAATTCCAAAAAATGATAGTAAACCCTAGAAATACCTCTAATAATAATAGAAGTAATAACGCATGTGCATATGCATTTGCATATGCATGGTTTAAATAATAAATCATAATGGACGTGTGTGTGCATATTCATGAACATTTTCATGTGAATGATAGTAAATAGTAAATTATAAATCATAACGCATGTGAATTGCATGTGTATGTGCATGTGCATGTGAATGATAATAAATAATAAATAATAACGCACATCCAAGTGCATGTGCATGCGCCTGCTCATGGTAATAAACAATAAATAATAACAAAGTCCACAAGAATGTGTATTTGCATGTGAATGATAATAAATAATAAATAAAAACACAAGTGATAATAGAATAACTCAAGTGCATTGAATTATAATGTGCATGTTAATAAATAATATATAATAACACACGTGTATGTTCATTTACATGTAATGATAATGATAATGGTGCATGCTCGTGCATGGTGATAAATAATAAATAACAATACACGTGCATTGTATTTGTATTTGATGATACAAACAACAACAACAACAACAAAAACAAAAACAACAACAACGATATAATAATAACGCAAGTGCATTGCATGTACATTGCATAATAGTAAATAATAAATAAATAATAGTAAATAAAAACGCAAATTCATGTGCATGTGAATTTACATTTGATGATAATATTAATAATACTAATTGTAATAATAATAATAATAATAATGCATGCACGTGTATGGTAATAAATAATAAATAACAACGCACAAGCATGTGGATTTTCATGTGATAATCATAATAATAAGGATAATGATAATAATAATAACAACAACAACAACGCAAATGCATGTGCATGTGCCTTTACATTTGATAATAATATTCTTAACACTAATTGTAATAATAATAATAATAATAATAATAATGCATGCACTTTCATGGAAAAAATAATATATAACAACGCACAAGCATATGGATTTTCATGTGCTAATGATAATAATAATGATAATGATAACAACAACAACAACAACAGCAACAATAATAATAATAATAACTATGATAATAAGAATAATAATAATAATAAAAGAATAATACAAGTGCATTGTATATGCACATTCCTGTTAATAAATAATAAATAATAACTCATGTGCAACTGCATTTGGATGTGATGATAATAATAATAATAGCATTAGTAGTAGTAGAGATAATAATAGTAGTACCCAAGCTTATGATAATAGAATATTTCATGTTCATTACGTGTGCACGTGCATGGTAATAAATAATAACACGCAAGCATTGCATTTTCACGTGATGATGATGATGATGATGATAATAATAATAATAATATTAATATTTGTAGAGACCCGTAGCCTAACGTACATGGACATTACATTACTTTTGCGGAATACTTAGTACATAACAAAAACACACACACAAGGATCGTAATAGTTTAGTGTCTTTGGAAACTCGGAGTATAATCTTCTAATCGTGGGGAAAGATCTTCAACATCTCCCATAAAGATCTTCCTTTTTATTTTACCTAAAACCTTTCTTTATATCCTGGGGAAAAGAAAACATAAAAGGGTGAGCTCAAATGCTCAGTAAGGGTAAACAAAGGAAATATCAATCACATAATTTTCATAAGAACATAACATTTTTGGAAATCTTAACCTGCAAAAGAGAGCATAATTTCATAACATGGGATAAATCATAGTAGTGAAAATGAAACCATAACTTAAAACATTACTCATTGTGGCATACACACATAATCATAGAGAATCATTTCTTGTTAGTCAAGACTCATTGCCAAGACTATCTTAGTGGACAAAGTCCCTTTCTGAATCGAGTAATCCTCGTTTCAGTCCTGTTTCACTGAACCGGTATAACCTACCATTCCAGCCATGTCTATCTCATGAGATATGAAATCTTTACCCAATGCATTGGAGGGAGATATAGGTCCCACCCATCTCATAATGAAACCATTCTTATGTGTGCCACAAAATCATAAATCATACATCATTGCATAACCCATGTAATAAAAATGGGATTCTTAAACAACATGACATCATAAAACCATTCATATAAGATAAAGGAATTCATAAACATAATTCCATAACAACATAGTCAAATCAATGTAAAAATATGGATAGAAACAGAACCCTTTATTATCTTAGATGGAAAATAATTTTGATAAAACACTTGAAATGAATTCTTGAGGAAAATATCCTTTCTTCTTCAAAATCAATTTCTTTTCACAAAACATCATACAATTTTAAAAGAAAGAGATTTTATTAAAAATAGTCATGAAATATTTTGGAGGAAGGTTCATGAAAATAAGGCTTTATAAAAACCGTAAAAATCCGTTCGTGCCGTATAAGTTAAAAAAAACATTCTTCGTACTTTTGTCGGAAAGTCAAAAAGTACCTCGTACGACAAAAGATTCCTTTCATACATATTACTAAAAACTCACCGAAGGGTAAAAATGGATTTAAACAATTGTAGGTGGATGGAAATAATATTACATTTTGATGAAACATGGATGTGGATGATAAAATACACCCCAGTAAACAATCTCGGATAAAAATGAGATTGTGATATTTCCCTTACCTTAGGTCCAATTTGCTTCGTATGTGTCCGAACCTCCTGTATAATGATTTAAATAATGTCATTGACTTATTACAGAATCATATTCATTGTTATGATATCATATATGGTTCACTTATGACATTATATTACCCGTTCTTTTGTAAATTCCATGTTAAAGAAGCGTTTTGGGTAAAATCGTTTCATTTATCGTAGGTGTTTTGACTTGTTGTTCTTGACATCATTATTACTTATATCATGATTTACTTACTTCCAGAATATAAAATATGATTTATATATCATATATATTCAGTATATATATATATATATAATAGGTAGATAAATAAAATGAAAAACACCGTTCATGGAGACGGTAGTCCGTACGTACGCATGAACGCTGTTTTCCTTTCCTTATTGTCTTGAAATGGAAGTAAGTAGATGACATACATATGTATATATATACATAAATCCAGTAGCTTTATAATGTCATATATTTCATTATTATTTCTTATATATACATTATAATCATTCTTAAATGGTTAACATGTAGAATGAATCTCATCGCGTCGTGGAGACGGTATTCCGTACGTACGCACGCGCGGTGATTTCTTTTTCCGTAGGATGGATAGATGGTGAAATAGGGTTGTTTCATACTTATAATAACATATCAGTATATGAGTGATACTGATGTTATTACTTCATAATGAAACAACCTAATAAGAAGAAGTGGAAGAAGAAATAAAGATGAAAGAATTGGTAACGGTAATTACCTCTTCTTTGAAGTGCCTCTTTGAGACCTCCTCTTAGGGCACTAGAATTGGTCTTTGAGGAAGACCAGAACCTCTAGGATGTTTCTAGGGAAGTGGAGAAGGGATTTTGGCAGGGGTTGGCCGAGCTTTAGTGCTCAAATTGGTGTGAGGAGGAGGGGGAGGAGGTGTCCTTTTATAAGGGAGGAGAGGGGCACCTTAGGAATATCTCAAAATATTATTTTATATTAAAGTCAAAATCGGTTTATAATGGTTCCAAAGGGTCTTATTTCGAAGCTAAAGTGGGGATGGGTCGAAATACTATCAACCAATAGGATTTAGACAAGTTTAGGGTATTATTTTAACCTTATCAATTAGATTTAACTCTATGTTAAATAATTTAACTTTTACCGTGTCTTTTTGTTTTCTTTCACTATATGGTTAATAAACTTACTATAACATGCCAAACGAACCCCAAATTGTATATTATTAATACATATATCCTTATTTAAGTCATTTGGCCGAACCTTAGATTTTTAGGAATAAAATAACAATTAATAATATAATATTTGATTTAAAAACTATTTTGTGTCAATTTTGACACTATTTGATATATGATTTTTGTGAAAGTCATAACAGAATTATATGTTCGAAAAAAGTTGATTAAATAAACACTAATATATCATAGTAACCTAGAAAATTAGTGTAATTCATAAAAAGTCTTAAATTACATTTATTTTGGTATTTATATTATCAATTATGTCAATATTTCATTAATAAGATAATTACTACATCATCTTTGTGTCATAAATAAATTATATTATTTGATGTCTAAAAATTACAAATAAAATACCATCATGTAGGAAAGCTTTTTAGCTTTCTAATGAATATTTATAGTCGAATTTATCTTATGTATAACCCCATATTAAAAATGATTTACTTATTAAACTTTGATTTTAACTATTTTAACCCTTCTTTAAATAAATTAATAATAAATGTCCTAATCTAATCCAAGTGGGCCTAAATGGTCATATTTTATTCCTAAGTTTGTTTTTGGTCGAATTACACTTGTACAATAGAATTAGGACATGTGTTAGGGTAATATTAATATCATATTTACCCTTAGTTACCCTATTTACTATTAACCGTGGTAAAAAAAGTAAAAAGTTACTATTCACCAAAAAATTATTTTCATCTCATTGAACCACATTTTAGTCCTTGATATTAACCGTGTCTCTCGGATTTTTGAAATTCCATTCACAGAAGCGGTAAAATTAAGTTTTATGCAAAATTCAGTTTTTAACCTACCACTTAGTAGTTTCACTATTCATCAAAAATTGATGTTTTTCAGAACAATGCCAAAATTTCATCCCAAGCTATATTTCATATTCCGAATTCAAAAATGAAGTCTATTTTACCAAATTCATAACATAAAAGTTTCATTAATTAATTTTATAATTAAATCCCGCTGTTAAAACAAATAGCGTGTTTTTAAGAAACAATATATATCAAAAGATTGACACTTGTTTATGTCTAGTTTAAATGTGAAATTACATCCAATGACCAACTTTGTATTAAATTGTAAAAATATATTCTAAATACACTTTAAAACCACTCAAATTAATGATTTATCACTATTAATTATTTCGATTAAAAAAGTTGTTTTTAATTATAATTTAGTAATTTTCACTATTCATCAGAATATGAAAGTTATCCAAAAAGTACCAAAATTTCACCTTAGGCTAAATTCGATACTCCGAATCCAAAAATGAATTCCATTTTGAAAAATAAAATTTACAAAATTTCCAAAAAGTGGTTATTACTATTCATAACGGCTAGTTTTAATAATATTTTAATAGCATATCGTTGTTTCGTGAAACTCAGTATTGCGTACTACACACGCTATCGAGGAAGGTCGCGATTGCGTGTAACGGAAGGAAAGTCAAGGATGCGTATTGTGAAAGCTTCTTTTGTTGTAGCGTACAACACAAGACATTAATGAAATTAAAAAGAATATTTTTCATAAAATCTTGGGGCGTTACATTCTACCCCCCTTAAAATGAATTTCGCCCTCGAAATTCGTCGGGGTTATAAATGGTTTACTATTCAAAATTTTCTTTGATAGAAACCCACATCGTAAAAAGGAATACCAAAACATGGCTTTAAAAACTAAAGTATGAAATGTAACGATTACCCAAATATACTAATCACTGGGTTTCCACATAGGTGAAAATATGGATATGGAAGAAAAATCTAACCATCATGTTCTGATGGAGAGTGGTAGAGAACATGGCTATGGAAAAGCCAGTAATCACAAATCCATAGATTTGTGATGATATAAGGTACCATCTGATTCATCAGGTATAAGATCACTAGGACAACATTTTTTGGTTTCCAAGATCATTTCCCTAAAGTTAAAGAATTTGAATTAGAATAAATACTTACTTTATTTTGATACAATATCACTGTTGTTCGTGCCTTGAACAATTTCCACTTCATCTCTTAAATAAATGAAGTTGAATTTTTTATTCGTGAAGTGTTAGCAGATCATGTGATAGAATGACGGGTCATTCCATCTGTCTCAAAATGTTAGCAAAATTTATATACATAAGTCGATCTATAGTGGGATTAATCATATATGGTTCCTAAAATGGGCTTATACTTCATATATCATACTGCTTAATATAATAACACTAGTTTCTACTAAACAGGGACTTCATGTAGGTCAGTGGTAAGCGATAAAGGCCAGTCGCACTTCGGTTGTGGGTTTGATTCCTACAGCCTTGTCCGAAGTGATGGGATGTCGCCCGTCCTGCAGGTTGTCCTTTTTATAAAACTATATTACTATAACATCCCATCAATAATATCGAAAAAAAACTTCTATCCTTAAACAATACTAACTTATGTCCAACATAATCCATTCCAATCTTTAGGCTCATAATACTGCAGTCCATTCTCATAACATAGTGAAAACGATTACCAGAGATTTAATACCATCGTTGATCCCCATATATCATAAGATATATCTTGTTGGTCACATTCAAAACATTCAAAGGCCTTAATCATGTATTCTCTTGAATACCCATTGAACCTTAGTGAAAACATGAATGCAGTTAAAAGTCAACTCTTTCCACATACCAAAATCCTCAGAATTTTATATACTCAAACCATGATATCACTTAGTCCTTATATCAATCATGAGCTCATGCATACAATCAAACATCTCATTATCGTCTTATCCCTTCATTATGCGCATATCATCTACTTTCCAAAAATACCGGTACCATCCATCGCATACTTTCAAAACTTAAGGAAAGACAACAATGTAACAATACTTAGATGTCTCTTTATCCCATAGTACCATGAGATTACTTATACAACATTACACTTGATAAACATGTAATCATTCCACTACATTCTTAAACCATTCACCGAGCTTCAACAATTCTTTCATCTCACATATCATTTGTAGTCTCATCATCATCATCAACATAAATACTACCCATACGACCATACTGATTCTCTTCATGAGACTTTCCCTTAGGGCATTGGTTTTCATAATGCCCGTACATTCCACATTTAAAACACTTAACCATTTTTGATGTCGTAGCAATACCATTATCCTCATCCATGGTGTTAACCGACCCTTTTCCTTTGCACTTACTTGCTTTGTGTCCTTCTTTTCCACACCCAAAGCATCTTCCAGTTCCCTTGAAACATTCTCCTTGATGCCTCTTCCCACATGATTTACATAGGGGAAATTGAACTTTCTTTCCTCTATGATCATCATGGAACTCCATCTTTCTCTTATTAGTCGAGTCAGGAAACTTACCAAATTTTACTTTATTGATCATGTTGTGAGATTGCTGATTCGGCATAATAATGATGTTTGGACATCCAAATCCCATTTCATTTGGTTGCTCATGAAGAATATCATCATATCCTCCATTATTGTGAATCATCTTGTTTCCAGCCATTTTCTAAAACCCAAACATAATAGTGTTAGATGCAAAAATTGTAATAAAGGGGGAGTAACTTAAATATCTATCATCTTTGGTTTAATCTAATATCGTTACCATAGTTCTAGAACTATATCCTATACGTATACTTATCCATAGGGGCATCCCTAGACATACCTTAGAAATATCTCTAGGGATCTTACTAACGTTTTCGCGTCCTAGTTTCCAAAGGTTGACTAAACCTCCCTCTGATACCAACTGTAGAGACCCGTAGCCTAACGTACATGGACATTACATTACTTTTGCGGAATACTTAGTACATAACAAAAACACACACACAAGGATCGTAATAGTTTAGTGTCTTTGGAAACTCGGAGTATAATCTTCTAATCGTGGGGAAAGATCTTCAACATCTCCCATAAAGATCTTCCTTTTTATTTTACCTAAAACCTTTCTTTATATCCTGGGGAAAAGAAAACATAAAAGGGTGAGCTCAAATGCTCAGTAAGGGTAAACAAAGGAAATATCAATCACATAATTTTCATAAGAACATAACATTTTTGGAAATCTTAACCTGCAAAAGAGAGCATAATTTCATAACATGGGATAAATCATAGTAGTGAAAATGAAACCATAACTTAAAACATTACTCATTGTGGCATACACACATAATCATAGAGAATCATTTCTTGTTAGTCAAGACTCATTGCCAAGACTATCTTAGTGGACAAAGTCCCTTTCTGAATCGATTAATCCTCGTTTCAGTCCTGTTTCACTGAACCGGTATAACCTACCATTCCAGCCATGTCTATCTCATGAGATATGAAATCTTTACCCAATGCATTGGAGGGAGATATAGGTCCCACCCATCTCATAATGAAACCATTCTTATGTGTGCCACAAAATCATAAATCATACATCATTGCATAACCCATGTAATAAAAATGGGATTCTTAAACAACATGACATCATAAAACCATTCATATAAGATAAAGGAATTCATAAACATAATTCCATAATAACATAGTCAAATCAATGTAAAAATATGGATAGAAACAGAACCCTTTATTATCTTAGATGGAAAATAATTTTGATAAAACACTTGAAATGAATTCTTGAGGAAAATATCCTTTCTTCTTCAAAATCAATTTCTTTTCACAAAACATCATACAATTTTAAAAGAAAGAGATTTTATTAAAAATAGTCATGAAATATTTTGGAGGAAGGTTCATGAAAATAAGGCTTTATAAAAACCGTAAAAATCCGTTCGTGCCGTATAAGTTAAAAAAAAACATTCTTCGTACTTTTGTCGGAAAGTCAAAAAGTACCTCGTACGACAAAAGATTCCTTTCATACATATTACTAAAAACTCACCGAAGGGTAAAAATGGATTTAAACAATTGTAGGTGGATGGAAATAATATTACATTTTGATGAAACATGGATGTGGATGATAAAATACACCCCAGTAAACAATCTCGGATAAAAATGATATTGTGATATTTCCCTTACCTTAGGTCCAATTTGCTTCGTATGTGTCCGAACCTCCTGTATAATGATTTAAATAATGTCATTGACTTATTACAGAATCATATTCATTGTTATGATATCATATATGGTTCACTTATGACATTATATTACCCGTTCTTTTGTAAATTCCATGTTAAAGAAGCGTTTTGGGTAAAATCGTTTCATTTATCGTAGGTGTTTTGACTTGTTGTTCTTGACATCATTATTACTTATATCATGATTTACTTACTTCCAGAATATAAAATATGATTTATATATCATATATATTCAGTATATATATATATATAATAGGTAGATAAATAAAATGAAAAACACCGTTCATGGAGACGGTAGTCCGTACGTACGCATGAACGCTGTTTTCCTTTCCTTATTGTCTTGAAATGGAAGTAAGTAGATGACATACATATGTATATATATACATAAATCCAGTAGCTTTATAATGTCATATATTTCATTATTATTTCTTATATATACATTATAATCATTCTTAAATGGTTAACATGTAGAATAAATCTCATCGCGTCGTGGAGACGGTATTCCGTACGTACGCACGCGCGGTGATTTATTTTTCCGTAGGATGGATAGATGGTGAAATAGGGTTGTTTCATACTTATAATAACATATCAGTATATGAGTGATACTGATGTTATTACTTCATAATGAAACAACCTAAGAAGAAGAAGTGGAAGAAGAAATAAAGATGAAAGAATTGGTAACGGTAATTACCTCTTCTTTGAAGTGCCTCTTTGAGACCTCCTCTTAGGGCACTAGAATTGGTCTTTGAGGAAGACCAGAACCTCTAGGATGTTGCTAGGGAAGTGGAGAAGGGATTTTGGCAGGGGTTGGCCGAGCTTGAGTGCTCAAATTGGTGTGAGGAGGAGGGGGAGGAGGTGTCCTTTTATAAGGGAGGAGAGGGGCACCTTAGGAATATCTCAAAATATTATTTTATATTAAAGTCAAAATCGGTTTATAATGGTTCCAAAGGGTCTTATTTCGAAGATAAAGTGGGGATGGGTCGAAATCCTATCAACCAATAGGATTTAGACAAGTTTAGGGTATTATTTTAACCTTATCAATTAGATTTAACTCTATGTTAAATAATTTAACTTTTACCGTGTCTTTTTGTTTTCTTTCACTATATGGTTAATAAACTTACTATAACATGCCAAACGAACCCCAAATTGTATATTATTAATACATATATCCTTATTTAAGTCATTTGGCCGAACCTTAGATTTTTAGGAATAAAATAACAATTAATAATATAATATTTGATTTAAAAACTATTTTGTGTCAATTTTGACACTATTTGATATATGATTTTTGTGAAAGTCGTAACAGAATTATATGTTCGAACAAAGTTGATTAAATCAACACTAATATATCATAGTAACCTAGAAAATTAGTGTAATTCATAAAAAGTCTTAAATTACATTTATTTTGGTATTTATATTATCAATTATGTCAATATTTCATTAATAAGATAATTACTACATCATCTTTGTGTCATAAATAAATTATATTATTTGATGTCTAAAAATTACAAATAAAATACCATCATGTAGGAAAGATTTTTAGCTTTCTAATGAATATTTATAGTCGAATTTATCTTATGTATAACCCCATATTAAAAATGATTTACTTATTAAACTTTGATTTTAACTATTTTAACCCTTCTTTAAATAAATTAATAATAAATGTCCTAATCTAATCCAAGTGGGCCTAAATGGTCATATTTTATTCCTAAGTTTGTTTTTGGTCGAATTACACTTGTACAATAGAATTAGGACATGTGTTAGGGTAATATTAATATCATATTTACCCTTAGTTACCCTATTTACTATTAACCGTGGTAAAAAAAGTAAAAAGTTACTATTCACCAAAAAATTATTTTCATCTCATTGAACCACATTTTAGTCCTTGATATTAACCGTGTCTCTCTGATTTTTGAAATTCCATTCACAGAAGCGGTAAAATTAAGTTTTATGCAAAATTCAGTTTTTAACCTACCACTTAGTAGTTTCACTATTCATCAAAAATTGATGTTTTTCAGAACAATGCCAAAATTTCATCCCAAGCTATATTTCATATTCCGAATTCAAAAATGAAGTCTATTTTACCAAATTCATAACATAAAAGTTGCATTAATTAATTTTATAATTAAATCCCGCTGTTAAAACAAATAGCGTGTTTTTAAGAAACAATATATATCAAAAGATTGACACTTGTTTATGTCTAGTTTAAATGTGAAATTACATCCAATGACCAACTTTGTATTAAATTGTAAAAATATATTCTAAATACACTTTAAAACCACTCAAATTAATGATTTATCACTATTAATTATTTCGATTAAAAAAGTTGTTTTTAATTATAATTTAGTAATTTTCACTATTCATCAGAATATGAAAGTTATCCAAAAAGTACCAAAATTTCACCTTAGGCTAAATTCGATACTCCGAATCCAAAAATGAATTCCATTTTGAAAAATAAAATTTACAAAATTTCCAAAAAGTGGTTATTACTATTCATAACGGCTAGTTTTAATAATATTTTAATAGCATATCGTTGTTTCGTGAAACTCAGTATTGCGTACTACACACGCTATCGAGGAAGGTCGCGATTGCGTGTAACGGAAGGAAAGTCAAGGATGCGTATTGTGAAAGCTTCTTTTGTTGTAGCGTACAACACAAGACATTAATGAAATTAAAAAGAATATTTTTCATAAAATCTTGGGGCGTTACAATATTAATTATAACGACGCATGTGATAATAGAATAACGCAGGTGCATTGAATGTGTGTGTTTAGGTATTTGCATGTGCATTTTCATTTGATGATAATAACAATAATAACAAAAATAACAAAAACAACAATAGCAACCACAATAACAATAATAACAATAAGAATAACAACATATGTGATAATAAAATAACGTATAGGCATTGCATGTGCAGGTGCATGGTAATAAAAAATAAAAAATAATGCACGTGCTTGTGCATGTGAATGTGCATGAGATGATAATAATAGTAATAATAATAATAGTAATAATAATAATAATAATAACAATGCATGTGATAATAGAATAACACACATGCATTGAACGTGTAGTGCATGATAATAAATAATAACTCATAGCGCACGTGATAATAATAATAATAATAATAATAATAATAATAATAGCTCATGTGATAAAAGAATAACGCACATGTATTGAATGTGCGTGGGCATGGTAATAAATAATAATGCACATGCGTTTTCATTTTCATTTGATGATAATAACAATAATAGTAATAATAACAATAACAATAAAAATGCATGTGATAATAGAATAATGTAGGTGCATTGCGTGTGCGTGTGCATGGTAATAAATAATAACATATGAGAATGTGCATTTTCATGTGATGATAATAATAATAATAATAATTGTAATGATAACAATAATAACAACAACAACAACATATGCACGTGTATATAAATAAATAATATATAATAAATAATAAAGCATGTGCATCTGCATTTTCAAGTGATGATAATAATAATAATAATAATAGTAATAGTAATAACAATAATGATAATTATAATAATGATAATAATAATAATGATAGTGATAATTATGATAATAATATCGTCTGTTATAATAGAATAACACACGTCCTAACAAACCCTTACAAAACATGACAAACCCTAACTACCACTAATAACCCCTAAGAACCACTAATAAACCCAAATAACACCTGAAACCCACTATTAAACCCTAAAACCCTAATAAACACTAATAAATCATAATAACCTGTAATAAACCCTAAAAACCATATTAGACTCTAATAAATGCTACAGAAGACGTAAAACCCCAAATATACAATAAAAAATACTATTGAACCATAATAAATCCTAATAATCACTAAAAACCCTAACAAACCCGACAAAACACTACAAAACTAGCTAACTAATATCCTAAAAAACCCTACAACCGGCTAATAAACCCTAACAAACCCTAATAACCCCATAATAAATCGAAAAAACCCTAACAACCCCAAATGAATCATACAAATCCTAACAACACCAAATAAATCGTAACAAACTGAAACAATCCTTAACAAACCCCTAATAAACCTAAATAAACCCTAACAAATCATAATAAACCCTAATAAATTGTAATAAACCCAAATACATGTTAATAAACCCTAATAAATAAAATAAACCCTAAGAAACCCTAATAAATCCTAAATAACCTTAATATAGGTTGATAAACCCTAGAAAAAGCTATTAATGCCTACAAAAGCCCAATAAAACACTAATATACAATAAAAAAATGCTAATAAACTGTATCAAATCCTAAAGAGACCTAATAAACCCTAAAGGACCATAATAAACTCTAAAGAACACTAAAAATCCCTAAAGAACCCAAAACATGCTAAAACACATTACATGAACCCTAAACACTACTACAATACCCAAACAAACCCTAAAACACACTTTAAGACCCCAACAACCCCTATTAATCCTGAAAAAACCAAAAACCCTTAAAAACCCAAAAAACCATTGAAAACCCATCAAATACCATAAAAACCATAAACACCCGTTAACAACCCTTAAAAACCCTAAAAACCACTATAAACCCTAAATAACCATTATAACCCTAAAAAGGCAACAAATAGATACATAAACCCAAAAAATGTTACAACAACCCTAAAAATGCAACATAAACCCTAAAAAAAATATAAACCCAAAAAATGCAACATAAACCCAAAAGACACTACATAAACCCAAAAAACACTATATAAACCATAGAACCATAACATAAACCCTAAAAAACGCAACATAAACATTACAAATGCTAGATAAAACCTAAAAACACAACATGAAGCCAAAAAACACTACATGAACCCTAAAAACGTTACATAAACCCTAAAAAATGCAACATAAACGCTACATAACCCCTAAAAACACTACATAAACCCAGAAAATGCAACATAAACTCAAAATAAATGCTACATTAAACCTAAACCTTAAACACGCTACATAAACCCTAAAAACATTACATAAACCCTAAAAATGCTATATAAAACCTAAAAACACTAACTAAACCCTAAATGTGCTACATAAACACTAAAAATGCTACATAAACTCAAACAACACTACACAGACACTAAAAAATGCTAAAAACCCAAAAGAGGCTTCAAAACCCTCAAAATTATCAAAGTCCACATGAATGTGCATTTGCATGTGAATGATAATAAATAATAAATAATAACACATGTGATAAAAGAATAATGCATGTGCATTGTGTGTGCACGTGCATGAGAATAAATAATAATAACACATGTGGTAACAGAGTAACGCAAGTTCATTGCATTTGCATGGGCATGATAATAAATAATATATAATAACGCACATACATGTGCATTTACATGTAATGATAATGATAATGATGCATGCATGTGCATGGTAATAAATAATAAATAACAATGCACGTGCATGTGCATTTGTATTTGATAATACAAAAAAGACAACAACAACAATAATAATAGAATAATTCAAGTGCATTTCATGTGCACGTGCATAGTAGTAAATAATAAATAAATAATAATAAATAAGAACGCACATGCATGTGCATGTGAATTTACATTTGATGAAAATATTAATAATACTAATTGTAATTACAAAAATAATAATTAATGCATGTGCATGGTAATAAATATTAAATAACAATGCACATTCATGTGCATTTTCATGTAATAATGATAATAATAATGAGAATGATAATAATAATAACAATAAAATTTGTGATAATAATAACAATAATAAAAGAATAATACGAGTGTATTGCATATGCACATTCATGGTAATAAATAATAAATAATAATGCACGTGCATCTACATTTGCATGTTATGATAGTAATAATAACATCAGTAGTAATAATCGTAGTAGTAGTGGTGATAATAGTAGTAGTACTGATGTATGTGATAATAGAATATTGCATGTGCATTATGTGTGCACGTGCATGGTAATAAATAATAATGCCCGTGAATTTCATTTTTATGTGATGATGATGATGATGATGATGATAATAATAATAATAATAACAACGTATGTGATAAAAGAATAACGCACGTGCATTGAATGTCAATGTATGTGCATTCGCAAGTTCATTTTCATGTGATGATAATAACAACGCACGTGCATATGCACGTGCATGTTAATAAATAATAAATAACAACGCACATGAATGTGGATTTTCATGTGATAATGATAATAAAAATGATAATGATAATAACAAAAACAACAACAACAATAATAACTGTGATAATAAGAATAATAATAATAATGAAAGAATACTACAAGTGCATTGCATATGCACATGCATGTTAATAAATAATAAATAATAACGCACGTGCATCTGCATTTGCATGATAGGATAATAATAATAACAGTTGTATTAGTTGTAGAGATAATAACAGTAGTATCAAAGCATGTGATAATAGAACATTGCATGTACATTACGTGTGCACGTGCATGGTAATAAATAATAACGCACGTGCATTCCATTTGCAAGTGATGATGATGACGATGATAATAATAATATTATTATTATTAATATTAATAATAACAACGCATGTGATAATAGAACAACGCACGTGCATTGAATGTGTGTGTTTATGTATTTGCATGTGCATTTGCATTTGATGATAATAACAATAACAACAAAAACAACAACAACAACAACCACAATAACAACAATAACAATAAGAATAACAGCGTATGTGATAATAAAATAACGTGTGTGCATTGCATGTGCACGTGCATGGTAATAAAAAATAAATAACAATGCGCGTGCTTGTGCATGTTCAGGTGCATGAGATGATAATAATAGTAATAATAATAACAGTTATAATAATAATAATAATAACAATAACGCATGTGATAACAGAATAACACACATGCATTGAACATGTAGTGCATGATAATAAATAATAACTCATAGCACACGTGGTGATAATAATAATAATAATAATAATAATAATAATAATAATAATAATAATAATAATAATAGAACATGTGATAATAGAATAATGCATATGTATTGAATGTTCGCGTGTATGGTAATAAATAATAACGCACATGCATTTTCATTTTCATTTGATGATAATAACAATAATAGTAATAATAAAAATAACAATAAAAATGCATGTGATAATAGAATAATTTAGGTGCATTGCGTCTATGTGTGCATGGTAATAAAAAATAATGGACGAGCATGTGCATTTGCATGTGATGATAATAATAATAATAGTAATAATCATAATAATAATAATAATAACAACTACAACAACATATGCACGTGCATGGAAATAAATAATAAATAATAATTAATAACGCATGTGCATCTTCATTTTCATGTGACGATAATAATAATAATAATTGTAAAAAAAATAATTATAATTATAATAATAATAATAATAATAATAGTGATAATAATGGTAATAATATCGTGTGTGATAATAGAATAACACACATCCTAAAAAACCCTAACAAAACCAAACAAACCCTAACAACCACTAATAACCACTAAGAACCACTAATAAACCCAAATAACACCTGAAACCCACTATTAAACCCTAAAACCCTAATAAACACTAATAAATCATATTAACCTATAATAAAACCTAAAAACCATATTAGACTCTAATAAATGCTAGAGAAGCCCTAAAACCCCTAATATACAAAAAAATACTATTGAACCATAATAAATCCTAATAATAACTAAAAACCCTAACAAACCCGAAAAAACACTACAAAACCCGCCAAATAATATCCTACAAAACCCTATAACAATCTAATAAACCCTAAAAGACCCTAATAACCCCATAATAAATCCAAAAAACCCTAACAACCCAAATGAATCGTAACAAATCCTAACAACGCTAAATTAATCATAACAAACTGAAACAATCCATAAAAAACCCTAATAAACCGAAATAAACCCTAACAAATCATATTAAACCCTAATAAATTGTAATGAACCAAAATACACGTTATTAAACCCTAATAAATTAAATAAACCCTAAGAAACCCTAATAAATTATAAATAACCCTACAAAAGGTTGATAAACCCTAGAAAAAGCTATTAAAGCCTACAAAAGCCCAATAAAACCATAATATACAATAAAAAAATCTAATAAACAGTAACAAATCCTAAAGAACACTAATAAACCCTAACGAGCCCTAATAAGCCCTAAAGGACCATAACAAACTATAAAGAACCCTAAAAACCCCTAAAGAACCCAAAACATGCTAAAACACATTACATAAACCCTAAAAACCGCTACAATACCCAAACAAACCCTAAAACAAACTTCAAAACCCTAACAACCCCTATTAATCCCGAAAAAACAAATAAACCCTTAAAACACCTAAAATACCAATGAAAACCGATCAAAAACCATAAAAACCATAAACACCAGTTAACAACCCTTAAAACCCCTAAAAACAACTGCAAACCATTAACAACCATTATAACCCTAAAAAAGGAAACAAATTGATACATAAACCCAAAAATGTTATGTAAACCCTAAAATGAAATATAAACCCGAAAAACAAAACATAAACCCAAAAAATGCAACATAAAACCAAAAAATACTACATAAACCCAAAAAACACTGCATAAACCCTAGAACCTTAACATAAACCCTAAAAAACACAACATAAACATTAAAAAGGCTACATAAAACCTAAAAACAAAACATAAACCCAAAAAACACTACATGAACCCAAAAAACGTTACATAAACCCTAAAAAATGAAACATAAACGCTACATAACCCCTAAAACACTACATAAACCCAGAAAATGCAACATAAACTATAAAAACTGCTACATAAAACCTAAACCCTAAACACGCTACATAAACCATCAAAAAATTACATAAACCCTAAAAACGCTACATAAAACCTAAAACCACTAGCTAAACCCTAACGGCACTAAAAAAACACTAAAAATGCTACATAAACTCAAACAACACTACACAAACACTAAAAAATGCTACAAAAACCCTAAAGAGACTTCAAAACCCTAAAAACCTTCTAGTAAAACCCTAAAAACCTCAAACGAAACCCAAATACACCCTAAAGATCCCTAAAACCCCCAAAACCCTAAATAACCCTAAAGAATCACTAAATCCACAAACAATGCTACATAAACCGAATCAATTGATACAAAAACCCGAAATTTGCTTCAAAACCCACAAAACACAACAAAACCCTAAAAAACACTAAAATAAACCTAACAAAGCTTAAAAAATCCCAGCACACCCATAAAACCCAAAAAATGCATTAAACACCAAACAACCCAAACAAATCGTAACAAACCATAAAAACCCTAACAAAACTTAAAAAACCCTAACAACCACTAATAACCCCTAAGAACAACTAATAAACCTTAATAAACCATTAATCCCACTATTACACCCTAAAAACCCTAATAAACACTAATAAATCCTAATAACCTGTAATAAACCCTAAAAAACTCTATTAGACCCTAATGAACACTACAAAAGCCCTAAAACTCCTAATATACTATAAAAACCCTATTAAACCATAATAAACCCTAATAATCACTAAAAACCCTAACAAACCCGACAAACCGCTACAAAAACCTCCAAATAATAGCATACAAAACCCTACTACCCACTAATAAAACCTAAAAAACCCTAATAACTCCAAAATAAATCGTAACAAGCTCTGACAATCCAAAATAAATCGTAACAAATCCTAACAACGCCAAATAAATCATAACAAACTGAAACAAACCATAACAAATCCCTAATAAAACCCAATAAACCCTGACAAATCATAATAAACCCTAATAAATAGTAATAAACCCAAATACACATTACTAAACCCTAATAAGTAAAATAAACCCTAATAAATCCTAAATAACCCTAAAAAAGGTTGATAAACTATAGAAAATGCTATTAATGCCTACAAAATCCCAATAAAACCCTAATATACAATAAAAACTCTAATAAACTGTAACAAATCGTAAAGAACACTAATAAACACTAAGGAACCCTAATAAACCCAAAAGAACCATATTAAACTCTAAAGAACACTAAAAGGCCCTAAATAACCCAAAAAATGCTAAAACATATTCTATAAACCCTAAAAACTGCTATAATACCCAAACAAACCCTAAAACACACTACAAACCGTAACAATCCCTATCAATCCGAAAAAAACATGTAAACCCATAAAACCCCCTAAAACCATTATAAATCAATCAGATACCATAAAAAACCATAAACACCCGTTAACAACCCTTAAAAACCCTAAAAACACTACAAACCATAAACAACCATTAAAACCCTAAAAAAGGCTTCAAATAGATATATAAACCCTAATACGTTACATAAACCCTAAAAAATGTAACAAAAACCCTAGAAATGCAACATAAACCAAAAAAAATCAAAATAAACTGATTAACGCTATATAAACCCTAAAAGCACTACATAAACCCCAGAAATGTAACATAAACCCTAAAAAATGCTACATTAACCGTAAAAAACACAACATAAACATTAAAAAACACTACATAAAACCTAAAAACACAATATAAACCCTAAAAAACTACATGAACCCTAAAAACGTTACATAAACACGAAAAAATGCAACATAAACGCTACATCACCCCTGAAAATGCTACATAAACCAAGAAAATGCAACATAAACCCTAAAAAATGCTACATAAAAACTAAACCCTAAAAACGTGACATAAACCCTAAAAATGATACATAAAACCTAAAACCACTAACTAAACCCTAAAAATGCTACATAAACACTAAAAATGATAAATAAACTCTAACAACGCAACACGAACCCTAAAAAATGCTACAAAAACCCTAAATATGCTTCAAAACCCTCAAAAATATTAAACCCTAATATACCATAATATAAAAAATTAAACCCTAATAAACCCCTAATGAACACTAATAAACCCTAAAAACAACTTATAATCCCAAAAAAACCCTATGAAACTCTACTCAACCCTAATAAAACCCCAATAATAACTAATAAACCCATAATAAATGTTAATAAAACATAATAAACACTAAAAACATGTTAAGAAAACCAAAACAACTGTAACCAACCCTAATAGACACTGATAAACACTAATAAACCCTAATAAACCAAAAAAATACCCTAAAAGCCCTAATAAACCATAAATAACGTCAAATAAACCCTAGTCAACCCTAACAAACCTTAACACACCATAATAACCCCCAATAAAACCCCACAAAACCCTAATAAAGAAAACAATGCTAGTATACTTTAAACAATCCATAGAAACCCTGATAAACTTTAATATAACCTAATAAACCCTAAAAAACACTCCCAAACTATAAAAAAATGATCACAAACAATCAAAACATACTATATTACCAAAAAGACCTAAAAACAATAATATGACCTAATAAAGATAAAAAAACACTACTATACCTAAAAAATCCCTAGAAACCCTAATAAACCATAATAAACTCTAATATAAATTAAGAAACCCTAAAAACGCTCACAACCAAAAACAAAAGGCTCAAAAACAATAAAAACATGATATATTATTTAAAAAGACCTAACAAACACTAAAATAACCTAATAAAAAAACTAATAAGCCCCTAACAAACCCTAATAAACCCTAAAAATCCCAAATAAACCCTAATAAAAACTAATAAACCCTAATAAAACCATAATAAAACCCTAAAAATACCTTCTCAACCCTAATAAATCTTGACACACCATAATAAAACCTAATAAAATCCTAATAACCCCCACTAAACCCAAAAAACGCAAAATACCATTAAAAACCCTAAAACCCAAACAAACCATTATAAATGTTAATATCACCTAAAAATCCTAAAAAATGCTAGTAAACCCTAAAAATACCTCTAATAACAATATTATTATTAACGCACGTGCATGTGCATATTCATGTGCATGGTTTAAATAATAAATAATAACGCACGTTCATGTACATATGCCAGTGAATTTTCATGTGAATGATAATAAATAAAAAATATAATATAATAATGCATGTTAATTTTATGTGTGTGTGCATGTGCATTTGAATGATAATAAATAGTAAATAATAACACACATACAAGTGCATGTGAATGTGCATGTGCATGTGCATGGTAATAAACAATAAATAATAACCAAGTCCACATGAATGTGCATTTGAATGTGAATGATAATAAATAATAAATAATAACACATGTGATAATAGAATAATGCACGTGCATTGCGTGTGCACACTACTACAAAAATGGTCTTTATCAACGCTAGAAAAGTGCATTAAAAGAGCTAAAAAACTATTAATCGAGGTGAGGATATAGGGTGTCCCTTTTATTAGTGCTTAGAAAATCACTGATAAATGCACCTTTAATTAGCGCTTCTAAAAAGCACTGATAAAAGTAAAAAAATAAAATAAAAATAAAAATAAAAAATATTTCTATAATGTGGGGGTGGGGGAGATTTTAACAGCACTTGACCCCCCCCCCCCTTATCAGCACTAGGTGGACCCCCCTCAATCTCTCCAGTGTGTTGCCCTTCTCGCGCATCCCCCACACGCGCGTACCTCCTTGCTTCCACCCGAACTCGAACCCATGACCTCCCCCCTTGCATGCCATCACCTTTACCACTAAGCCTTTTCGTTTTTTCTCTATTTAATGATATATCTATTTATTTATATATATATATATATATATTTATTCATATATTAATATAGATTCATATTAATATAAATATATTTAGTTATATTAATACATATATTTGTATTCATATTTTATTATATATATATTCATTCTTATATTAATATATATTTATATTAATATGTTTTTTATCCGTATATTTATTTTTACATTAATATATATTTATAATATTAGTTTTAAATTCATTTATAAAATATCATTTTTATCTGTGTTTATAAATAAATAAATACATACATATATACAACACACACACACTGACACACACACACACACACACACAGACACATATATATTTACGGATAAATACATATATACGTGTATTTGAAAAGACATAGAAAGTTAAAATGACCATAACATCTAATATTGAAGCCCGTTTCAACTCCCCAACCAGTCCAATCGAAAAAAATCTAACAGTCTTCGATATGATATGTGGTACAGGCCTAACGGATATCTGGATTAGAAGTTATACTTGTTTCAATGTTAAAGAATCGGGGTACCCGACTAAAGCCACTAACAACGCTACATAAACCCTATCCATTGCTTCAAAACCCCAAAAAATGCTTCAAAACACACAAAATGAAACAAAACCCAAAAAATGCTAAAATAACCCTAATGAAGCATAAAAAATCCGAACACACCCATTAATCCCAAAAAATGCATAAAACCCCAAACAAATCAAACAAACTGTACCAAACCCTAAATACCTTAACAAAACCTAACAAACCTTAAAAACTACTAATAACCCCTAAGAACCACTAATATTCCCTAATAACCCCTAAAACCCACTATTAAACCCTAAAAACCCTAATAAACACTAATAAATTGTAATAACCAAGACTAAACCCTAATAAACTCTATTAGACCCTAATAAATTCTACAAAAGCCCTAAAACCCGTACAATACAATAAAAACACTATTAGACCATAATAAACCCTAATAATCACCAAAAACCCTAACAAACCCGACAAAACACTATAAAAACCTGCAAAGAATAGCCTAAAAACCCTAAAACCCACTAATAAACCCTAACAAACCCTAATAACCCCAAAATAAATTATAATACACCCTAATAACCCCAAATAAATCGTAACAAATCCTAACAACACCAAATAAATCGTAACAAACTAAAACAAACCATATCAAACCCCTAATAAATCTCAATAAACCCTAACAATGCATAATTAACCCTAATAAATCGTAATTAACCCAAATACACGTCACTAAACCCTAATAAATACAATAAACCCTAATAATCCTAAATAACCCTAGAAAAGGTTGATTAACCCTAGAAAAATCTATTACTGCCTACAAAATCCCAATAAAACCCTAATATGTAATAAAAAACACTAATAAACTGTAACAAATCCTAAAGAACACTAATAAACCCTAAAGAACCCTAATAAACCCTAAAGAACCATATTAAACTCTAAAGAACACTAAACAACCATAAAAACCCAAAAAATGCTAAAAAAGATTATATAAACCCTAAAAACCACTACAATTCCCAAAAAAACCCTAAAACACACTAAAAAATCCTAACAACCCCTATCAGTCCCAAAAAACCTATAAAAACATAAAAACCCCCAAAACCATTAAAAAGTCACCAGATACCATAAAAAACTATAAACTCCCGTTAACAAACCTTAAAAACCCTAAAGACTCTATTAGACCCTAATGAACTCTACAAAAGCCCTAAAACCCCTAATATACAAAAAAACCCAATTAAACCATAATAAACCCTTATAATCACTAAAAATCCTATCAAACCCAAAAAACGCTACATAAATCTCCAAATAGTAGCACACAAAACCCTACAACCCACTAATAAACTCTAAAAACCCGAATAACCGCAAAATAAATCGTAACAAACTCTGAAAATCCAAAATAAATCGTAACAAATCCCAACAATGCCAAATAAATCATAACAAACTGAAACAAACCATAACAAACCCCTAATAAAACCCAATAAACCCTAACAAATCACAATAAACCCTAATAAATAGTAATTAACCCAAATACACATTACTAAACCCTAATAAATAAAATAAACACTAATAAATCCTAAATAACCCTAAAAAGGTTGATAAACCATTGAAAATTCTATTAATGCCTACAAAATCCCAATAAAACCCTAATATACAATAAAAACTCTAATAAATTGTAACAAATCGTAAAGAACACTAATAAACCCTAATGAACCCTAATAAACCCAAAAGAACCATATTAAACACTAAAGAATACTAAAAGGCCCTAAATAACCCAAAAAATGCTAAAACATATTCTATAGACCCTAAAAACTTCTACAATACCCAAACAAACCCTAAAACACACTAAAAAACCGTAACAATCTCTATCAATCCCAAAAAAACAAGTAAACCCATAAACCCCCCCAAAACCATTAAAAAGCAATCAGATACCATAAAAACCCATAAACACCCGTTAACAACCCTTAAAAACCCTAAAAACACAACAAATCGTAAAAAATCATTAAAACCCTAAAAAAGGCTTCAAATAGATACATAAACCCTAATACGTTACATAAACCCTAAAAAATGTAACAAAACCCCTAGAAATGCAACATAAACCAAAAAAATACAACATAAACTGAAAAAACACTATATAAACACTAAAAGCACTACATAAACCCCAGAACAATAACATAAACCCTAAAAATGCTACATTAACCCTAAAAAACACAACATAAACGTTAAAAAACACTACCTAAAACCTAAAAACACAATATAAACCCTAAAACACTACATGAACCCTAAAGACGTTACATAGACACTAAAAAATGCAACATAAACGCTACATCACCCCTATAAACGCTACATAAACCAAGAAAATGCAACATAAACCCTAAAAAAGGTTACATAAATACTAAACCCTAAAAAAGTTACAAAAACCCTAAAAATGATACATAAAACCTAAAACCGCTAACTAAACCCATAAAATCCTACATAAACACTAAAAATGCTATATAAACTCTAACAATGCAACACAAACCCTAAAAAATTCTACAAAAACCCTAAAGACGCTTCGAAACCCTAAAAAATATTAAACCCTAATATACCATAATATAAAAAATTAAACCCTAATAAACCACTAATGAACTCTAATAATCCCTAAAAACACCTTATAATCCCAAAAAACCCCTAATAAACTCTACTCAACCCTAATAAAACCCCAACAATATCTAATAAACCCATAATAAATGATAATAAAACATAATAAACCCTAAAAACATGTTAAGAAAACCAAAACAACCGTAACCAACCCTGATAGACACTGATAAACACTAATAAACCCTAATAAACAACAAAAATACCCTAAAATCCCTAATAAACCATAAATAACATCAAATAAACCCTACTCAACCCTAACAAACCTTAACACACCATAATAACCCCCAATAAAACCCTACAAAACCCTAATAAAGAAAAAAAAGCAAGTATAATCTAAAAAATCCATAGAAACCTTGATAAACTCTAATATAACTTAACAAACCCTAAAAACACTCCCCACAAATAAAAAAATGATCACAAACAATCAAAAAATTCTATATTACCAAAAACACCTAAAAACAATAATATAACCTAATAAAGACAAAAAAACACTGATATATCTTAAAAATCCCTAGAAACCCTAATAAACCATAATAAAATATAATATAAACTAAGAAACCCTAAAAACGCTTACAAAAAAAAACAAAAGACTCAAAAACAATAAAAACAAGATATATTATTTAAAAAGACCCAACAAACACTAAAATAACCTAATAAAAAAACTAATAAACCCCTAACAAACCCTAATAAACCCAAAAAATCACTAATAAACCCTAATAAAATCTAATAAACCCTAATAAAACCATAATAAAACCCTAAAAATACCTTCTCAACCCTAATAAACCTTGACACAACATAATAAAACCTAATAGAATCCTAATAACCCCCACCAAACCCTAAAAGGCTAAAATACCATTAAAAACCCTAAAACCCTAACAAACGATTATAAATGTTAATATCACCTAAAAATCCGAAAAAATGCTAGTAAACCCTAAAAATACCTCTAATAATAATATTATTATTATTAATGCATGTGCATGTTCATATGCATGTGCATGGATTAAATAACAAATAATAACGCACGTTCATGTGCATATGCCTGTGAATTTTCACGTGAATGATAATAAATAATAACGCATATGAATTTTATGTGTGTGTGCATGTTCATTTGAATGATAATAAATAATAAATAATAACACACATACAAGTGCAAGTTCATGTGCATGTGTATGTGCATGGTAATAAACAATAAATAATAACCAAGTCCACATGAATGTTCATTTGAATGTGAATGATAAAAAATAATTAATAATAACACATGTGATAATAGAATAATTGGCGTGCATTGCGTGTGCACACTACTACAAAAACGGTCTTTATCAGTGCTAGAAAAGTGCATTAAAAGTGCTAAAAAAACTGTTAATCGAGGCAAGGATATAGGGGTCCCTTTTATTAGTGCTTAGAAAATCGCTGATAAATGCACCTTTAATCAGTGCTTCTAAAAACCACTGATAAAATTAAACAAATAAAATATAATTAAAAATAAAAAATATTTATATAATGTTGGGGTGGGGGAGCTTTTAACAGCACTTGACCCCCCCTTTATCAGCACTAGGCAGACCCCCCTCAATCTCTCCTGTGCGATGCCCTTCCCTCACATCCCCCACACGCGCGTACCTCCTTGCTTCCACCCGAACTCGAACCCATGACCTCCCCCCTTGAATGCCTTCACCTTTACCACTAAGCCATTTCGTTTTTTTCTCTATTTAATGATTTATCTATTTATATATATATATAGTTATATATATTCATATATTAATATAGATTCATATTGATATAAATATATTTAGTTATATTAATACATATATTTTTATTCATAAATTAGTATATATATATTAATTCTTATATTAATATATATTTATATTAATATGTTTTTTATCCGTATATTTATTTTTATATTAATATATATTTATAATATTAGTTTTAAATACATTTATAAAATATCATTTTTATCTGTGTTTATAAATAAATAAATACATACATATATACAACACACACACACTGACACACACACACACACACACAGACACGTATATATTTACGGATAAATACATATATACGTGTATGTGAAAATACATAGAAAGTTAAAATGACCATAACAACTAATCATGAAGCCCGTTTCAACTCCCCAACTAGTCCAATCGAAAAAAATATAACAGTCTTCGATATGATATGTGGCCCAGGCCTAACGGTCAACTGGATTTGAAGTTTTATTTGTTCCAATGTTAAAGAATCGGGGAACCTGACTACAACAACTAAAAACGCTACATAAACCCATTCAATTGCTTCGAAACCCCAAAAATGCTTCAAAACACACAAAATGAAACAAAACCCAAAAAATGCTAAAATAATCCTAACAAAGAATAAAAAATCCGAACACACCCATAAATCCTAAAAAAACGCATAAAATCCAAAACAAATCAAACAAACCGTACCAAACCCTAAATACCTTAACAAAACCTAACGAACCTTAAAAACCACTAATAACCCCTTAGAACCACTAATAATCTCTAATGACCCCTAAAACCCACAATTAAACCCTAAAAACCCTAATAAACACTAATAAATTGTAATAACAAACAATAAACCATAACAAACTCTATTAGACCCTAATAAATTATAAAAAAGCCTTAAAACCCATACAATAGAATAAAAAACACTATTAAACCATAATAAACCCTAATAATCACCAAAACCCTAAAAACCTTACAAAACACTATAAAAACCTCTAAATAATAGCCTAAAAACCCTAAAAACCACTAATAAACCCTAAAAAACCTTAATAACCCCAAAATAAATCATAACACACCCTATTAACCCCGAATAAATCGTAAAAAATCCGAACAACGCCAAATAAATCGTAACAAACTGAAACAAACCATATCAAACCCCTAATAAATTGCCATAAACCCTAACAAAGCATAATAAACCCTAATAAATCATAATAAACCCAAATACACATTACTAAACCCTAATAAATAAAATAAACCCTAATAAACCCTACTAAATCCTAAATAACCCTAGAAAAGGTTGATAAACCCTAGAAAAATCTATTACTCTCTACAAAAGCCCAATAAAACCCTAATATGTAATAAAAAACACTAATAAACTGTAACAAAAACTAAAGAACACTAATAAACCCTAAAGAACCCTAATAAACCCTAAATAACCATATTAAACTCTAAAGAACACTAAATAACCCTAAAGAACCCAAAAAATGATAAAAAAGATTATATAAACTCTAAAAAGCGCTACAATGCCCAAACAAACCCTAAAACACACTAAAAAACCCTAACAAACCCTGTCAATCCCAAAAAAACCTATAAAAACGTAAAAACCCCCAAAACCATTAAAAAGTCACCAAATACCGTAAAAAAATATAAACACCCGTTAACAAACCTTAAAAACCATAAAGAACACTACAAACCATAAACAACCATTAAAACCCTAAGAAAGGGTTCAAATACATACATAAACCATAAAAACGTTACATAAACCCTAAAAAATGCAACAAAATCCCTAAAAATGCAACATAAACAAAAAACAACAACATAAACCCAAAAAACACTACATCAACCCTAAAAGCACTACATAAACCCTAAAACTGTAACATAAACCCTAAAAAACACAACATAAACCCTAAAAAATGGAACATAAACAATAAAAAATGCTACATAAAACCTCAAAACACAATATAACCCCTAAAAACACTCCAAGAACCCTAAAAACGTTACACAAAACCTAAAAATTGCAACATAAATGCCACATCACCCCTTAAAACGCAACATATTCCCAGAAAACGCAACATAAACCCTAAAAAATGCTACATAAAACCTAAACCCTAAACACGCTATATAAACCCTAAAAACGTTACATAAACCCTAAAAATGATACATAAAATCTATAAATGCTAAGTAAACCCTAAAAACGCTACATACACACTAAAAATACAACACAAATTCATACAACGCTAAAAACCCTAAAAAATGATACAAAAACCCTAAAGACCCATTAAAACACTCAAAAATATTAAACCCTAATATAACATAATATAAAAAATTAAACCCTAATAAACCACTAATAAACTCAAATAATCCCTAGAAACACCTTCTAATCCATAAAATCCTATGAAACTCTACTCAACCCTAATAAACTCCCAAAAATACCTAATAAATCCTAATAAATGATAATAAAACATAATAAACCCTAAAAACACGTTAAGAAAAGCTAAAAAACCCTAAACAACCCTAATGGACACTAATAAATACTAATAAACCCTAAAAACCCCAAATAAACCCTAAAAAGCCCTAATAAACCACAAATGAAGCCAAATAACCCTACTCAACCCTAACAAACCATAACACACCATAATTACCAATAATAAAACCCTACAAAATCTTAATAATAAATAAAAATCTAGTATAACTTAAAAATCCCTAGAAACCCTGAGAAACTCTAATATAACCTAATAAACCCTAAAAACGTACACAAATAATAAAAAAACAATCACAAACAATAAAAAATGCTATATTACCTTAAAAGGACTAAAAACTTATTTAACCTAATAAAGACAAAAATGATAATATACCTTAAAATCAATAGAAACCCTAATAAACCATAATAAACTCTAATATAACCAAAGAAATTCTAAAATGCTCACAAACAAAAACAAAATGCTCACAAATAATAAAAACAAGATATATTATCTAAAAATACCTAACAAACACTAATATACCCTAATAAAAAAAATAAAAACTAATAAACCCCTAACAAACCCTAATAAACCCTAAAAATCCCTAATAAACAGTAATAAAAACGAATAAACCCTATTAAAACCATAATTAAACCCTAAAAATACCTTCTCAACAGTAATAAACCTTGACACACCATAAAAAAACCTAATAAAACCCAACTAAAATAAAATAAACAAAAAAAACGCAAACAATCCCTTAAAAAGCCCTAACAATCCCAATAAACCCTAATAAATTCAAATAGAAGCTAATAAATCATTAAAAATGATCACAAACGCCAAGAAAACGCTAATAAAACCTAAAAAGTCATAAAAACCCCTCATATATATTAACAAAAACTAAAAAACACTTATATACCCTAACAAAAACACTATCAAACCCTAGTAAACCCTAAAAATCCCTAACAAACCATAATTAACCATACTCAACCCTAATAAACCCTTATAAAACTTTAAAGATACAGACTCAACCATAATAAAAACCTAAAAATGACTACTCAACCCTAATAAACATTAACACACCATAATAAACCATAATAAACCCCATAAAACCCTAAAAAAGACTGATATACAATTAGAAGGACCTAAAACCCCAAATAAATGCAAATAAAACCTAACAAAGATTAAAAGACCTAATAAACCCGAATAAACACTACTAATCACTAAAAAACCCTAATATACCCTCTTAAAAATTAATTAACTATAATGAACCATAATAAACCCTAATAAATCCTAAACATAACCAAATATACAATAATATACCATAATATACCGTAATAAACCCAACTCAATCCAAATAAAACCCTAAAAATACCTAATAAACCCCAATAAACCGTGACAGACCTTAATAAACCCTAATTAAATCCTAATAACCCCCCACCAAACCCTAAAAAATCCTAATATACCATTTAAAACCCATATAACCCTAACAAACCATAATAAATGTTAATAACACCTAAAAATCCAAAAAATGATAGTAAACCCTAGAAATACCTCTAATAATAATAGAAGTAATAACGCATGTGCAAATGCATATGCATATTCATGGTTTAAATAATAAATCATAATGGACGTGCGTGTTCATATGCATGCACATTTTCATGTGAATGATAATAAATAGTAAATTATAAATAATAACGCATGTGAATTGCATGTGCATGTGCATGTACATAGTGCTTGTGCATGCGCATGTGTAAGGTAATAAAAAATAAATAATAACAAAGTCCACAAGAATGTTTATTTTCATGTGCATGATAATAAATAAAAAATAAAAACACAAGTGATAATAGAATAACTCAAGTGCATTGAATTTTCATGTTCATGTTAATAAATAATATATAATAACACATGTGTATGTTCATTTACATGTAATGATAATGATAATGGCACATGCCCGTGCATGGTTATAAATAATAAATAACAACGCACGTGCATTGCATTTGTATTTGATGATACAAACAACAACAACAACAACAAAAACAACAACAACAATATAATAATAATGCAAGTGCATTGCATGTGCAAGTGCATAGTTGTAAATAATAAATAAATAATAGTAAATAAAAATGCACATGCATGTGCATGTGAATTTACATTTGATAATAATATTAATAATACTAATTGTAATAATAATAATAATAATAATAATGCATGCACGTGCATGGTAATAAATAATAAATAATAACACACAAGCATGTGGATTTGCATGTGATAATGATACTAATAATGATAATGATAACAACAATAACAACAACAACAACAATAATAATAACTGTGATAATAAGAAAAATAATAATAATAAAAGAATAATACAAGTGCATTTCATATGGACATTCGTGGTAATAAACAATAAATAATAACTCACGTGCAACTGCATTTGGATGTGATGATAATAATAATAATTGCAGTAGTAGTAGTAGAGATAATAACAGTAGTACCAAAGCATGTGATAATAGAATATTGCACGTGCATTACGTGTGCACGTGCATGGTAATAAATAATAACACGCGTGCATTGCATTTTCAAGTGATGATGATGATGATAATAATAATAATATTAATATTAATATTAATATTAATAATAACAACGCATGTGATAATAGAATAACGCACATGCATTGAATGTGTGTGTTTAGGTATTTTCATGTGCATTTGCATTTGATGATAATAACAATAATAACAACAATAACAACAACAACAACAACAACCACAATAACAATAATAACAATAATAATAACAACGTATGTGATAATAAAATAACGTATAGGCATTGCATGTGCACGTGCATAGTAATAAAAAATAAATAATAATGCACGTGCTTGTACATGTGCATGTTCATGAGATGATAATAATAATAATAATAATAACAGTAATAATAATAATAATAATAACAATAATGCATGTGATAATAGAATAACGCACATGCATTGAATGTGCAGTGCATGATAATAAATAATATCTCATAGCACACGTGATGATAAGAATAATAATAATAATAATAATAATAACAATAGATCATGTGATAAAAGAATAACACACATGTATTGAATGTGCGTGGGCATGGTAATAAATAATAACGCACATGCATTTTCATTTTCATTTTATGATAATAACAATAATAGTAATAATAACAATAACAATAAAATTGCATGTGATAATAGAATAATGTAGGTGCATTGCGTGTGCATGTGCATGATAATAAATAATAAGAGACGACCATGTACATTTTCATGTGATGATAATAATAATAATAATAATTGTAATGATAATAATAATAACAACAACAACAACATATGCACGTGTATAGAAATAAATAATATATAATAAATAATAAAGCATGTGCATCTGCATTTGCATGTGACGATAATAATAATAATAATAATAACAATAATGATAATGATAATAATGATAATAATAATAATGATAGTGATAATTATGATAATAATATCATCTATTATAATAGAATGACACACGTCCTAACAAACCCTTACAAAACCTAAAAACCCCTAACAACCACTAATGACCCCTAAGAACCACTAATAAACCCAAATAGCACCCGAAACCCACTATTAAACCCTAAAACCCTAATAAACACTAATAAATCATAATAACCTGTAATAAACCATAAAAACCATATTATACTCTAATAAACGCTACATAAGACGTAAAACCCCTAATATACAATAAAAATTACTATTAAACCATAATAAATCCTGATAATCACTAAAAACCCTAACAAACCCGACAAAACACTACAGAACTAGCTAAATAATATCCTACAAAACCCTACAACCTTCTAATAATCCCTAAAAAAACCTAATAATCCCATAATAAATCGAAAAAACCCTAACAACCACAAATAAAGCGTAACAAATCCTAAAAACACCAAATAAATTGTAACAAACTGAAACAATCCTTAACAGACCCCTAATAAACCTAAATAAACCCTAACCAATCATAATAAACCCTAATAAATTGTAATAAACCCAAATACACGTTAATAAACCCTAATAAATAAAATAAACCCTAAGAAACCCTAATAAATCCTAAATAACCCTAATATAGGTTGATAAACCCTAGAAAAATCTATTAATGCCTACAAAAGCCCAATAAAACCCTAATATAAAATAAAAAATTCTAATAAAATGTATCAAATCCTAAAGAACACTAATAAACCATAAAGAGCCCTAATAAAAACAAAAATACCATAATAAACTCTAAAGAACACTAAAAACCCCTAAAGAACCCAAAACATGCTAAAACACATTACATAAAGACTAAACACCACTACAATACCCAAACAAACCCTAAAACAGACTTTAAAACCCCAAAAACCCCTATTAAACCTAAAAAAACAAAAAAAACCCTTAAAAAAACCAAAAAACCATTGAAATCCCATCAAATACCATAAAAACCATAAACACCCGTTAAAAAACATTAAACCCCCTAAAAACCACTACAAACCATAAACAACCATTATAACCCTAAAAAAGGAAACAAATAGATACATAAACCCAAAAAATGTTACATAAACACTAAAATGCAACATAAACCCAAAAAACAAAACATAAACACAAAAAATGCAACATAAACTCAAAAATTACTACATAAACCCAAAAAACACTGCATAAACCCTAGAACCATAACATAAACCGTAAATAACGCACGATAAACATTAAAAATGCTACATAAAACATAAAAACACAACATAAACCCAAAAAACACTACATGATTGCTAAAAACGTTACATAAACACTAAAAAATGCAATATAAACGCTACATAACCCCTAAAAACGCTACATAAAACCTGAAAATGCAACATAAACCCTAAAAAATGCTACATAAAACCTCAACCCTAAACACGCTACATAAACCCTAAAAACATTACATAAACCCTAAAAAATGCTACATAAAACCTAAAACCACTAACTAAACCCTAAAATCACTACATAAACACTAAAAATGCTACATAAACTCAAACAACACTACACAGACACTAAAAAATGCTACAAAAACCCTAAAGAGGCTTCAAAACCCTAAAAACCTTCTAGAAAATCCTTAAAAACATCAAACGAAACACAAATAAACCCTAAAGAAACCTAAAAAACCCTTAAAACCATAAAGAACCCCAAAGAACCACTAAAGCCACTAACAATTCTATATAAACCCTATCAATTGCTACAAAAACCTGAAAAATTCTTCAAAAAAAACAAAATGCAATAAAACAATAAAAAACGCCAAAATAACCCTAACAAAGCATAAAAATCCAAGAAAACCCATAAAACCCAAAAAAAATCATAAAACCCCCAAACAACTCAAACAAACTGTAACAAACCCTAAAAACCCTAACAAAACCTAAAAAACCCTAAAAACGACTAATAACCCCTAATAACCACTAATAAACCATAATAACCTATAAATCCCACTATTAAACCCTAAAAACCCTAATAAACACTAATAAATCCTAATAACCTGTAATAAACCCTAACAAAATTTATTAGACCCTAATAAACACTACAAAATCCCTAAAACCCCAAATATACTACAAAAAACCCTAGTAAACCATAATAAACTCTAATAATCACTAAAAACCCTAACAAACCTGACAAAACGCTACAAAAAACTCAAAATAATAGCATAAAAAACCCTACAACCCACTAATAAATCCAAAAAAAACCCCAACAACCCCAAAATAACTCATAATAAACCCTAACATTCCCAAATAAATCGTAATAAATCCTAACAATGCCAAATAAATCATAACAAACTGAAACAAACCATAACAAACCCCTAATAAACCACAATAAACCCTAACAAATCATAATAAACCCTAATAAATCATAATAAACCCAAATACACATTACTAAACCCTAATAAATAAAATAAACCATTATAAATCCTAAATAACCCCAAAAAAGGTTGATAAACCATATAAAATGCTATTAATGCCTACAAAAGCCCAATAAAACCCTAATATACAATAAAAAACTCTAATAAACTGTAAAAAATCGTAAAGAACACTAATAAACCCTAAAGAACCCTAATAAACTGAAAAGAACCATATTAAACTCTAAAGAACACTAAAAAACCCTAAATAACCCAAAAATGCTAAAACACATTATATAAACCCTAAAAACTGCTACAAACCCCAAACAAACCCTAAAACACACTAAAAACTGTTACAATCCCAATCAATCCCAAAAAACAAGAAAACCCATAAAACCCCCCAAAAACCACTAAAAAGCTATCAGATACCATAAAAAACCATAAAAACCCATTAAAAACCCTTAAAAACCCTAAAAAACACTACATCCATAAACAACCATTAAAACCCTTAAAAAGGCTTCAAATAGATACATAAACCCAAATACCTTACTTAAACCCTAAAAACACCTTATAATCCCTAATGAACCTCTAATAATCCCTAAAAACACCTTATAACCCCAAAACCCCCTAAGAAACTCTACTCAACCCTAATAAAACCCCAAAAATACCTAATAAACCAATAATAAATGATAATAAAACATAATAAACCCTAAAAATACGTTAATAAAACATAAACAACCGTAACCAACCGTAATAGACACTGATAAACACAAATAAACCATAATAAACCACAATAAACCCCTTAAATCCCTAATAAAGCATAAATAACGTCAAATAAACCCTACTCAACCCTAACAAACCTTAACACACCATAATAACCAACAATAAAACCCTAAAAACCCTAATAAAGAAAAAAAATTCTAGTATGCCTTAAAAAATCCCTAGAAACACTGATAAACTCAAATATAACCTAATAAACCCTAAAAATACTCCCAAACAATAAAAAACGATCACAAACAATCAAAACACGCTATATTACCTAAAAAGACCTAAAATCAATAATATAACCTAATAAAGACAAAAAATACTAATATACCTAAAAAACCCCAAGAAACCCTAATAAACCATAATAAACTCTAATATAAACTAAGAAAACCTAAAAATGCTGACAAACAAAAACAAAAGAATCACAAACAATAAAACCAACCTATATTATTTAAAAAGACCTAACAAACACTAAAATAACCTAATAAAACAAAAAAACTAATAAACCCTAACAAACCCTAATAAACCCTAAAAATCCCTAATAAACCCTATTAAAAACTAATAAACCCTAATAAAACCATAATAAAACTCTAAAAATACCTTCCCAACCCTAATAAACCTTGACAAACCATAATAAAACCTAATAAAATCCTAATAACCCCCACCAAACCCTAAAAAATGGTAACATACCATTAAAATCCCTAAAACCCTAACAAACCATAATAAATGTTAATATTACATAAAAATCCTAAAAAATGCTAGTAAACCCTAAAAATACTTCTAATATTAATATTATTATTAATGCATGTGCATGTGCATATGCATGTTCATGGTTTAAATAATAAATAACAACGCACGTTCATGTGCATATGCCTACGCATTTGCATGTGAATGATAATAAAAAATAAATAACAAATAATAACCCATGTGAATTTCATGTGTGTGTGCATGTGAATTTGAATGATAATAAATAATAAATAATAACACACATACAAGTGCAAGTGCATGTGCATGTGCATGTGCATGGTAATAAATAATAAATAATAACCAAGTCTACAATAATATGCATTTGAATGTGAATGATAATCAATAATAAATAATAACACATGTGATAATAGAATATCGTACGTGCATTGCATGTGCACACTACTACAAAAATGGTCTTTATCAGAGCTAGAAAAGTGCACTAACAGTGCTTAAAAAAGCACTGTTAATCGAGGCGAGGATATAGGGGGTCCCTTCCCACGCATCCCCCACACGCGCGTACCTCCTTGCTTCCAACCAAACTCTAACCCGTGACCTCCCCCCTTGCGTGCATACACCTTTACCACTAAGCCATTTTTTCCCTATTTTATGATATATCTATTTATTTATATATATAGTTATATTTATTCATATATTAATATAGATTCATATTAATATAAATATATTTACTTATATGAATACATATATATTTATTCATATATTAGTATATATATATTCATTCTTATATTAATATATATTTATATTAATATGTTTTTTATCCGTATATTTATTTTTATATTAATATATATTTATAATATTAGTTTTAAATACATTTATAAAATATCATTTTTATGTTTGTTTATAAATAAATACATACATACATATATACAACACACACACACTGACACACACACACACATACACATATATATTTACGGATAAATACATATATATGTGTCTTTGAAAAGACATAGAAAGTTAAAATGACCATAACCTCTAATCTTGAAGCCCGTTTCAACTTCAAAACTAGTCCAATCGAAAAAATGAAACAGTCTTCGATATGATATGTGGTACAGGCCTAACTGATATCCGGATCAAAAGTTATAGTGTTTTTAATGTTAAAAAATTAGGGTATCCCAACTAAAGCCACTAACAATGCTATATAAACCCTATCAATTGCTTCAAAACCTGAAAAATGCTTCAAAACCAAAAAAATTAAATAAATCCCAAAAAATGCTAAAATAACCCTAACAAAGCATAAAAAACAGAACACGTCCATAAAACCTAAAAAAATGCATAAAACACCAATCAAATAAAACAAACCATACAAAACCATAAATACCGTAGCAAAACCTAACAAACCCTAAAACCCATTAATAACCCCTAAGAACAGCTAATAATCCCTAATAACCCCCAAAACCCACTATTAAACCCTAAAAACCCTATTAAACACTACTAAATGGCAATAACCTGTAACAAACCCTAAAAAACTCTATTAGACCCTAATAAATTATACAAAAGCCCAAAAACACCTAATATACAATAAAAACACTATTAAACCATAATAAACCCTAATAATCACTAAAAACCCTAACAAACCTGACAAAATGCTACAAAAACCTCCAAATAATAGCCTAAAAAACCCTAAATCAAAAATAACCCTAAAAAGGTTGATAAATCCTAGAAAAAACTATTAATTCCTACAAAATCCCAATAAAACCCAAATATGTAATAAAAAACACTAATAAACTATAACAAATTCTAAAGAACACTAATAAACCCTAAAGCAGCCTACTAAACATTAAAGAACCATAATAAACACTAAAGAACTATATTAACCTCTAAACAACACTAAATAGCCCTAAAGAACCTAAAAAAATGCTGAAACACATTATATAAACCATAAAAACTGCTAAAATGCCCAAACAAACCCTAAAACACACTAAAAAACCCTAACAACCCCTATCAATCCCAAAAAAACCTATAAACACATAAAAACCCCCAAAAACCAATAAAAATCCATCAGATACCATAAAAAACTATAAACACCCAGTAACAAACCTTAAAAACCCTAAAAACACTACAAACCATAAACAACCATTAAAACCCTAAAAAAGGGTTCAGATAGATACATGAACCCTAAAAACGTTACATAAACCCTAAAAATGTGACAAAGACACTAAAAATGAAACATAAACCAAAAACCACAACATAAACCCAAAAAACGCTTCATCTACCCTAAAAGAAATACATAAATAATAAAACTGTATCATAAACCCTAAAAACACTACATAAACCCTAAAAAACGCAACATAAAAATTAAAAAACGCTACATAAATCCTCAAAACACAAAAAAACCCTAAAAACACTCCATGAACCCTAAAAACGTAACACAAACCCTAAAAATGCATCATAAATGCTACATCACCCCTAAAAACGCAACATATTCCAAGAAAATGCAACATAAAGCCAAAAAAAATGCTGCATAAAACCTAAACCCTAAACACAATACATAAACCCTAAAAAACATTCCAGAAACCTTAAAAATGATACATAAAATATAAATCAGATAACTAAACCCTAAAAACGCTGCATAAACACTAAAAATACTACATAAACTCTATCAACGCTACAAAAACCCTAAAAATGCTAAAAAAATATCTATGGACGCTTTAAAACCCTAAAAAATATTAAACCATAATATAACATATTATAAACAATTAAATTCTAATAAACCCCTAATAAACTCTAATAATCCCAAAAAACACCTTATAATCCTTAAAATCCTATGAAACACTACTCAACCCTAATAAACCCCCAAAAATACCTACTATACCCTAATAAATGATAATAAAACCTAATAAACCCTAAAACACATTATGAAACCCTAAACAACTCTAACCAACCCTAATAGACACTAATAAACACTAATAAACCCTAATAAACCCCAAACAAACCCTAAAAAGCCCTAATAAACCTTAAATGAAGCTAAATAACCATACTCAACCCTAACAAACCATTACACACCATAATTACCCCTAATAAAACCCTACAAAATCCTAATAAAGAAAAAAAATCTAGTATACCTTAAAAAATCCCTAGAAACCCTGATAAACTCTAATATAACCTAATAAACTCTAAAAATGCTCGAAAATAATAAAAAAACAATCACAAACAATAAAAACACACCATATTAACTAAAAAGTCCTAAAAACGCAAATATAACCTAACAAAGACAAAAACGCTAATATACCTTAAAATCAATAGAAACCCTGATAAACCAGAATAAACTCTAATATAACCAAAGAAACCCTAAAACGCTCAAAAACAAAAACAAAATTCTCACAAATAATAAAAACTAGCTATATTATCTAAAAATACCTAACAAACACTAATATAACCTAATTAAACAAAAAAACTAATAAACCCCTAACAAACCCTAATAAACCCTAAAAATCCCTACTAAACCCTAATAAAAATGAATAAACCCGATTAAAACCATAATAAAAACCTAAAAATACCTTCTTAATAGTAATAAACCTTGACACACCATAACAAAACCTAATAAAACCCAACTAAACCCCAATAAACCGAAAATGAAAACAAACCATTAAAAAGCACTAGAAACTCTAATAAACCTTAATAAATTCAAATAAATGTTAATAAATCATTAAAAATTCTCACAAACACTAATAACACGCTAATAAACCAAAAAATTCATAACAACCCCTCATATATATTAACAAAAACTAAAAAAACACTCATATACCCTAACAAAAACACTAACAAGCCAGAGTAAACCCTAAAAATCCCCAACAAACCCTAATAAACCATACTCAACCCTAATAAGCCCTAATAAAACCATAAAGATACAGACTCAACTGTAATAAAACCCTAAAAATAGCTACTCAACCCTAATAAACATTAACACACCATAATAAACCATAATAACCCCCATTAATCCCTAAAAACACAAATATACCATTAAAAGGCCCTAAAAACCCTAATAAATGCTAATAAAACCTAACAAATGTTAAAAGTGTTAATAAACCCGAATAAACACTACTAATCACAAAAAAACACTAATATACCCTCTTAAAAATTAATAAACCATAATGAACAATAATAAACCCTAATAAATCCTAAACATACCCAAATATACCATAATATACCATAATATACCCTAATAAACCCAACTCAATCCAAATAAAACCCTAAACATACCTAATAAACCCCAATAAACCTTGACACACCTTAATAAACCCTAATTAAATCCTAATTACCCCCACCAAACCCTAAAAAATGCTAATATAACGTTTAGAACCCCTATAACCCTAACAAACCATAATAAATGTTAATAAAACCTAAAAATCCTGAAAATGATTGTAAACACTTGAAATACCTCTAATAATAATAGTAGTAATAACACACGTGCATATGCATATGCATATGCATGGTTTAAATAATAAATCATAATGCATGTGCGTGTGCATATGCATGCACATTTGCATGTGAATGATAATAAATAGTATATTATAAATAATAACGCATGTGAATTGAATGTGTATGTTCATGTAAATGTGAATGATAATAAATAATAAATAATAACGCACATCCAAGTGCATGTGCATGTGCATGCGCATGTGCATGGTAATAAACAATAAATAATAACAAAGTCCACAAGAATGTGTATTTGCATGTGAATGATAATAAATAATAAATAAAAACACATGTGATAATAGAATAACGCAAGTGCATTGAATTTTCATGTGCACGGTAATAAATAATATATAATAACACATGTGTATGTTCATTTACATGTAATGATAATGATAATGACGCATGCACGTGCATAGTGATAAATAATAAATAACAATGCACGTGCATGTGCATTTGTATTTGATGATACAAAGAACAACAACAACAACAACAAAAATAATATAATAATAACACAAGTGCATTTCATGTGCACGTGCATAGTAGTAAATAATAAATGAATAATAGTAAATAAGAATGCACATGCATGTGCAAGTGCATCTACATTTGATAATAATATTAATAATACTAATTGTAATAATAATAATAATAACGCATGCACGTGCATGTTAATAAATAATAACTAACGACGCACGTGCATGTGGATTTGCATGTAATAATGATAATAATAATGATAATGATAACAACAAAAACAACAACAAAAATAATAATAATAACTGCGATAATAAGAATAATAATAAGAATAAAAGAATACTACAAGTGCATTGAATATGCACATGCATGGTAATAAATAATAAATAATAACGCGCGTGCATCTGCATTTGCATGTGATGATAATAATAATAACAGTTGTAGTAGTAGTAGAGATAATAACAGTAGTACCAAAGCATGTGATAATAGAATATTGCATGTGCATTACGTGTGCACGTCCATGGTAATAAATAATAATGCATGTGCACTGCATTTCCAAGTGATGATGATGACGATGATAATAATAAAAATATTATTATTATTAATATAAATAATAACAATGCATGTGATAATAGAATAACGCACGTGCATTGAATGTGTGTGTTTATGTATTTGCATGTGCATTTGCATGTGATGATAATAACAACAACAACAACAACAACAACAACCACAATAACAATAATAACAATAAGAATAACATTGTATGTGATAATAAAATAACTTGTGTGCATTGCATGTGCACGTGCATGGTAATAAAAAATAAATAACAAAGCGCATGCTTGTGCATGTTCATGTGCATGAGATGATAATAATAGTAATAATAATAACAGTAATAATAATAATAATAACAACAACGCATGTGATAACAGAATAACACACATGCATTACACAAGTAGTGCATGATAATAAATAATAACTCATAGTGCACGTGGTGATAATAATAATAATAATAATAATAATAGCACAAGTGATAATAGAATAACGCATATGTATTGAATGTTCGTGTGTATGGTAATAAATAATAACACAGAGGAATTATCATTTTCATTTGATGACAATAAAAATAATAGTAATAATAACAATAACAATAAAAATGCATGTGATAATAAAATAATGTAGGTGCATTGCGTGTGTGTGTGCATGGTAATAAAAAATAACGGACGAGCATGTGCATTTTCATGTGATGATAATAATAATAATAGTAAAAATAGTAATAATAATAATAATAATAACAACTACAACAACATATGCACGTGCATGGAAATAAATAATATATAAGAAATAATAACGCATGTGCATCTTCATTTTCATGTGACGATAATAATAACAATAATAATAGTGATAACAATAATGATAATTATAATAATTATAATAATAATGATAGTGATGATAGTGATAATAATATCATGTGTGATAATAGAATAACACACATCCTAAAACACCCTAACAAAACCAAACAAACCCTAACAACCACTAATATCCGCTAAGAACCACTAATAAACCCCAATAACACTTGAAACCCACTATTAAACCCTAAAACCATAATAAACACTAATAAATCATAATAACCTATAATAAAACCAAAAAACCATATTAGACTCTAATAAACGCTAGAGAATCCCTAAAACCCCTAATATACAAAAAAAATAATATTGAACCATAATAAATCCTAATAATAACTAAAAACCCTAACAAACCTGAAAAAACACTACAAAAACCCGCCAAATATTATCCTATAAAACCCTACAACAATCTAATAAACCCTAACAAACCCTAATAACTCCATAATAAATCGAAAAAACCCTAACAACCCCAAATTAATCGTAACAAATCCTAACAATGCCTAATTAATCATAACAAACTGAAACAATCCATAACAAACCCCTAATAAACCGAAATAAACCCTAACAAATCATAATAAACCCTAATAAATTGTAATGAACCCAAATACACATTAATAAACCCTAATAAATTAAATAAACCCTATAAAAACCTAATAAATCCTAAATAAACCTATGAAAGGTTGATAAACCCTAGAAAAAGCTATTTATGCCTACAAAAGATCAATAAAGCCCTAATATACAATAAAAAATGCTAATAAATAGTAACAAATCCTAAAAAACACTAATAAACCCTAATGAGCCCTAATAAACCCTAAAGGACAATAATAAAATCAAAAGAACCCTAAAAACCGCTAATGAACCCAAAACACGCTAAAACACATTACATAAGCCCTAAAAACCGCTACAATACCCAAACTAACCCTAAAACAAACTTAAAAACCCTAACAACCCCTATTAATCCCGAAAAAACAAATGAATCCTTACAACCCCCAAAACACCATTGAAAACCCATCAAATACCATAAAATCCATAAACACCCGTTAACAACCCTTAAAACCCCTTAAAACCACTACAAACCATTAACAACCATTATAACCCTAAAAAAGGAAAAAAATTGATACATAAACCCAAAAAATGTTACGTAAACCCTAAAATGCAACATAAACCCGAAAAACAAAACATAAACCCAAAAAACACAACATAAACCCAAAAAATACTACATAAACCCAAAAAACACTGCATAAACCCTAGAACCGTAACATAAACCCTAAACAATGCAACGTAAACATTAAAAAGGCAGTATAAAACCTAAAAACACAACATAAACCCAAAAAACACTACATGAACCCCAAAAACGTTACATAAACCCAAAAAAATGCAACATAAATGCTACATAACCCCTAAAACACTACATAAACCCATAAAATGCAACATAAACCATAAAAAATGCTACATAAAACTTAAACCCTAAACACGCTACATAAACCCTAAAAACATTACATAAACCCTAAAAAAGATACATAAAACCTAAAACCACTAACTAAACCCTTAAAGCGCTTCATAAACACTAAAAATGCTACATAAACTCAGAAAACACTACACAAACACTAAAAAATGCTACAAAAACCCTAAAGAGGCTTCAAAACACTAAAAACCTTCTAGTAAAACCCTAAAAACCTCAAATGAAACCCAAATACACCCTAAAGAACCCTAAAAACCCCTAAAACCCCTAAAGAACCCTAAAGAACCACTAAATCCACAAACAATGCTACACAAACCGAATCAATTGATAGAAAAACCTGAAAAATGTTTCAAAACCCACAAAACATATCAAAACCCTAAAAACGCTAAAATAAACCTAACAAAGCATAAAAAATCCCAGCACACACATAAAACCCAAAAAATGCATTAAACCCCAAACAACCAAAACAAATCTTAACAAACCCTAAAACCCCTAATAAAATCTAAAGAACCCTAACAACAACTAATAACACCAAAGAATAACTAATAAACCCTAATAACCCATAAATACCACTATTACACCCTAAAAATGCTAATAAACACTAATAAATCCTAATAACCTGTAATAAACCCTAACAAACTTTATTAGACCCTAATGAACACTACAAAAGCCCTAAAACCCCTAATATACTATAAAAACCATATTAATCCATAATAAAAACTAATAATCACTAAACACTCTAACAAACCCGACAAAACGCTACAAAAATCTCCAAATAATAGTATACAAAACCCTACAACCCACTAATAAACCCTAAAAATGATAATAACCCCAAAATAAATCGTAAAAAACTCTGACAATCCAAAATAAATTGTAAAAAATCCTAAAAATGCCAAATAAATCATAACAAACTGAAACAAACCATAACAAACCCCTAATAAAACCCAATAAACCCTAACAAATCATAATAAACCCTAATAAATAGTAATAAACCCAAATACACATTACTAAACCCTAATAAATAAATTAAACCCTAATAAATCCAAAATAACCCTAAGAAAGGTTGATAAACCATAGAAAATGCTATTAATTCCTACAAAATCCCAATAAAACCCCAATATACAATAAAAAACTCTAATAAGCTGTAACAAATCGTAAAGAACACTAATAAACACTAAATAACCCTAATAAACCCAAAAGAACCATATTAAACTCTAAAGAACACTAAAAGGCCCTAAACAACCCAAAAAATGCAAAAACATATTCTATCAACCCTAAAAACTACTACAATACCCAAACAAACCCTAAAACACACTAAAAACCCGTAACAATCCCTATCAATCCCAAAAAAAACATGTAAACCCATAAAACCCCCCAAAACCATTAAAAAGAAATCAGATACCATAAAAAACCATAAACACCCATTAACAACCCTTAAAAACCCTAAACACTACAAACCATAAACAACCATTAAAACACTAAAAAGGCTTCAAATAGATACATAAACCCTAATACGTTACATAAACCCTAAAAAATATAACAAAAACCCTAGAAATGCAACGTAAACCAAAAAAATGCAACATAAACTGAAAAAAATGCTATATGAACACTAAAATCACTACATAAACCCCAGAACTGTAACATAAACCCTAAAAAAATGCAACATTAACCCTAAAAACACAATATAAACATTAAAAAACACTACATAAAACCTAAAAACACAATATAAACCCTAAAAAGACTACATGAACCCTAAAAACGTTAGATACACACTAAAAAATGCAACATAAACGCTACATCGCCCCTAAAAATGCTACGTAAACCAAGAAAATGCAACATAAAACCTAAAAAATGCTACATAAAAACTAAACCCTAAAAACGTTACATAAACCCAAAAAATGATACATAAAACCTATAACCGCTAACTAAACCCTAAAAATGCTACATAAACACTAAAAATGCGAAATAAACTCTAACAACGCAACACGGACCCTAAAAATGCTACAAAAACCCTAAAGACGCTTCAAAACCCTCAAAAATATTAAACCCTAATATACCATAATATAAAAAATTAAACCCTAATAAACCCCTAATGAACTCTAATAATCCCTAGAAACACCTTATAATCCCAAAAACCCCCTAATAAACTCTACTCAACCCTAATAAAACCCCAGCAATACCTAATAAACCCATAATAAATTATAATAAAACATAATAAACCCTAAAAACACGTTATGAAAACCAAAACAACTGTAACCAACCCTAATAGACACTGATAAACACTAATAAACCCTAATAAACCACAAAAATACCCTAAAAGCCCTAATAAACCATAAATAACGTCAAATAAACCCTACTCAACCCTAACAAACCTTAACACACCATAATAACCCCCAATAAAACCCTACAAAATCCTAACAAAGAAAAAAACACTAGTATACTTTAAAAAATCCATAGAAACCCTGATTAACTTTAATATATCCTAATAAACCCTAAAAAACACTCCCAAACATTAAAAAAATGATCAAAAACAATCAAAACATACTATATTACCAAAAAGACCTAAAATAATAATATAACCTAATAAAGACAAAAAAACACTACTATACCTTAACAATCCCTAGAAACCCTAATAAACCATAATAAACTCTAATATAAACTAAAAAACCCTAAAAACGCTCACAAAAAAAACAAAAGGCTCACAAAAAATAAAAACATGATATATTATTTAAAAAGACCTAACAAACACTAAAATAACCTAATAAAAAAACTAATAAACCCCTAACAAACCCTAATAAACCCTAAAAATCCCTAAGAAACCCTAATAAAAACTAAAAAACCAAAATAAAAACATAATAAAACCCTAAAAATAACTTCTCAACCCTAATAAACCTTGACACACCATAATAAAACCTAATAAAATCCTAATAACCCCCACCAAACCCTAAAAACGCTAAATTACCATTAAAAACCCTAAAACCCTAACAGACCATTATAAATGTTAATATCACCTAAAAATCCTAAAAAATGCTAGTAAACCCTAAAAATACCTTGAATAATAATATTATTATTAATTCACATGCATGTGCATGTGCATATGCATGTGCATGGTTTAAATAATAAATAATAACGCACGTTCATGTGCATATGCCTGTGAATTTTCATGTGAATGATAATAAATAATAAATAAAAAATAATAACTCATGTGAATTTTATGTGTGTGTGCATGTGCATTTGAATGATAATAAATAATAAATAATACCACACATACAAGTGAAAGTGCATGTGCATGTGAATGTGCATGGTAATAAACAATAAATAATAACCAAGTCCACATGAATGTGCATTTGAATGTGAATGATAATAAATAATAAATAATAGCACATGTGATAATAGAATAATGCACGTGCATTGCGTGTGCACACTACTACAAAAACGGTCTTTATCAGTGGTAGAAAAGTGCATTAAAAGCACTAAAAAACTGTTAATCGAGGCGAAGATATAGGGGGTCCATTTTATTAGTGCTTAGAAAATCGCTGATAAATGCACCTTTAATCAGTGCTTCTAAAAAGCGCTGATAAAAGTAAAAAAAATATAAATAAAAATAAAAAATATTTCCATAATATGGTGGTGGGGGAGATTTTAACAGCACTTGACCCCCCCCCCCCCCTTTATCAGCACTGGTGGACCCCCCTCAATCTCTCCAGCACGATGCCCTTCCCGCACATCCCCCACACGCACGTACCTCCTTGCTTCCACCCGTACTCGAACCCATGACCTCCCCCCTTGCATGCCTTCACCTTTACCACTAATCCATTTCGTTTTTTCTCTATTTAATGAAATATCTATTTATTTATATATATATATAGTTATATTTATTCATATATTAATATAGATTCATATTAATATAAATATATTTAGTTATATTAATACATATATTTTTATTCATATTTTAGTATATATATATTCATTCTTATATTAATATTTATTTAAATTAATATGTTTTTTATCCGTATATATATTTTTATATTAATATATATTTATAAGATTAGTTTTAAATACATTTATAAAATATCGTTTTTATCTCTGTTTATAAATAAATAAATACATACATATATACAACACACACACACTGACACACACAGACACACACACAGACACATATATATTTACGGATAAATACATATATAAGTGTATTTGAAAAGACATAAAAAGTTAAAATGACCATAACATCTAATCTTGAAGCCCGTTTCAACTCCCCAACCAGTCCAATCAAAAAAATCTAACAGTCTTCGATATGATATGTGGTACAGGCCTAACAGACATCTGGATTAGAAGTTATACTTGTTTCAATGTTAAAGAATCAGGGTACCCGACTAAAGCCACTAACAACGCTACAAAAACCCTATCAATTGCTTCAAAACCCCAAAAAATGCTTCAAAACACACAAAACGAAACAAAACCCAAAAATTTCTAAAATAACCGTAACAAAGCCTAAAAAATCCGAACACACCCATAAATCCCAAAAAATGCATAAAACCCCAAACAAATCAAACAAACTGTACCAAACCCTAAATACCTTAACAAAACCTAACAAACCATAAAAACCACTAATAACCCCTAAGAACCACTAATAATCCCTAATAACCCCAAAAACCCACTATTAAATCCTAAAAACCCTAATAAACACTAATAAATTGTAATAACCAGCAGTAAACCCTAACAAACTCTATTAGACCCTAATAAATTATACAAAATCCTTAAAACCCGTACAATACAATAAAATCACTATTAAACCATAATAAACTCTAATAATCACCAAAATCCCTACCAAACCCGACAAAACACTATAAAAACCTCAAATAATAGCCTAAAAATCCTAAAACCCACTAATAAACCCTAAAAAACCCTAATAACCCCAAAATAAATCATAACACACCCTAATAACCCCAAATAAATCGTAACAAATCCTAACAACACCAAATAAATCGTAACAAACTGAAACAAACCATACCAAACCCCTAATAAATCACAATAAATGCTAACAAAAGAATAATAAACCCTAATAAATCGTAATAAACCCAAATACACATTACTAAACCCCAATAAATAAAATAAACCCTAATAAACCCTAATAATTCCTAAATAACCCTAGAAAAGGTTGATAAAGCCTAGAAAAATCTATTACTTCCTACAAAAGCCCAATAAAACCCTAATATGCAATAAAAACACTAATAAACTGTAACAAATCCTAAAGAACACTAATAAACCCTAAATAACCCTAATAAACCCTAAAGAACCATATTAATCTCTAAAGAACACTAAACAACCCTAAAGAACCCAAAAATGCTAAAAAAGATTATATACACCCTAAAAACCGCTACAATGCCCAAACAAACCCTAAAACACACTAAAAACCCAATCAACCCCTATAAATCCCAAAAAAAACCTATAAACACATAAAAACCCCCAAAACCATTAAAAAGTCACCAGATACCATAAAAAACTATAAACACCCGTTAACAAACCTAAAAAACCCTAAAGAACACTACAAACCATAAACAACCATTAAAACCCTAAAAAATGGTTCAAATACATATATAAACCCTAAAAACGTTACATAAACCATAAAAATGCAACCAAATCCCAAAAAATGCAACATAAACCAAAAACCACAACATAAACCCTAAAAACACTACATTAACCCTAAAAGCACTACATAAACCCTAGAACTGTAATATAAACCCTAAAAAACACAACATAAACCCTAAAAAATGCAACATAAACATTAAAAAATGCTACATAAAACCTCAAAACACAATATAAACCCTAAAAACGTCAAAAAAAAACCCAAAAAATTGCATCATAAATGCTACATCATCCCTAAAAACACAACATATTCCCAGAAAACTCAACATAAACCCTAAAAAATGCTACATAAAACCTAAACCCTAAACACGCTAGATAAACCCAAAAACATTACATAAACACTAAAAATGATACATAAAATCTAAAAATGATAACTAAACCCTAAAAACGCTACATACACACTAAAAATACGACATAAATTCACACAACGCTAAAAAACCTAATAAATGCTACAAAAACACTAAAGACCAATTAAAACCCTCAAAAATATTAAACCCTAATATAACATAATATAAAAAATTAAACACTAATAAACCACCAATAAACGCAAATAATCCCTAAAAACACATTATAATCCTTAAAATCCTAAGAAACTCTACTAAACCCTAATAAACACCCAAAAATACCTAATAAACCCTAATAAATGATAATAAAACCTAATAAACACTAAAAACACTTTAAGAAAACCTAAACAACCCTAAACAACCCTAATAGACACTAATAAACACTAATAAACCCTAAAACCCCCAAAACCCTAAAAATCCCTAATTAACCATAAATGAAGCCAAATAACCCTACTCAACCCTAATAAACCTTAACACACCATAATTACCCCTAATAAAACCCTACAAAATCTTAATAAACAAAAAAATTTAGTAAACCTTAAAAATCTATAGAAACCCATATAAACTCTAATATAACCTAATAAACACTAAAAACGCACACAAATAATAAAAAAACAACCACAAACAATAAAAAATTGCTATATTACGTAAAACGGCCTAAAAACTGATATAACCTAATAAAGACAAAAACACTAATATACCATAAAATCAATAGAATCCTAATAAATCATAATAAACTCTAGTATAACCAAAGAAACCCAAAAACACTCACAAACAAAAACAAAATGCTCACAAATAATAAAAACAAGATATATTATCTAAAAATACCTAACAAACACTAATATACCCTAATAAAACAAAAAAACTAATAAACCCCTAACAAACCCTAATAAACCATAAAAATCCCTAGTAAACCCTAATAAAAACGAATAAACCCTATTAAAACCATAATAAAACCCTAAAAATACCTTCTCAACAGTAATAAACCTTCACTCACCATAACAATACCTAATAAAACCCAACTAAAATCCAATAAACGAAAAAACGCAAACAATCCATTAAAAATCCCTAAAAACCCCCAATAAACCCTAATAAATTCAAATAAAAGCTAATAAATCATTAAAAATGCCCACAAACGCCAATAACACGCTAATAAAACCTAAAAAGTCACAACAACCCCTCATATATATTAACAAAAACTAAAAAACACTCATATACCCTAACAAAAACACTAACAAATCCTAGTAAACCCTAAAAATCCCTAACAAACCCTAATTAACCATACTCAACCCTAATAAACTCTTATAAAACCTTAAAGATACCAACTCAACCATAATAAAACCCTAAAAATGACTACTCAACCTTAATGAACATTAACACACCATAATAAACCATAATAAACCCCATAAAACCCTAAAAAAGACCGATATACAATTAAAAGGACCTAAACCCCCTAATAAATGCTAATAAAACCTAACAAAGATTAAAAGACCTAATAAACCCGAATAAAAACTACTAATCACTAAAAAACCCTAATATACCCTCTTAAAAATTAATAAACCATAATAAACCAAAATAAACCCTAATAAATCCAAAACATTCCCAAATATACCATAATATACCATAATATACCGTAATAAACCCAACTCAATCCAAATAAAACCCTAAAAATACCTAATAAATCCCAATAAAGTGTGACAGACCTTAATAAACCCTAATTAAATCCTAATAACCCCCACCAAACCCTAGAAAATCCTAATATACCATTTAAAAACCATATAACCCTAACAAACCATAATAAATGTTAATAACACCTAAAAATCCAAAAAATGATAGTAAACCCTAGAAATACCTCTAATAATAATAGAAGTAATATCGCATGTGCATATGCATTTGCATATGCATGGTTTAAATAATAAATCATAATGGACGTGTGTGTGCATATTCATGCACATTTTCATCTGAATGATAGTAAATAGTAAATTATAAATCATAATGCATGTGAATTGCATGTGTATGTGCATGTGCATGTGAATGATAATAAATAATAAATAATAACGCACATCCAAGTGCATGTGCATGCGTCTGCTCATGGTAATAAACAATAAATAATAACAAAGTCCACAAGAATGTGTATTTTCATGTGAATGATAATAAATAATAAATAAAAACACAAGTGATAATAGAATAACTCAAGTGCATTGAATTTTCATGTGCATGTTAATCAATAATATATAATAACACACGTGTATGTTCATTTACATGTAATGATAATGATAATGGTGCATGCCCGTGCATGGTGATAAATAATAAATAACAATGCACGTGCATTGTATTTGAATTTGATGATACAAACAACAACAACAACAACAACAAAAACAACAACAACGATATAATAATAACGCAAGTGCATTGCATGCACATTGCATAGTAGTAAATAATAAATAAATAATAGTAAATAAGAACGCAAATGCATGTGCATGTGAATTTACATTTGATGATAATATTAATAATACTAATTGTAATAATAATAATAATAATAATAATAATAATAATGCATGCACGTGCATGGTAATAAATAATAAATAACAACGCACAAGCATGTGGATTTGCATGTGATAATCATAATAATAATGATAATGATAATAATAATAACAACAACAACAACAACAACGCAAATGCATGTGCATGTGCCTTTACATTTGATAATAATATTCTTAATACTAATTGTAGTGATAATAATAATAATAATAATAATGCATGTACGTTCGTGGAAAAAATAATATATAACAACGCACAAGCATGTGGATTTTCATGTGCTAATGATAATAATAATGATAATGATAACAACAACAACAACAACAGCAACAACAACAATAATAATAACTATGATAATAAGAATAATAATAATAATAATAAAAGAATCATACAAGTGCATTGTATATGCACATTCCTGTTAACAAATAATAAATAATAACTCATGTGCAACTGCATTTGGATGTGATGATAATAATAATAATAGCATTAGTAGTAGTAGAGATAATAATAGTAGTACCCAAGCTTATGATAATAGAATATTGCATGTGCATTACGTGTGCACATGCATGGTAATAAATAATAACACACAAGCATTGCATTTTCACGTGATGATGATGATGATGATGATAATAATAATAATAATATTAATATTAATTATAACGACGCATGTGATAATAGAATAACGCAGGTGCATTGAATGTGTGTGTTTAGGTATTTGCATGTGCATTTTCATTTGATGATAATAACAATAATTACAACAATAATAAAAACAACAATAACAACCACAATAATAATAATAACAATAAGAATAACAACGTATGTGATAATAAAATAACGTATAGGCATTGCATGTGCAGGTGCATGGTAATAAAAAATAAATAATAATGAACGTTCTTGTGCATGTGCATGTGCATGAGATGATAATAATAGTAATAATAATAATAGTAATAATAATAATAATAATAATAATAATAGCAATGCATGTGATAATAGAATAACACACATGCATTGAACGTGTAGTGCATTATAATAAATAATAACTCATAGCGCACGTGATGATAATAATAATAATAATAATAATAATAATAATAGCTCATGTGATAAAATAATAATGCACATGTATTGAATGTGCGTGGGCATGGTAATAAATAATAATGCACATGCATTTTCATTTTCATTTGATGATAATAACAATAATAGTAATAATAACAATAACAATAAAAATGCATGTGATAATAGAATAATGTAGGTGCATTGCGTGTGCGTGTGCATGGTAATAAATAATAACATATGAGCATGTGCATTTTCATGTGATGATAATAATAATAATAATAATTGTAATGATAATAATAATAACAACAACAACAACATATGCACGAGTATATAAATAAATAATATATAATAAATAATAAAGCATGTTCATCTGCATTTGCACGTGATGATAATAATAATAATAATAATAATATTAATAGTAATAACAATAATGATAATTATAATAATGATAATAATAATAATGATAGTGATAATTATGATAATAATATCGTCTGTTATAATAGAATAACACATGTCCTAACAAACCCTTACAAAACATGACAAACCCTAACTACCACTAATAACCCCTAAGAACCACAAATAAACCCAAATAACACCTGAAACCCACTATTAAACCCTAAAACCCTAATAAACACTAATAAATCATAATAACCTGTAATAAACCCTAAAAACCATATTAGACTCTAATAAATGCTACAGAAGACATAAAACCCCTAATATACAATAAAAAATACTATTGAACCATAATAAATCCTAATAATCACTAAAAACCCTAACAAACCCGACAAAACACTACAAAACTACCTAACTAATATCCTACAAAACCCTACAACCGGCTAATAAACCCTAACAAACCCTAATAACCCCATAATAAATCGAAAAAACCCTAACAACCCCAAATGAATCATATAAATCCTAACAACACCAAATAAATCGTAACAAACTGAAACAATCCTTAACAAACCCCTAATAAACCTAAATAAACCCTAACAAATCATAATAAACCCTAATAAATTGTAATAAACCCAAATACATGTTAATAAACCCTAATAAATAAAATAAACCCTAAGAAACCCTAATAAATCCTAAATAACCCTAATATAGGTTGATAAACCCTAGAAAAAGCTATTAATGCCTACAAAAGCCCAATAAAACACTACTATACAATAAAAAAATGCTAATAAACTGTATCAAATCCTAAAGAGGCCTAATAAACCCTAAAGGACCATAATAAACTCTAAAGAACACTAAAAAACCCTAAAGAACCCAAAACATGCTAAAACACATTACATGAACCCTAAACATTGCTACAATACCCAAACAAACCCTAAAACACACTTTAAGACCCAAACAACCCCAATTAATCCTGAAAAAACAAAAAACCCTTAAAAACCCAAAAAACCATTGAAAACCCATCAAATACCATAAAAACCATAAACACCCGTTAACAACCCTTAAAAACCCTAAAAACCACTATAAACCCTAAATAACCATTATAACCCTAAAAAGGCAACAAATAGATACATAAACCCAAAAAATGTTACAATAACCCTAAAAATGAAACATAAACCCTAAAAAAAATATAAACCCAAAAAATGAAACATAAACCCAAAAGACACTACATAAACCCAAAAAACACTATATAAACCATAGAACCATAACATAAACCCTAAACAACGCAACATAAACATTACAAACGCTAGATAAAACCTAAAAACACAACATGAAGCCAAAAAACACTACATAAACCCTAAAAACGTTACATAAACCATAAAAAATGCAACATAAACGCTACACAACCCCTAAAAACACTACATAAACCCAGAAAATGCAACATAAACTCAAAATAAATGCTACATTAAACCTAAACCTTAAACACGCTACATAAACCCTAAAAACATTACATAAACCCTAAAAATGCTATATAAAACCTAAAAACACTAACTAAACCCTAAAAGCGCTACATAAACATTAAAAATGCTACATAAACTCAAACAACACTACACGGACACTAAAAAATGCTAAAAAACCCAAAAGAGGCTTCAAAAACCTCAAAATTATCAAAGTCCACATGAATGTGCATTTGCATGTGAATGATAATAAATAATAAATAATAACACATGTGATAAAAGAATAATGCATGTGCATTGTGTGTGCACGTGCATGAGAATAAATAATAATAACATATGTGGTAACAGAGTAACGCAAGTTCATTGCATTTTCATGTGCATGATAATAAATAATATATAATAACGCACATACATGTGCATTTACATGTAATGATAATGATAATGATGCATGCATGTGCATGGTAATAAATAATAAATAACAATGCATGTGCATGTGCATTTGTATTTGATAATACAAAAAACAACAACAACAATAATAATAGAATAATTCAAGTGCATTTCATGTGCACGTGCATAGTAGTAAATAATAAATAAATAATAATAAATAAGAACGCACATGCATGTGCATGTGAATTTACATTTGATGAAAATATTAATAATACTAATTGTAATTACAAAAATAATAATTAATGCATGTGCATGGTAATAAATATTAAATAACAATGCACATTCATGTGCATTTTCATGTAATAATGATAATAATAATGAGAATGATAATAATAATAACAATAAAATTTGTGATAATAATAAAAATAATAAAAGAATAATACGAGTGTATTGCATATGCACATACATGGTAATAAATAATAAATAATAACGCATGTGCATCTACATTTTCATGTTATGATAGTAATAATAACATCAGTAGTAATAATTGTAGTAGTAGTGGTGATAATAGTAGTAGTACTGATGCATGTGATAATAGAATATTGCATGTGCATTATGTGTGCACGTGCATGGTAATAAATAATAACGCCTGTGAATTTCATTTGTATGTGATGATGATGATGATGATGATAATAATAATAATAATAACAACGCATGTGATAAAATAATAACGCACATGCATTGAATGTCAATGTATGTGCATTTTCAAGTTCATTTTCATGTGATGATAATAACAACGCACATGCATATGCACGTGCATGTTAATAAATAACAAATAACAACGCACATGCATGTGGATTTTCATGTGATAATGATAATAAAAATGATAATGATAACAACAACAACAACAATAATAATAATAACTGTGATAATAAGAATAATAATAATAATGAAAGAATACTACAAGTGCATTGCATATGCACATGCATGTTAATAAATAATAAATAATAATGCACGTGCATCTACATTTGCATGATGGGATAATAATAATAACAGCTGTATTAGTTGTAGAGATAATAACAGTAGTACCAAAGCATGTGATAATAGAACATTGCATGTGCATTACGTGTGCACATGCATGGTAATAAATAATAACGCACGTGCATTCCATTTGCAAGTGATGATGATGATGATGATAATAATAATATTATTATTATTAATATTAATAATAACAACGCATGTGATAATAGAACAACGCACGTGCATTGAATGTGTGTGTTTATGTATTTGCATGTGCATTTGCATGTGATGATAATAACAATAACAACAAAAACAACAACAACAACAACCACAATAACAATAATAACAATAAGAATAACAGCGTATGTGATAATAAAATAACGTGTGTGCATTGCATGTGCACGTGCATGGTAATAAAAAATAAATAACAATGCGCGTGCTTGTGCATGTTCAGGTGCATGAGATGATAATAATAGTAATAATAATAACAGTTATAATAATAATAATAATAATAATAACAACAACGCATGTGATAACAGAATAACACACATGCATTGCACATGTAGTGCATGATAATAAATAATAACTCATAGAGCACGTGGTGATAATAATAATGATAATAATAATAATATTAATAATAATAATACCACATGTGATAAAAGAATAATGCATATGTATTGAATGTTCGCGTGTATGGTAATAAATAATAACGCACATGCATTTTCATTTTCATTTGATGATAATAACAATAATAGTAATAATAACAATAACAATAAAAATGCATGTGATAATAGAATAATTTAGGTGCATTGTGTCTATGTGTGCATGGTAATAAAAAATAATGGACGAGCATGTGCATTTGCATGTGATGATAATAATAATAATAGTAATAATCATAATAATAATAATAATAACAACTACAACAACATATGCACGTGCATGGAAATAAATAATATATAATAATTAATAACGCATGTGCATCTTCATTTTCATGTGACGATAATAATAATAATAATTGAAAAAAATAATGATAATTATAATAATGATAATAATAATAATGATAGTGATAATAATGGTAATAATATCGTGTGTGATAATAGAATAACACACATCCTAAAAAACCCTAACAAAACCAAACAAACCCTAACAACCACTAATAACCACTAAGAACCACTAATAAACCCAAATAACACCTGAAACCCACTATTAAACCCTAAAACCCTAATAAACACTAATAAATCATATTAACCTATAATAAAACCTAAAAACCATATTAGACTCTAATAAACGCTAGAGAAGCCCTAAAACCCCTAATATACAAAAAATACTATTGAACCATAATAAATCCTAATAATAACTAAAAACCCTAACAAACCCGAAAAAACACTACAAAACCCGCCAAATAATATCCTACAAAACCCTATAACAATCTAATAAACCCTAAAAGACCCTAATAACCCCATAATAAATCGAAAAAACCCTAACAACCCAAATGAATCATAACAAATCCTAACAATACTAAATTAATCGTAACAAACTGAAACAATCCATAAAAAACCCCTAATAAACCGAAATAAACCCTAACAAATCATAATAAACCCTAATAAATTGTAATGAACCCAAATACACGTTATTAAACCCTAATAAATTAAATAAACCCTAAGAAACCCTAATAAATTATAAATAACCCTACAAAAGGTTGATAAACCCTAGAAAAAGCTATTAATGCCTACAAAAGCCCAATAAAACCATAATATACAATAAAAAATGCTAATAAATAGTAACAAATCCTAAAGAACACTAATAAACCCTAACGAGCCCTAATAAGCCCTAAAGGACCATAATAAACTATAAAGAACCCTAAAAACCCCTAAAGAACCCAATACACGCTAAAACACATTACATAAACCCTAAAAACCGCTACAATACCCAAACAAACCCTAAAACAAACTTAAAAACCCTAACAACCCCTATTAATCCCGAAAAAACAAATAAACCCCTAAAACACCTAAAATACCAATGAAAACTGATCAAATACCATAAAAACCATAAACACCCGTTAACAACCCTTAAAACCCCTAAAAACAACTGCAAACCATTAACAACCATTATAACCCTAAAAAGGAAACAAATTGATACATAAACCCAAAAATTTTACGTAAACCCTAAAATGCAACATAAACCCGAAAAACAAAACATAAACCCAAAAAACGCAACATAAAACAAAAAAATACTACATAAACCCAAAAAACATTTCATAAACCCTAGAACCTTAACATAAACCCTAAACAACTCAACATAAACATTAAAAAGGCTACATAAAACCTAAAAACAAAGCATAAACCCAAAAAACACTACATGAACCCAAAAAACGTTACATAAACCCTAAAAAATGAAACATAAACACTACATAACCCCTAAAACACTACATAAACCTAGAAAATGCAACATAAACCATAAAAACTGCTACATAAAACCTAAACCCTAAACACGCTACATAAACCATAAAAAAATTACATAAACTCTAAAAACGCTACATAAAACCTAAAACCACTAACTAAACCCTAACAGCACTACAAAAACACTAAAAATGCTACATAAACTCAAACAACACTACACAAACACTAAAAAATTCTACAAAAACCCTGAAGAGACTTCAAAACACTAAAAACCTTCTAGTAAAACCCTAAAAACCTCAAACGAAACTCAAATACACCCTAAAGATCCCTAAAACACCCAAAACCCTAAATAACCCTAAAGAATCACTAAATCCAAAAACAATGCTACATAAACCGAATCAATTGATACAAAAACCCGAAATATGCTTCAAAACCCACAAAACACAACAAAACCCTAAAAAACACTAAAATAAACCTAACAAAGCATAAAAAATCCCAGCACACCCATAAAACCCAAAAAATGCATTAAAACCCAAACAACCCAAACAACCCAAACAAATCGTAACAAACCATAAAAATCCTAACAAAACTTAAAAAACCCTAACAACCACTAATAACCCCTAAGAACAACTAATAAACCATTAATCCCACTATTACACCCTAAAAACCCTAATAAACACTAATAAATCCTAATAACCTATAATAAACCCTAACAAACTCTATTAGACCCTAATGAACACTAAAAAATCCCTAAAACTCATAATATACTATAAAAACCCTATTAAACCATAATAAACCCTAATAATCACTAAAAACCCTAACAAACCCGACAAACCACTACAAAAACCTCCAAATAATAGCATACAAAACCCTACAACCCACTAATAAAACCTAAAAAACCCTAATAACCCCAAAATAAATCGTAACAAACTCTGACAATCCAAAATAAATCGTAACAAATCCTAACAACGCCAAATAAATCATAACAAACTGAAACAAACCATAACAAATCCCTAATAAAACCCAATAAACCCTAACAAATCATAATAAACCCTAATAAATAGTAATAAACCCAAATACACATTACTAAACCCTAATAAGTAAAATAAACCCTAATAAATCATAAATAACCCTAAAAAAGGTTGATCAAATATAGAAAATGCTATTAATGCCTACAAAATCCCAATAAAACCCTAATATACAATAAAAACTCTAATAAACTGTAACAAATCGTAAAGAACACTAATAAACACTAAGGAACCCTAATAAACCCAAAAGAACCATATTAAACTCTAAAGAACACTAAAAGGCCCTAAATAACCCAAAAAACGCTAAAACATATTCTATAAACCCTAAAAACTGCTACAATACCCAAACAAACCCTAAAACACACTAAAAACCGTAAGAATCCCTACCAATCCCAAAAAAAACTTGTAAACCCATAAAACCCCCCAAAACCATTATAAAGCAATCAGATACCATAAAAAACCATAAACACCCGTTAACAACCCTTAAAAACCCTAAAAACACTATAAACCATAAACAACCATTAAAACCCTAAAAAATGCTTCAAATAGATATATAAACCCTAATACGTTACATAAACCCTAAAAAATGTAACAAAAACCCTAGAAATGAAACATAAACCAAAAAAATGCAAAAGAAACTGATAAAACGCTATATAAACCCTAAAAGCACTACATAAACCCCAGAACTGTAACATAAACCCTAAAAAATGCTACATTAACCCTAAAAAACACAACATAAACATTAAAAAACACTACATAAAACCTAAAAACACAATATAAACCCTAAAAAAATACATGAACCCCAAAAACGTTACATAAACACGAAAAAATGCAACATAAACGCTACATCACCCCTGAAAATGCTACATAAACCAAGAAAATGCAACATAAACCCTAAAAAATGCTACATAAAAACTAAACCCTAAAAACGTGACATAAACCCTAAAAATGATACATAAAACCTAAAACCACTAACTAAACCCTAAAAATGCTACATAAACACTAAAAATGATAAATAAACTCTAACAACGCAACACGAACCCTAAAAAATGCTACAAAAACCCTAAAGATGCTTCAAAACCCTCAAAAATATTAAACCCTAATATACCATAATATAAAAAATTAAACCCTAATAAACCCCTAATGAACACTAATAAACCCTAAAAACAACTTATAATCCCAAAAAACCCCTATGAAACTCTACTCAACCCTAATAAAACCCCAATAATAACTAATAAACCCATAATAAATGTTAATAAAACATAATAAACACTAAAAACACGTTAAGAAAACCAAAACAACCGTAACCAACCCTAATAGACAATGATAAACACTAATAAACCCTAATAAACCAAAAAAATACCCTAAAATCCCTAATAAACCATAAATAACGTCAAATAAACCCTAGTCAACCCTAACAAACCTTAACACACAATAATAACCCCCAATAAAACCCTACAAAACCCTAATAAAGAAAACAATGCTAGTATACTTTAAACAATCCATAGAAACCCTAATAAACTTTAATATAACCTAATAAACCCTAAAAAACACTCCCAAACTATAAAAAAATGATCACAAACAATAAAAACATACTATATTACCAAAAAGCCCTAAAAACAATAATATGACCTAACAAAGACAAAAAAACACTACTATACCTAAAAAATCCCTAGAAACCTTAATAAACCATAATAAGCTCTAATATAATTTAAGAAACCCTAAAAACGCTCACAACCAAAAAAAAGGCTCAAAAACAATAAAAACATGATATATTATTTAAAAAGACCTAACAAACACTAAAATAACCTAATAAAAAAACTAATAAGCCCCTAAAAACCCTAATAAACCCTAAAAATACCACATAAACCCTAATAAAAACTAATAAACCCTAATAAAACCATAATAAAACCCTAAAAATACCTTCTCAACCCTAATAAATCTTGACACACCATAATAAAACCTAATAAAATCCTAATAACCCCCACTAAACCCAAAAAACGCAAAATACCATTAAAAACCCTAAAACCCAAACAAACCATTATAAATGTTAATATCACATAAAAATCCTAAAAAATGCTAGTAAACCCTAAAAATACCTCTAATAATATTATTATTATTAACGCATGTGCATGTGCATATGCATGTTCATGGTTTAAATAATAAATAATAACGCACGTTCATGTGCATATGCCAGTGAATTTTCATGTGAATGATAATAAATAAAAAATAAAAAATAATAATGCATGTTAATTTTATGTGTGTGTGCATGTGCATTTGAATGATAATAAATAGTAAATAATAACACACATACAAGTGCAAGTGCATGTGCATGTGCATGTGCATGGTAATAAACAATAAATAATAACCAAGTCCACATGAATGTGCATTTGAATGTGAATGATAATAAATAATAAATAATAACACATGTGATAATAGAATAATGCACGTGCATTGCGTGTGTACACTACTACAAAAATGGTCTTTATCAGCGCTAGAAAAGTGCATTAAATGAGCTAAAAAACTGTTAATCGAGGTGAGGATATAGGGTGTCCCTTTTATTAGTGCTTAGAAAATCACTGATAAATGCACCTTTAATCAGCGCTTCTAAAAAGAACTGATAAAAGTAAAAAAATAAAAACAAATATTTCTATAATGTGGGGTGGGGGAGATTTTAATAGCACTTGACCCCCCCCCCCCCTTTATCATCACTAGGTGGACCCCCCTCAATCTCTCCAGCGTGATGCCCTTCTCGCGCATCCCCCACACGCGCGTACCTCCTTTCTTCCACCCGAACTCGAACCCATGACCTCCTCTCTTGCATGCCATCACCTTTACCACTAAGCCATTTCGTTTTTTTCTCTATTTAATGATATATCTATTTATATATATATATATATATATATATATTTATTCATATATTAATATAGATTCATATTAATATAAATATATTTAGTTATATTAATACATATATTTTTATTCATATTTTAGTATATATATATATTCATTCTTATATTAATATATATTTATATTAATATGTTTTTTATCCGTATATTTATTTTTATATTAATATATATTTATAATATTAGTTTTAAATACATTTATAAAATATCATTTTTATCTGTGTTTATAAATAAATAAATACATACATATATACAACACACACACACTGACACACACACACACACACAGACACATATATATTTACGGATAAATACATATATACGTGTATTTGAAAAGACATAGAAGGTTAAAATGACCATAACATCTAATATTGAAGCCCGTTTCAACTCCCCAACCAGTCCAATCGAAAAAAATCTAACAGTCTTCGATATGATATGTGGTACAGGCCTAACAGATATCTGGATTAGAAGTTATACTTGTTTCAATGTTAAAGAATCGGGGTACCCGACTAAAGCCACTAACAACGCTACATAAACCCTATCAATTGCTTCAAAACCCCAAAAAATGCTTCAAAACACACAAAACGAAACAAAACCCAAAAAATGCTAAAATAACCCTAACGAATCATCAAAAATCCTAACACACCCATTAATACTAAAAAATGCATAAAACCCCAAACAAATCAAACAAACTGTACCAAACCCTAAATACCTTAACAAAACCTAACAAACCTTAAAAACCACTAATAACCCCTAAGAACCACTAATAATCCCTAATAACCCCTAAAACCCACTATTAAACCCTAAAAACCCTAATAAACACTAATAAATTGTAATAATCAGGACTAAACCATAACAAACTCTATTAGACCCTAATAAATTCTAGAAAAGCCCTAAAACCTGTACAATACAATAAAAACACTATTAGACCATAATAAACCCTAATAATCACCAAAAACCCTAACAAACCCGACAAAACACTATAAAAACCTGCAAATAATATCCTAAAAACCCTAAAACCCACTAATAAACCCTAACAAACCCTAATAACCCCAAAATAAATTATAATACACCCTAATAACCCCAAATAAATCGTAACAAATCCTAACAACACCAAATAAATCGTAACAAACTGAAACAAACCATATCAAACCCCTAATAAATCGCAATAAACCCTAACAAAGCATAATAAATCCTAATAAATCGTAATTAACCCAAATACACGTCACAAAACCCTAATAAATACAATAAACCATAATAATCCTAAATAACCCTAGAAAAGGCTGATTAACCCTAGAAAAATCTATTACTGCCTACAAAATCCCAATAAAACCCTAATATGTAATAAAAAACACTAATAAACTGTAACAAATCCTAAAGAACACTAATAAACCCTAAAGAACCCTAATAAACCCTAAAGAACCATATTAAACTCTAAAGAACACTAAACAACCATAAAAACCCAAAAAATGCTAAAAAAGATTATATAAACCCTAAAAACCACTACAATTCCCAAACAAACCCTAAAACACACTAAAAAATCCTAACAACCCCTACCAATCCCAAAAAAACCTATAAACACATAAAAACCCCCAAAACCATTAAAAAGTCACCAGATACCATAAAAAACTATAAACACCCATTAACAAACCTTAAAAACCCTAAAGAACACTACAAACCATAAACAACCATTAAAACCCTAAAAAAGGGTTCAAATACATACATAAACCCTAAAAACGTTACATAAACCATAAAAATGCAACAAAAACCCTAAAAATGCAACCTAAACCAAAAACCACAACATAAACCCAAAAAACACTACATCAACCCTAAAAGCACTACATAAACCCTAGAACTATAACATAAAACCTAAAAACACAACATAAACCCTAAAAAAATTCAACATCAACATTACAAAATGCTACATAATACCTCAAAACACAATATAAACCCTAAAAACACTCCATGAACCCTAAAAACGTTACACAAACACAAAAAATTGCAACAAAAATGCTACATCACCCCTAAAAACACAACATATTCCCAGAAAATGCAACATAAAACCTAAAAATGCCACATAAAACCTAAATCCTAAACACGCTAGATAAACCCTAAAAACGTTACATAAAGCCTAAAATGATACATAAAATCTAAATATGCTAACTAAACCCTAAAAATGCTATATACACAATAAAAATACTACATAAATTCAAACAATGCTAAAAACCCTAAAAATGCTACAAAAACCCTAAGGACCCATTAAAACCCTCAAAAATATTAAACACTGATATAACATAATATAAAAAATTAAACACTAATAAACCACTAATAAACTCAAATTATCCCTAAAAACACCTTATAATCCTTAAAATCCTAGCAAACTCTACTCAACTCTAATAAACCCCCAAAAATACCTAATAAACCCTAATAAATGATAATAAAACCTAATAGACCCAAAAAAACACTTTAAGAAAACCTAAACAACCCTAAACAAACCTAATAGACACTAATAAACACTAATAAACCCTAAAAAACCCCAAACAAAACCTAAAAAGCCCAAATAAACCATAAATGAAGCCAAATAACCCTACTCAACCCTAAAAAACCTTAACACACCATAATTACCCCTAATAAAACCCTACAAAATACTAATAAAGAATAAAAATCTTGTATACCTAAAAAATCCCTAGAAACCCATATAAACTCTAATATAACCTAATAAACCCTAAAATCGCACACAAACAATAAAAAAACAACCACAAACAATAAAAAAATGCTATATTACCTAAAAAGTCCTAAAAACTGATATAACCTAATAAAGACAAAAACGTTAATATACCTTAAAATCAATAGAAACCCTAATAAACCACAATAAACTCTAATATAACCAATGAAACCCTAAAACACTCACAAAAAAACAAAATGATCACAAATAATAAAAACAAGATATATTATCTAAAAATACCTAACAAACACTAATATACCCTAATAAAACAAAAAAACTAATAAACCCATAACAAACCCTAATAAACCCTAATATCACTAATAAACCCTAATAAAAACGAATAAACCCTATTAAAACCATAATAAAACCCTAAAAATACCTTCTCAACAGTAATAAATAGTGACACACCATAACAAAACCTAATAAAACACAACTAAAATCCAATACACAAAAAAACGAAAACAATCAATTAAAATGCTCTAAAAACCCCAATAAACCATAACAAATTCAAATAAAAGCTAATAAATCATTAAAAATGCTCACAAACGCCAATAACATGCTAATAAAACCTAAAAAGTCATAACAAGCCCTCATATATATTAACAAAAACTAAAAAACACTCATATACCCTAACAAAAACACCAACAAACCCTAGTAAACCCTAAAAATCCCTAACAAACCCTAATTAACCATACTCAACACTAATAAACCCTTATAAAACCTTAAAGATACCAAGTAAACCATAATAAAACCCTAAAAATGACTACTCAACCCTAATAAACATTAACACGCCATAATAAACCATAATAAACCCCATAAAACCCTAAAAAAGACCGATATACAATTAAAAGGACCTAAAACCCCTAATAAATGCTAATAAAACCTAACAAAGCTTAAAAGACCTAATAAACCCGAATAAACACTACTAATCACTAAAAAACCCTAGTATACCCTCTTAAAAATTAATAAACCCTAATGAACCATAATAAACCCTAATAAATCCAAAACATACCCAAATATACCATAATATACCATAATATACCGTAATAAACCCATGTCAATCCAAATAAAACCCTAAAAATACCTAATAGACCCCAATAAACCATGACAGACCTTAATAAACCCTAATTAAATCCTAATAACCCCCACCAAACCCTAAATAATCCTAATATACCATTTAAAACCCATATAACCCTAACAAACCATAATAAATGTTAATAACACCTAAAAATCCAAAAAATGATAGTAAACCCTAGAAATACCTCTAATAATAATAGAAGTAATAACGCATGTGCATATGCATATGCATGGTTTAAATAATAAATCATAATGTAAGTGTGTGTGCATATGCATGCACATTTTCATGTGAATGATAATAAATAGTAAATTACAAATCATAATGCATGTGAATTGCATGTGTATGTGCATGTGCATGTCAATGATAATAAATATTAAATAATAACGCACATCCAAGTGCATGTGCATGCACATGTTCAAGGTAATAAACTATAAATAATAAAAAAGTCCACAAGAATGTGTATTTGCATGTGAATGATAATAAATAATAAATAAAAACACAAGTGATAATAGAATAACTCAAGTGCATTGAATTTTCATGTGCATGTTAGTAAATAATATATAATAATGCACGTGTATGTTCATTTACATGTAATGATAATGATAATGAGGAATGCCCGTGCATGGTGATAAATAATAAATAACAATGCACGTGCATTGCATTTGTATTTGATGATACAAACAACAACAACAACAACAAAAACAACAACAATAATATAATAATAACGTAAGTGCATTGCATGTGCATGTGCATAATAGAAAATAATAAATAAATAATAGTAAATAAGAACGCACATGCATGTGCATGTGCCTTTACATTTGATAATAATATTCTTAATACTAATTGTAATAATAATAATAATAATAATAATGCACGTTCATGGAAAAAATAATATATAACAATGCACAAGCATGTGGATTTTCATGTGCTAATGATAATAATAATGATAATGATAACAACAACAACAACAACAACAACAACAATAATAATAACTATGATAATAAGAATAATAATAATAATAAAAGAATAATACAAGTGCATTGTATATGCACATTCCTGGTAATAAATAATAAATAATAACTCACATGCAACTGCATTTGGATGTGATGATAATAATTATAACAGCAGTAGTATTAGTAGAGATAATAACAGTAGTACCAAAGCTTGTGATAATAGAATATTTCATGTGCATTACGTGCGCACGTGCATGGTAATAAATAATAACACACGTGCATTTGATTTTCAAGTGATGCTGATGATGATGATAATAATATTAATATTAATATTAATATTAATAATAACAACGCATGTGATAATAGAATAATGCATGTGCATTGAATGTGTGTGTTTAGGTATTTTCATGTGCATTTGCATTTGATGATAATAACAATAATAACAACAATAACAAAAAAACAACAACAACCACAATAACAATAATAACAATAAGAATAACAACATATGTGATAATAAAATAACGTATAGGCATTGCATGTGCACATGCATGGTAATAAAAAATAAATAATAATGCACGTGCTTGTGTATGTGCATGTGCATAAGATGATAATAATAGTAATAATAATAACAGTAATAATAATAATAATAATAACAACAACAATGCATGTGATAATAGAATAATGCACATGCATTGAACGTGCAGTGCATGATAATAAATAATAACTCATAGCGCACGTGATGACAATAAGAATAAGAATAAGAATAATAATAATAATAATATCTCATGTGATAAAAGAATAACGCACATGTATTGAATGTGTGTGGGCATGGTAATAAATTATAATGCACATGCATTTTCATTTTAATTTGATCATAATAACAATAATAGTAATAATAACAATAACAATAAAAATGCATGTGATAATAGAATAATGTAGGTGCATTGTTTGTGCGTGTGCATGGTAATAAATAATAACAGATGAGCATTTTCATTTTCATGTGATGTTGATAAAAATAATAATAATTGTAATGATAATAATAATAACAACAAAAACAACATCATATGCACGTGTATATAAATAAATAACATATAATAAATAATAAAGCATGTGCATCTACATTTTCATGTGACGATAATAATAATAATAATAATAATAGTAATAACAATAATGATAATTATAGTAATGATAATAATAATAATGATAGTAATAATTATGATAATAATATTTTCTGTTATAATAGAATAACACACGTCCTAACAAACCCTTACAAAAGCTAACAAACCCTAACAACCACTAATAACCCCTAAGAACCACTAATAAACCCAAATAACATCTGAAACCCACTATTAAACCCGAAAACCCTAATAAACACTAATAAATCATAATAACCTATAATAAACCCTAAAAACCATATTAGACTCTAATAAATGCTACAGAAGACGTAAAACCCCTAATATAGAATAAAAAATAATATTGAACCAAAATAAATCTTAATAATCTCTAAAAACCCTAAAAACCCAACAAAACACTACAAAACTAGCTAAATAATATCCTCCAAAACCCTACAATCTGCTAATAAACCCTAACAAACCCTAATAACCCCATAATAAATCGAAAATACCCTAACAACCCAAAATAAATCGTAACAAATCTTAACAACACCAAATAACTCATAACAAAATGAAACAATCCTTAACAAACCCCTAATAAACCTAAATAAACCCTAACAAATCATAATAAACCCTAATAAATTGTAATAAACCCAAATACACGTTAATAAACCCTAATAAATAAAATAAACCCTAAGAAACCCTAACAAATCCTAAATAACCCTAATATAGGTTGATAAACCCTAGTAAAAGCTATTGATGCCTACAAAAGCCCAATAAAACCCTAATATACAATAAAAAATGCTAATAAACTGTATCAAATCCTGAAGAACACTAATAAACCCTAAAGAGCCATAATAAACCCTAAAGGACCATAATAAACTCTAAAGAACACTAAAAACCCCTAAAGAACCCAAAACATGCTAAAACACATTACATGAACCCTGAACACTGCTACAATACCCAAACAAACCCTAAAAAACACATTAAAACCCCAACGACCCCTATTAATCCTGAAGAAACAAAAAATCCTTAAAAACCCCAAAAAACCATTAAAAACCCAACAAATACCATAAAATCCATAAACACTAGTTAACAACACTTAAAAACCCTAAAAAACACTACAAACCATAAAAAACCATTATAACCCTAAAATGGCAACAAATAGATACATAAACCCAAAAATGTTACAATAACCCTAAAAATTCAACATAAACCCAAAAAACACTACATAAACCCTAGAACCGTAACATAAACCCTAAAAAACGCAACATAAACATTAAAAATGCTAGATAAAACCTAAAAACAGAACATAAACCCAAAAAACACTACATTAACCCTAAAAATGTTACATAAACCCTAAAAAATGCAACATAAACGCTACATAACCCCTAAAACACTACATAAACCCAGAAAATGCAACATAAACCCAAAAAAATGCTACATTAAACCTAAACACTAAACATGCTACATAAACCCTAAAAAAATTACATAAACCCTATAAATGCTACATAAAATCTAAAAACACTAACTAAACCCTAAAAGTGCTACATAAACACTAAAAATTCTACAAAAACTCAAACAACACTACACAGACACTAAAAAATTCTACAAAATCCCAAAAGAGGCTTCAAAACCCTCAAAATTATCAAACCCAAATATACCATAACATAAAAAATTAAACCCTAATAAAACTCCAAAATTACCTAATAAACCCTAATAAATTATAATAAAACCTAATAAACTCTAAAAACATGTTAAGAAATCCTAAATAACTCCCACCATCCCTAATAGACACTAATAAACACAAATAAACTGTAATAAACCTCAAAAAAACCCAAAAAATCCCTAATAAACCATAAATAAATCCAAATAAACTCTACCCAACCCAAACAAACGTTAACACACCATAATGACCCCTAATAAAACCTGTTGGTTGGAGTGGACACTCAAGAGGGGGGGGGGGGTGAATTGAGTTCCAATTAAAATTTCTGTTTACAAACTTTGTCTTAAAAACCCCCAATTAAAACACAGAATTAAACTATAGTGAATTTATATCAGCATAAAGGTTCTGTTAGGTTCTCAAGGGATTGATTATTTCCCAGTTAATCAAATCAGAAGAATTGATTAACTTTTTAAACTAACTTACTGATTTACAACTAATATAAACACTTGCGAGTATAATTATCAATGTGACTTTTAAAACAGGTTTGGTTTTAAAGTAATTAGCAGCGAAATAAAAAAACTTTGAATATAAATAAGCACAGCAGATTTAACCAAGAGGTTCAGTCTCAAGCTGATACTTAGTCCTCTCAAAACTTTATCTAAAAGTGATCCACACCCTGGATCGGGGATAAACAACATTATACAACTGTCCAGGTCACATGACCTCTACCACTGTTATCCGTGGGAACAAAAACAACAGCACCAGTTGTCCAGGTCACACACGACCTCTACCACTATCCCAGTGGGAAATAAAAAATGTAAGAGAGTTGAGTGAGGATTTAAAAATCCTCCAGTTAGAGTACAAGAGACAGTGTGTGTGTAAAATATAGCATATAACACACACTGCTCAATATGTAAAAAAGATAAATCACATAGAAAATATTTAGAGTTTAGAAATGGCTCTAGTGATTGTCGTGCAGTTCTGGACTCCTTTGATTGATCAGAATTTGCTCTGAGTCCTCTTCTGGTTTTTGTTTGGAAAACAGAGTATCGTCTGTTTCCTTGACTTCCAGGTGTAAAGACAGTCGATGAAGCTCTTGTGTTATGTTCTCGTTCTCATCTCTTCACTGGTATGTAGTAATGAATGAGTTCTTCGTGTAAGTTCAGTCGTATCTTTGCATTCACGCTTAGTTTTTCTTCCAGCACACCTCGTGGAATGTATGTATCTATGTATTCGTCTATTCATCTCTCCTTTGTAGTAGCACATCCTTCCTTTATTTGAAGCACGAGCTCCGGAAAAAGATGATTTACTTTTTGCAGGTACGACGTACGGTTCCCTGACATCCAACAAACTTCATTAAATAAATGAGAGAGCATTAAAATATTCCTAATATGACCGTTGATAGATTAAATAAAGATAAAGAAATTAAATCAGTGTCAGGTTCTATCTCTGGAACGGTAGCTCTTGATATCGGTAGACTTGTGTTACGGTAGGTGTTTGTATCGGTAGACTTCATTTGTAACGGTAGACTTTGTATCGGTAGCTGCAACTGTAGACTTGATCACATCAGTAGCGGCAGACTTGTAACAGTAGTTTTGGCTCTGCCTTGTATCGGTAGCGGTAAGTCCCTATCGGTAGCTTCCCTGATGTATCGGTAGACTTTTCATATTGGTGGACTTCAGCATATCGGTAGCTCTGTATCGGTAGCTGTTGACTTCGATGTAGCGGTAAGCTTGAGTACCGATGAGCTTGTAACTGTAACTCTGTCGGTAGACTTGTTGTACCGTATCAGTAGAATTTGATGTAGCAGTAAACTTTGAGTACCGATGGACTTGATGTATCGGTGAACTCCGTATCGGTAGCTCTATTCGATATCAGTAGCTCTAAGTCATAACGGTAGCTACTGTTCTGTATCGGTAGCTATAAACTATTTAAGCATTCTATTGGAAGAATGTGTTAGGTCAAAGTACATATATCCAAAAGACTTATATTAAGCATAATTGAAAGTAACAACATATAATAAATAAAATTTGAGATGTATCAAACATAATTAAGATATAAATAAAATATAGTTGGGATTATCAAAATATAATAAAGCAACTCAATTCCCAGAGGGTTCAACAAAACCCTACAAAACCCTAATAATTAAAAAAAACACTAGTATAACATAAAAAATCCCTAGAAACCCTGATAAACTCTAATATAACCTAATAATCTCTAAAAAACTCACAAACAATAAAAACATGGTCACAAATAATAAAAACACGCTATATTACCTAAAAATACCTAAAAACACCATTATAACCAAATAAAGACAAAAAATGATAATATACCTTAAAAATCTCCAGACACCATAATAAACTATAATAAACTCTAATATAACCTATGAATCCCTAAAAACAGTCACAAGCAAAAACAAAATGCTCAAAAACAATAAAAACCTCTATATTATCTACAAAGACTTAACAAACACTAATAAAACCTAATAAAACAAAAAAACTAATAAACCCCTAACAAACCCTAATAAACCCTAAAAATCCCTAATAAAACCTAATAAAAACTAATAAACCTTAATAAAATCATAATAAAACCCTAAAAATACCTTCACAACCCTAATAAACCATAACACTCCATTATAAAACCTAAGAAAACCAAACTACACCCCAATAAACAAAAAAACTCAAATAAACCATTAAAAATCCCTAAAATCCCTAATAAACCATAGTAAATTCTAATAAAACCTAATAAACCATAAAAAATGATCACAAACACTAAAAACACACTAATAAAACCTAAAAAGTCATAACAACCCCTCATAATAACACATGTGGTAATAGAATAACTCAAGTGCATTGTATTTGCATGTGCATGATAATAAATAATATATAATAACGCACATGAATGAGCATTTACATGTAATGATAATGATAATGATGCATTCACATGCATGGTAATAAATAATAAATAACAACGCACGTGAATGTGCATTTGTATTTGATAATACAAACAACACCAACAACAACAACAATAATAATAATAATAGAATAATTCAAGTGCATTTCATGTGCACATGCATAGTAGCAAATAATAAATAAATAATAATAAATAAGAACACACATGCATGTGCATGTGAATTTACATTTGATGAAAATATTAATAATACTAATTGTAATCACAATAATAATAATTCATGCATGTGCATGGTAATAAATAATAAATAACAATGCACATGAATGTGCATATGCATGTAATAATGATAATAATAATGATAATGATAATAATAATAACAATAAAATTTGTGATAATAATAACAATAATAAAAGAATAATACAAGTGTATTGCATATACACATGCATAGTAATAAATAATAAATAATAACACACGTGCATCTACATTTTCATGTGATGATAGTAATAATAACATCAGTAGTAATAATAGTAGTAGTAGTGGTGATAATAGTAGTAGTAATGATGCATGTGATAATAGAATATTGCATGTGCATTATGTGTGCACGTGCATGGTAATAAATAATAATGCCTGTGAATTGCATTTTCATGTGATGATGATGATGATGATGATGATGATAATAATAATAATAATAATAATAATGAATCTGATAAAAGAATAACACACGTGCATTAAATGTGAATGTATGTGCATTCGCATGTTCATATTCATGTGATGATAATAACAATAAGTGTTGAACTGTGTTGCTTGATGCTTTTGGTTCTCTAGACATTGTTAGGGGTTTTATGTGGGGGAACCGGTCACCCTTGATCCGGCTTTTGTAAAATGAAAAAAATTATTTGTAGAAAATTTATAATAACAATAAAAACAAAAACAAAAACAAAAACTACAACCACCACAATAATAATAATAACAATATTAATAACAACGCATGTGATAATAAAATAACGTGTGTGCATTGCATGTGAACATGCATGGTAATAAAAATATAATAATAACACACATGCATGTGCAAGTGCGTGTTGATGTGATCATGATAATAATCATAATAATATGAGTAATAATAAGTTATAGTTTTATGAAAAAACAGCAGACATGACAAAAATGCTAGAAATGGGGTCTCCAAAAACCTAACAAATTATAGAGTCATTAAAAAAGGAATAACTTCTTCTTTGGGTGTTCATTTCTGCTCCGTGAATAGTAAAACTGAATCTCATGGAATTATCTATGATAACAACAGGTGCCAGAGGCTGAACAGACACACATATCAGATGTTATGACCATTTTAAGATACATTTGACATGGATCCGTACATGAAAATGGAGTTTTGGAGGCCTTTTGATGGGTTTTTGGGATTTTAGGTTCTCAATCATGACTTTAGCAATGCTCAAGTATTCCTTCTACGTATATCTCTTTTCTACTTTCGAATTGATATGTGGTTGAGTGTAAACGGACAACCGGAGTGAAGGTTATGGCCCTTTGAAGTTGGACTTTTTTTTGAGTGGTATAACAAATATATCTTATATTTTTTTGATCTTCTCATAGTTTCTACTAAACATGGTTCTCACTCATCTTACGAGCTTCGATTTGACTGGTCACAGTTCTCAAACGGACACTTAAAGGAGAAGTTATTCCTATTTTAGTGAGTTGTAGGTTTCATAGGTTTTTAGGCACCAAAAGAGTTACTCAATTTAAAACAACAATAACTTCTGCTATGTGTGTTCATTTTGGCTCTACCACATATCAAATCGAATATTGTGAAAAGATACACACTCTGGTAACTATTGGATCCCTTTCTGACATTATTCAACCCCCCAAAAGACCCAAGATCCCTTCGGATGGTAAAAAAATTGGCTTCTCGTGTTCGTTTTGCAATAACTTCTTCTATGGGTGTCCGTTTTGCCTCTACCACATATCAAATCGAAGTTTGCGACTAGAACTACAATATTATAACCATTGAAGCACCTTATCACATACTTAAAGGCCCAGAAAAGTACTTATACCCTCCAAAAGACCATAACTTCTACTCCGGGAGTCCGTTTTGCCTCTATTATATATCAAATCGATGCTTTCGAATAGATATACACATCTGTGACCAATAGGAACACCTTATCACATTCTTAAAGTCCCAAAAGGTCATTAAGTCCCCAAAATGAGCATAAATTCTTCTCTAGGTGTCCATTTCACCTCTACTACATATCAAATTGAAGCTTGTGACTAGCTCTACACATCTGTGACAACCATGAACAACTAAATAACCATAAAAACCATGAATAACCCCATAAACAGTAAAAACCATTAAAATCCATGAAAATCTCTAACAAACACAAACAAACCCTAATAAAGCCTAACAAACCCTATCAAACCCTATCAAAACCCAAAATATCCTAATAATCATAAAAAACCATAAAAAACCCTGAAAACCCCTAACAAGCCCTAATAAACCCTAAGAAGCACTAAGAAACCCCAAAAAACACAAAAACCCCAAAGAAATTCAAAAAACCCCTAAGAAACCATAATAAACCCTAACATAACCCTAAAAACCCTAAAAACCCTAACAAAACCCTAAGAAAACCTAAGAAACACTAACACACCCATAAAAACCATAGCACACCCTTAGAAACCCTAACACACCCTTAGAAACCCTAGCACACCCTATGAAACCCCAACACACCCATAGAAACCCTAACAAAACATTAGAAACCCTTAGAAACCATAACACACCCTTAGAAACCATAACACACCCTTAGAAACCCTAACTCGCCCATAAAAACCCTAACCCACCCTTAGAAACACTAACACACCCTTAGAAACCCTATCAAACCCTTAGACACCCTAAATCACTCTAATAAGAACTAATAAATCCAAACAAACCCTACCAACCAATAATAAACCATAATAAACCCGATAGCCCACTACTAAGCCCTAATAAACCCTAATAAATCGTAATAAACCCTAAAAAAGATATTATACCCCAATAAAAGCTACAAAATACCTAAAAACCCAAATATACAACAAAAATGCTATTAAACCATTCAAAATTATAATATTCACAAAAAAACCATATCAAACCTGGAAAAACCTGACATGGGGTCTTGGTTATCATCCCCCTCTGACGACAGTGCTGAGGACCTTCCTAGTGACCAGCTCCGATATGCTGGTGATGCTGGTGGTCCTTCCATGGACCTACAGAGGGCGATGATCCTTCATGATGTTCCCTCTGCTGAAGACTTTTGTGTGCAGCTCCATGAGATGGTATGGGTTGAAAGGGAAATGTTCCCTCTTGAAGGTGAGGCAAGGAGGCTTGGGGAGAGGCTTGCTGAGGCTGATCGACGGATAAATGCTGCTATGGTCACATCAAGGGAGAAAAAAATCAGCGGAGGTGCTGAAACTCCTGAGGCAGAAAGCAAGAAGGGCAAGGTACCATTAGCCGCTAGTGATGGTGGCAATGGAACAAAGATGTCTGCTGCGGGAACCTCCTCTGCCCCACCAAGACGAAGAAGGAGGAGGGATTACTCTGCCCTCCCACGCCCAATGGCAACTAGGGCCTCCTCACGAGCTGTCAAACTGAATCTAAAGATGAATAAGAGAGAGAGGCCATATTTTTCTGCTGATCAGGTAAAAGATATGGAGAAGCTACGGTCCAGACTTGGCATGCAAGAAGATTTTGACTCTGGATGGGACTCAATGGACTAGGTTGATGAATCAGATTTTAGCGTTGCTGATGATGGCGGTGGCTTTGGTGTTGGCATGGGGTTTCGTGATGCGGAGCTGGAGGATTTTGGAGGCGATGTTGACTGACCTTCTCTGTGTGTGATTTTATTTTGGTCACTGTTTCCTTTTTGGTCTTGCGCTTTGTTTCTTTTTTTCTTTCCTTTTGTGGCCCTCGGGCTGAGGTCGTAAGGGGTTTTGGGTGTGGATTGATTGATCCCTCCCCTCCCTTGTCTGCAGTGTCTGTATCCTTTGTTTATAAATTTTTGGGGGTTCCGGGAATAGCCTGGACCCGTGCCTTCATTGCCTAAAAATTCTTTAAAAACCCTAAATACCGTAAAAACCCATAAACCCTTAAAAACTGAAAAAACCGAAGAAACCCGAAAACAAACCTTAAAAACCTCAAAAAAATCTCAAAAATCCCTAAAAACCTAAGAACCACAATAAATTCTAAAAAACCATAAAAGCCTAAAAATCCATAACAAAACCCTAACCAAACCAATGAAACCCTTAAAAACCTTTAAACCCCCTAGAAAACCCAAACAACCTCAAACAAAACTGTAATACACCCTAATGAACCCTAAAAAACCCTAAAACCCCTAAAGAACCCTAAAGAACCACTAAAGCCACTACAACACAACATAAACCCTATCAATTGCTACAAAAACCCGAATAATGATTCAAAACCCACAAGACGCAACAAAACCCCAAAAAATGCTAAAATAAACCTAACAAATCTTAAAAAATCTAAACACATCCATAAAACAAAAAAACGCATAAAACCCCAAACAACTCAAACAAGTCGTAACAAACCCTAAAAACCCTAATAAAAAATAACAAACCCTAACAACCACTAATGACCCCTAAGAACCACTAATAAACCCTAATAACCCAAAAATCCCACTCTTAAACCCTAAAAATCCTAATCAAGACTAATAAATCATAATAACATATAATAAACCCTAACACACTCTATTAAACCCTAATGAATGCTACAACATCCCTTAAACCATAATATACAATAAAAAATCCTATTAAACCATAATAAACCCTAATAATCACTAAAAACCATAAGAAACCAAACAAAATGCTACAAAAACTCCAAATAATAGCCTACAAAACCCTATAACCAACTAATAAACCCTAAAAAACCTAATAACCTAAAAATAAATCGTAACAAACCCTAACAACCCCAAATAAATCGTAACAAATTCTAACAACACCAAATAAATCGTAACAAACTGAAACAAACCATAACAAACCCCTAAAAAACCCAATAAACCCTAACAAATCATAATAAACCCTAATAAATCGTAATAAACCCAAATACACATTACTAAAACCTAATAAACCCTAATAAATCCTAAATAACCCTAAAAAAGGTTGATAAACCATAGAAAAAATCTATTAATGCCTTTAAAAGCCCAATAAAACCCTAATATACAATAAAAAACTCCAATAAACTGTAACAAATCGTAAAGAACGCTAATAAAGCCTAAAGAACCCTAATAAACCCAAAAGAACAACATTAAACTCTAAAGAATGCTAAAAAACCCTAAAAACCCAAAAAATGCTAAAACGCATTCTATAAACCCTAAAAACTGCTATAATACCCAAACAAACCCAAAAACACACTAAAAATCGTAACAATTCCTATCAGTTGCAAAAGAAAACAAATAAACCCATAATACCCCTCAAAAACCGTTAAAAATCCATTAGATACCATAAAAACTATAAAAACCCTTTAACAACACTTAAAACCCTAAAAAACACTACAACCATAAACAAACATTAAAACCCCAAAATGGCTTCAAATAGATACATACACCCTAGAAACGTTACATAAACCCTAAAAATTGTAACAAAAACCCTAAAAATGCAACATAAATCAATGAAATGCAACATGAACAGAAAAAACTCTACATAAACCCTAAAAGCACTACATAAACCCTAGAACTATAACATAAACCATAAAAACACAACATAAACCCTAAAAATGAAACATAAACATTAAAAACGCTACATTAAACCTAAAAAAATATACCCTAAAAAAACTACATGAACACTATAAATGTTACATAAACCCTAAAAAATGCAACATAAATGCTATATCACCCCTAAAAACGCTACATAAACCCAGAAAATGCAACATAAACATTAAAAAATCCAACATAAAACCTAAACCCTAAACACACTTCATAAACCCTAAAAACATTACATAAACCGTAAAAATGATACATAAAACCTAAAACTGCTAACTAAACCCTAAATATGAAACATACACAGTAAAAATGAAACATAAACTCTAACAACGCAACACAAACGCTAAAAAATGCTACAAAAACCCAAAAGACGCTTCAAAACCATAAAAAATATAAAACCATAATATATCATAATATTAAAAATTAAACCCTAATAAACACCTAATAAACCCCTAACAAACTCTAATAGTCCCTAAAAACACCTTATAATCCCTAAAAACCCTAAGAAACTCTACTGAACCCTAACAAAACCCCAAAAATACCTAATAAACCCATAATAAATGATAATAAAACCTAATAAACACTAAAAAAACGTTAACAACACCTAAAAAACCTTAAAAAACCCTAATAGACACCAATAAACCCTAATAAACCCTAATAAACCCCAAAAAACCCAAGAAATCCCTAATAAACCATAAATAAATCCAAATAAACCCTACTCAACCCTAACAAACCTTAACACACCATAATAACCCATAATAAAACCCTAAAAAACCCTAATAAAGAAAAAAACGCTATTATACCTTAAATAATCACTAGAAACCTAATAAAATCTAATATAACCAAATAAACCATAAAAAACTCACAAACAATAAAAAATTGATCACAAACAATAAAAACGTGCTATATTACATAAAAAGACATAAAAACAATAATATAACCTAATAAAGACAAAAAAACTAATATACCATAAAAATCCCTAGAAACCTGATTAAACCATAATAAACTCTAATATAAACTAAGAAACCCAAAAAACGCTCAAAAAAAAAAAAAACAAACGGCTCACAAACAATAAAAACACACTATATTATTTAAAAGGACCTAACAAACACTAATATAACCTAATAAAACAAAAAAACTAATAAACCCCTAACAAACCCTAATAAACCCAAAAAATCCCTAATAAACCCTAATAAAAACTAATAAAACCTAATAAAATAATAATAATACCCTAAAAATACCTTCTCAACACTAATAAACCTTGAAACACCATAAGAAAACCTAATAAAATTCTAATAACTGCCACCAAACCCAAAAAAACACTAATATACCATTAAAAACCCTAAAACCCTAACAAACCATAATAAATGTTAATATCACCTAAAAATCCTAGAAAATGATAGTAAACCCTAAAAATACCTCAAATAATAATAATAGTATTAATGCACGTGCATGTGCAGATGCATGGGAATGGTTTAAAAAATAAATAATAACACACGTGCATGTGCATATTCCTGCGCATTTTCATGTGAATGATAATAAATAATAAATAATAACGCATGTGAATTGAATTTGTATGTACATTTTCATTTGAATGATAATGAATAATAAATAATAATGCCATAAACCATAAAAAATGATACATAAAACCTAAACCCAAAACAAGATACATAAACCCTAAAAACGTTACATAAACCCTAAAAATGATACATAATATCTAAAACTGCTAACTAAACCCTAAAAATGCTACATAAACACTAAAAATACTACATAAACTCTAACAACGCTACAAATACCCTAAAAAATGCAACAAAAACCCTAAAGATGCTTTAAAACCCTCAAAAATATTAAACCCTAATATAACATAAAATAAAAAATTAAACACTAATAAACCCCTAATAAACTCAAATAATCCCAAAACTCACCATATAATCCCTAAAATCCTAAGAAACTCTACTCAACCCTAATAAAACCCCAAAATACCTAATAAACTATAATAAATGATAATAAAACCTAATAAACCCTAAAAACACGTTAAGAAAACCTAAATAACCCTAATCGAACCTAATGAACACTAATAAACACTAATAAACCCTAATAAACCCCAAACAAACCCTAAAACCCTAATATACCATAAATAAAGCCAAATAAACCCTACTCAACCCTAACAAACCTTAACACACCATAATAACCCCTAATAAAACCATACAAAAACCCTAATAAAAAAAATATATAGTATACATTAAAATATCCCTAAAAACCCTGATAAACTCTAATATAACCTAATAAACCCTAAAAACACTCACAAATAATAAAAAAACTATCACGGACCATAAAAACAAGCTATATTACCTAAAAATACATAAAAACACTAACATAACCTAATAAAGACAAAAATGCTAATATACAATAAAAATAAATAGAAACCCTAATAAATCCTAAATAACCCTAAAAAAGGTTGATAAACCATAGAAAACCCTATTAATGCCTACAAAATCCCAATAAAACCCTAATATACAATAAAAACTGTAATAAACTGTAACAAATTGTAAAGAACACAAATAAACAATAAAGAACCCTAAAAAACCCTAAAAAACATATTAAACTCTAAAGAACACTAAAAGGACCTAAATAACCCAAAAAACGCTAAAACATATTCTATAAACCCTAAAAACTTCTACAATACCCAAACAAACCCTAAAACACACTAAAACCCCGTAACAATCCCTATCAATCCCAAAAAAAACATGTAAACCCATAAAACCCCCAAAACCATTAAAAGCAATCAGATACCATAAAAACCCATAAACACCCATTAACAACCCTTAAAAACCCTAAAAACACTACAAACCATAAAAAACCATTAAAACCCTAAAAAAGGCTTCAAATATCTACATAAACCCTAAAAAATGTAACAAAAACCCTAGAAATGCAACATAAACCAAAAAATGCAACATAAACTGAAAAAACACTATATAAACCCTAATAGCACTACATAAACCCCAAAACTGTAACATAAACCCTAAAAAATTCTACATTAACCCTAAAAAACACAACATAAACATTAAAAAACACTACATAAAACCTAAAAACACAATATAAACCCTAAAAAAACTACATCAACCCTAAAAACGTTACATAAACCCTAAAAAATGCAACATAAATTCTACATCACCCCTAAAAACGATACATAAACCAAGAAAATGCAACATAAACCCTAAAAAATGCTACATAAAAACTAAACCCTAAAAATGTTACATAAACGCTAAAAATGATACATAAAACCTAAAACCGCTAACTAAACCCTAAAAATGCTACATAAACTCTAACAATGCAACACGAACCCTAAAAAATACTACAAAAACCCTAAAGACACTTCAGAACCCTCAAAAATATTCAACCCTAATATACCATAATATAAAAAAATAAACCTTAATAAACCCCTAATGAACTCTAATAATCCCTAAAAACACCTTATAATCCCAAAAAACCCCTAAGAAACTCTACTCAACCCTAATAAAACCCCAACAATACATAATAATCCCATAATAAATGATAATAAAACATAATAAACCTTAAAAACACGTTAAGAATACCAAAACAACTGTAACCAACCCTAATAGACACTTATAAACACTAATAAACCGTAATAAACCACAAAAATACCCTAAAAGCTCTAATAAACCATAAATAACGTCAAATAAACCCTAATCAACCCTAACAAACCTTAACACACAATAATAACCCCCAATAAAACCCTACAAAAACCTAATAAAGAAAAAAATGCTAGTATACTTTAAAAAATCCATAGAAACCCTGATAAACTTTAATATAACCTAATAAACCCTAAAAAACACTCCCAAATAATAAAAAAATGATAAAAAACAATCAAAACATACTATATTACCAAAAAGACATAAAAACAATAATATAACCTAATAAAGACAAAAAAACACTAATATACCTTAAAAATCCCAAGAAACCCTAATAAACCATAATAAACTCTAATATAAACTAAGAAACCCTAAAAACGCTCACAGAAAAAAACAAAAGGCTCACAAACAATAAAAACATGCTATATTATTTAAAAAGACCTAAAAAACACTAAAATAACCTAAAAAAAAAACTAATAAACCCCTAACAAACCCTAATAAACACTAAAAATCCCTAATAAACCCTAATAAAAACAAATAAACCCTAATAAAACCATAATAAAATCCTAAAAATACCTTCTCAACCCTAATAAACCTTGACACACCATAATAAACCTAATAAAATCCTAATAACCCCCACCAAACCCTAAAAACACTAAAGTACCATTAAAACCCCTAAAACCCTAACAAACCATTATAAATGTTAATATCACCTAAAAATCCTAAAAAATGCTAGTAAACCCTAAAAATACCTCTAATAATAATATTATTATTAACGCATGTGCATGTGCATATGCATGTGCATGGTTTAAATAATAAATAATAATGCACGTTCATGTGAATATGCTTGTCATGTGAATGATAATAAATAAAAAATAAAAAATAATAACGCATGTGAATTTTATGTGTGTGTGCATGTGCATTTGAATAATAATAAATAATAAATAATAACACACATACAAGTTCAAGTGTATGTTCATGGTAATAAACAATAAATAATAACCAACTCCACATGAATGTGAATTTGAATGTGAATGATAATAAATAATAAATAATAACACATGTGATAATAGAATAATGCACATGCATTGCGTGTGCACACTACTAAAAAAACGGTGTTTATTAACGCTATAAAAGTTCATTAAAAGCGCTAAAAAACTGTTAATCGAGATAAGGATATAGGGGGTCCCTTTTATAAGTGCTTAAAAAATTGCTGATAAATGCACCTTTAATCCGCGCTTCTAAAAAGCGCTGATAAAAGTAAAAAAATAAAAATAAAATAAAAATAAAAAATATTTATATAATGTGGGGTGGGGGAGATTTTAACAGCACTTGACCCCCCCTTTATCAGCACTAGGCGGACCCCCCTCAATCTCTCCAGTGCGATGCCCTTCCCGCGCATCCCCCACACGCGCGTACCTCCCTGCTTCCACGCGAACTCGAACCTGTGACCTCCCCCCTTGCATGCCTTCACCATTACCACTAAGCCATTTCGTTTTTTTCTCTATTTAATGATATATCTATTTATATATATATATATAGTTATATGTATTCATATATTAATATAGATTCATATTAATATAAATATATTTAGTTATATTAATACATATATATTTATTCATATTTTAGTATATATATATTCATTATTTTATTAATATATATTTATATTAATATGTTTTTTATCCGTATATTTATTTTTATATTAATATATATTTATAATATTAGTTTTAAATACATTTATAAAATATCATTTTTATCTGTGTTTATAAATAAATAAATACAAACATATATACAACACACACACACTGACACACACACACACACACTGACACATATATATTTACAGATAAATACATATATACGTGTATTTAAAAATACAAAGAAAGTTAAAATGACCATAAAATCTAATCTTGAAGCCCGTTTCAACTCCCCAACCAGTCCAATCGAAAAAAATGTAATAGTCTTCGATATGATATGTGGTACCGGCCTAACAGACATCTGGATTAGAAGTTATACTTGTTTCAATGTTAAAGAATCGGGGTACCCGACTAAAGCCACTAACAAGGCTACATAAACCCTATCAATTGCTTCAAAACCCCAAAAAATGATTCAAAACACACAAAACGAAACAAAACCCAAAAAATGCTAAAATAACCCTAACAAAGCATAAAAAATCCGAACACACCCCTAAATCCAAACAAACGTATAAAACCCCAAACAAATCAAACAAACCATACCAAAACCTAAATACCTTAACAAAACCAAACAAACTTTAAAAACCTCTAATGACCCATAAGAACCACTATTAATCCCTAATAACCCCTAAAACCCACTATTAAACCCTAAAAACCCTAATAAACACTAATAAATTGTAATAACCAGCAATAAACCCTATCAAACTCTATTAGACCCTAATAAATTTTACAAAAGCCCAAAAACCCGTACAATACAACAAAAAACACAATTAAACCATATTAAACCCTAATAATCACCAAAAACCCTAACAAACCCAACAAAACACTATAAAAACCTCCAAATAATAGCCTAAAAACCCTAAAACCCACTAATAAACCCTAACAAACCCTAATAACCCAAAAAATAAATCATAACACACCCTAATAACCCCAAATAAATCGTAACAAATCATAACAACGCCAAATAAATTGTAACAAACTGAAACAAACCATATCAAACCCCTAATAAATCGCAATAAACCTTAACAAAGCATAATAAACCCTAATAAATCATAATAAACCCAAATACACATCACTAAACCCTAATAAATAAAAGAAACCCTAATAAACCCTACTAAATCCTAAATAACCCTAGAAAAGGATGATAAACCCTAGAAAAATCTATTATTGCTTACAAAAGCCCAATAAAACCCTAATATGTAATAAAAAACACTAATAAACTGTATCAAATCCTAAAGAACACTAATAAACCCCAAAGAACCATAATAAACCCTAAAGAACCATATTAAACTCTAAAGAACACTAAAAACCCCTAAAGAACCTAAAAAAAATGCTAAAAAAGAATATATAAACCCTAAAAATTGCTACAATGCCCAAACAAACCCTAAAACACACTATAAAACCCTAACAACCCCTATCAATCCCAAAAAAAACCTATAAACACATAAAAACCCCCAAAAACATTAAAAAGTCACCAGATACAATAAAAACTATAAACACCCGTTAACAAACCTTAAAACCCCTAAAAACACTACAAACCATAAACAACCATTAAAACCCTAAAAAAGGGTTCAAATACATACATAAACCCTAAAAACGTTACATAAACCCTAAAAATGCAACAAAATCCCTAAAAATGCAACATAAACCAAAAAACCACAACATAAACACAAAAAACACTACATCAACCATAAAAGCACTACATAAACCCTAGAACTATAACATAAACCCTAAAAAACACAACATAAACCCTAAAAAATGCAACATAAACCTTAAAAAATGCTACATAAAACCTCAAACGCAATATAAATCCTAAAAAAACTCCATGAAGCCTAAAAACGTTACACAGACCCTAAAAATTGCAACATAAATGCTACATCACCCCTAAAAATACAACATATTCCCAGAAAACGCAACATAAACCCTAAAAAATGTTACATAAAACCTAAAACCTAAACACGCTATAAACCCTTAAAACGTTACATAAACCCTAAAAATGATACATAAAATCTAAAAATGCTAACTAAACCCTAAAAAAGCTACATACACACTAAAAATACTACATAAATTCAAACAACGCTAAAAAACCCTAAAAAATTCTTCAAAACCCCTAATGACCCATTAAAACCCTCAAAAATTTTAAACCCTAATATAACATAACATAACAAATTAAACACTAATAAACCACTAATAAACTCAAATAATCCCTAAAAACACCTTATATTCATTAAAATCCTAAGAAACTCTACTCAACCCTAATAAACCCCCAAAAATACCTAATAAACCCTAATAAATGATAATAAAACCTAATAAACCCTAAAAACACTTTAAGAAAACCTAAAGAACCCTAAAAAACCCTAATAGACACTAATAAACAATAATAAACCCAAAAAAACCCCAAAAAACCCTAAAAAGCCCTAATAAACCATAAATTAATCCAAATAACTCTACTCAACCCTAAGAAACCTTAACACACCATAATTACCCCTAATAAAACCCTACAAAATCTTAATAAAGAATAAAAATCTAGTATAACTTAAAAATCCCTAGAAACCCATATAAACTCTAATATAACCTAATAAACCCTAAAAATGCACACAAATAATAAAAAAACAATCACAAACAATAAAAAAATGCTATATTACCTAAAAAGGCCTAAAAACTAATATAACCTAATAAAGACAAAAATGCTAATATACATTAAAATCAATAGAAACCCTAATAAACCATAATAAACTCTAATATAACCAAAGAAACCCTAAAACGATCACAAACAAAAACAAAATGCTCACAAATAATAAAAACAAGATATATTATCAAAAAATACCTAACAAACACTAATATACCCTAATAAAAAATACTAATAAACCCCTAAAAAAGCCTAATAAACCCTAAAAATCCCTAATAAACCCTAATAAAAACGAATAAACCCTATTCAAACCATAATAAAACCCTAAAAATACCTTCTCAACAGTAATAAACCTTGACACACCATAACAAAAACCTAATAAAACCCAACTAAAATCCAATAAACAAAAAAAAAACACAAACAATCCATTAAAAAGCGCTAAAAACCTGAATAAACCCTAATAAATTCAAATAAAAGCTAAAAAATCATTAAAAATGCTCACAAACGCCAATAACACACTAATAAAACCAAATAAGTCATAACAACCCCTCATATATATTTACAAAAACTAAAAAACACTCATATACCCTAACAAAAACACTAACAAACCCTAGTAAACCCTAAAAATCCCTAACAAACCCAAATTAACAATTCTCAACCCTAATAAACCCTTATAAAACCTTAAAGATACCGACTCAACCATAATCAAAACCCTAAAAATGACTACTCAAACCTAATAAACATTAACACACCATAATAAAGCATAATAAACCCCATAAAACCCTAAAAAAGACTGATATACAATTAAAAGGACCTAAAACCCCTAATAAATGCTAATAAAACCTAACAAAGCTTAAAAGACCAAATAAACCTGAATAAACACTACTAATAACTAAAAAACCCTAATATACCCTCTTAAAAATTAATAAACCATAATGAACCTTAATAAACCCTAATAAATCCAAAACATACCCAAATATACCATAATATACCATAATATACCGTAATAAACCCAACTCAATCCAAATAAAACCCTAAAAATACCTAATAAACCCCAATTAACCGTGAAATACCTTAATAAACCCTAATTAAATCCTAATAACCCCCACCAAACCCTAAAAAATCCTAATATACCATTTTATAACCCCTATAACCCTATCAAACCATAATACATGTTAATAACACCTAAAAATCCAAAAAATGATAGTAAACCCTAGAAATACCTCTAATAATAATAGAATTAATAACGCATGTGCATGTGCATATGCATATGCATGGTTTCAATAATAAATTATAATGGATGTGTGTGTGCATATGCATCCACATTTTCATGTGAATGATAATAAATAGTAAATTATAAATAATAACGCATGTGAATTGCATGTGTATGTGCATGTGCATGTGAATGATAATAAATAATAAATAATAACGCACATCCAAGTGAATGTACATGCGCATGTGAAAGGTAATAAACAATAAATAATAAAAAAGTCCACAAGAATGTGTATTTGCATGTGAATGATAATAAATAATAAATAAAAACACAAGTGATAATAGAATAACTGAAGTGCATTGAATTTTCATGTGCATGTTAGTAAATAATATATAATAACGCACGTTTATGTTCATTTACATGTAATGATAATGATAATGGTGCATGCCCGTGCATGGTGATAAATAATAAATAACAACGCATGTGCATTTCATTTGTATTTGATGATACAAACAACAACAACAACAACAACAACAAAAACAACAATAATAATACAATAATAACGCAAGTGCATTTCATGTGCATGTGCATAGTAGTAAATAATAAATAAATAATAGTAAATAAGAATGCACATGCATGTGAATGTGCATTTAAATTTGATAATAATATTAATAATACTAATTGTAATAATAATAATTATGCATGCACGCGCATGGTAATAAATAATAAATAACAACTCACAAGCATGTGGATTTTCATGTGATAATGATAATAATAATCATAATGATAATAACAACAACAACAACAACAACAACAATAATAATAATAATAATAACTGTGATAATAAGAATAAGAATAATAATAAAATAATAATACAAGTGCATTGCATATGCACATTCCTGGTAATAAATAATAAATAATAACTCACGTGCAACTGCATTTGGATGTGATGATAATAATAATAACAGTAGTAGTAGAAGTAGAGATAATAATAGTAGTACCAAAGATTGTGATAATAGAATATTGCATGTGCATTACGTGTGCAAGTGCATGGTAATAAATAATAACACGCGTGCATTGCATTTTCAAGTGATGATGATGATGATAATAATAATAATAATAATATTAATATTAATAATAACAATTCATGTGATAATATAATAACGCACGTGCATTGAATGCGTGTGTTTAGGTATTTGCATGTGCATGTGCATTTGATGATAATAACAATAATAAAAACAATAACAAAAACAACAACAACAACCACAATAACAATAATAACAATAATAATAACAACGTATGTGATAATAAAATAATGTATAGGCATTGCATGTGCACGTGCATGGTAATAAGAAATAAATAATAATGCATGTGATTGTGCATGTGCATGTGCATTAGAGGATAATAATAGTAATGATAATAATAATAACAATAACAATGCATGTGATAATAGAATAACGCGCATGCATTGAATGTGTAGTGCATGATAATAAATAATAACTCATAGTGCACGTGATGATAATAAGAATAATAATAATAACAATAATAATAATAATATCTCATGTGATAAAAGAATAACGCACATGTATTGAATGTGCGTGGGCATGGTAATAAATAATAATGCACAAGTATTTTCATTTTCATTTGATGATAATAACAATAATAGTAATAACAACAATAACAATAAAAATGCATGTGATGATAGAATAATGTAGGTGCATTACGTGTGCGTGTGCATGGTAATAAATAATAATAGATGAGCATGTGCATTTTCATGTGATGATAATAATAATAATAATAATTGTAATGATAATAATAATAATAACAACAACAACATATGCACGTGTATATAAATAAATAATATATAATAAATAATAAAGCATGTGCATCAGCATTTGCATGTGACGATAATAATAATAATAGTAGTAGTAGTAATAACAATAATGATAATTATAATAATGATAGTGATAATAATGATAGTGATAATTATGATAATAATATCGTCTGTTATAATTGAATAACACACGTCCTAACAAACCCTTACAAACCCTAACAAACCCTAACAACCACTAATAACCCCTAAGAACCACTAATAAACCCAAATAACACCTGAAACCCACTATTAAACCCTAAAACCCTAATAAACACTAATAAATCATAATAACCTGTAATAAACCGTAAAAACAATATAAGACTCTAATAAATGCTACAGAAGATTTAAAACCCCAAATATACAATAAAAAATACTATTGAACCATAATAAATCCTAATAATCACTAAAAACCCTAACAAACCCAACAAAATACTACAAACCAAGCTAAATAATATCCTACAAAACCCTACAACCTGCTATAAACCCTAACAAACCCTAATAACCCCATAATAAATCGAAAAAACCCTAACAACCCCAAATATCGTAACAAATCCTAACAACACCAAATAAATCGTAACAAACTGAAACAATCCTTAACAGACCCCTAATAAACCTAAATAAACCCTAACAAATAATAATAAACCCTAATAAATTGTAATAAACCCAAATACACGTTAATAAACCATAATAAATAAAATAAACCCTAAGAAACCCTAATAAATCCTAAATAACCCTAATATAGGTTGATAAACACTAGAAATAGCTATTAATGCCTACAAAAGCCCAATAAAACCCTAATATACAATAAAAAATTCTAATAAACTGTATCAAATCCTAAAGAACACTAATAAACCCTAAAGATCCCTAATAAACCCTAAAGGACCATAATAAACTCTAAAGAAAAGTAAAAACCCCTAAAGAACCCAAAACATGCTAAAACACATTACATGAACCCTAAACATCGCTACAATACCCAAACAACCCCTAAAACACACTTTAAAACCCCAATAACCCCTATTAATCCTAAAAAACAAAAAACCCTTAAAACCCCATAAAACCATTGAAGACCCATCAAATACCATAAAAACCATAATCACCCGCTAACAACCCCTAAAAACCCTAAAAACCACTACAAACCATAAATAACCATTATAACCCTAAAAAGGCAACAAATAGATACATAAACCTAAAAAATGTTAGACAAACCCTAAAAATGCAACATAAACCCTAAAAAAATATAAACCCAAAAAATGCAACATAAACCCAAAAGACACTACATAAACCCAAAAAACACTACATAAAACCTAGAACCATAACATAAACCCTTAACAATGCAACATAAACACTAAAAACGCTAGATAAAACTTAAAAACAAAATATAAACCTAAAAAACACTACATGAACCCTAAAAACGTTACATAACCCCTAAAAATGCAACATAAATGCTGTATAACCCCTAAAAACACTACATAAACCCAGAAAATGCAACATAAACAAAAAAAATGCTACATTAAACCTAAACCCTAAACACACTACATAAACCCTAAAAACATTACATAAACCCTAAAAATGCTACATAAAACCTAAAAACACTAACTAAACCCTAAAAGCACTACATAAACACTAAAAATGATACATAAACTCAAACAACACAACATGGACACTAAAAAATTCTACAAAAACCCAAAAGAGGCTTCAAAACCCTCAAAATTATCAAACCCAAATATACCATAACATAAAAAATTAAACCCTAATAAAACCCCAAATATAACTAATAAACCCAAATAAATTATAATAAAACTTAATAAACCCTAAAAACATGTTAAGAAATCCTAAATGACTCCCACCATCCCTAATATACACTAATAAACAAAAATAAACAATAATAAACCTAAAAAAACCCAAAACATCCCTAATAAACCATAAATAAATCCAAATAAACTCTACCCAACCCTAACAAACCTTAACACACCATAATGACACCTAATAAAACCCTACAAAACCCTAATAATGAAAAAAAACACTAGTATACCATAAAAAATCCCTAGAAACCCTGATAAACGCTGATATAACCTAATAATCCCTAAAACACTCACAAACAATAAAAACATGATCACAAATAATAAAAACACGCTATATTACCTAAAAATACCTAGAAACATCAGTATAACCAAATAAAGAAAAAAAATGCTAATATACATTAAAAATCTCCAGACACCATAATAAACTATAATAAACTCTAATATAACCTATGAATCCACAAAAACAGTCACAAGAAAAAACAAAATTCTCAAAAACAACAAAACATCTATATTATCTAAAAAGACATAACAAACACTAATATAACCTAATAAAACACAAAAACTAATAAACCCCTAACAACCCCTAATAAACCATAAAAATACCTAATAAACCCTAATAAAACCATAATAAAACCAAAAAAATACCTTCTCAGCCCTAATAAACCTTAACAGTCCATTATAAAACCTAATAAAACCAAACTAAACCCCAATAAACAAAAAAACTCAAAAAAACCATTAAAAATCCTTAGAATCCCTAATAAACCATAATAAATTCTAATAAAACCTAATAAACCATAAAAAATGCTCACAAACACTAAAAACAGACTAATAAAACCTAAAAAGTCCTAACAACCCCTCATATATATTAACAATGACTAAGAAACACTCATTTACCCTAAAAAACTCTAACAAACCCTAGTAAACCCTAAAAATCCCAAACAAACCCTAATAAACACTACTCAACCCTAATAAACCCTAATTAAACCCTAAATATACCTACTCAACTCTAATAAAACCCTAAAAATACCTAATCAACTCTAATAATCCTTAACACACTATAATAAACCATAATAAACCCCACTAAACCCTAAAAAATGTAAATATACCATTAAAAAACCCTAAAATCCCTAATAAATGCCAATAAAACATAACAAAGCTTAAAAGCAATAATAAACCCTAATAAACACAAGTAAACCCTAAAAACCCTAATATACCCTCTTAAAAATTATTAAACCATAATGAACAATAATAAACCCTAATAAATCCTAAACATACCCAAATATACCATAATATAACATAATATATCCTAATAAACCCAACTCAATCCTAATAAAACCCTAAAAATACCTAACGAACCCTAATAAATTTGTAATAAGCCCCACCAAACCCTAAAAAATGCTAATATACCATTAAAAAACCCTAAAACCCTAACAAACCATAATAAATGTTAATAACACCAAAAAATTATAACAAATGATAGTAAACCCTAAAAATACCTCTAATAATAATAATAGTAATAACGCACGTGCATGTGCATATGCTTATGCATGGTTTTAATAATAAATCATAACGCACGTGCCTGTGCATATGCCAGAACATTTGCATGTGAATGATAATAAATAATAAATTATAAATAATAACACATGTGAATTATATTCGAATGTGCATGTGCAATTGAATGATAATAAATAATAAATAATAAAGCACATCCAAGTGCATGTGCATGTGCATTTTCATGTGCATGGTAATAAACAATAAATAATAACAAAGTCCACATGAATGTGCATTTTCATGTGAATGATAATAAATAATAAATAATAACATATGTGATAATAGAATAATGCATGTGCATTGTGTGTGCACGTGCATGAGAATAAATAATAATAACACATGTGGTAACAGAATAACGCAAGTGCGTTGCATTTTCATGTGCATGATAATAAATAATATATAATAATGCACATGCATGTGCATTTACATGTAATGATAATGATAATGATAATGATGCATGCACGTGCATGGTAATAAATAATAAATAACAACGCACGTGCATGTGCATTTGTATTTGATAATACAAACAACAACAACAACAACAACAACAATAATAATAGAATAATTCAAGTTCATTTCATGTGCATGGGCATAGTAGTAAATAATAAATAAATAATAATATATAAGAACGCACATGCATGTGCATGTGAATTTAAATTTGATGAAAATATTAATAATACTAATTGTAATTACAATAATAATAATTCAGGAATGTGCATGGTAATAAATAATAAATAGCAATGCACATGCATGTGCATTTTCATGTAATAATGATAATAATAATGATAATGATAATAATAATAACAATAAAATTTGTGATAATAATAACAATAATAAAAGAATAATACGAGTGTATTTCATATGCATGTGCATGGTAATAAATTATAAATAATAACGCACGTGCATCTACATTTTCATGTGATGATAGTAATAATAGCATCAGAAGTAATAATAGTAGTAGTAGTTGTGATAATAGTAGTAGTACTGATGCATGTGATAATAGAATATTGCATGTGCATTATGTGTGCACGTGCATGGTAATAAATAATAACTCCCATGAATTGCATTTGCATGTGATGATGATGATGATGATGATGATGATGATGATTATAACAATAATAATAATAACAACGCATGTGATAAAATAATAACGCACGTGCATTGAATGTGAATGTATTTGCATTCGCATGTTCATATTCATGTGATGATAATAACAATAAGTGTTGAACTGTGTTGCTTGATGCTTTTGGTTCTCTAGTAATTGTTAGGGGTTGTATGTGGGGCACCAGTCACCCTTGAGCCGGCTTTTATAAAATAAAAAAATGATTTGTGGAAAAATGATAATAACAATAACAACAAAAACAAAAACCACAACCACCACAATAATAATAATAACAATATTAATAACAACGCATGTGATAATAAAATAACGTGTGTGCATTGCTTGTGCACATGCATTGTAATAAAAATATAATAATAACACACGTGCCTGTGCAAGTGCATGTTGATGAGCTGATGATAATAATAATAATAATATGAGTAATAATAAGTTATAGTTTTATGAAAAAACAGAAGACATGACAAAAATGATAGAAATGGGGTCTTCAAAAAACTAACAAATTACAGAGTCATTAAAAAAGGAATAAATTTTTCTTTGGGTGTCCATTTCTGCTCTTTGAATAGTCAAAATGAATCTCATGGAATGATCTATGATAAAAACAGGTGTCAGAGGCTGAACAGACACACAGATCAGAAGTTATGACCATTTTAAGATACATTTGACAGGGATCCATACATGAAAATGGAGTTTTGGAGGCCTTCTGATGGGTTTTTGGGATTTTAGGGTCTCAAAAATGACTTTAAAAATGTTCAAGTCATCCTTCTGCGTATATCTCTTTGCTAATTTCTAATTGATATGTGGTAGAGCGTAAACGGACAACCAGAGCGAAAGTTATGGCCATTTGAAGTTGGACTTTTTTCGAGTGGTATAACAAATATATCATATATTTCTTTGATCTTATCATAGTTTCTACTAAACTTGGTCCTCACTCATCTTACGAGCTTCGATTTGACTGGTCACAGTGCTCAAACGGACACTTGAAGGAGAAGTTATGCCTATTTTAGTGAGTTGTAGGTTTCATAGGTTTTTAGGCACCGGGAGAGTTGCTCAATTTAAAACAACAATAACTTCTTCTATGTGTGTTCATTTTGGCTCTACCACATATCAAATCGAAGATTGTGAAATATACACACTCCAGTAACCATTGGAGCCCTTTCTGACATTATTCAACCCCCCAAAAGACCCAAGATCCCTTTGGATGGTAAAAAAAATTGATTCTGGTGTCCGTTTTGCAATAACTTCTTCTATGGGTGTCCATTTTGCCTCTACCACATATCAAATCAAAGTTTTCTACTAGAAATACACTCTTATAACCACTGAAGCACCTTCTCACATACTTGAAGGCCCACAAAGGTACATAAACCCTCCAAAAGACCATAACTTCTACTCCGGGAGTCCGTTTTGCCTCTACCATATATCAAATCGAAGCTTTCAACTAGATATACACATATGTGACCAATAGGAACACCTTATCACGTTATTAACGTCCCAAAAGGTCATTATGTCCGCCAAATGAGCATAAATTCTGCTCTGGGTGTCCGTTTCACCCCTACCATATATCAAATTGAATCTTGTGACTAGCTCCACACATCTGTGACAACCATGAACAACTAAATAACCATAAAAACCATGAATAACCCCACAAACACAAAAAACCATTAAAACCCATGCAAAACCCTAACAAACACTAACAAACCCTAATAAACCCTAACAAACCCTAACAAACCCTAACAAAACCCAAAAAATCGTAATAAACATAAAAAACCCTAAAAACCCCTAACAAGCCCCAATAAACCCTAAGAAGCACTAAGAAACCCCAAAAAACACAAAAAACACGAAGATATCCTAAAAACCCCTAAGAAACTATAATAAACCCTAACATAACCATAAAACCCCTAAAAACCCTAACAAAACCCTAAGAAAACCTATGAAACACTAACACACCCTTAGAAACCACAACACACACTTAGAAACCCTAACACACCCTTAGAAACCCTGGCACACCCTATGAAACTCCAACGCACCCATAGAAACCCTAACACAACATTAGAAACCCTTAGAAACAATATCACACCCTTAGAAACCCTAACCCACCCATAAAAACCCCAACCCACCCTTAGAAACACTAACACGCCCTTAGAAACCCTATCAAACCCTTAGACACCCTAAATCACTCTAATAAGAACTAATAAATCCAAACAAACCCTACCGACCAATAATAAACCATAATAAACCCTATAGCTCAATACTAAACCCTAATAAACCATAATAAATCGTAATAAACCCTAAAAAAGATATTAGACCCCAATAAAAGCTAGAAAATACCTAAAAACCCAAATATACAACAAAAATGCTATTAAACCATTCAAAATTATAATATTCACAAAAAAAACCATAACAAACCCGGAAAAACCTGACAAAACCCTAAAAAATCCATAAAAACCCAAAACACCCCAAAACCCCTAAAAACCCAAAAAAATCTTTAAAAACCCTAAAAACCATACAAAACCATAAACCCCTTAAAACAGAAAAAACCGAAGAAACCTGAAAACAAACCTAAAAAACCTCAAAAAAATCTCAAAAAACCCTCAAAACCTAAAAACCACTATAAATGCTAAAAAACCATAAAATCCTAAAAATGCATAAAAAAACCCTAACCAAACCTATGAAACCCTTAAAACCATAAAACCCCCCTAGAAAACCCAAAAAACCTCAAACGAAACCGTAATACACCCTAATGAACCCTAAAAAACCCTAAAAACCCTAAAGAACCACTAAAGCCACTAACAACTCAACATAAACCCTATTAGTTGCTAAAAACCCCGAAAATGATTCAAAACCTACAAGACGCTACAAAACCCCAGAAAATGCTAAAATAAACCTAACAAAGCATAAAAAATCTAAACACAACCATAAAACAAAAAAAAACGCATAGAACCCCAAAAAACTCAAACAAACTGTAACAAACCCTAAAAACCCTAACAAAACCTAACAAACCCTAACAACCACTAATGACCCCTACGAACCACTAATAAACCCTAATAACCCATAAAGCCCACTATTAAACCCTAAAAACCCTAATAAACACTAATAAATCATAATAACCTATAATAAACCCTAACACACTCTATTAGACCCTAATGAATGCTAAAAAGCCCTTAAACCCTAATATACAATAAAAATCCTATTAAACCATAATAAACCCTAATAATAACTAAAAACCCTAACAAACCAAACAAAACGCTACAAAAAACTCCAAATAATGGCCTACAAAACCCTACAACCCACTAATAAACCCTAAAAAACCTAATAACCTAAAAATAAATCGTAACAAACCCTAACAACCCCAAATAAATCGTAACAAATTATAACAACACCAAATAAATCGTAACAAACTGAAACAAACCATAAAAAACCCCTAAAAACCCAATAAACCCTAACAAATCATAATAAACCCTAATAAATCATAATAAACCCAAATACACATTACTAAACCCTAATAAATCCTAAATAACCTTAGAAAAGGTTGATAAACCATAGAAAAATCTATTAATGCCTTTAAAAGCCCAATAAAACCCTAATATACAATAAAAACTCCAATAAACTGTAACAAATCGTAAAGAACACTAATAAATCCTAAAGAACCATAATAAACCCAAAAGAACCACATTAAACTCTAAAGAACGCTAAAAAACCCTAAAAAACCCAAAAAATGCTAAAACACATTCTATAAACCCTAAAAACCGCTACAATACCCAAACAAACCCAAAAACACACTAAAAACTGTAACAATTCCTATCAATCCCAAAAAAAACAAATAAACCCATAACCCCCCCCCCCCAAAAAAAACTGTTAAAAATCCATTAGATACCATAAAAACTATAAACAACCGTTAACAACACTTAAAACCTTAAAAAACACTACAACCATAAACAACCATTAAAACCCCAAAATAGCTTCAAATAGATACATAAACCCTAGAAACGTTACATAAACCCTAAAAATTGTAACAAAAACCCTAAAAATGAAACATAAACCAAAGAAATGCAACATAAATAGAAAAATCTCTACATAAACCCTAAAAGAACTACATAAACCCTAGAACGGTAATATAAACCCTAAAAAACACAACATAAACCCTAAAAACGCAACATAAACATTAAAAACGCTACATTAAACCTAAAAAAATATAAACCCTAAAAAACTACATGAACACTATAAACATTACATAAACCAAAAAAAATGCAACATAAATGCTATATCACCCCTAAAAACGCTACATAAACCCAGAAGACACAAAATAAACATTAAAAAATCCTACATAAAACCTAAACCCTAAACAGACTTCATAATCCCCAAAAAGGTTACATAAACCCTAAAAATGATACATAAAACCTAAAACTGCTAACTAAACCCTAAATATGATACATACACACTAAAAATGAAACATAAACACTAACAACGCAACACGAACTCTAAAAAATGCTACAAAAACCCAAAAGACGCTTCAAAACCCTAAAAAATATTAAACCCTAATATATCATAATATACAAAATTAAACCCTAATAAATGCCTAATAAACCCCTAACAAACTCTAATAATCCCTAAAAACACCTTATAATCCCTAAAACCCATAAGAAACTCTATTTAACCCTAACAAAAGCCCAAAATACCTAATAAACTCATAATAAATGATAATAAAACCTAATAAACACTAAAAAATGTTAAGAATACTTAAAAAACCTTAATAGACACTAATAAACACTAATAAACCATAATAAACCCCCAAAAGCCAAGAAATCCCTAATAAACCATACATAAAGACAAATAAACCCTACTCAACCCTAACAAACCTTAACACACCATAATAACCCTTAATAAAACCCTACAAAACCCTAATAAAGAAAAAAAAGCTAGTATACCATAAAAAATCACTAGAAACTTAATAAACTCTAATATAACCAAATAAACCCTCAAAACACTCACAAACAATAAAAAAATGATCACAAACAATAAAAACGCGCTATATTACATAAAAAGACATAAAAATAATAATATAACCTAATAAAGACAACAAAACACTAATATGCCATAAAAATCCCTAGAAACCCTATTAAACCATAATAAACTCTAATATAAACTAAGAAACCCAAAAAAAGCTCACAAAAAAAACAAAAGGCTCACAAACAATAAAAACATGCTATATTATTTAAAAAGACCTAACAAACACTAATATAACCTAATAAAACAAAAAAACTAATAAACCCCTAACAAAACCTAATAAACCCTAAAAATCCCTAATAAACCCTAATTAAAACTAATAAAACATAATAAAATAATAATAAATCCCTAAAAATACCTTCTCAACCCTAATAAACCTAGACACACCATAAGAAAACCTAATAAAATCCTAATAACCCCCACCAAACCCAAAAAAACACTAATATACCATTAAAACCCCTAAAACCCTAACAAACCATAATAAATGTTAATATCACCTAAAAATACTAGAAAATTCTAGTAAACCCTAAAAATACCTCGAATAATAATAATAGTATTAACTCACGTGCATGTACAGATGCATGGGCATGGTTTAAAAAATAAATAATAACACACGTGCATGTGCATATTCCTGCGCATTTGCATGTGAATGATAATAAATAATAAATAATAACGCATGTGAATTGCATGTGTATGTGCATGTGCATTTGAATGATAATGAATAATAAATAATAATGCACATAAACAATAAAAAATTCTACATAAAACCAAAACCCAAAACAAGATACATAAACCCTAAAAACATTACATAAACCCTAAAAATGATACATAAAATCGAAAACTACTAACTAAACCCTAAAAATGGTACATAAACACAAAAAATACTACATAAACTCTAACAACGCTACAAAAACCATAAAAAATTCTACTAAAACCCTAAAGATGCTTTAAAACCCTCAAAAATATTAAACCCTAATATAACATAAAATAAAACAATAACACTAATAAACCCCTAATAAACTCAAATAATCCCTAAAACCACCATATAATCCCTAAAATCCTAAGAAAATCTACTCAACCCTAATATAACCCCAAAATACCTATTAAACTGTAATAAATGATAATAAAACCTAATAAACCCTAAAAACACGTTAAGAAAAACTAAATAACCCTAACCGAACCTTATAGACACTAATAAACACTAATAAACCCTAATAAATCCCAAAAAAACCCTGAAACCCTAATATACCATAAATAAAGCCAAATAAACCCTACACAACCCTAACAAACCTTAACACACCATAATAACCCCTAATAAAACCCTACAAAACCCTAATAAAAAAATTCTATAATACCTTAAAATATCCCTAGAAACCCTGATAAACTCTAATATAACCTAATAAACCCTAAAAACACTCACAAATAATAAAAAAACTATCACAGACCATAAAACGTGCTATATTACCTAAAAAGACCTAAAAACACTAACATAACCTAATAAAGACAAAAATGCTAACATACAATAAAAATAAATAGAAACTCTAATAAACTATAATAAACTCTAATATATCCAAAGAAACCCTAAAATGATCACAAACAAAAACAAAATGCTCAAAAAGAATAAAAAAAAGCTATATTATCTAAAAATATCTAACAAACACTAATATAACCTAATAAAACAAAAAAAACTAATAATCCCCTAACAAACCCTAATAAACCCTAAAAATCGCTAATAAACCCTAATAAAAACGAATAAAACCCAATAAAACTCTAAAAATACCTTATCAAGCCTAATAAACCTTGACACACCGTAAAAAAACCTAATAAAACCCAACTAAACCCCAATAAACAAAACAAATGTAAAAAACAATTAAAAAGCCCTAGAAACCCTAATAAACAATAATAAATTCAAATAAAAGCTTATAAACCAATAAAAATGCTCACAAACACTAAAAACACGCTACTAAAACCTAAAAAGTCACAGCAACCCCTCATATATATTAAAAAACTGAAAAAGACTCATATACCCTAATAAAAACACTAACAAACCCTAGTAAACCCTAACAAACCCTAATAAACCATAATCAACCATAATAATCCCTAATAAAACCTTAATGATACTGACTCAACCCTAATCAAACCCTAAAAATACCTACTCAACCCTAATAAACCTTAACACACCATAATAATCCCCATTAAACCCAAAAAAACACAAATATACCATTAAAAGACCCTAAAACCCCAAATAAATGCTAATAAAACCTGACAAAGCTTAAAAGCGCTAATAAACCCGAATAAACACTACTAATCACTAAAATACCCTAATAATAATAATAATAATAATAGAATAACGCATGTGCATTGCATGTGCACGTGCATATTATTAAATAATAAATAAATAATAGAAAATAAGAACGCACATGCATGTGCATGTGCATTTACATTTGATAATAATATTAATAATACTAATTATAAAAATAATAATAATAACTCATGCACATGCATGGTAATAAATAATAAATAACAACGCACATGCATGTGGATTTGCATGTGATAATGATAATAATAATGATAATGATAATAATAATAATAATAAAACTGTGATAATAAGAATAATAATAATAATAATAAAAGAATAGTATAAGTGCATTGCATATTCACATGCATGCTAATATATAATAAATAGTAAAACACGTGCATCTACATTACTTGTGCACGTGCATTGTAATAAATAATAACGTGCATGCATTGCATTTGAATGTGATGATGATGATGATGATGATGATAATAGTAATAATAGTAATAATAATAATAATAACAATGCATGTTATAATAGAATAACACACGTGCAGTGAATGTGTGTGTTTATGTATTTGCATGTGATGATAATTACAACAACAACAACAACAACAACAACAACAACAAAAACAACAACAACAACAACAACCACCACAATGACAATAATAAAAATAACAATAATAACATATGTGATATTTAAATAACATGTGTGCATTGCATGTGCACGTGCATGGTAATAAAAAATAAATAATAATGCATGTGCTTGTGAATGTGCATGTGCATGAGATGATAATAATAATAATAATAATAATAATAATAATAACAAAAAAATTGCATGAGATAATAGAATAACGCACGTGCATTGCACGTGCAGTGCATGATACTAAATAATAACTCATATCCCATGTGATGATAATAATAAGTATAATAGTAATATTAACAATAAAAGCGCATGAGATAATAGAATAACACACATGTATTGAATGTACGCATGTATGTTAATAAATAATAACGCACGTGCATTTTCATTTTCATTTGATGATAATAACAATAATACTAATAATAACAATAATAATAACAATGCATGCGATAATAGAATAATGTAGTTGCATTGCGTGTGCATGTGCATGGTAATAAATAATAACGGGCGTGCATGTGCATTTTCATGTGATGATAATAATAATAATAATAATAATAACAACAACAACATATGCATGTGCATGGAAATAAATAATAACGCATGTGCATCTTCATTTGCATGTGACAATAATAATAACAATAATAATATTAATAACAATAATGAAAATTATAATAATGATAATGATAATAAAGATAATGATAATAATGATAATAATATCGTGTGTGATAATAGATTAACACACGTCCTAACAAACCCTAACAAAACCTAACAAACCCTAACAACCACTAATAACCCCTATGAACCACTAATAAACCCAAATAACACCAGAAACCCACTATTAAACCCTAAAACCGTAATAAACACTAATAAATCATAATGTCCTGTAATAAACCCTAAAACCCGATATTAGACTCTAATAAATACTACAAAATCCATAAAACCACTCATATACAATAAAAAATAATATTGAACCATAATAAATCCTAATAATCACTAAAAACCATAACAAACCCGAAAAAACACTACAAAACCCACCAAATAATATCCTACAAAACCCTACAACCTGCTAATAAACCTTAACAAACCCTAATAACCCCATAATAAATCGAAAAAACCCTAACAACCCCAAATAAATCATAACAAATCCTAACAACGCCAAATAAATCATAACAAATAGAAACAAGTCATAACAAACCCCTAATAATCCGCAATAAACCCTAAAAAATCAAAATAAACCCTAATAAATCTTAATAATCCCAAATACATGTCAAAAAACCCTAATAAATAAAATAAACACTAAGAAACCCTAAAAAATCCTAAATAACACTAAGAAAGGTTGATAAACCATAGAAAAAGCTATAAATGCCTACAAAATCCCAATAAAACCCTAATATACAATAACCAATTCTAATAAACTGTAAAAAATCCTAAAGAATACTAATAAACCCAAAAGAGCCCTAATAAACACTAAAGGACCATCATAAACTCTAAAGAACACTAAAAACCCCTAAAGAACCCAAAACACGCTAAAACAATTACGTAAACCCTAAAAACAGATACAATACCCAAACTAACCCTAAAACACACTTAAAAACCCTAACAACACCTATTAATCCTGAAAAAACAAATAAACCCTTAAAAACACCCAAAAAACCATTAAACCCCATCAAATACCATAAAAACCATAAACACCCGCTAACAACCCTTAAAAACCCTAAAACCACTACAAACCATAAAGAACCATTATAACCCCAAAAAAGGCAACAAATACATACATAAACCCAAAAAACGTTACATAAACCCTAAAAATGCAACATAAACTCTAAAAATGCAACATAAACCCAAAAAATGCAGCATAAACCCAAAAAATGCTACATAAACCCAAAAAACACTGCATAAACCCTAGAACCGTAACGTAAAACCTAAACAACGCAACATAAAAATTTAAAAACTCTACATAAAACCTAAAAACACAACATAAACACGAAAAACACTATATGAAACCTAAAAAAATTACATAAACCCTAAAAAATTCAACATAAACGCTACATCACCCCTAAAATCGCTACTAAACCCAGATAATGCAACATAAACCATAAAAAATGACACATAAAACCTAAACCCTAAGCACGCTACATAAACCCTATAAACATTACTTAAACCCTAAAAAATGCAACATAAAACCTAAAACCACAAACTAAACCCTAAAAGAGATACATAAACACTAAAAATGCTACCTAAACTCAAACAAAGCTACACAGACACTAAAAAATGCTACAAAAACCTGAAAGAGGCTTCAAAACCCCCCAAAATTATTAAACCCTAATATACCATAATATAAAAAATTAAACCATAATTAACGCCTAATAAACTCTAATAATCCCTAAAAACGCCTTATAATCCCAAAAAAACCCTAAGAGACTCTACTCAACCCTAATAAAACATAAAAAATACCTAATAAACTCTAATAAATGATAATAAAACCTAATAAACCATAAAAAAATTAAGAAATCCTAAACAACCCTAAGCATCCCTAATAGACACTAATAAACTCTAATAAACTGTAATAAACCTGAAACAGAACCTCAAAATCCCTAATAAACCATAAATATATCCAAATAAATTCTACTCAACCCTAACAAACCTTAACACACCATACTGACCCCTAATAAAACCCTACAAAACCCTAATAATGAAAACAAATGCTCGTATATCTTAAAAAATCCATAGAAATCCTCATAAACTCTAATATAACCTAGTAAACCCTAAAACACTCACAAACAATAAACAATGATCACAAATAATAAAAACACGCTATATTACCTAAAAATACCTAAAAACACCAATATAACGAAATAAAGACAAAAAACACTAATATACCTTAAAAATCCCAAGAAACCATAATAAACCATAATAAACTCTAATATAACCTAATAAAACCTAAAAATGTTCACAAACAAAAACATAACGCTCACAAACAATAAAAAATGATATATTATCTAAAAAGACTTAACAAACACTTATATAACCTAATAAAAAACGGATAAACCCCTAAAAACCCTAATTAACCCTAAAAATCCCTAATAAACCCTAATAAAAACTAATAAACCCTAATAAAACTATAATAAAACCCTAAAAATAACTTCTCAACCCTAATAAACCTTAACACACCATAATAAAACCTAATAAAACCGAACTAAAACCCAATAAACAAAAAAATACAAACAAACCATTAAAGATCCCTAGAAACCTTAATAAACCATAATAAATTCTAAAAAAACCTAATAAACCATAAAAAATGCTCACAAACACTAAAAACAGGCTAATAAAACCTGAAAAGTCCTAACTACCCCTCATCTATATTAACAATGACTAAAAAACACTCATTTACCCTAATAAAAACTCTAACAAACCTTAGTAAACCCTAAAAATCCCAAACAAACCCTAATAAACACTACTCAACCCTAATAAAACCTAATTAAACCCTAAAGATACCTACTCAGCCCTAATAAAACCCTAAAAATACCTACTCAACCCTAATAAACCTTAACACACTATAATAAACCATAATAAACCCCATTAAACACTAAAAAATGCAAATACACCATTAAAAGCCCTAAAACCACTAATAAATGCTAATAAAACCTAACAAAGCTTAAAAGCACTAATAAACCATAATAAACACTCGTAAACCCTAAAAACACTTAATATACCCTCTTAAAAATTAATAAACCATAATGAACGATAATAAACCCTAATAAATCCTAAACATAGCCAAATATACCATAATATCCCATAATATACCCTAATAAACCCCACTCAATCCTAATAAAACCCTAAAAATACCTAATGAACCCTAATAAACCTTAACACACCATAGTAAACCCTAATAAAATCCTAATAAGCCCCACCAAACCCTAAAAATGCTAATATACCATTAAAAACCCATAAAACCCTAACAAACCATAACAAATGTTAATAACACCGAAAAATTCTAAAAAAATGCTAGTAAACCCTAAAAATACATCTAATAATAATAATAGTAATAATGCACCTGCATGTGCATATGCATGTACATGGTTTAAATAATAAATCATAATGCACGTTCATGTGCATATGCCTGCGCATTTGAATGTGAATGATAATAAATTATAAATTATAAATAATAACACATGTGAATTACATGTGATTGTGCATGTGCATGTGAATGATAATAAATAATATATAATAAAGCACATCCAAGTGTATGTAAATGTGCATGTGCATGTGAATGGTAATAAACAATAGATAAAAACCAAGTCCACATGAATGTGCATTTTCATGTGAATGATAATAAATAATAAATAATAAGACATGTGATAATAGAATAATGCACATGTATTTCATGTGCACGTGCATGAGAATAAATAATAATAACACATGTGATAATATAATAATGCAAGTGCATTGAATTTTCATGTGCATCATAATAAATAATATGTAATAACACACGCGCATGTGCATTTACATGTAATGATAATGATAATGATAATGATGCATGCACATGCATGGTAATAAATAATAAATAACAATGCACGTGAATGTGAATTTGTATTTGATAATACAACCAATAATAATAATAATAATATTATTATTATTAATAATAGAATAACGCAAGTGCATTTCATGTGCAGGTGCATAGTAATAAATAATAAATAAGAATGCACATGCATGTGCATGTGCATTTAAATTTGATGATAATATTAAAAATACTAATTGTAATAGCAATAATAATAATAATGCATGTGCATGGTAATAAATAATAAATAACAATGCACATGCATGTGAATTTGATTTTGATAATGATAATAATAATGATAATGATAGTAATAATAATAATAATAATTGTGATAATAATAACAATAATAAAAGAATTATACGAGTGTATTGCATATGCACGTGCATGGTAATAAATAATAAATAATAACACACGTGCATCTACATTTGCATGTGATGATAGTAAGAATAACATCAGTAGTAATAATAGTAGTGGTGGTGGTGATAATAGTAGTAGTACCAATGCATGTGATAATAGAATATTGTGTGTGCACTGTGTGTGCACGTTCATGGTAATAAATAATAACGCCTGTGCTTTTCATTTGAATGTGATGATGATGATGATGATGATGATGATATAAATATTAATAATAACAACACTTGTGATAAAATAATAATGCGCGTTCATTGAATATGTGTGTATGTGCATTCTCATGTGCATTTTCATGTGATGATAATAAAAATAACAAAAACAAAAACAACCACAATAATAATATTATTATTATTATTAACAACACATGTGATAATAAAATAACGTGTGTGCATTTCAGGTTCACTTGCATGGTAATAAAAATATAATAATAACACACGTGCATGTGCATGTGCATGTGGATGAGATGATGATAATAATAATAACAACAGTAATAATAAGTTATAGTTGTTGGAAAAAACCATAGACATGACAAAAATGCTAGAAATGGGGTCTCCAAAATTCTAACAAATTACAGAGTCATTGGAAAAGTCATAACTTCTTCTTCAGGTGTCCATTGCTGCTCCGTGAATCGTAAAACTGAATCTCATGGAACAAACTATGATAAAAATAGGTGCCGGTGGCTGAACTGACAGACATATCAAAAGTAATGACCATTTTAACAAACATTTGACAGGGATCCGTACATGCAAATGGAGTTTTGGAGGCCTTCTGATGAGTTTTTGGGATTTTAGGGTCTCAAACATGACTTGAACAATGTTCAAGTCATCCTTCTCCATAGTTATCTTTACTACTTTCGAATTGATATGTGGTAGAGCTCAAACGGACAACCGGAGCAAAAGTTATGGTTGTTTGAAGTTGGACTTTTTTTCGAGTCGTATAACTAATATATCTTATATTTCTTTGATCTTATCATAGTTTCTACTAAACTTGGTCCTCACTCATCTCACGATATTCTATTTTACTGGTCACAACACTCAAACCGACACTGGAAGGAGAAGTTATTCTTATTTTAGTGAGTTATAGGTTTCTTTGGTTTTTAGGTGCCTGGAGAGTTGCTCAATTTAAAATGACAATAACTTCTGCTACGTGTGTTCATTTTGGATCTACCACATTTCAAATCAAATATTTTAAAAAGATACACACTCTAGTAACCATTGAAACCCTTTATGACATTCTTCACCCCCCCCAAAGACCCAAAATACCTTTGGATGGTCAAAATATTAGATTCTGGTGTCCGTTTTGCAATAACTTCTTCTATGGGTGTCCATTTTGCCTCTACCACATAGAAAATCAAAGATTGAGACTAGACCTACACTCATATAACCACTGAAGCACCTTCTCACATACTTGATGGCCCAAAAAGGTACTTAAACCCTCCAAAAGACCACAACTTCTACTCCGGGAGTCCGTTTTGCCTCTACCATATATCAAATCGAATCTTTTGACTAGATCTACACATCTATGACCAATAGGAACACCTTATCATGTTACTAATGTCCCAAAAGGTCCTTAAGTCCTCCAAATGACCCTAACTTCTGCTCTGGGTGTTCGTTTCACCTCTACCACATATCAAATTTAAGGTTGCGACTAGCTCTACACATCTGTGACAATCATGAAAAACTAAATAACCCTAACAAACCATGAAAAACCCCATAAACCCTAAAAACCATGAAAATACCTTACAAACCCTAATAGACTCTAACAAACCCCCCAAAACCCTAAAAAACATAACAAACCATAACAATCCGTAACAAACCCTAACAAGGCCTAATAAACCCCATGAAGCACTGAGAAACCCCAATAAACCCAAAAAAACCCGAAGAAACCCTAAAAAACCCCTAATAAACCATAAGAAACCCTAACAAAACCCTAAAAACCCCTAATAAAACCCTAAGAAACCTAAGAAACACTAACACACCCTTAGAAACCCTAACACACCCTTATAAATCCTGACACACCCTTAGAAACCCTAGCACACCCTTAGAAACACCAACACACCCCTAGAAACCCTAACACAACCTTAAAAACCCTTAGAAATCATAGCACACCCTTAGAAACCCTAACTCGACCATTAAACCCCTAACACACCCATAGAAACCCTAACACACCCTTAGAAACCCTAACAACCCTTAGACACCCTAAATCACTCTAATAAAAACTTATAAATCCTAACAAACCCTACCAACCAATAATAAACCATAATACAACCTAAAGATCACTATTAAACCCTGATAAACGCTAATAAATTGTAATAAACCCTAAATCCCTAATAGACCCCAATAAAAGCAAAAAAATACCTAAAAACCCAAATATACAACAAATATGCTATTAAACCATTAAAAATTCTAATATTCACAAAAAAAAACCCTAACAAACCTGTCAAAACCTGAAAAACCCTAAAAACCCTAAACCCCCCCCCCCAAAAACAAAAACCAGTAAAAACCCCTAAAAACCCCAAAAAACCTCAAAAAACACCTCAAAAAACACTAAAAACCCCTAAAACACTAAAAAACGCTAAAAAACCTAAAATTCCTAACAAAACCCTAGCCAACCCTATGAAACCCTTAAAAACCCTAAAAATCCACTAGCAAACCCTGAAAACCACAAAAGAAACCCTAATAAACCATAAAGAACCCTAAAAACCCTAAAGAACCACTAAAGCCACTAACAACGCTACATAAACCTTAATAATTGCTACAAAAAATCAAAAATGCTTCAAAACCCACAAAAAGCAACAAAACCCCAAAACGCTAAAATATCCCTAACAAAGCATACAAAATCCAAACACACCCATAAAACCCAAAAAACGCATAAAAACCCAAACAATCAAACAAACCGTAACAAACCCTAAAAACCCTAACAAAGCATAACACACCCTAACAACCACTAATAACCCCAAAGAACCACTAATAAACCCTAATAACCCCTAAAACATACTTTTAAACCCTAAAAACACTAATAAACACTAATAAATCGTAATAACCTTTCATAAACCCTAAAAAACTCTATTAGAGCCTAATGAACGCTACAAAAGCCCTAAAACCCATAATATACAATAAAAACACTATTAAACCATAATAAAACCTAATAATCACTAAAAACCCAAGCAAAGCCGACAAAATGCTACAAAAACCTCCAAATAATATCCTACAAAACCCTACAACCCGCTAATAAACACTAACAAACCCTAATAACCCCAAAATAATTCGTAACAAACCCTAACAAACCCAAATAAATCATAGAAAATCCTGAAAACACCAAATAAATGATAACAAACTGAAACAAACCATAACAAACCCCCAATAAACCGCAATAAAACCTAACCAATCATAATAAAACCTAATAAATTGTAATAAACCCAAATACATGTTACTAAACCCTAATATATAAAATAAACCCTAATAAATCCTAAATAACCCTAAAAAGGGTTGATAAATCCTAGAATAAGCTATTAATGCCTACAAAAACCCAATAAAACCCTAATATACAATAAAATACGCTAATAAATTGTAACAAATCCTAAAGAACTCTAATAAAACCTAAAGAACGCTAATAAACCCTAAAGAACCATATTAAACTCTATAGAACACTAAAAAATCCTAAAGAACCCAAAAATTTCTAAAACACATTATATAAACCCTATAAACCACTAAAATCCCCAAACAACCCCTAAAACACTCTAGAAACCCTAACAACCCCTATCAATCCAAAAAAATACAAATAAACCAACCCCCCCCCACCCAAAAACCATTAAAAATCCATAAGATACCATAAAAAACCATAAATACCTGTTAACAACCCTTAAAAACACTAAAAAACTACAAACCATAATAAGCATTAAATTCCCATAAAAGGCTTCAAATAGATACATAAACCCAAAAAAGGTTACATAAACCCTTCAAAATGAAACAAAATCCCAAAAAATGCAACATAAACCAAAAAACGCAACGTAAACCCAAAAAACACTACATAAACCCTAAAAGCACTACATAAACCCTAGAACTATAACATAAACCCTAAAAACACAACATAAACCCAAAAAATGCAACATAAACATTAAAAACGCTACATAAAACCTAAATACACAATATAAACCCTAAAAACACTACATGAACCCTAAAAATGTTACGTAAACCCTTAAAAAAGGCAACCTAAATGCTACATCACCTCTAAAAACACTACATAAACCCAGAAAACGCAACATTAACCCTAAAAAATGCTACATTAAACTTAAACCCTAAACACGCTACATAAACCCTACCACATTACATAAAACCTAAAAATTATACATAAAATCTAAAACTACTAACTAAACAATAAAAATGCTACATAAACACTAAAAATGCTATATAAACTCTAACAATCCAACAGAAACCCTAAAAAAAGCTACAAAAACCCTAAAGACGCTTTAAAACTCTCAAAAATATTAAACCCTAATATACCATAATATAGAACATTAAACCCTAATAAACCCCTAATAAACTCTAATAATCCTTAAAAACACCTTATAATCCTTAAAAACACTATGAGACTCTAATCTATCCTAATAAAACACCAAAATACCTAATAAACCATAATAAATGATAATAAAACATAATAAACCCTGAAAACATGATAAGAAAACCTAAACAACCAAAACCAACCCTAATAGACACTAATAAACACTAATAAACCCCAAACAAACCCTAAAATCCCTAATAATCCATAAATAAAGCCAAATAAACCCTACTCAACACTAACAAACCTTAACACACCATAATTACCCCTAATAAAACCCTACAAAACCCTAATAAAGAAAAAAAATTCTAGTATACCTTAAAAATCCATAGAAACCATGATAAACTCTAATATAACCTAATAAACCCTAAAAATGCTCACAAACAATAAAAAAATGATCACAAACAATAAAAACACGCTATATTACCTAAATAGATATAAAAACACTAATATAACCTAATAAACACAAAAAATGCTAATATACCTTAAAAATCCCTAGAAACCCTAATAAAACATAATAAACTCTAATATAACCTAAAAAACCCTAAAAACACTCTGAAAAAAAAAACAGAATGCTCACAAACAATAAAAACACGTTATATTATATAAAAAGACCTAACAAACACTAGTAAAACCAAATAAAATAAAAATAATAATAAACCCCTAACAAAACCTAATAAACCCTAAAAATCCCATATGAACTCTAATAAAAACTAAACAACCCAAATAAAACCATAATAAAACCCTAAAAATACCTTCCTAACCATAATAAACATTGACACACCATAAAAAACCTAATAAAACCCAAGTAAACCCCAATAAACAAAAAAATGCAAACAAACCATTAAAAAGCCATAGAAACCCTAATTAACCATAATAAATTCAAATAAAAGCTAATAAACCATTAAAAATGCTCACAAACACGAAAAACATGCTAATAAAACCTAAAAAGTTATAACAACCCCTCAAATATATTAACAAAAAATAAAAAACACTCATATACCCTAATAAAAACACTAAAAACCCTAGTAAATCCTAAAAATCCCTAACAAACCCTAATAAACTGTACTCATCCCTTATAAACCCTAATAAAACCTTAAATATACGGACTCAACCCTAATACAACCCTAAAAATACCTACTCAACCCTAATAAACATTAACACACCATAATAAACCTTAATAAACCCCACCAAACACTAAAAAACGCAAATATACCATTAAGAATCCCTAAAACCCCTTATAAATGCTAATAAAACATAACAAAGCTTATAAGTACTAATAAACCCAAATAAACGCTACTAAAGACTAAAAAGCCCTAATATACCCTCTTAAAATTTACTAAACCATAATGAACCATAATAAACCCTAATAAATCCTAAACATGCCCAAATATAGTATAATATATCATAATATACCCTAATAGACCCAACTCAATTATAATAAAACCCTGCCAACGAGCCCGTACCTGAGTGGTAAGGGATCCTGCTTGGCATCCAAGAGACCCAGATTCAAAACCGGGTAGAGGCGAATTTCTAGGGTACTATAGCAGAACTGTAGCAGGCACTGTTCAGTACTGTAGCGCCGAAACTATTCACCCGATTTGAGCTTTCGGGCCATCAAAGGCCTTTGGGCCATAGGGCCTTCAGGCCATTTAACACCATGAAGTGCCCAGTTCACACAGGGCAGGCCCCAGAAGAGGATTAGAGCACCAGTAGCAGTCACCAGAAGCGGAGCTAACCGGATTGGAAGAATGAGAGGGTATGAAAACCACCATCAGGACCAAGCACCGTGCAACTTTGTACCGGGCAATGCTAGCCGATAAGCAATGCAGGTGGGGAGCTAAAAGAGATCAATGATGTAGAAGCTGGGGAGGGGCAGTTATAGTGGGTTTGGCCTACGGTTCATGTTATGGGCATGGTACTCCTCGAGGCCTTCGGGTCATGTATTACTGGTCCTGTCAGGCCTCATGTCTTGGGCCTACGGGACATGTACGGGTACCCCTTCAACGCTTAAAAGGAGGATTATCTATAATAAAATAAAAAAGAAGGCCTTCAGGCCATTCAGATTAGTAATCAAAATTAAACCCTAAAAATGTCTAATAAAACCAAATAAACCTTAACACACTATAATAAACCCTAATAAAATCCTAATAACCCCCACTAAACCCTAAAAGAAGCTAATATGCATTTAAAAAACCCTAAAACCATAACAAACCATAATAAATGTTAATAACACCTAAAAATCCTAAAAAATGATAGTAAACTGTAAAAATACCTCTAATAATAATAATAATAGAAATAATTCACATGCATGTGCATATGCATCAGCATGGTTTAAATAATAAATCATAACACACGTGCATGTGCATATGTCTGCGCATTTTCATGTGAATGATAATAAATAATAAATAATAAATAATAATGCATGTGAATTGCTTGTGTATGTGCATGTGCATGTGAATGAAAAAAAAATAAATAATTACGCACATACAAGTTCATGTGCATGTGCATGTGCATGTGATGGTAGTAAACAATAAATAATAACCAAGGCCACATGAATGTCCATTTTCATGTGAATGATAATAAATAATAAATAATAACACATGTGATAATATAATAATTCACGTGCATTGTGTGTGCACGTGGATGAGAATAAATAATAAAAACACATGTGATAATAGAATAACTCTAGTGCATTGCATTTTTATGTGGATGGTAATAAATAATATATAATAACGCATGTGTATGTGCATTTACATGCAATGATAGTGATATTGGCGCATGAATGTGCATGGTAATAAATAATAAATAATCACGCACGTGCATGTGCATTTGTATTTGATGATACAAAAAACAACAACAAGAATAATAATAATTATAATAATAGAATAATGCAGGTGCATTTCATGTGCACGTGTATAGTAGTAAACAACAAATAAATAATAATAAATAAGAATGCACATGCTAGTGCATGTGCATTTAAATTTGATGATAATATTAATAATACTAATTGAAATAATAATAATAATAATAACGCATGCACGTGTATGGTAATAAATAATAAATAACAACGCACCTGAAAGTGCATTTGCATGTGATAATGATAATAATAATGATGATAATAATAATAATAATAATAATAACTATGATAATAATAATAATAATAATAATAATAATAATAATAATAATAATAATAATAATAATAATAATAAAACAATAATAAAAGTGCATTGCATATGCACGTACACTGTAATAAATAATAAATAAAAACGAAGGTGCATCTACATTTTCATGTGATGGTAGTAATAATAACAGTAGTAGTAATAATAGTACTAGTAGTGGGGATAATAGTAGTAGTAATAATGCATCTGATAATATAATATTTCCTGTAGATTATGTGTGCATGTGTATGGTAATAAATAATAACTCCCGCGCATTTCATTTTCATGTGATGATGACGATGATAATAATTATAGTAATAATAATAATATTATTATTATTATTATTAACAATACATTTGATAATAGAATAACACACGTTTATTGAAAGTTCATGTATGTGCATTTGTATATGCATTTGGATGTTCATTTGCATGTGATGATAAAAATAGGTGTCAGAGTCTGAATAGACACAAATATCAGAAGTTTCGACCATTTTACGAAAAATTTGACAAGGATCCGACACAGAAATGGATTTTTGGTGGCCTTATGATGGGTTTATCGGATTTTAGGGTCTCAAATATGACTTGAATTATGTTCAAATCATCCTTATGCGTATATCTCTTCACTACTTTCGATTTGATATGTTGTAGAGCTCAAATGGACAACCAGAGTGAAAGTTATGGTCGTTTGAAGTTGGACTTTTTTTTGGAGTGGTATAACTAATATATCTTATATTGGTTTGATCTTATCATAGTTTCTACTAAACTTGGTCTTCACTAATCTCACGAAATTTGATTTTACTGGTCACAATTCTCAAACAGACACCCAAAGGAGAAGTTATGCCTATTTTAGTGAGTTGCGGGTTTCTTATGTTTTTAGGTGCTAGGAGAGTTTCCCAATTTAAAACGAAAGTAACTTCTGCTACATGTGTTCATTTTGGCTCTACCACATATCAAATCTAATATTGTGGAACGATACACACTCTTATAACCACTAGAACCCTTTCTGACAATCTTCAACCCCCAAAAGACCCAAAATCCCTTTGGATGGTCAAAATATTGGCTTCTGGTGTCCGTTTTGCAATAACTTCTTCTATGGGTGTCTGTTTTGCCTCTACCACATAACAAATTGATGCTTGCGACTATAACTACACTCTTATAACCACTGAAGCACCTTCTAACATCCATGAAGGCCAAAAAATGTACTTAAACCCTCCAAAAGACTATAACTTCTACTACGGGAGTTCATTTTGCTTCTACCATATATTAAATAGAAGCTTTCGACTAAATCTACACATTTGTGACCAATAGGAACACCTTATCACATTCTTAAAGTCCCAAAAGGTCCTTAAGCCATCCAACTGACTATAACTTCTCCTTTGGGTGTCAGTTACACCTCTACCACATATCAAATTGATGCTTGTGAGTAGTTCTACACATCTGTGACAACCATGAACAACTAAAAGACCCTAACAAACCATTAATAACCCCATAAACACTAGAAACCATTAAAAACCATCCAAAATAATAAAAAATCCTAACAAATACTAACAAACACTAACAAACCCTAACAAACCCTAACAAACCCTAAGAAACCCCAAAAACCCTAAAAACATAACAAACCCTAAAAAACCCTAACAAGGCCTAACAAACCCCAATAAGAACTATGAAACCCCAACAAACCCAAAAAAAAAACTGAAGAAACCTGAAAAAACCCTTAAGAAATCATATAAAAACCTAACAAAACCCTAAAAATCCTAAAAAAACCCTAAGAAAACCTAAGAAACACTAACACACCCATAGAAACCCTAACACACCCTTTGAAACCCTAACACACCCTTATAAACTCTATCACTCCCATAGAAACCCCAACACACCCATATAAACCCTCACACAACCTTATAAACCCTCAAAAACTATAGCTCACCCTTATAAACCCTAAACCGCCAATAAAAACCCAAACCAACCATTAGAAACCCTAACACACCCTTATAAACCCTAACAAACTCATAGACACCCTAAATCACAGTAATAAGAACTAATAAATCCTAACAAACCCTACCAACTAATTGTAAACCATAATAAACCATAATAAATCCTAAAGCCCACTACAAAACCCTAATAACCACTAATAAATCTTAATAAAGCCTAAAAAACCTATTAGAACCCAATAAAAACTACAAAACACCTAAAAACCAAAATATACAACAAAAAAGCTATTAAACCATTCAAAATTCTAATATTCACAAAAAACCCTAATAAACCGGGAAAAACCAGACAAAACCATAAAAAACTGTACAAAACCCAAAAAACCAAAAAATCCCTAAAATCCCTAAAAAATCCTAAAAACCCTAAAAACCCTAAAACCTCTAAAAAACCGAAAACACCAAAAAAACCCCGAAAACAAACCTAAATACCCTAAAAACCTCAAAAAACCTCAAAAAACCAAAAAAACCAAAAAACCACTAAAAACACTAAAAAATCATAAAAAACCTACCAATTCCCAACAAAACCCTAACCAACCCTATGAAACCCTTAAAAACCCTAAAACCCCCCTAACAGACCCTAAAAACATCAAATAAAACCCTAATAAACCATAAAGAAACCTAAAACCCATAAAAACCCATAAAAACCCTAAAGAACCCTAAAGAACCACTAAAGCCACTAACAACGCCACACAAATGCTATCAATTTCTAAAAAACCACAAAAAATGCTTCAAAACACACAAAATTCAACAAAACACCAAAAACGCTAAAATAACCCCTACAAAGCATAAAAAATCCAAACACAACCATAAAACCAAAAAAAAAGTGCATAAAACCAGAAAGAACTCAAACAAACCATAACAAACCCTAAAAACCATTACAAAAGCTAACACATCCTAACAACCACTAATAACCCCTAATAACCACTAATAAACCCTAATAACCAATAATAACCCCTAATAATAACTAAAAACACCATATAATCCCTAAAATCCTAAGAAACACTTCTCAACCATAATAAAACCCCAAAATACCTAATAAACTGTAATAAATGATAATAAAACCCTATAAACACTAAAAACATGTTAAGAAAACCTAAATAACCTTAACCGACACAAATAGACACTAATAAACACTAATAAACCCTAATAAACCCCAAACAAACCCTAAAACCCTAATAAACCATAAATAAATCCAAATAAAGCCTACTCAACCCTAATAAACCTTAACACACCATTATAACCCCTAATAAAACCCTAAAAAACCCTAATAAAGAAAAAAAATCTAGTATACATTAAAATATCCCTAGAAACCCTGATAAAATCTAATATAACCAAATAAATCCTAAAAACGCTCACAAATAATAAAAAAACAATCACAAACCATAAAAACATGATATATTACCTAAAAATACCTAAAAACAATAACATAACCTAAAAAAGACAAAAACGCTAATATATAATAAAAATAAATAGAAACTCTAATAAACCATAATAAATTCTAATATAACCAAAGAAACCCTAAAACACTCACAAACAAAAACAAAATGCTCACAAAAAATAAAAACAAGCTATATTATCTAAAAATAAACAACAAACACTAATATAACATAATAAAACAAAAAACTAATAAACCCATTAAAAACCCATTAAAAACCCTAAAAATCCCTAATAAACCCTAATAAAAACGAATAAAACCTAATAAAACCCAAAAAATACCTTCTCAACCCTAATAAATCTTGACACACCATAACAAAACCTAATAAAACCAAACTAAACCCCAATAACAAAAAAAACGCAAACAAACCATTAAAAAGCCCTAGAAACCCTAATAAACCATAATAAATTCAAATAAAAGCAAATAAAACAATAAAAATGCTCAAAAACACAAAAAACACGCTACTAAAACCTAAAACGTCATTACAATCCCTCATATATATTAACAAAAACTGAAAAAAGACAAATATACCCTAATAAAAACACTAACAAACCCTAAAAAACCATAAAAAACCATAATAAACCATACTCAACCATAATAAACCCTAATAAAACCTTAAAGATACTAACTCAACCCTAATAAAACCCTAAAAATACCTAATCAACCCTAATAAACCTTAATACACCATAATAAACCATAATAAACCCCATTAAACCCTAAAAACCACAAATATACCATTAAAAGTCCCTAAAACCCCTAATAAATGCTAATAAAACCTAACAAAGCATAAAAGCACTAATAAACCTGAATAAACACTACAAATCACTAAAAACCATACTAATAATAATAATAATAGAACGCATGTGCATTGCATGTGCACGTGCATTGTAGTAAATAATAAATAAATAATAGTAAATAAGAACGCACATGCATGTGCATGTGCATTTGCATTTGATAATAATATTAATAATACTTATTGTAATAATAATAATAATAATAACTCATTCACATTCATGGTAATAAATAATAAATAACAACGCACATGCATGTGGATTTGCATGTGATAATGATAATAAAAATGATAATGATAATAATAATAATAATAATAATAATAATAATAAAACTATGATAATAAGAATAAGAATAATAATAAAATAATAATACAAGTGCATTTCATATTCACATGCATGGTAATAAATAATAAATAATAACACACGTGCATCTTCATCTGCATGTGATGACAATAATAATTACTGCAGCAGTAGTAGTAGAGATAATAGTAATAGTACCAAAGCATGTGATAATAGAAATCGCATGTGCATTACGTGTGCACATGTATAGTAATAAATAATAATGCTCGTGCATCACATTTTCATGTGATGATGACGATGATGATGATGATGATAATAAAAATAATAACAACAATGCTTGTGATAATAGAATAACACACGTGCAGTGAATGTGTGTGTTTATGTATTTGCATGTGCATTTTCATGTGATGATAACAACAACAACAACAACAACCACCACCACAATAACAATAATAACAATAACAATAACAACGTATGTGATTTTAAAATGACATGTTTGCATTGCATGTGCACGTGCATGGTAATAAAAAATAAATAATAATGCACGTGCTTGTGAATGTGCATGTGCATGAGATGATAATAATAATAATAATAATAACATTAATAATAATAATAATAACAATGCATGAGATAATAGAATAACGCACATGCATTTCACGTGCAGTGCATGATAATAAATAATAACTCATAGCGCATGTGATGATAATAAAAAGAATAATAGTAATATTAACAATAAAAGTGCGTGTGATAATAGAATAACACATGTGTATTGAATGTGAGCATGTATGGTAATAAAGAATAACTCATGTGCATTTTCATTTTCATTTGATGACAATAACAATAATAGTAATAATAACAATAACAGTAACAATGCATGTGATAATAGAATAATGTAGGTGCATTACGTGTGCGTGTGCGTGGTAATAAATAATAACGAATGTGCAAGTGCATTTTCATGTGATGATAATAAAAATAATAAAAAACAACAACAACAACATATGCATGTGCATGGAAATAAATAATAAATAATAAATAATAAATAATAACGCATGTGTATCTGCATTTTCATGTGACGATAATAATAACAATAATAATAGTAATAACAATAATGAAAATTATAATAATGATAATGATAATAAAGATAATGATAATAATGATAATAATACCGTGTGTGATAATAGATTAACACATGTCCTAACAAACCCTAACAAAACCTAACAAACCCTACCAACCACTAATAACCCATAAGAACCACTAATTGTAACGACCCAAAATTTCATTAATGGAAAATCCCTCTTGATCCAGTTAAATGTTTCTTTATGAAAAAAAAATGTTTTTATAAGATGTCAACTTCTTTAGTTTAACGTTAAGAGTTGTGACCGTTACTTTTATAGCCGTTGAACAGTGATCATCTGGGTAGTTTAAATATAAGGCTTTAACGAACAAATTTTCTACTCAGACAAAGGAAGCGATGGCCTCATCCAGTAGAATTTCCCCTTACGAAGCCCATTTGTCGGAGCTCGGAAAGGAGGTGGCATCTTTGGGCTTTGCCCTTCAACAAGCCCAAGCTGAACTTCATCAAGTCAAGCTCGAACGTGATCGTCTACGGGAAAAATGGAAGTTGATAGAGATTACCACTCGAGCGATGTTATCCGAGCAACCCCAAGAGTCTGTCACCATCGCACACCTTACCCTTAGGTCTTATGCGGCTATTTTAAGGGGTTATGTAACAAATAAGTAGCACCATGTTCATGTACATTATTTTTGTATATAATAATGAATATAATTTCTAGTCATTTTTGATACATTGTAATTAGTTTTTAAAGTACACACAGTGTTTTTAGTTATTATTTAATTAAGAATTATATTTTATTAAATTAAAGGATTTTTGAATTAAATAATATTTTAATAAAATATTATTATTAATATTAAATTAATTTTTATTAAATATAAATGATCTTATAATTTTATGAATGCAATTAAATTTTTTATTAAGGTTTGAAAGCCATTTCTGTCAAAACCCGTGAATTTTTTATAAATGTCGGTTTTTATTTTAAAAGTGAAAATTCACATATTTAGAAAATTATTTAGATAAAATAAATATTATTTTTGGAATCAGGACGTCGAAATTATCCAACGGTGAATATTTCATAATTTTCTGAGACAGTCAAATTTTTGGGTAAAAATTAAATACCATTTAAATATATAATGTGTTTTATGACATCATAATGACCCAATGGTGATGTAATAAAATACCATAATCCTTATGTTCGGACAGTATGTGTTTTATCATTAAAATAATGAGGTTTTGGGTTTGTTTGACTCACTTTTCAAAGCATTAATGGAGCCCTCAAGACTTATTCAACACTTTGCCTTTTTAAATTAATTTCCATGGGAGTGTGACTCACCTCCACATAAGAAACCCTAATTTTTTAATATGTTCGGACCTTGGCCTTGTGAAATATTGTTTTCCTCTTTCCTTTTCCAGAAACCATGGGCAAATACCATGGGATGGTTTGTGGTTTGGATTATTTTAATATAAGGGGTCCCAAACCTAAATAATAAAGAATTCTCTCACCTTTCCTATATAAACCCACCAAAGTTCCCACTTCCTCCTCACTCAAAGCCCTTTAAGTTCGTCCAACCTCTGCCCTACTCTCTCTAGAATCCACTCAAGGTGCCCCAAGCTCCCAAGAAGCCTCTCACAAGCCTCTCTCTAGCCTTTGGAAGCACACTTCCAAGTAAGGGTTTTTTCTTCCTTTCTCATTTTTGTCAATTTTCTTTAAGGTGTATTGCTCTTTTAATTTCATTTATGAATGTTGGGGTATGGTTTCACACCTCTCCCATACTGCCCTCTTATTGTTTGAATGATGGGAGACCCCTTTCTCTCTCATTAAATGCCTCCCATGTACACCCGTTACTATGCCGAAATTCCGAAAGAGACCTTTTTCTCCTCTTTTATATTCAAGCAATACTTTTGTATCATGAATCTAAATTCCTTTTAAATTGTTGGGACATGTATCTATATGAACTTCTTACTGTCCATTACATGTAAATATGATGAGGAACCCCTTTCTCTCTCATCAGTCCTTTTTATGAATTCTTATGTCACGCCGTTACGCTGCCGAAATCACACCGATTTTCTAAGCCAATATCATTGTGTAGTGAATACCATGCCCATTTCTCCATCATGGGTATTCACCTTTATGCACATTTACTTATTGATTGTAAAGTTTCATGTATGAGTTTCACATTCCTTTATCTTGGAATAAATGATTATGTTTTATGAATCCATGTTTTATGATCCATGTGGCACACTTATGCATGAAATGAAATGTTTAAGAAGGGTGCGCCCTAATAGCGCTCCAATGCATTGGGTAAAGTATAGTATCATGATACGTCATGTGCAATGAGTGTTGACTCTTGCTAATTCAAGTGCAACGAGGGTTTACTCGTGCTTCAAGTGCAATGAGGGTTTACTCATGCTCCATGTGCAGTGAGCCTTGGCTCATGCTAATTCAATGTTAAGTGTTGTTGCCACATTTCCATGTTATGATTATCATGCTTTATCATGCCTTTATGTTCATGTCTCTCTTATGCTCTATTGATATGCCTATTGCCTAACATGTATTGTACTCCTCATGTTATTCATTGTGTACTCCCTTACTGGGCTTTATAGCTCACCCTTTTCTTATTCATGTCCTCAGGTTATCCCATGCAATGCTAAGTACGAAGGAATGTAGTGGTCATGTAAAGGAAGTTTTCACTAAGGATGTTGTATTTCAAGTTTAAAGTTTTTATGTAATGATCCTAAGCCCCAAAGACACTAAACCTCTCGATCTTCTTTGTTGTATCAAGTGAAGTTTTATGTAATAAAGCATGTTTAAGTTGTAATAAAAAGCAGGGTTGTCATAGTTGGTATCAGAGGATAGGTTTAGTTATTTTTGGGATTAGGAAACCCTAGTAAAGCTTTAGATACAAGTCTAATAATAATAAAAACATCCCTAAGTTTTGGTAAATACTAAGTAAGTGGTTTATCAAACAAATACATCCCTGTCTGGATACGAGCAGGTAGAGGCGGCTCTGGCACAGATGTATCCTAGGGGTAAAACCCGAAAACACCGTTTTGAGCTAGACTCGAACGGGAACTGGTGCACGACAACGGGCCTTGCTGCACTCTTGGTTACGACACTCCCAGGGGATAAGTTTTGATAAATTCACAATCTTAGTATGAACCCTTATTAAGGGAAAAATGTCCCTAAGGATATATGTTAGAAGGAAGATCATGAAAAGCCTGGATTGAATCCTATAGACTCATGAGTTAAAGAGATTAAAGTTTATTTATAAGTCATCAACTTTTGTCTTTGGATTACCCTTTATGTGTTACCCCTAACTTTCCTTTTATTCCAGCCAATGGTCGGTAATAGGAGAACTCGGGCTAACAACCGTTGTGAAGATCAGTGTGATGATTGTACTTATGAGATGCCCAATCCAATGGGAGCAGTAATCGCGAACATTGTCACGCTTCTCTCTCAGCTAACTCAAGTTTTGAATAGAAACACTGGTCAAGAGGAACGTTCAACCCCCCCTAAGAAAGAACAAGTCGCTATTGAAAGCGTCATGAGACAAAGGCCTCCTACTTTTAGTGGATCATCTGATCCCATGATTGCTGAACAATGGATCAACTCCATTGAAAAGATATTCTCCATCCTCCAATGCTCTGAAAAAGAGAAGGTTCTCCTGGCGGATTATCGTATGGAGGGTGAAGCTGATCAATGGTGGACGTTGATCAAAAATACGAAGCCTAAGGAGGAGATCGAGGCTTTGGAATGGAAGGTATTCCGGAAGATGTTTTTCGATAAATATTTTCCACGCACCCTCCGTCTTAAGATGGAAAGGGACTTCCTTTCCCTCAAGAAGAAAGATGAGGAATATGTGGGAGCGTACGAGGCAAAATTCATAAGGATTGCACGATACGCTTCCGGCTTTGTCGTTACCCCCGAATGCAAGGTTGACCGCTTCTTTGGTGGTCTGAAGCCTAGCTTGCGGAAAGCATTAGCGATCCGTGACTTCGACAGCTATGAGGAAATTGTCCGATGTGCCCTCAAGGTTGAAATGGAGATCGGAGAATCACAGGGGTATCATGGGGACAATAAGCAGAAGGTGGACTTCAATGCTGGTGGTCCGATGGATAAATCCAACGGCACTAAGAAATTCTAGCACCCCACTTTCCAAAAGTGTGGAAAAAATCACCCTGGAAATTGCCTTAGGGGGACAAGAAAATGCTTCAAGTGTGGAAGAGAAGGGCACCTAGCTGTTAACTGTCAGCAAGAAGGACCCGCGGCTGCGAAGGAGGGGAGGAACACTCCGTTCGAACCTCAACGCGTTGTTCAATGCTTCAAATGCAAAGAACCGGGTCATTTTGCGAATCAGTGCCCTAATCCAAGGGTTATAGGAGGCAATCAACAACCTCCAAGACAGCAAGGAAGAGCTTTCGCCATCACTTCTGCCGAAGTGAACCCCGACAACGAAGTGGTGATAGGTACGCTAGTTATTCATTCAAGAATAGCGAACGTACTTTTTGATTCAGGTTCTACGCATTCTTTTATATCTCAAAAGTTTAGTAGAACAATCCCTGCACCACCACAAATCATGGAAGTAAAGATGTCGGTGAGTACAGAAAATGGGGCAATCACTGCATCCCATGAGTATAAGTCCTCCCCTGTTATAATCTGTGGATTGAATTTCCCGTCGAACCTCGTCATAATCCCTTTGGTGGAATTTGATGCAATTCTTGGCATGGATTGGCTTTCCTTATATAGAGCCAACATAAATTGTCGGCAGAGGGAAATCACACTCCATATGGAGAATCGACCCCCGATTCTTTACAAGTGTCAGGAGGAAGATGAATCTCCTTTAGCTCCATCATCTCAAGCATGGATATTACTGCCTTATGAGCACGCATATCTGGCTCAGATGATTGAGTCCATGGAAGAAACCACCCTTGAAGAAATGCCTATTTTGAGGGAATTCGCTGAAGTATTTCCCGAGGAACTTCCTGGTCTTCCTCCAAGAAGAGATGTTGAGTTCTCAATTGAACTTATACCTGGGGCGCTACCAATATCCAAGACTCCATATAGAATGGCTGTGGTTGAGCTTGAAGAACTGAAGAAACAACTACAGGAGAATCTGGATAAAGGGTTTATACGCCCAAGTGCATCACCATGGGGTGCACCAGTCCTCTTCGTCAAGAAGAAGGATGGGTCAATGCGGATTTGCATCGATTATCGTGAACTTAACAAAATCACGATAAAGAACAAGTATCCTCTCCCAAGAATCAATGACTTGTTTGATCAGCTACGTGGAGCACAATACTTCTCCAAGGTCGACTTGCGGTCGGGATATTATCAAGTAAGGGTGAAGAAGGAAGATATCCCCAAGACTGCTTTTCGTACAAGGTACGGGCACTATGAATTCATAGTAATGCCTTTTGGACTCACCAATGCTCCAGCAATATTCATGGACTTGATGAATAGAGTCTTAAGAGATTACCTAGATAAATTTTTGGTAGTCTTTATAGATGATATTCTAATATACTCCAAAACCAAGGAGGGCCATGAGGAGCATTTAAGAACTGTACTGGAGACTTTGCACAAGGAGAAGCTCTATGCCAAGTACAGCAAGTGTGAGTTCTGGTTGAAGGAGGTATCATTCTTGGGCCATATCATCACAAGCAATGGGATATCTGTGGACCCCTCCAAAACAGATGCAATTGAGGGATGGCCGAGGCCAACATCGGTAACTGATATCCGTAGCTTCTTGGGGTCAGCTGGATATTATCGACGATTTGTGAGAAACTTCTCACGATTGTCCAACCCTCTTACCAAGCTAACTCGAAAGGGAGTAAAGTTTTCTTGGAGTGATGAATGCGAAGAAAGCTTCAAGGAGTTGAAAAGGAGGCTTATCACTGCACCTGTGCTCACTTTACCCACAAGTGGGGAGCTTTTTGTGGTATTCAGTGATGCTTCGAAGAAGGGATTAGGATGTGTGCTGATGCAGAATGATAAAGTGATATCCTATGCCTCAAGACAGTTGAAAATCCATGAGCGAAACTATCCAACGCATGATCTGGAGTTGGCGGCGGTGATCTTTGCCTTGAAAATCTGGCGGCATTATCTCTATGGAGAGAAATGTGAGATATATACTGACCACAAGAGTCTTAAATATATATTCACACAGAAAGAGCATAATATGCGCCAAAGAAGATGGATAGAGCTCATAAAGGATTATGACTGTTCAATACATTACCACCCTGGGAAGGCGAACAAGGTGGCGGATGCCCTAAGTAGAAAGGATCCAGCAATTCTATCAATGATGAGAATTGAGAAGGATCCAATCTTCTTAGACTTGATGAAGATGGACGTGGGAATCATAAAGAAGGGAACATCATGAATCCTTTCACAAATGATTGCTCAACCATCTCTTTTGGAAAGGTTAAAGGATGCTCAAAAGGATGATGCGAGAATCCAAGAAAAAGTGGAATCTATCAAAAAGGGAAAATCCTCAGAGTTTAATGTTAATGAAGAAGGAATTGTGCGGTTTGGGAAAAGACTATGTGTCCCATCAAGTTCGGAGCTGAAGAAGGAACTTTTGGATGATGCACATAGTTCAAATTTCTCTATTCACCCAGGGAGCACAAAGATGTATCGAGATCTCCGAGAAATCTTTTGGTGGGATAATATGAAGAAGGAGATCGCCGAATATACATCAAAGTGCCTGGTGTGTCAGCAAGTGAAGGCAGAGAGGCAGAAGTCTAAGGGGATGATGCAACCATTGCCCATACCAGAATGGAAATGGGAGAACATCACCATGGACTTCATCACTGGACTTCCAAGGACATCCAAAAGCAACAATGCAATCTGGGTTATTGTGGATCGTCTTACAAAGACTGCACACTTCATTGCTATTCGAGAGGATTTCTCTTTGGATCAACTGGCATGAATATATATCAGGGAAGTGGTATGGTTGCATGGAGTACCACTATCTATTGTGTCTGACCGAGATCCAAGATTTACCTCTACGTTTTGGAAGAGTCTTCAACATGCTCTGAATACTGAACTAAACTTCAGTACGGCCTATCATCCTCAAACTGATGGCCAATCCGAGCGGACTATCCAAACACTTGAGGATATGTTGAGATCGTGCTCAATGGACTTTAAAGGAGGATGGGATCAACATCTTCCTCTGGTTGAGTTCTATTATAATAATAGTTTCCACTCGAGCATCCAAATGGCACCATACGAAGCCCTGTATGGGAAAAGGTGTAGAACACCGACATGGTGGGATGAGGTCGATGAACGTAAGCTTCTTGGGCCAGAAATGGTCGAAGAAATGGTGGATAAGGTGAAAACCATTCAGCAGCATATCAAGGCAGCCCAAAGTCGACAGAAGAGTTATGAAGATAATCGTCGACGAGACCTTGAGTTTAAAGTCTGAGACATGGTGTTTTTACGCATATCTCCGTGGAAGAAGGTCATGAGGTTTGGAAAGAAAGGGAAGTTAAGTCCAAGGTACATCGGCCCATTCGAGATTATTGATCGTGTTGGGGCTGTGGCCTATCGACTAGCACTTCCACCTACTATGGCCAAGGTGCATGATGTCTTCCATGTATCCCTCTTAAGGAAGTACATACCAGACCCTTCACATGTACTCTCTTCTGAGGTGGTACAATTAGAAGAAGATCTTTCTTATGAGGAGCAACCAGTGAAGATCTTGGATCGTAGAGAAAAAGTTCTACGAAATAAGACAATGCCCCTCGTCAAGGTGTTGTGGAGAAACCACAAGTTTGAAGAAGCAACTTGGGAGTCGGAGGATATGATGAAGCTAAGTTACCCACATTTGTTTTAGTGTCGGAAAAGGAAAATTTCGAGGGTGAAATTTCTTAAGGGGGGAATGTTGTAACGACCCAAAATTTCATTAATGGAAAATCCCTCTTGATCCAATTAAATGTTTCTTTATGAAAAAAAAAATGTTTTTATAAGATGTCAACTTCTTTAGTTTAACGTTAAGATTTGTGACAGTTACTTTTATAGCCGTTGAACAGTGATCATCTGGGTAGTTTAAATATAAGGCTTTAACGAACCAATTTTCTACTCAGACAAAGGAAGCGATGGCCTCATCCAGTAGAATTGCCCCTTACGAAGCCCATTTGTCGGAGCTCGGAAAGGAGGTGGCGTCTTTGGGCTTTTCCCTTGACCAAGCCCAAGCTGAGCTTCATCAAGTCAAGCTCGAACGTGATCGTCTACGGGAAAAATGGAAGTTGATAGAGATTACCACTCGAGCGATGTTATCCGAGCAACCCCAAGAGTCTGTCACCATCGCACACCTTACCCTTAGGTATTATGCGGCTATTTTAAGGGCTTATGTAACAAATAAGTAGCACCATGTTCATGTACATTATTTTTGTATATAATAATGAATATAATTTCTAGTCATTTTTGATACATTGTAATTAGTTTTTAAAGTACAAACGGTGTTTTTAGTTATTATTTAATTAAGAATTAAATTTTATTAAATTAAAGGATTTTTGAATTAAATAATATTTTAATAAAATATTATTATTAATATTAAATTAATTTTTATTAAATATAAATGATCTTATAATTTTATGAATGCAATTAAAATTTTTATTAAGGTTTGAAAGCCATTTCGGTCAAAACCCGTGAATTTTTTATAAATGTCGGTTTTTATTTTAAAAGTGAAAATTCACATATTTAGAAAATTATTTAGATAAAATAAATATTATTTTTGGAATCAGGACGTCGAAATTATCCAACGGTGAATTTTTCATAATTTTCTGAGACAGTCAAATTTTTGGGTAAAAATTAAATACCATTTAAATATATAATGCGTTTTATGACATCATAATGACCCAATGATGATGTAATAAAATACCATAATCCTTATGTTCGGCCAATATGTGTTTTATCATTAAAATAATGAGGTTTTGGGTTTGTTTGGATCACTTTTCAAAGCCTTAATGGAGCCCTCAAGACTTATTCAACACTTTGCCTTTTTAAATTAATTTCCATGGGAGTGTGACTCACCTCCACATAAGCAACCCTAATTTTTTAATAAGTTCGGACCTTGGCCTTGTAAAATATTGTTTTCCTCTTTCCTTTTCCAGAAACCATGGGCAAATACCATGGGATGGTTTTTGGTTTGGATTATTTTAATATAAGGGGTCCCAAACCTAAATAATAAAGAATTCTCTCACCTTTCCTATATAAACCCACCAAAGCTCCCACTTCCTCCTCACTAAAAGCCCTTTAAGTTCGTCCAACCTCTGCCCTACTCTCTCTATAATCCAATCAAGGTGCCCCAAGCTCCCAAGAAGCCTCTCACAAGCCTCTCTCTAGCCTTTGGAAGCATACTTCCAAGTAAGGGTTTTTTCTTCCTTTCTCATTTTTGTCAATTTTCTTTAAGGTATATTGCTCTTTTAATTTCATTTATGAATGTTGGGGTATGGTTTCACACCTCTCCCATACTTCCCTCTTATTGTTTGAATGATGGGAGACCCCTTTCTCTCTCATTAAATGCCTCCCATGTACACCCGTTACTATGCCGAAATTCCGAAAGAGACCTTTTTCTCCTCTTTTATATTCAAGCAATACTTTTGTATCATGAATCTAAATTCCTTTTCAATTGTTGGGACATGTATCTATATGAACTTCTTACTGTCCATTACATGTAAATATGATGAGGAACCCATTTCTCTCTCATCAGTCCTTTTTATGAATTCTTATGTCACGCCGTTACGCTGCCGAAATCACACCGATTTTCTAAGCCAATATCATTGTGTAGTGAATACCATGCCCATTTCTCCATCAAGGGTATTCACCTTTATGCACATTTACTTATTGATTGTAAAGTTTCATGTATGAGTTTCACATTCCTTTATCGTGGAATAAATGATTATGTTTTATGAATCCATGTTTTATGATCCATGTGGCACACTTATGCATGAAATGAAATGTTTAAGAAGGGTGCGCCCTAATAGCGCTCCAATGCATTGGGTAAAGTATAGTATCATGATACGTCATGTGCAATGAGTGTTGAATCATGCTAATTCAAGTGCAACGAGGGTTTACTCGTGCTTCAAGTGCAATGAGGGTTTACTCATGCTCCATGTGCAGTGAGCCTTGGCTCATGCTAATTCAATGTTAAGTGTTGTTGCCACATTTCCATGTTATGATTATCATGCTTTATCATGCCTTTATGTTCATGTCTCTCTTATGCTCTATTGATATGCCTATTGCCTAACATGTATTGTACTCCACATTTTATTCATTGTGTACTCCCTTACTGGGCTTTATAGCTCACCCTTTTCTTATGCATGTCCTCAGGTTATCCCATGCAATGCTAAGTACGAAGGAATGTAGTGGTCATGTAAAGGAAGTTTTCAATAAGGATGTTGTATTTCAAGTTTAAAGTTTTTATGTAATGATCCTAATCCCTAAAGACACTAAACCTCTCGATCTTCTTTGTTGTATCAAGTGAAATTTTATGTAATAAAGCATGTTTAAGTTGTAATAAAAAGCAGGTTTGTCATACTAATAAACCCAAATAACACCTGAAACCCACTATTAAACCCTAAATTCGTAATAAACACTAATAAATCATAATATCCTGTAATAAACCCTAAAAACCATGTTAGACACTAATAAACACTACAAAATCCCTAAAACCCATCATATACAATAAAAAAAATACTATTGAACCATAATAAATCCTAATAATCACTAAAAACCCTGACAAACCCGATAAAACACTACAAAACCCGCCAAATAATATCCTACAAAACCCTACAACATGCTAATAAACCCTTACAAACCCTAATAACCCCATAATAAATCGAAAAAAACCCTAACAACCCCAAATAAATCATAACAAATCCTAACAACACCAAATAAATCATAACAAATAGAAACAAGCCATAACAAAACCCTAATAAACCGCAAAAAACGCTAACAAATCAAAATAAACCCTTATAAATCGTAATAAACCAAAATACATGTCAATAAACCCTAATAAATAAAATAAACACTAATAAACCCTCACAAATCCTAAATAACACTATGAAAGGTTGATAAACCCAAGAAAAATCAATTAATGCCTAAAAAAGCCCAATAAAACCCTAATATACAATAAACATTTCTAATAAACCTTAACAAATCCTAAAGAATACTAATAAACCCTAAAGATCCCTAATAAACCCTAAAGGACCATCATAAACTCTAAAGAACACTAAAATCCCCTAAAGAACCCAAAATTCACTAAAACAAATTACGTAAACCCTAAAAATAGCTACAATACCCAAACTAACCCTAAAACACACTTAAAACCCCTAACAACCCCTATTAATCCTGAAAAAACAAATAAAGCCTTAAAAACACCCAAAAAACCATTGAAAACCCATCAAATACCATAAAAACCATAAACTCCCATTAACAACCCTTAAAAACCCTAAAACCACTTCATACCATACAGATTCATTATAACCCTAAAAAAAGGAAACAAATAGATACATAAACACAAAAAATGTAACATAAACTCTAAATACCCAACATAAACTGAAAAAATGCTACATAAACCCAAAAAATGCTACATAAACCCAAAAAACACTGCATAAACCCTAGAACCGTAACATAAACCCTAAAAAACGCAACATAAACATTAAAAAGCGCTATAAAAAACCGAAAAACACAACATAAACACTAAAAACACTATATTAACCATAAAAACATTACATAAACCCTAAAAAATTCTACTTAAATGCTATATCACCTCTAAAATCGCTACTAAACCAAGAAAATGCAACATAAACCCTAAAAAATGCTACATAAAACCTAAACCCTAAGCACGCTACATAAACCATAAAAATATTACTTAAACCCTAAAAAATGCAACATAAAACCTAAAACCACGAACTAAACCCTAAAAGAGCTACATAAACACAAAAAATTCTACCTAAACTCAAACAACACTACACAGACACAAAAAAATGCTACAAAAAACCCAAAAGTGGCTTCAAAACATCCAAAATTATTAAACCCTAATATACCATAATATATAAAATTAAACCATAATTAACCCCTAATAAACTCTAATAATCCCAAACAATGCTTTATAATCCCGAAAAACCCTAGGAGACTCTAATCAACCCTAATAAAACCCAAAAAATACCTAATATACTCTAATAAATGATAATAAAACCTAATAAAACCTAAAAAACATTAAGAAATTCTAAACAACCCTAAGCATCCCTAATAGACATTAGCAAACACTAATAAACTGTAATAAACCTCAAAAATAACCTAAAAATCCCTAATAAACCATAAATAAATCCAAATAAACTCTACTCAACCCTAACAAACCTTAACACACCATACTGACCCCTAATAAAACCCTACAAAACCCTAATAACAAAAACAAATGCTAGTATACCTTAAAAAATCCATAGAAACCCTGATAAACTCTAAAATAACCTAGTAAACCCTAAAACGGTCACAAACAAAAAAAATGATCACAAACATTAAAAACACGTTGTATTACCTAAAAATACCTAAAAACACCAATATAACCAAATAAAGACAAAAAACACTAATATACCTTAAAAATCCCTAAAAACTGTAATAAACCATAATAAACTCTAATATAACCTAAGAAACCCTAAAAATGATCACAAACAAAAAAACACTCACAAACAATAAAAAACTCTATATTATCTAAAAAGACTTAACAAACACTAATATAACCTAATAAAAAAACTAATAAACCCCGAACAAACCCTAATAAACCCTAAAAATCTCTAATAAACCCTAATAAAAACTAATAAACCCTAATAAAACCCTAATAAAACCATAATAAAACTCTAAAAATGCCTTCTCAACCCTAATAAACCTTAACACACCATAATAAAACCTAATAAAGCCGAACTAAAACCCAATAAACAAAAAAATACAAACAAACCATTAAAAATCCCTAGAAACCCTAATAAACCATAATAAATTCTAAAAAAACCTAATAAACCATAAAAATGCTTACAAACCCTAAAAAAAGGCTAATAAAACCTAAAAAGACTTAACAACCCCTCATATATATTAACAATGACTAAAAAACACTCATTTACCCTAATAAGAACTCTATCAAACCGTAGTAAACCCTAAAAATCCCTAACAAACCCTAATAAACACTACTCAACCCTAATAAACCCTAATTAAACCCTAAAAATACCTACTCAGCCCTAATAAAACCCTAAAAATACCTACTCAGCCCTAATAAACCTTAACAAACTATAATAAACCATAATAAACCCCACTAAACACTAAAAAATGAAAATACACCATTAAAAAGCCCTAAAACCCCTAATAAATTCTAATAAAACCCAACAATGCTTAAAAGCACTAATAAACACTAGTAAACCATAAAAACCCTTAATATACCCTCTTAAAAATTAATAAACCATAATGAACGACAATAAACCCTAATAAATCCTAAAAATAGACAAATATACCATAATATACCATAATATACCCTAATATACCCAACTCAATCCTAATAAAACCCTAAAAATACCTAACGCACCCTAATAAACCTTAACACACCACTATAAACCCTAATAAAATCTGAATAAGCCCCACCAAACCCAAAAAATGCTAATATACCATTAAAAAACCCTAAAACCCTAATATACCATAATAAATGTTAATAACACCTAAAAATTCTATATAATGCTAGTAAACCCTAAAAATACATCTAATAATAAAAATAGTAATAACGCACGTGCATGTGCATATGCATGTACATGGTTTAAATAATAAATCATAACACACGTGCATGTGCTTATGCCTGTGCATTTTCATGTGAATGATAATAAATAATAAATTATAAATAATAACACATGTGAATTACATGTGAATGTTCATGTGCATGTGAATGATAATAAATATTAAACAATAAAGAACATCCAAGTGCGTGTGCATGTGCATGTGCCTGTGCATGTTCATGTGCATGTTCATGTGCATGGTAATAAACAATAAATAATAACCAAGTCCACATGAATGTGCATTTTCATGTGAAAGATAATAAATAATAAATAATAAGACATATTATAATAGAATAATGCATGTGTATTGCGTGTGCACGTGCATGAGAATAAATAATAATAACACATGTGATAGTAGAATAACGCAAGTGCATTGCATTTTCATGTGCATGATAATAAATAATATATAATAACGCATGTGCATGTGCATTTACATGTAATGATAATGATAATGACGCATGCACATTCATGGTAATAAATAATAAATAACAACGCACGTGCATGTGCATTTTTATTTGATAAAACAATCAATAATAATAATAATAATAATAATAATAGAATAACGCAAGTTCATTTCATGTGCACTTTCTTAGTAGTAAATAATAAATAAATAAAAATAAATAAGAATGCACATGCATGTGCATGTGCATTTACATTCAATGATAATATTAAAAATACTATTGGTAATAGCAATAATAATAATACATGCATGTGCATCGTAATAAATAATAAATAACAATGCACATTCATGTACATTTGCATGTGATAATGATAATAATATTGATAATTATAATAGTAATAATTATTATTATTGTGATAATAATAACAATAATAAAAGAATAATACGAGTGTATTGCATATGCACGTGCATGGTAATAAATAATAAATAATAACGCACATGCATCTACATTTGCATGTGATGATAGTAATAATAACATCAGTAGTAATAATAGTAGTAGTGGTGGTGAAAATAGTTGTAGTACCAATGCATGTGATAATAAAATATTGCATCTGCATTATGTGTGCACGTGAAAGGTAATAAATAATAACGCATGTGCATTGTATTTGAATGAGATGATGATGATGATGATGATGATGATGATGATGATGATGATAATAAAAATATTTATAATAACAACACTTGTGATAAAATAATAAAGCACGTTCATTGAATATGCATGTATGTGCATTCGCATGTGCATTTTCATGTGATGATAATAACAATAACAACAACAACAACAACAACAAACACAATAATAATAATAATAATAATAATAACAACAACACATGTGATAATAAAATAACGTGTGCGCATTTCATGTGCACATGTATGGTAATAAAAATATAATAATAACACACGTGCATGTGCATGTACATGTGGATGAGATGATGATGATAAAAATAATAACAGTAATAATAAGTTATAGTTGTTGGAAAAAACAATAGACATGACAAAAATGCTAGAAATGGGGTCTCCAAAATTCTAACAAATTATAGAGTCATTGAAAAAGGCATAACTTCTTCTTCATGTGTCCATTTCCACTCCGTGAATAGTCAAACTGAATCTCATGGAACAAACTAGGATAAAAATAGGTGTTGGAGGCTAAACTGACACACATATCTAACGTAATGACCATTTTAACACGCATTTGACAGGGATCCATACATGGAAATAGAGTTTTGGAGGCCTTCGGATGGGTTTTTGGGATTTTAGGGTCTCAAACATGACTTGAACAATGTTCATGTCATTATTCTCTGTAGATCTCTTTACTACTTTAGAATTGATATGTGGTAGAGCTCAAACGGAAAACCAGAGCAAAAGTTATGGTTGTTTGAAGTTGGAATTTTTTTTCGAGTCGTATAACTAATATATCTTATATTTATTTGATCTTCTCATAGATTCTACTAAACTTGGTACTCACTCATCTCACGATATTCGATTTTACTGGTCACAACACTCAAACGGACACTCGAAGGAGAAGTTATTCTTATTTTAGTGAGTTGTAGGTTTTTTTGGTTTTTAGGTGCCAGTAGAGTTGCTCAATTTAAAATGACAATAACTTCTGCTATGTGTGTTCATTTTGGATCTACCACATATCAAATCAAATATTTTTAAAAGATACACACTCTAGTAACCATTGAAACCCTTTATGACATTCTTCAACCCCCCCCCCCCCCCCCCAAAGACCCAAAATACCTTCGGATAGTCAAAAGATTGGATTCTGGTGTCCGTTTTGAAAAAACTTCTTATATTGGTGTCCGTTTTGCCTCTACCACATATCAAATCAAAGATTTCAACTTGACCTACACACCTATAACCACTGAAGCACCTTCTCACATACTTGAATGCCCAAAAAGTTACTTAAACCCTCCAAAAGACCATAACTTCTACTCCGGGAGTCCGTTTTGCATCTACCATATATCAAATCGAAGATTTTGACTAGATCTACACATCTATGACCAATAGGAACACATTATCACGTTAATAAGGTCCCAAAAGGTCCTTAAGTCCTCCAAATGACCCTAACATCTGCTCTGGGTGTTTGTTTCACCTCTACCACATATCAAATTGAAGCTTGCGACAAGCTCTACACATTTGTGACAACCATGAACAACTAAATAACCCTAACAAACCATAAAAAACCCCATAAACCCTAAAAAACATGAAAATCCCTAACAAAACCTAACAAACCCTAACAAACCCCCAAAAACCCAAAAAAACACAACAAACCATAACAAACCCTAAAAAACCCTAACAAGGCCTAACAAACCGCATGAGGCACTGAGAAACCCCAATAAACCCAAAAAATTCGAAGAAACCCTAAAAAACCCCTAAGAAACCATAAAAACCCTAACAAAACCCTAAAAACCCCTAACAAAACCCTAAGAAACCTATGAAACACTAACACACCCTTTGAAACCCTAACACACCCTTATAAACCCTAACACATCCTTAGAAACCCTAGAACACCCTTAGAAACCCCAACACACCCATAGAAACCCTAACACAACCTTAGAAACCCTTAAAAATCATTGCACACCCTTAGAAACCATAACTCGCCCATTAAACCCCTAACGCACCCTTAGAAGCCCTAACACACCCTTAGAAACCCTAACGAACCCTTAGACACCCTAAATCACTTTAATAAGCACTTATAAATCCTAACAAACCCTACCAACCAATAATAAACCATAATAAAACCTAACGCCCACTACTAAACCCGAATAAACACTAATAAATATTAATAAACCCTAAAAACCCTATTAGACCCCAATAAAAGCTATAAAAAACCTAAAAACCCAAATATACAACAAATATGCTATTAAACCATTCAAAATGCTAATATTCACAAAAAACCCTAACAAACCTGGAAAAACATGAAAAACCCTAAAAAAACCCCTTAAAACCCCAAAAAAACAAAAACCAGTAAAAAAACCCTAAAAAACCTCAAAAACCTCAAAAAAGATCTCAAAAACACTAAAAATTCCTAAAAACACTAAAAAGTGCTAAAAAGCCTAAAGATGCCTAACAAAACCCTAGCCAACCCTATGAAACCCTTAAAACCCTAAAAAACCCTAGAAAACCCTAAAAACCTCAAAAGGAACCCTAATACATCATAAAGAACCCTTAAGAACCCTAAAAACCCTAAAGAACCACTAAATTCACTAACAACGATAAATAATCCTTAACAATTGCTACAAAAAATCAAAAAATCCTTCAAATCCCCCCCAAAAGCAACAAAACCCCAAAAATGCTAAAATAGCCCTATCAAAGCATACAAAACCCAAAAACACCCTTTAAACCCAAAAAACACATAAAAACCCAAACAACTCAAACAAACCATAATAAACCCTAAAAACACTAACAAAGCATAAAAAACCCTAACAACCACTAATAACCCCAAGGAACCACTAATAAACCCTAATAACCCCTAAAACATACTATTAAACCCTAAAAACACTAATAAACACAAATAAATCGTAATAACCTTTAATAAAACCTAACAAACTCTATTAGAGCCTAATGAACGCAATAAAAGCCCTAAATCCCCTAATATACAATAAAAACACTATTAAACAATAATAAAACCTAATAATCACTAAAAACCCAAACAAAGCCGACAAAATGATACAAAAACCTCCAAATAATATCCTACAAAACCCTACAACCCACTAATAAACCCTAACAAACCCTAATAACCCGAAAATAAATCGTAACAAACCCTAACAACATCAAATAAATAATAACAAATCCTAAAAACACCAAATAATTCATAACAAATTGAAATAAACCATAACAAACCCCCAATAAACCGCAATAAACCCTAACCAATCATAATAAACCCTAATAAATCGTAATAAACCCAAATACAAGTTACTAAACCCTAATTTATAAAATAAACCATAATAAATCCTAAATAACCCTTAAAAATGTTGATAAACCCTAGAAAAAGTGATTAATACCTACAAAAGACCAATAAAATTCTAATATACAATAAAATACGCTAATAAACTGTAATAAATCCTAAAGAACATTAATAAATCCTAAAGAACCCTAATAAACCATAAAGAACCATATTAAACTCTAAAAAACACTAAAAACCCTAAAGAACCCCAAAAATACTAAAACACATTATATAAACCCTAAAAACCGCGACAATACCCAAACAAACCCTAAACACACTAAAAACCCTAACAACCCCTATCAATCCCAAAAAAACAAATAAACTCAACCCCCACCCAAAAACCATTAAAAATCCATAAGATACCATAAAAAACCATAAACACCAATTAACAACCCTTAGAAACACTAAAAAAACTACAAACCATAACAACCATTAAAACCCTAAAAAAGGCTTTAAATAGATACATAAACCCTAAAAAGGTTACATAAACCCTTCAAAATGAAACAAAAACCCAAAAAATGCAACATAAACCAAAAAATGCAACGTAAACCCAAAAAATGCTACATAAACCCTTAAAGCACTACATAAACCCTAGAACTGTAACATAAACCCTAAACAAAATAACATAAACCCAAAAAACTCAACATAAACATTAAAAATGCTACATAAAACCAAAAAATACAATATAAACACTAAAAACTCTATATGAACCTTAAAAATGTTACGTAAACCCTTAAAAAAAGGCAACCTAAATGCTACATCCCCTCTAAAAACACTACATAAACCTTGAAAGCGCAACATTAACCCAAAAAAATGCTACATAAAACCGAAACCCCAAACATGCTACATAAACCCTACAACGTTACATAAACCCTAAAAATTATACATAAAATCTAAAACTAATAACTAAACCCTAAAAACGCTACATAAACACTAAAAATGCTACATAAACTCTAACAAAGCTATAGAAACCCTAAATAAAGCTACAAAAACCCTAAAGATGCTTTAAAACCCTCAAAAATACTAAACCCTAATATACCATAATATAAAACATTAAACCCTAATAAACCCCTAATAAACTCTAATAATCCCTAAAAACACCTTATAATCCCTAAAAACTCTACGAGACTCTAATTATCCTAATAAAACCCCAAAATAGCTAATAAACCCTAATAAATGATAATAAAACATAATAAACCCTGAAAACACGTTAAGAAACCTAAACAACCAATACCAACCCTAATAGACACTAATAAACACTAATAAACACTAATAAACCCCAAACAAACCCTAAAAATCCCTAATAAGCCATAAATAAAGCCAAATAAACCCTACTCAACACTAACAAACCTTAAAACACCATAATTACCCCTAATAAAACCCTTCAAAACCCTAATAAATAAAAACAACGCTAATATACCTTAAAAAATACATAGAAACCCTGATAAACTCTAATATAACCTAACAAATACTAAAAATGCTCACAAACAATAAAAAATGATCACAAATAACAAAAATGTGCTATTTTACCTAAAAAGATATAAAAACACTAATATAACCTAATAAAGACAAAAAATGCTAATATGCCTTTAAAATCCCTAGAAACACTAATAAAACATAATAAACTCTAATATAACATAAAAACCCCTAATAACGCTCAGAAACAAAAACAGAACGCTGAAAAACAATAAAAACACGCTATATTATATAAAAAGACCTAACAATCACTAATAAAACCTAATAAAACAAAAATAATAATAAACCCCTAACAAACCCTAATAAACCCTAAAAAATCCCAAATAAACTCTAATAAAAATTAAAAAACCCAAATAAAACCATAATAACACCCTAAAAATACCTTCTCAACCATAATAAACCTTGACACACCATTACAAAACCTAATAAAACCCATGTAAACCCCAATAAACAAAAAAATGCAAACAAACCATTAAAAAGCCCTAGAAACCCTAATTAACCATAATAAATTCAAATAAAAGCTAATAAACCATTAAAAATGCTCACAAACACTGAAAAAACGCTAGTAAAACCTAAAAAGTCATAAAAACCCCTCATATATATTAACAAAAACTAAAAAACACTCATATACCCTAATAAAAACACTAACAGACCCTAGTAAATCCTAAAAATTCCTAACAAACCCTAATTAACTATACTTAACCCTAATAAACCCTAATAAAACCTTAAATGTATGGACTCAACCCTAATAAAACCCTAAAAATACCTACTCAACCCTAATAAACATTAACACACCATAATAAACCATAATAAACCCCACTAAACACTAAAAAACACAAATATACCAATAAAAATCCCTAAAACCACTTATAAATGCTAATAAAACATGACAAAGCTTATAAGTACTAATAAACCCGAATAAACACTACTAAACACTAAAAAATCCTAATATACCCTCTTAAAATTTAATAAACCATAATGAACCATAATAAACCCTAATAAATCCTAAACATACCCAAATATACCATAATATATCATAATAGACCCAAATAGACCCAACTCAATCCTAATAAAACCCTGCTAATGAGCCCGTACCTGAGTGGTAAGGGCTCCTACTTGGCATCCAAGAGACCCAGGTTCAAAACTGGGTAGAGGGGAATTTCCAGGGTACTGTAGCAGAACTGTAGCAGGACTGTAGCAGGCACTGTTTGATACTTTAGCAGCCAGAACTATTCACCCAATTTGGGCTTTCGAGCCATCAAAGGCCTTCGGGCCACAGGGCCTTCGGGCTATTGAACACCATGAAGTGCCCATTTCACACAGAGAAGGCCCCAGAAGAGGATCAGATCACTAGTAACAGTCACCAGAAGCAGAGCTAACCAGATTGGAAGAATGATAGGGTGTTCCAACCACCATCGAGACCAAGGACCGTGTAGCTTTGAATGGGGAAATGCTAGCCGATAAGCAAAACAGGTTGGGAGCTAAAGGATATCAATGATGCAGAAGCTGGGGAGGGGCAGTTATAGTGGGTTGGGCCTAGGGGTCATGTTATGGGTATGGTATGCCTCGAGGCCTTCGGGTCATGTATTACATGTCAGGTCAGGCCTTGTGTCTTGGGCCTACGGGTCATGTATGTGTACCCCTTAGACGCTTAAAAGGAGGATTATCTATAATAAAATAAAAAAGAAGGCCTTCAAGCCATTTGGAGTAGTAATCCTAATAAAACCCAAAAAATACCTAATAAATCCAAATAAACCTTGACACACCATAATAAACCCTAATAAAATCCTAATAACCCCCACCAAACCCTAAAAGACGTTAATTTTCCATTAAAAACCCTAAAAATATAAAAAACCATAATAAATGTTAATAACACCTAAAAATCCTAAAAAATGATAGTAAACCCTAAAAAGACCTTTAATAATAATAATAGAAATAATTCACATTCATGTGAATATGCATGAGCATGGTTTAAATAATAAATCATAACGCACGTGCATGTGCATATGCCTGCGCATTTTCATGTGAATGATAATAAATAATAAATAATAAATAATAACGCATGAGAATATCATGTGTATGTGCATGTGCATGTGATTTAAAATAAAAAATAAATAATTACGCACATACATGTGCATGTGAATGTGAATGTGCATGTGCATGTGATGGTAATAAATAATAAATAATAACCAAGGCCACATGAATGTCCATTTTCATGTGAATGATAATAAATAATAAATAATAACACATGTGATAATAGAATAATGCACGTGCATTGCGTGTGCACGTGCATGAGAATAAATAATAAAAACACATGTGATAATAGACTAACGCTAGTGCATTGCATTTTCAGGTGCATGGTAATAAAAAATATATAATAACTCATGTGTATGTGCATTTACATGTATTGATATTGATAATGAAGCATGAATGTGCATGGTAATAAATAATAAATAACCGCGCACGTGCATGTGCATTTGTATTTGATGATACATAAAACAACACCAAGAATAATTATAATTATTATAATAGAATAATGAAAGTGCATTCCCTGTGCATGTGCATAGTAGTAAACAATAAATAAATAATAATAAATAATAACGCACATGATAGGGAATGTGCATTTAAATTTGATGATAATATTAATAATACTAATTGAAATAATAGTAATAATAATAACGCATGCACGTGTATGGTAATAAATATTAAATAACAATGCACATGAAAGTGAATTTGCTTGTGATAATGATAATAATAATGATAATGATAATAATAATAATAATAATAATAACTGTGATAATAGTAATAATAATAATAATAAAAGAATAATACAAGTGCATTGCATATGCACGTACAAGGTAATAAATAATAAATAATAACACATGTGCATCTACATTTTCATGTGATGATAGTAATAATAACAGTAGTAGTAATAATAGTAGTAGTAGTGGGGATAATAGTAGTAGTAATAATGCATCTGATAATAGAATATTGCATGTGGATTATGTGTGCATGTGTATGGTAATAAATAGTAACTCCTGCGCATTGTATTTGCATGTGATGATGAAGATGATGATGATGATGATAATATTATTATTAATATTAATAATAATAACAGTGCATTTGATAATAGAATAATTCACGTTTATTGAAATTGCAAGTATGTTCATTTGTATGTGCATTTGTATGTGCATTTGCATGTGATGATAAAAACAGGTTTCAGAGGCCGAATAGACACACAGATCAGATGTTACGACCATTTTAATAAAAATTTGATAGGGATCCGACACAGAAATGGAGTTTTGGTGGCCTTATGATGTGTTTATCAGATTTTAGGGTCTCAAATATTACTTGAAATATGTTCAAGTCATCCTTCTGCATATATATCTTCATTACTTTCGATTTGATATGTGGTAGAGCTCAAACGAACAACCAGAGTGAATGTTATGGTCGTTTGAAGTTGGACTTTTTTTTGGATTGGTATAACTAATATATCTTATATTTCTTTGATCTTCTCATAGTTTATACTAAACATGGTCCTCACTCATCTCACGAGATTTGATTTTACGGGTCACAACACTCAAACGGACACCCAAAGAAGAAGTTATGCCTATTTTAGTGAGTTGTGAGTTTCTTAGGATTTTAGGCGCTAGGAGAGTTTCTCAATTTAAAACGACAGTAACTTATGCTTCATGTGTTCATTTTATCTCTACCATATATAAAATTGAATATTGGGAAACGATACACACTCTGGTAACCACTGGAACCCTTTCTCACATTCTTAAACCCCCCAAAATACACAAAATCCCTTTGGATGGTCAAAAGATTGGCTTCTGGTGTCCGTTTTGTAATAATTTCTTCTATGGGTGTCTGTTTTTCCTCTACCACATATCAAATTGAAGCTTGCGATAATAACTACACTCTTATAACCACTTAACCACCTTCTCACATCCTTGAAGGCCAAAAAATGTACTTAAACCCTCCAAAAGACCATAACTTCTACTGTGGGAGCCCATTTTGATTCTACCATATATCAAATAGAATCTTTCGACTAGATCTACACATCTGTGACCAATAGGAACACCTTATCACGTTCTTAAAGTCCCAAAAGGTCCTCAAGTCCTCCAACTGACCATAACTTCTGCTCTGGGTGTCTGTTACACCTCTACCACATATCACATTGATGCTTGTGAGTATCTCTACACATCTGTGACAACCATGAACAACTAAATGACCCAAACAAACCATGAATAACCCCATAAACACTAGAAACCATAAAAAACCATGAAAAACAATAAAAAATCCTAACAAATACTAACAAACACTAACAAACCCTAACAAACCCTAACAAACCCTAAGAAACCCCAAAAAACCCTAAAAAACATAACAAACCCTAACAAACCCTAACAAGGCCTAACAAACCCCAAGAAGCACCAAGGAATCCCAATAAACCCAAAAAAACCCGAAGAAACCCTAAAAACCCTTAAGAAATCATATGAAGCCCTAACAAAACCCTAATCAAACCTAAGAAACACTAACACACCCATAGAAACCCTAACACACCCTTTGTAACCCTAACACACCCTTAGAAACTCTATCACACCCTTAGAAACTCCAACACACCCATAGAAACCCTCACACAACATTATAAACCCTCAGAAACTACAGCACACCCGTAGAAAGCCTAAACCACCCATAAAAACCCAAACCAACCCTTAGAAACCCTAACACAACCTTAGAAACCCTAACAAACCCTTAGACACCCTAAATCACAGTAATAAGCACTAATAAATCCTAACAAACCCTACCAACTAATAGTAAACCATAATAAATACTAATAAACCCTAAATCCCACTACTAAACCCTAATAAACACAAATAAATAATAATAAAGTCTAAAAACCCTATTAGACCCCAATAAAAGCTACAAAATAACTAAAAACCCAAATATACAACAAAAATGCTATTAAACCATTCAAAATTCTAATATTCCCAAAAAAACCCTAATAAACCTGGAAAAACCTAACAAAACCCTAAAAAAAAGTACAAAACACAAAAAACCCAAAAATCCCTAAAAACCCTAAAAAACCCTAAAATCCCTAAAAAATCCTAAAAACACTAAAAAACCGTAAAACCCCTAAAAACCAAAAAACCAAAAAAAACCAAAAAAACCCGAAAACAAACCTAAATACCCTAAAAACCTAAAAAAACCCCCAAAAAACCTAAAAACGACTAAAAACACTAAAAAATCATAAAAAACCTAAAAATTCCTAACAAAACCCTAACCAACGCTATGAAACCCTAAAAACCCCTAAAACCCCCCTAACAAACCCTAAAAACTTCAACAAAAACCCTAATAAACCCTAAAAAACCCTAAAACCCTAAAGAACCCTAAAGAACCACTAAAGCCACTAACAACGCTACACAAACCCTATCAATTGATACAAAACCCCAAAAATGCTTCAAAACACACAAAATGTAATAAAACACAAAAAAATGCTAAAATAACCCTTACAATGCATAAAAAATCCAAACACAGCCATTAAACCCAAAAAAGTGCATAAAACCCGAAACAACTCAAACAAACCGTAACAAACCCTAACAAAAACTAACAAATCCTAACAACCACTAATAACCCCTAAGAACCACTAATAAAGCCTAATAACCCACAAAACCCACTATTAAAACCTAAAAACCCTATTAAACACTAATAAATCGTAATAACATATAACAAACCCTAACAAACTCTATTAGACCCTAATAAATGCTACAAAATCTCTAAAGCCCATAATATACACTAAAAACACTATTAAACCATAAAAAACCCTAATAATCGCTAAAAATTCAAACAAACCCACCTAAATGCAGCCAAAATCTCCAAATAATAGTCTACAAAACCCTACAACCCACTAATAAAACCTAAAAACTCAAATAACCCCAAAATAAATCGTAAAAAACCCTAACAACCACAAATAAATCCTAACAAATCCTAATAGTGCCAAATAAATTGTAACAAACTGAAAAACCCATAACAAACCCCTAATAAACACCAATAAATTCTAAAAAATCATAATAAACCCTAATAAATCGTAATAAACCCAAATAAATGTTACTAAACCCAAATAAATAATATAAACCCTTATAAATCCAAAATTACCCTAAGAAATGTTGATAAACCCTAGAAAAAGCTATTAATTCCTACAAAATCCCAATAAAACCCTAATATACAAAAAAACACAAATAAATTGTAAAATATCCTAAAGAACAATAATAAAACCTAAAGAAACATATTAAACACTAAAGAACACTAAAAACCCTAAAGAACCCAAAAAAACGACAAAACACATTATATAAACCCTAAAAACTGCTACAATACTCAAGAAAACCCTAAAACACACTACAAAACCCTAACAACCCCTATCAATCCCAAAAAAAAAATAAACAAATAAAACCCCTGAAAACCCATTAAAAAGCCATCAGATACAATAAAAAACTGTAAACGCCCGTTAACAACCCTTAAAAAACAAAAAAAAACACTAAAAACCATATACAACCATTAAAACCCTAAAAAAGGATACAAATAGATACATAAACCCTAAAAACATTACATAAACCCTAAAAAATGAAACAAAACCTCTAAAAACGCAAGATAAACCCAAACCGCAACATAAACCCTAAAACCACTACAGAAACCCTAGAACTGTAGCACAAAACCTAAAAGACACAACATAAACCCTAAAAACGCAACATAAACATTAAAAGACTGTACATAAATCCTAAAAACACAATATAAACCCTAAAAACACTACATGAACCCAAAAAACATTACAAAAACCCGAAAAAAGCAACAGAAATGATATATTGTAGAGACCCGAATCCTGACGTACATGGACATTACATTACTTTTGCGGAATACTTAGTACATAACAAAAACACACACACAAGGACCGTAATAGTTTAGTGTCTTTGGAAACTCGGAATATAATCTTCTAATCCTGGTGAATGATCTTCAACATCTCCCATAAAGATATTCCTTTTTTTTATACCTAAAACATTTCTTTATATCCTGGGGAAAAGTAAACATAAAAGGGTGAGCTCAAATGCTCAGTAAGGGTAAACAAAAGAAATATCAATCACATCGTATACACAAGCACATAACTTTTGGAAATCTTAACCTGCAAAAGAGATCATAATTTCATAACATGGGATAAATCATGGCAGTGAAATGTAATCACAATAATCATAACTTAAAACATGAAACTTTGTGGCATACACACATAATCATAGAGACTCATTTCTTGTTAGTAAAGACTCATTTCCAAGACTATCTTAGTGGACAAAGTCCCTTTCTGAACCGAGTCACCCTCGTTTCAGTCCTGTTTCACTGAACCGGTATAACCTACCATTCCAGCCATGTCTATCTCATGAGATATAAAATCTTTACCCAATGCATTTGAGGGAGATATAGGTCCCACCCATCTTACAATGAATCCTTTCTTATGTGTGCCACATAATCATAAATCATACATAATCGCATAACACAGGTAACAAAAATGGGATTCTTGAAACATCATGACATCATAAAACAAATCATATAAGGTAAATGACTTCATAAAAATAATTCCCTCAAAACATAATCAAATCAATGTAATAATAGGTATAAAAACAGAACCCTATATTATCTTAGATGGAAAATAATTTTGATAAAACATTTGAACTCCATTCGTGAGGAAAATATCCTTTCTACTTCAAAAACACTTTTCTTTTCTTAATGTGTCATACAATTATAAACTAAAAGAAGTTGATTAAAAATAAACTTGAAAACTTATAAAGGAAGATTCTTGAAAATAATGTTTTAAAAATCCATTCATGCCGTATAAGTTAAAAAAAACATTCTTCGTACTTTTGTCGGAAAAGTCAAAAAGTACCTCGTACGAAAAACGACAAAAGATTCCTTTCATATCTTTTACAAAAAACTCACAAAAGGGTAAAATTGGATATAAAATATTGTATAAGTATGGAAGTAATATTAAATATTGAGGGAACATGGATGTGGATGATAAAATACACCCCAGTAATTACCAAAGTAAAAACAATCTCGGATAAAAGTGAGATTGTGATATTTCCCTTACCTTAGGTCCGATATGCTTCATAAGTGTCCGAACCTCCTGTATAATGATTTAAATAATGTTATTGACTTATTCCAGAATCATACTTATTTTTATGATATCATATATGGTCATATTCTTAGCTTCTTATTAATAATATTTCATTGTTACTTGTTACTCGGGTCTTTGTTGCCTTTTGTTCTTATGCGAGTTTTGACGAATAAATTCTTATTCTTCTTTTAAGGTTATAGATACCTTATATCCAGAATGGTATTAGTGTAACATATATCATATTTATTCATTCAATTCATTTATATAATTACTATGTAATGATGATCATGTAGAATGAGTTGCATCACATCGTGGAGACGGTATTCCGTACGTACGCACGAGCGATGATATTGTTCCCATGATCGTGGAATTGTATTTAAGTGTATTTATACTATTTAAGTATCAATATAACTTTATAATAATCATATATAGTTACACATTACACCATTATACCCATCCTTGTAAGGTGATGGTGTAAAATAGATTACACCACGGCGTGGAGACGGTATTCCGTACGTACGCACGCGCGATGATTTCATTTTTCCATAGGATGGATAGAATGTGAATTAGGGTTGTTTCATATTTATAATAACATATCAGTATGTAAGTAATACTGATGTTATTACTTTATCATGAAACAACTAAAGAAGAAGAAGTTGAAGAAGAAAGAAATTGAAAAGATCGGTAATGGATATTACCTCTTCTTTGAAACGCCTCTTTGAATCCTCCACTTAGGGAACTAAGATTGGTCTTTGAAGAATACCAGGACCTCTAGGATTATTCTAGGGAAGTGGAGAAGGGATTTTGGCAGGGTTTGGCCGAGCTTGAGTGCTCAAATTGGTGTGAGGAGGAGGGGGAGGAGGTGCCCTTTTATAAGGGAGGAGAGGGGCACCTTAGGAATATCTCAAAATATTATTTTATATTAAAGTCAAAATCGGTTTATAATGGTTCAAAAGGGTATTATTTAGAATCTAAAGTGGGGATGGGTCGAGATCCTATCAACCAATAGGATTTAGACAAGTTTAGGTTATTATTTTAACCTTATCAATTAGATTTAACTTTAAGTTAAATAATTTTACTTTTACCGTGTCTTCTTGTGTTCTTATACTATATGGTTAATACACTTACTATAACATGCCAAACGAACCCCAAATTGTTTATTATTAATATATATATCCTTATCTAAGTCATTTGGCCGAACCTTAGATTTTTAGGAATAAAATAACAATTAATAATATAATATTTGATTTAAAAACTATTTTGTGTCAATTTTGACACTATTTGATATATGATTTTTGTGAAAGTCATAACAGAATTATATTTTCGAACCAAGTTGATTAAATAAACACTAATATATCATAGTAACCTATAAAATTATTGGAATTCATAAAAAGTCTCAAATTACATTTATTTTGGTGTTTATAACATCAATTATGTCAATATTTCATTAATAAGATAATTACTGCATCATCATTGGGTCATAAATAAATTAAATTATTTAATGTCTAAAAATTACAAATAAAATACCATTATATAGGAAATCTTTTTATATTTATAATGAATATTTAGTGTCTAATTTATCTTATGTATAACCCCATATTAAAAATGATTTACTTATTAAATTTTGATTTTAACTATTTTAACTATTCATTAAATAAAATAATATTAAATGTCATAATCTAATCCAAGTGGACCTAAATTGTCATATTATATTCATAAGGTTGTTTTTGGTCGAATTACACTTATACAATAGAATTAGGACATGTGTTAGGGTAATATTAATATCATATTTACCCTTAGTTACCCTATTTACTATTAACCGTGGTAAAAAAAAGTAAAAAGTTACTATTCACCAAAAAATTATTTTATCTCATTGAACCACATTTTACTTACTGATATCAACCGTGTCTATCGGATTTTCGAAATTCCATTCACAGAAGCGGTAAAATTAAGTTTTATGCAAAATTCAGTTTTTAACCTACCACTTAGTGGTTTCACTATACATCAAAAATTGAAGTTTTTCAGAAAAATGCCAAAATTGCAGCCTAAGCTATAATTGATATTCCAAATTAAAAAATGATTTCTATTTTAAAAAATTCCCAACATATAAGTTGCATTAATTAATTTTGTCATTAATTTCCGCTGTCACAACAAATAGCGTGTTTTTAAGAGATAATAACTATCAAAAGATTGACACTTGTTTATGTCTGGTTTAAATATCCAATGACCAACATTGTATTAAATTGTAAAAATATATACTAAAGATACTTTAAAACCACTCAAATTAATAATTTATCACTATTAATTATTTCAATTGAAAAAGTTGTTTTTAATTAAAATTTAGTAATTTTCACTATTCATCAAAATATGAAAGTTATCCGAAAATCACCAAAATTTCACCCTAAGCTAATTTCGATATTACGAATCCAAAAATGAATTCCATTTTGAAAAATAAAATTTACAAAATTTCAAAAAGTGGTTATTACTATTCATAGCGGCTAGTTTTAATAATATTTTAATAGCATATCATTGTTTAGCGAAACTTGGTGTTGCGTACAACACACGCTATCGTGGAAGGTCGCAATTGCGTGTAATTCAAGCTAGGTCAGAGATGTGTGTTGTGAAAGCACCTTTTGGTGTAGCGTATAACACAAGACATTAATGAAATTAAAAAGAATATTTTTCATAAAATCTCGGGGTGTTACATTCTACCCCCCTTAAAATGAATTTCGCCCTCGAAATTCGTCGGGGTTATAAATGGTTTACTATTCGAAAGTTTCTTTAATCGAAACCCACATCATAAAAAGGAATACCAAAACCAATCTTTAAAAAAAAAGTATGAAATGTAACGGTTACCCAAATAGACTAATCACTGGGTTTCCACATAGGTGAAAATATGGATATGGAAGAAAAATATAACCATCATGTTCTGATGGAGAGTGGTAGAGAACATGGCTATGGAAAAGCTAGCAATCACAAATCCATAAATTTGTGACGATCTAAGGTACCATCTGATTAATCAGATATAAGAGCACTAGGACAACATTTTTGGTTTTCAAGATCATTTCCCTAAAGTTTATGAAATTGGAATTAGAAGAAATACTTTCGTGATTTTGGTATAGTTTCACTGTTTGTCGTTCTTTGGACAATTTCTACTTCATCTCTTAAAGAAATGAAGTTGAATTTGTCACTCGTGATGTGTTAGCAGATCATGTGATAGAATGATGGGTCATTCCATCTGTCTCAAAAGATTAGAAAAGTTATCAAAAAATACATAAGTCCATCTATAGTGAGATTAATGATATATGGTTCCTAAAATGAACTTATACTTCATATATCATACTGCTTAATATAATAAAACTAGTTTCTACTAAACAGGGACTTCCTGTAGGCCAGTGGTAGGCGATAAAGGTCAGTCGCACTTCGGTTGTGGGTTCGATTCCCACATCCTTGTCCGACGTGATGGGCTGTCGCCCGTCCTGCAGGTTGTCCTTTTTCTAAAACTATAACATCCCATCAATAATATCGAAAATCTTCTATCCTTAAACAATACTAACTTATGTCCAACATAATCCATTCTAATCTTTAGGCTTATCCATAATACTGCAGTCCACTCTCATAATATAGTGAAAACGATTATCAGAGATTTAATACTGTCGTTGATCCCCATATATCATAATATATGTCTTTTTGGTCACATTCCAAACATTCAAAGTCCTTAATCACGTATTCTCTTGAATACCCATTGAACCTTAGTGAAAACATGAATGCAATTAAAAGTTAGCTCTTTCCACATACCAAAATCCAAAAATTCTATATACTCAAACCATGATATAACCTTCTCCTTATATCAATCATGAGCTCATGAATACAATCAAACATCTCATTATCTTCTTATCCCTTCATTATGCGCATATCATTTGCTTTCCAAAAAATATCTAAATAACCTTTCATGGATACTGGTACCATTAATCATACACTTTCAAAACTCAAGGAAAGACAATAGTGTAACAATCCATAGATGTCTCTTTATTCCATAGTAGCATGAGATTACTTATACAACATTACACATGATAAACATGTCATCATTCCACTACATTCTTAAACCATTGACCGAGATTCAACAATTATTTCATCTCACATATCATTTGTAGTCTCTTCATCGTCATCAACATAAATACTACCCATACGACCATACTGATTCTCTTCATGAGACTTCAGCTTAGGGAATTGTTTTGCATAATGCCCGTACATTCCACATTTAAAACATTTAACCATTGTTGATGTCGTAGCAATACCATTAACCTCATCCATGGTGTTAACTGAAACTTTTCCATTGCACTTACTGGATTTGTGTCCTTCTTTTCCACACCCAAAGCATCTTCCAGTTCCTTTGAAACATTCTCCTTGATGCCTCTTCCCACATGATTTACATAGGGGAAATTGAACTTTCTTTCCTCTATGATCATCATGAAACTATATCTTTCTCTTATTAGATGAGTCAGGAAACTTACCAAATTTTACTTTATTGATCATATTATGAGATTGCTGATTCGGCATAATAATGATTTTTGGACTTCCAAATCCCATTTCATTTGATTTCTTATGAAGAATATCATTCCATTGTCCATCATATCCTCCATTATCGTGAATCATCTTGTTTCCAGCCATTTTCTAAAACCCAAAAAGAATAGTGTGAGAGGAAAAAATCATAATAAAGGGGGAGTAACTTCCATATCTAACATCTTAGGTTAAATTCTAAGATCGTTACCGTAGTGCTAGGACTATATCCTATATGTATACTTATCCTTAGGGACGTCCCTAGACATACCTTAGAAATATCTCTAGGGATCTCACTAACATTTTCGCGTCCTAGTTTCCAAAGGTTGACTAAACCTTTCCTCTGATACCAACTGTAGAGACCCGAATCTTGACGTAAATGGACATTACATTACTTTTTCGGAATACTTAGTACATAACAAAAACACACACACAAGGACCGTAATAGTTTAGTGTCTTTGGAAACTCGGAATATAATCTTCTAATCCTGGTGAAAGATCTTCAACATCTCCCATAAAGATCTTCCTTTTTTTATACCTAAAACCTTTCTTTATATCCTGGGGAAAATTAAACATAAAAGGGTGAGCTCAAATGCTCAGTAAGGGTAAACAAAAGAAATATCAATCACATCGTATACACAAGAACATAACTTTTGGAAATCTTAACCTGCAAAAGAGATCATAATTTCATAACATGGGATAAATCATGGTAGTGAAATGTAATCACACTAATAATAACTTAAAACATGAAAATTTGTGGCATACACACATAATCATATAGAATCATTTCTTGTTAGTCAAGACTCATTGCCAAGACTATCTTAGTGGACAAAGTCCCTTTCTGAACCGATTCACCCTCGTTTCAGTCCTGTTTCACTAAACCGGTATAACCTACCATTCCAGCCATGTCTATCTCATGAGATATAAAATCTTTACCCAATGCATTGGAGGGAGATATAGGTCCCACCCATCTTATAATGAATCCTTTCTTATGTGTTCCACATAATCATAAATCATACATCATCACATAACACAGGTAACAAAAATGGGATTCTCGAAACATCATGACATCATAAAAAAATCATATATGGTAAATGACTTCATAAAAATAATTCCCTCAAAACATAATCAAATCAATGTAATAATAGGGATAAAAACAGAACCCTATATTATCTTAGATGGAAAATAATTTTGATAAAACATTTGAACTCCATTCTTGAGGAAAATATCCTTTCTACTTCAAAAACACTTTTCTTTTCTTAACGTGTCATACAATTATAAACTAAAAGAAGTTGATTAAAAATAAAATTGAAAACTAATAAAGGAAGATTCTTGGAAATAATGTTTTAAAAATCCATTCATGCCGTATAAGTTAAAAAAACATTCTTCGTACTTTTGTCGGAAAAGTCAAAAAGTACCTCGTACGAAAAACGACAAAAGATTCCTTTCATATCTTTTACAAAAAACTCACCGAAGGGTAAAATTGGATATAAAATATTATAGAAGGATGGAAATAATATTACATATTGAGGTAACATGGATGTGGATGATAAAATACACCCCAGTAATTACCAAAGTAAAAACAATCTCGGATAAAAGTGAGATTGTGATATTTCCCTTACCTTAGGTCCGATATGCTTCGTAAGTGTCCGAACCTCCTGTATAATGATTTAAATAATGTTATTTACTTATTCCATAATCATACGTATTTTTATGATATCATATTTGGTCATATTATTAGCTTCTTATTAGTAATATTTCATTGTTACTTGTTACTCGGGTCTTTATTGCCTTTTGTTCTTATGCGAGTTTTGCCAAATAAATTCTTATTCTTCTTTTAAGGTTATAGATAACTTATATCCAGAATGGTATTAGTGTAATATATATCATATTTATTCATTCAATTCATTTATATAAATACTATGTAATGATGATCATTTAGAACGAGTCGCATCACATCGTGGAGACGGTATTCCGTACGTACGCACGAGCGATGATATTGTTCCCATGATCGTGGAATTGTATTTATGTGTATTTATACTATTTCAGTATCAATATCACTTTATAATAATCATATATAGTTACTCATTAAACCATTATACCCATCCTTGTAATGTGATGGTGGAAAATAGATTACACCACGGCGTGGAGACGGCATTCTGTACGTACGCACGCGCGGCGATTTCATTTTTTCGTAGGATGGATAGAAGGTGAATTAGGGTTGTTTCATATTTATAATAACATATCAGTATGTAAGTAATACTGATTTTATTACTTTATCATGAAACAACTAAAGAAGAAGAAGTTGAAGAAGAAAGAAATTGAAAAGATCGGTAATGGATATTACCTCTTCTTTGAAATGCCTCTTTGAATCCTCTACTTAGGGAACTAATATTGGTCTTTGAAGAAGACCAGGACCTCTAGGATTATTCTAGGGAAGTGGAGAAGGGATTTTGGCAGGGGTTTGCCGAGCTTTAGTGCTCAAATTGGTGTGAGGAGGAGGGGGAGGAGGTGTCCTTTTATAAGGGAGGAGAGGGGCACCTTAGGAATATCTCAAAATATTATTTTATATTAAATTCAAAATCGGTTTATAATGGTTCCAAAGGGTCTTATTTCGAAGCTAAAATGGGGATGGGTCGAAATCCTATCAACCAATAGGATTTAGACAAGTTTATTTTATTATTTTAACCTTATCAATTAGATTTAACTTTAAGTTAAATAATTTTACTTTTACCGTGTCTTCTTGTGTTCTTATACTATATGGTTAATACACTTACTATAACATGCCAAACGAACCCCAAATTGTTTATTATTAATATATATATATCCTTATCTAATTCATTTGGCCGAACCTTATATTTTTAGGAATAAAATAACAATTAATAATATAATATTTGATTTAAAAACTATTTTGTGTCAATTTTGACACTATTTGATATATGATTTTTTTGAAAGTAATAACAGAATTATATGTTCGAACCAAGTTGATTAAATCAACACTAATATATCATAGTAACCTATAAAATTAGTGGAATTCATAAAAAGTCTCAAATTACATTTATTTTGGTGTTTATAACATCAATTATGTCAATATTTCATTAATAAGATAATTACTGCATCATCATTGTGTCATAAATAAATTAAATTATTTAATGTCTAAAAATTACAAATAAAATACCATTATATAGGAAATCTTTTTATCTTTCTAATTAATATTTATAGTCGAATTTATCTTATGTATAACCCCATATTAAAAATGATTTACTTATTAAACTTTGATTTTAACTATTTTAACTATTCATTAAATAAAATAATATTAAATGTCATAATCTAATCCAAGTGGACCTAAATGGTCATATTATATTCATAAGGTTGTTTTTGGTCGAATTACACTTATCCAATAGAATTAGGACATTTGTTAGGGTAATAGTAATATCATATTTACCCTTAGTCACCCTATTTACTATTAACCGCGGTAAAAAAAAGTAAAAAGTTACTATTCACCAAAAAATTATTTTTATCTCATTGAACCACATTTTACTTACTGATATCAACCGTGTCTGTCAGATTTTCGAAATTCCATTCACAGAAGCGGTAAAATTATGTTTTATGCAAAATTCAGTTTTTAACCTACCACTTAGTGGTTTCACTATTCATCAAAAATTGAAGTTTTTCAGAAAAATGCCAAAATTTCACCCTAAGCTATAATTGATATTCCTAATTTAAAAATGATTTCTATTTTACAAAATTCCTAACATATAAGTTGCATTAATTAATTTTATCATTAAATTTCGGTTGTCACAACAAATAGCGTGTTTTTAAGAGATAATAACTATCAAAAGATTGACACTTGTTTATGTCTGGTTTAAATATCCAATGACCAACATTGTATTAAATTGTAAAAATACATTCTAAATATACTCTAAAACCACTCAAATTAATAATTTATCACTCTTAATTATTTCGATTGAAAAAGTTGTTTTTAATTAAAATTTAGTAATTTTCACTATTCATCAAAATATGAAAGTTATCCGAAAATCACCAAAATTTCACCCTAAGCTAATTTCGAAATTACGAATCCAAAAATGAATTCCATTTTGAAAAATAAAATTTACAAAATTTCAAAAAGTGGTTATTACTATTCATAACAGCTAGTTTTAATAATATTTTAATAGCATATCACTGTTTAGCGAAACTTGGTGTTGCGTACAACACACGCTATCGTGGAAGGTCGCGATTGCGTGAAATTCAATCCAGGTCAGAGATGTGTGATGCGAAATCTCCTTTTGGTGTAGCGTATAACACAATACATTAATGAAATTAAAAAGAATATTTTTCATAAAATCTCGGGGTGTTACATATATCACCCCTAAAAACGCTACATAAACCAAGAAAATGCAACATAAACCCTAAAAAATGTTACTTAAACCCTAAACCCTAAACACACTACACAAACCATAAAAATGTTACATAAACCCTAAAAATTATACACAAAACCTAGAACCTCTAACTAAACCCTAAAAATGCTACATAAACACTTAAAATACTACATAAACACTAAAAATGCTACACAGAACCTAAAAAATGCTACAAACATTACAAAATAAATAGATTTTTTCAACAGGGGTATATCTGTTGGTAAAAGTGCGTTATCTATTGGTAAAATGTTTTACCAACAAAAATTATCATGTCACTAAACTGTTGGTAAAAACTCTGTCACTAAATGTTATTGTGATAGATAAAATAATTCTTTTACAATTATAATTATACCAACAGATAATATATATGTTGGTCAAAATGATAAGCAACAGATTTTTGTGACAAATTTATCTGTTGTTAAAATTATAATCAAATTTCATAACCAATATCAATAATTAATATTTTTTTGTTTATTTTAATATTTATTTCTAAAAATTTATATGACATTTGTTATATGTTTTAATTATCATACCGAAGAAAATTTTCATACTTATTCATGCATAGAAAAAGATTAATCATATTAATAATGAAATTTAATACAAAATGTATCAATACATACATAAGTTGATTTATGCCTAAAAAGGTCATAAAAAACACAAAAACCCTTGATCCACATATGTCACTGTTGCCGCTGAAACCCCACCACACCCCCTTAAAATGAAAAAAGAGTGTCTCTTGACTTCAATCACCCAACACCCTGCCAAAGATCTTTCATCACCCCAAAGTAGGCAATTATAATCAACAAATAAAGTCATATCCAGTACCAGTGAGGAGCCTCAAGTCGCTGCTATGTCACACCCTTCAGCTCCAAGATCTACACCAAACACAACCAAAGAACATACCCAAAAATTAGTGACAAATATCAGGATGAATGGAAAAAAATATAAATAATTGAAAAAAATAAAAAACATGATATTCATAGAGTGGACAATTTTCATTCCTCATCTCCATAGACATCTCAACAAATAAAATCATCACAGTACAACTGAGGAGCCGATGCTATGCCACATCCTTCAGCTCAAATATCCAAACCACACAACCCAAGGGAATAACCAAAAATATGTGAAAAATATATGCATGAATTGAAACTGTAATAAAAATGAATGAATGTATAAAAATGAAAGTATAAAATAACCTGCATTTGTGTTTAACTTGCTTTTGAATGTCAACAAAGGTAGTACCTGAAAAATAAGAAAATAAATATTCAAAGACACCATTTTATTTATTAAAAATGCAGACTTAGAATTATTTTTGAAATAATAACCCGCAACGTACCCATGGTACCCATTATATTAAATTATTCTAGTCAAGGGGCATAATATTATCAATAACCCGACTTACAACAATCATCTTCAAGAACAAGACACCAAATTTGTAAACATCTAATCTGACAGTCAACTGGCCAGCCCATGCTAAATCATGAGCACGCCATTCATAGGTACCCATCACAATTGTAGAAACATGGGTCTTATCTGTATTTGGACCAGGCTTGGAAAGACTAAAATCATAGAGCTTTGGATTGAATTCCTCATTCAGAAAAATGTTCAATGCAATTAAATCATGGTATTACTTGTGAGAAAAATTAGTTCTATTAAAATTAGAATATGAGTATTATGAAACATGGATGAGTGAAGAATTGTACAATGAGCTTGAAAACATGGCCTGCACATGCCATGATGTACATCCATGTGCAAAATTGTACAGAATTGAATAGAATTGTTGAAGACATGTGTTCAATCCATGATTACTTGAACACATGGACTATACATAATTCATCACATGGCCATGAGTAAAGTGAAAATATATATAGGACTTTATAGGCTAACTCTATGTGACAGGCCATGTGTCATGGGTAATATACTATGAGGTACAATATTGTACAGGTGATGTGTTCAATTTTTGAAGAAATTGACCCATGGCTTGAACATCGGCCTTGTATCTTCCAGCTCAAGCAAGCATGCACAATTCATATTGCTCCCTACAATACAATATCACCATTACAAAAACATGGGTCATATCAATTTTTTTAAGAAATCTGAGACACAACTTGGTTACCCAATCCATGCCCAAAGTAATTTATTAAACAAGATAAATGTTACAATACATGCACAAAATTGTATCAAGATTACACCATTTTGAATTGAGGGAGATAAATGAAAAAATAGGAAAAATATCAAAAGAAGCACATGTTAAATTATCTAATAATGAAAATGTAGCCTCCAGGAGAGACATCAATTGGGTAGTGTGCAATACTCGGGAGAGACATGACGTGTCTTCAAATAGGCACACCAGTAGAGAAGAATCCCATTAATTATATCATACTCTCCATTCACATCCCATCCCTGCAAGGAAAAGCGTTGGATCGCCCACAAATTAGAGTTGAAGCCTTATGATAGTAAAAAAGAAGTAGCAATTCTGTGAAGCAAGATCCCCATATTATGGGTCAGAAGGAGACCCTAACCCCTTCAAAAGAGTCCATGCTTCATCAATTGAGTAAACATGCACTGTTTAACCGACCAATGTCTAGATTCAAATCAAAGTGCCTAAATAAATAAAACAATAGTCTCCCAAGGGAACATTAATCTTTTCATTTCCAAGATGAAATCATCTAGACTATGAAAACTCAGAATTCATCATGTGATGATCCAAAAACAAAAAGTTCCAGGTTGAAAGGGGGTCATCAAAATAGCAGAAAATCAGCACCCATAAAACATAATACAAATCCATTATCTTCCCTGGTCCTCGCAACACTAGCAGAGGTAAACATAATTGAATGAAAAACCAGAAAACAAGCTGAAAGAAACAACATACATTATATAGGTTGTAATTGAATTCAAATTGAATATAAATTTCATCAACTGCTAGAATGTATTCATATTGAATATAAATTTCATATTGAATCTATATATTATACATAAACTATCATGCTATTAACAAATAGACAAGATAATGTACATTAGAAAGGAAAAATTAATGTATATTATACAAAAGTATGCGGATTGAAACTAATGAGGATGGTGAAAAAGATGATATAGTTTAGAAGAGTCAATCTGTTCACTTGATCAAAATAATTTTGATGTGATTCTTTGTAGCTACAACAATATAACACTCATCAAATGCACACTACTCAAACATACCATAAAAACAATAATTGAATCAAACATACGAGGTTTAAACACACCCTAATGAGTAGTCCAACATTACTTCCAAATTCATCACACAACTACCAACAAGTAATCCATTAATATGATGATGAAAAGTCTGTATCATAACATTTCTCAACGACAAATAAAAATTCATGTGATAAATTTAATTAATGTGGAAACTAAAACTAATGGTTAACCATTAACAAAGTAAATATTAACCACATATTAACAAAGAAAAAAACATACCAATAACACATTAAATAATTTATTTTAAATAAAAAATAAACTATAATTCATGAACATGAAACAATACTAATTTATAATCACATAAAAATAAATTTTTCATGTTCAAAATATTAGGAAAATTCATTGTAGATATCAAATTTTGTTTATAGTTAATCTAATTAAATCTTTGACCATGATCCATGCATTGTAAAAAGTATTATAAGTATAGACTCTCAATATAAAATTCAATGTCACAATAGTTGATTAATGTAATAAAATGAATTTAATGAATTTACACACCACATGGAATGGGGGTTGCATCTTAAACCAAGAATTACCATCAATTTATCAATATATGACAACAGGTAGCGCTATGTTTCATTGGATTGAGAAATTGATGATAATATAATGGAAATAGGAGGAGGTTTACCAAAAAAACTTACTGGAAGCAAGGCAAAGATAGTCCAACCAAGAAACTCATCTGTGTTCTGCAAGCAGGAACACCACCCATCAGTAGTCATTGAAAACTCAGAACATAATACACACCAACATATATTTGAACATTTTAATCCAAAATCAACCTAAAACCATAAAATAATCAACTGAAATCATTCTACAGGAACCAGTATACAAATCCAAGCGTGCACATGAACCCACCGAGTTTTCAATGACCAATCACCCAATATGAAGTCACGGAATGGAATGAGAATCATTAATTAATCAAGAAAAAACACAACATCGAGGTATTACACACACCAAATCAATAAATAAAATTTAACCAAACCCAAAAATGGTTAAGCTTTATTCACAAAATGTCCAAGAACTATCCACATCCCTAAAATTCCATACACTATGGATGATAAAACGGACCACAATCTTGGCTCATGAACCTTAACTATAATGAATCAAGAAATAAAACAACCAAAATCGGATTAGGTTACGGACGGGTCATGTGAACCACAAGGAAGATTGGGAAAATGACAATGAAAATAGAAGAATAAGAGAGTGGATGAGATGGAATGCTAACTTGAAGAGAATGCATGGGAAATTGGAAGGAGAGAATTCCAGATTCCATGGCCAGTGGAGGAGGGAGTTGAACGTTTGAGGTTCCTCCTGGTCAGGGTGCGCGATATAGACAGTAAGTGGAGAAGTAGTGTTCGGGTTTAGAAAAGTTTGTGGCGCATAGTGGTCTTGAATTCAGTGATGGTGGGTGGAACTCGCGTCAGAGGCTGTGGCAGACAGCGGTGCCCAATAGATGGGTTTGCGGTGGAGTTACACAGTGAAAATGCCCAGACGATGGTAGATCTACAGAACGTGCGGCGGAGTCTTCTCCCCAACAAAATAATTGGAAAAACTTAATTATCATATAATAAATTTATATATAATTTATATGAAATAAAAAATGTTTTAAATTTATATATTCTTTGAATAAAAAATTATATTATATACATATAATGAAATTATATATAAGTGATTTTCTTTTTTTAGTTTTTACTGCATTCAGTCTTCCAAAAACTAATCATTTATCATCTCAAACGTATGATTTTATTAAAATATTTATAATTTATATTGTATCAATTAAAACATATGATTATATGATTTTATTAAAATATTTATTATTTATAACATTTATTGAAAATAATATATATATATATATATATATTCTTTTTTTGGTGAAATATTTTATGTTATTGGGTAATTTATGGAAACATGTTTTTATAATGGTAAAAAATTGTTGGTAATAAAAATTAATAATAATAGAATCATTTTTGGTAAAAAGTGTTGGTATTGATATGATAAAGTAATAGATTTAATTATTGGTAAAATATTTGTTGGTGTTAAATGATCAATAACAACAGATATAACAGTTGGTAAAAAAAGTGTTGGTACTTCAAATCCTTACCAATAAAATTTAATATCTGTTGGAATTGAGCATTTTTACCAACAGATACATTATCTGTCAATAAATTTCTGTTGGTATAAGCCATTTTTTTGTAGTGAAAACCCCTAAAGACGCTTCAAAACCCTCAAAAATATTAAACCCTAATATAACATAATATAAAACAATAAACACCAATGAACCCCTAATAAACCCCTAAAGAACAACTAAAGCCACTAACAATGCTATATAAACCCAAACAATTATTAAAAAAAACCAAAAAATGCTTCAAACCCCACAAAATGAAACAAAAACCCAAAAAACTCTAAAATAACCCTAACAAAGCATAAAAAATCCAAACACACATATAAAACCCAAAAAAACGCATAAAACCCCAAACAACTCAAACAAACCGTAACAAACCATAAAAACCCTAACAAAACCTATCAAACCCTAAAAACCACAAATAACATATAAGAAACACTAATAATCTTTAATAAATCCTAAAACCCACTATTAAACCCTAAAATCCACTATTAAACCCTAAAACCCCTAATAAACCCTAATAAATTGTAATAATATGTAATAAACCCTAACAAACTCTATTATACCCTAATAAATGCTAAAAAATCCCTAAAACCCCTAACATATAATAAAAAACACTATTAAACCACAATAAACCCTAATAATCAATAAAAACCCTAATAAACCCGACAAAAGGCTACAAAAACCTCCAATTAATAGCCTACAAAACCCTACAACCCACTAATAAACCTTAACAAACCCAAATAACCCAAAAATAAATCGTAACAAACCCTAAAAACCCCAAATAAATCGTAACAAATCCTAACAACGCCAAATAAATCGTAACAAACTGAAAAAACCATAACAAACCCCTAATAAACCGAAATAAACCCTAACAAATCATAATAAACCCTAATAAATCGTAATAAACCGAAATACACATTACTAAACCCTAATAAATAATATAAACACTAATAAACCCTAATAAATCCTAAATAACCCAAAAAAAGGTTGATAAACCCTAGAAAAAGCTATTAATACCTACAAAAGCCCAATAAAACCCTAATATACAATAAAAAATGATAATAAACAATAACAAATCCTAAAGAACAATAATAAACCCTAAAGAACCCTAATAAACCCTAAAGAACCATATTAAACTCTAAAGAACACTAAAAAGCATAAATAACCCACAAAACTGCTAAAACACATTAAATAAACCCTAAAAACTACTGAAATACCCAAACAAACCCTAAAACACAATAAAAAACCTAACAAAATCAATCAATCCCAAAAAAACAAATAAACCCATAAAAACCCCAAAAAAACCATTAAAAAGAAATAAGATACAATAAAAAACATAAGCACCCGTTAACAACCCTTAAAAACCCTAAAAAACACTACAAACCATAAACAACCATTAAAACCCTAAAAATGCCTTCAAATACACACATAAACACTAAAAACATTACATAAACTCTAAAAATGCAACAAAAACCCTAAAAATGCAATATAAAACAAAAAACGCAACATAAAACAAAAAAATGCTACATAAACTCTAATAGCACTACATAAACCCAAGAACTGTAACATAAACCCTAAAAACACAACATAAACCATAAAAATGCAACATAAACATTAAAAAACGTTACATAAATCCTAAAAACACAATATAAACCCTAAAACACTCCATGAACCCTAAAAACGTTACACAAACCCTAAAAATGCAACATAAATGCTACATCACCCCTAAAAACGCTACATAAACCCAAAAAACGCAACATAAACCTTAAAAAATGTTACATAAAACCTAAACCCTAAACACGCTACATAAACCCTAAAAGCATTACATAAACCCTAAAAATGATACATAAAATCTGAAACTGCTAACGAAACCATAAAAACGCTACATAAACACTAAAAATGCTATATAAACTCTAACAACGCTACACAAACCCTAAAAAATGCTACTAAAACCATAAAGATGCCTTAAACCCCTCCAAAATATTAAACCCTAATATACCATAATATAAAAAATTTAACCCTAATAAAACCCTAATAAACTCTAATTGTCCCTAAAAAGACCTTATAATCCCTAAAATCATAAGAAAATCTACTCAACCCTAATAAAACCACAAAAATTCCTAATAAACCCTAATAAATGATAATAAAACCTAATAAACCCGAAAAACGCGTTAAGAAAACCTAAACAACCCTAATAGTCACTAATAAACACTAATAAACCCTAATAAACCCAAAACAACCCTAAAAATCTGTAATAAACCATAAATAAATCCAAATAAACCCTACTCAACCCTAACAAACCTTAACACGCCATAATAACCCCTAATAAAAACCTACAAAACCCTAATAAAGAAAAAAATGCTATTATACCTTAAAAAAATACCTAGATACCCTAATAAACTCTAATATAACCTAATAAACCCTAAAAACGCTCACAAATAATAAAAAACGATCAGAAAAAATAAAAACGTGATATATTACCTAAAAAGACCTAAAAACACTAAGATAACCTATTAAAGAAAAAAAAATGCTAATATACCGTAAAAATCCCTAGAAAGCCTAGTAAACCATAACAAACTCTAATATAACCAAAGAAGCCCTGAAAATGCTCACAAACAAAAAAAATGTTCACAAACAATAAAAACACACAATATTATCTAAAAAGACCTAACAAACACTAATATAACCTAATAAAAAAAACTAATAAACCCCTAATAAACCGTAATAAACCCTTAAAATCCCTAATAAACCCTAATAAAAACTAATAAACCCTAATAAAACCCTAAAAATACCTTCTCATCCCTAATAAAACTTGACACACTGTAAAAAAACCTATTAAAACCCAACTAAACTACAATAAATAGAAAAATGAAAACAGACCATTAAAAATCCCTAGAAACCTAATAAACCATAATAAATTCAAATAAAAGATAATCAACACATAAAAATTCTCACAAAGACTAAAAACAGGCTAATAAAACCTAAAAAGTCATAACAACCCCTCATATATATTAACAAAAACTAAAAAACACTCATATACCCTAATAAAAACACTAACAAACCCTAGTAATGCCTAAAAATCCCTAACAAACCTTAATAAACCATACTCAGCCCAAATAAACCCGAATAAAACCTTAAAGATACCCACTCAATCCTAATAAAACCATAAAAATACCTACTCAACCCTAATAAACCTTGACATAACATAAAAAAACATAATAAACCCCACTAAACCCTAAAAACACAAATTTACCATTAAAGATCCCTAAAACCCCTAATAATTACAAGTAAAACATAAGAAAGCTTAAAAGCGCTAATAAACCCGAATAAACACTACTAAACACTAAAAACCCTAATATACCATTTAAAAATTACTAAACCATAATTAACCATAATAAACCCTAATAAATCATAAACATACCCAAATATACCATAATATACCATAATATAACCTAATAAACTCAACTCAATACTAATAAAATCATATAAATACCTAATAAACCCTAACAATCATTGACACACCATAATAAGCCCTAATAAAATCCTAATACCCCCACCAAACCCTAAAAATGCTAATATACCATTAAAACCCTTAAAACCCTAACAAACTAGAATAATTGTAAATAACACCTAAAAATCCTAAAAAATTATAGTAAACCCTATAAATACCTCTAATAATATTAGTAGTAAAAACACATGTGCACGTGCATATGCATGCGCATTTGCATGTGAATGATAATAAATAATAAATTATTAATAATAACTCATGTGAATTGCATGTGTATGTGCATGTGCATGGAATGATAATAAATAATAAATAATAACACACATCTAAGTGAATGTGCATGTGCATGTGCATGGTAATAAACACTAAATAATAACAAAGTCCACATGAATGTGCATTTGCGTGTGAATGATAATAAATAATAAATAATAACACATGTGATAATATAATAACGCAAGTGCATTGCGTGTGAACATGCATGAAAATAAATAATAACAACAAAAGTGATAATAGAATAATGCAAGTGGATTGCATTTTCATGTGCATGGAAATAAATAATATATAATAACGCACGTGTAGGTGCATTTACATGTAATAATAATGATAATGACGCATGCACGTGCATGGTAATAAATAATAAATAACAATGCACCTGCATGTGAATTTGCATACGATGATACAAACAATAGTAGTAATAATAATAACAATAATAATATAATAACACATGTGCACTGCATGGGCACATGCATAGTAATAAATAATAAATAAATAATAGTAAATAAGAACGCACATACATGTGCATGTGCATTTACATTTGATAATAATATTAATAATACTAATTGTAATAATAATAATAATAATAATAATGCATGCACGTTCATGGTAATAAATAATAAATAACAACACAAATGCATGTAGATTTGCATGTGATAATGATAATAATAATGATAATGGTAATAATTATAATAATAACAAAAATAATACAAACTGTGATAATAATAATAACAACAATAATAATAATAATAATAATAAAAGAATAATACAAGTGGCTTGAATGTGCACGTGCATGGTAAAAAATAATATATAATAACGCACGTGCATCTGCATTTGCATGTGATGATTATAATAATAATAGTTGTAGTAGTAGTAGTGATAATATTAGTAGTACCAATGAACGTGATAATAGAATATTGCTTGTGCATTACATGTGCACATGCTTTGTAATAAATAATAATGTGTGAGCATTGAATTTTCATGTGATGATGATGACGATGATAGTAATAATAATAATAATAATATTAATATTAATAATATTAATAATTACAATGCCTGTGATAATAGAATAACCCACGTGCATTGAATGTGTGTGTTTATGCATTTTCATGTGCATTTTCCTGTGATGATAATAATAATAACAACAACAAAAACCATAATAATAATAATAACAATAAGAATAACAACGTATGTGATAATAAAATAACGTGTTTTCATTGCATGTGCACATGCATGGTAATAAATAATAAATAATAATGCACATGCATGTGCATGTGCATGTGCATGTGCATGTGCATGTGCATGTGCATGTGCATGTGCATGAGATGATAAAAATAATAATAATAATAATAATAATAATAATAACAATAAAAAAACGCATGTGATAATAGAATAACGCATGTGCATTGCATGTGCAGTGCATAATAATAAATAATAACTCATTGCACACGTGATGATAATAATAACAATAATAGTAATATTAATAATAATAGTGCATGTGATAACAAAATAATGCACATGTTTTGAATGTGCACATGTATGGTAATAAATAATAATGCACGTGCATTTTCATTTTCATTTGATGATAATAACAATAATAACAATAATAGTAATAATAACAATAAAATAAATATGCATGTGATAATAGAATAATGTAGGTGCATTGCGTGTGCGCGTGCATGGTAATAAATAATAACTGACGTGCATGTGCATTTTCATGTGATGATAATAATAATATTATTATTATTAGTAATAATAATAATAACAACAACAACAAAAACATATGCATGTGCATGGAAATAAATAATGTATAATAAATAATATACAATAACGCATGTGCATCTGCATTTTCATGTGATGATGATAATAATAATAATAATAGTAATAACAATAATTATAATTATAATAATGATAATGATAATGATAATAATGACAATAATAAAGAGTGTGATAATAGAATAACACATGTCCTAACAAACCCTATCTAAACCTAACAAACCCTAGCAACCACTAATAACCCCTAAGAACCACTAATAAACCAAAATAACACCTAAAACCCAATATTAAACCCTAAAACTCTAATAAACACTAATAAATCATTATAACCTATAATAAACCCTAAAAAACCCTATTAAACACTAAAAAACGATACAAAAGCCCTAAAACCCCTAATATACAATAAAAAACACTATTGATCCTTAATAAATCCTAATAATCACTAAAAACTCTAACAAACCCGACAAAACACTATAAAACCCTCCAAATAATAGCCTAAAACCCTAAAATCTGCTAATAAACCCTAAAAACCCCTAATAACACATAATAAATCGTAACAAACCCTAAAATCCCCAAATAAATCGTAACAAATCCTAACAATGCCAAATAAATCATAACAAACTGAAACAAACCATAACAAAATCCTAATAAACTACAATAAATAGTAACAATTCATAATAAACCCAAATAAAACGTAATAAACTCAAATACACATTAATAAACCCAAATAAATAAAATAAACCCTAAGAAACCCTAATAAAACCTATATAACCCTAAAAAAGGTTCATAAACCCTAGAAAATGCTATTAATGCCTACAAAATCCCAATAAAACCCTAATATACAATAAAAACGCTAATAAACCATGAAAAATCCTAAAGAACACTAATAACCCCTAAATAACCCTAATAAACCCTAAAGAACCATAATAAACTCTACAGAACACTAAAAAACCCTAAAAACCCAAAAAATGAAAAAACACATTACATAAACCCCAAAAACCACTATAATATCCAAACAATCCATAAAACACACTAGAAATCCATAAAACACACTAGAAATCCCTAACAACCAATATCAATCCGGAAAAAACAAATAAACCCTTTAAAACCCCCCAAAACCATTGAAACCCCATCAAATACCATAAACACCCGTTAACAACCCTTAAAAACCATAAAACCACTACAAACCATAAATAACCATTAAAACCCTAAAAAAGACAAAAAATAGATACATAAACCCAAAAGGCATTACGTAATCCCTAAAAATGAAACATAAACCGTAAAAACTCAACATAAACCCAAAAACCGCAACATAAACCTAAAAAATGCTACATAAACCCAAAAAGCACTACATAAACCCTAGAACCACATCATATACCCTAAAAAATGCAACATACGCATTAAAAAATGCTACATAAAACTTAAAAACACAACATAAACCCTAAAAACACTACATAAACCCTAAAAATGTTACATAAACCCTAAAAATGCAACATAAATGCTACATCACCCCTAAAAATGATACATAAACGTAGAAAACACAACATAAACCCTAAAAAATGCTACATAAAACCAAAACCCTAAACAAACTACATAAACCCTAAAAAGCTTACATAAACCATAAAAATGCTTCATAAAACCTAAAACTACTAACTAAACCCTAAAAGCGATACATAAACACTAAAAATGCTACATAAACTCAAACAAACCAACACAAACACTAAAAAATACTACAAAAACCCTAAAGACGCTTCAAAATCCTCAAAAATATTAAACCACAATATACCATAATATAAAAAATTAAACCCCAATAAACCCCTAATAAACTCTAATAATCCCTAAAAATGCCTTATAGTCCCTAAAAACCCTTTGAGACATTACTAGACCCTAATAAAACCACAAAAATACCTAATAAACCCTCATAAATGATAATAAAACCTAATAAACCCTAAAAACACATTAATAAAACCTAAAAAACCCTAACCAACCCTAATAGACATTAATAAACAGTAATAAACTGTAATAAACCCCAAAAAAACCCTAAAAATCTCTAATAAACAACATGTAAATCCAAAAAAACCCTACTCAACCCTAACAAACCTTAACACTACAAAATGGCCCAAAATAAAACCCTACAAAATCCTAATAATGAAAACAAACTCTAGTATTCTTTAAAAATCCTTAATAAATTCTAATAAAATCTAACAAAGCTTAAAAGCTCTAATAAACCCCAATAAACACTACTAATCCCTAAAAAACACTAATATACCCTCTTAAAATTTAATAAACCATAATGAACGATAATAAACCCTAATAAATCCTAAACACAACCAAATATTCCATAATATACCATAATATACCCTAATAAACCCAACTCAATCCTAGTAAAACCCTAAAAATTCCTAATAAACCCTAATAAATCTTAACACTCCATAATAAACCCTAATAAAATCCTAATAACCCCACTAAACCCTAAAAACTCTAATATACCATTAAAACCCCTAAAACCCTAACAAACCATAATAAATGTTAATAACACCTAAAAATTCTAAAAAATGCTAATAAACCCTAAAAATACCTCTAATAATAGTAATAGTAATAATGCACCTGCATGTGCATATGCTTGTTCAAGGTTTAAATAATAAATCATAACACATGTGAATGTGCATATGCCTGCGCATTTTCATGCGAATGATAATAAATAACAAATTATAAATAATAACGCATGTGAATTACATGTGTATGTGCATGTACATGTAAATGATAATAAATAATAAATAATAACACAATTCCAATTGCATGTGCATGTGCATGTGCATGGTAATAAATAATAAATAATAAAAAAGTCATCATGAATGTGCATTTCCATGTGAATGATAATAAATAATAAATAATAACACATATGATAATAGAATAATGCACGTGCATTGCGTGTGCACGTTCATGAGAATAAATAATAATAACACATGTGGTAATAGAATAATGCAAGTGCATTGAATTTTCATGTGCACGATAATAAATAATATATAATAATGCGTGTGCATGTGCATTTTAATATAATGATAATGATAATGACACATGCGCGTGAAAGGTAATAAATAATAAATAACAACGCATGTGCATGTGCATTTATAGTTGATGATACAAACAAAAATAATAACAATAATAATAATAATAATAGAATAACACAAATGTATTTCATGTGCATGTGCATTGTATTAAATAATAAATAAGTTATAATAAATAACAACGCACATTCATGTGCATGTGCATTTACATTTGATGATAATATTAATAATACTAATTTTAATAACCTCTTCACCCCCCCAAAAGACCCAAAATCCCTTTGGATGGTCAAAACATTGGCTTCTGGTGTCAATTTTGCAATAACTTATTCTATGGGTGTCCATTTTTCCTTTACCACATACCAAATCAAAGCTTGCGACTAGACTTACCCTACTATAACAACTTAAGCTCCTTCTCACATCCTTGAAGGCCCAAAAAGTTACTTAAACCCTCCAAAAGACCATAACTTCTACTCCGGGAGTCTGTTTTGCCTCTAACATATATCACATCGAATATTTCAACAAGATCTACACATCTGTGACCAATAAAAACACCTTATCAGGTTCTTAATCTCCCAAAAAGACTTTAAGTCCGCCAAATGACCATAACTTCTGCTCTGGGTGTCCGTTTCACCCACTTCCACATATAAAATTGAAACTTGCGACTAGCTCTACACATCTCTGACAACCATGATCAAATAAATAAACCTAACAAACCATGAATAACCCCATAAACACTAAAAACCATTAAAACCCATGAAAAACCCTAACAAACCCTAACAAAACCTAACAAACACTAAAAAACCCTAACAAACCCTAACATACCCTAATAAACCCTAAAAAACCCCAAAAACCCATACAAAAACATAACAAACCCTAAATAACCATAACAGGCCCTAAAAACCCCAAGAAGAACTAAGAAACCCCAATAAACCCAAAAAAACCTGAAGAAACACTAAAAACCACTAAGAAACCATAAGAAATCCTAACAAAACCCTAAAAACCCTAACATAACCCTTAGAAAACCTAAGAAACACTAACACACCCTTAGAAACCCTAAAACATCCTTAGAAAACCTAACACACCCTTAGAAACCCTAAAAAACTCTTAGAAACCCTAGAACACCCTTAGATACACCAACAAACCCATAGAAACCCTAACACAACCTTATAAACCCTTAGATACCAGAGCACACCCTTATAAACCCTAACCTGGCCATAAACCCCCTAACCCACCCTTAGAAACCCTAACACAACCTTAGAAACCCTAAAAAACCCTTAAACACCCTAAATAACTCTAATAGGCAATAATAAATTCTAACAAACCCTATCAACCAATAATAAACCATAATAAACCCTAGTAACCCCTAAAGCCCACTACTAAACCCAAATAAACACTAATAAATCGTAATAAACACTAAAAATCCTATTAGACCCCAATAAAAGCTACAAAATACCTTAAACCCCAAATAAACAATAAAAATGCTATCAAACCATTCAAAACAATAGTATTCACAAAAAAAACCCTTACAAACCTGGCAAAACCTGACAAAACCCTAAAAAACCCTAAAGTCCCAAAAAACCCAAAAAAAACCTAAAATCCCTAAAAAAACCCTAAAAACTCCTAAAACCCCTAAAAACACGAAAAAATAGAAAAAACCTAAAAATAAACCTAGAACCCCCAAAAATAACCTCAAAAAACCCCCAAAAAATGCAAAACACCCTAAAATCCCCTAAAACGCTAAAAACCCCTAAAATGCCTAAAAATGGCTAACAAAATTGTAACTAACCCTATGAAACCTTTAAAAACCCTAAAAACCCCATACAAAACCCTAAAACGTCAAAAGAAACCCTAATAAACCACAAAGAACCATAAAGAACCCTAAAATCCCTAAAGAACCACTAATACCACTAACAACGCTACATAAAACGTACACAATTGCTACAAAAAACCAAAAAATGCATCAAAACACACAAAATGCAAAAAAAATACCAAAAATGCTAAAATAACCCTAACAAAGCATAAAAAATACAAACACACCCATAAAACCCAAAAAACGCATAAAACCCCAAACAACTCAAAAAAACCGTAACAAACCCTAAAAATCCTAACAAAACCTAACCAACCCTAACAACCACTAAAAACCCCTAAGAACAACTAATAAACACTAATAACCCCTAAAACCCACTATTAAACCCAAAAAACCATAATAAACCCTAATAACCCCAAAATAGATCGTAAAAACCCTAACAACCCCAACTAAATCGTAAAAAATCATAACAATGCCAAATAAATCGTAAAAATTTGAAACAAACCCTAACAAATCCCTAATAAATGGCTATAAACCCTAACAAATAAAAATAAACCCTAATAAATCATAATAAACCCAAATACATGTTATTAATCCCTAATAAACAAAATAAACCATAATAAGCCCTAATAAATCCTAAATAACCCAAAAAAGGTTGATAAATCCTAGAAAAATCTATTAAAGCCTAAAAAATCCAATAAGACCCTAATATACAATAATAACGCTAACAAACTGTAACAAATCCTAAAGAACACTAATAAACCCTAAAGAACCCTAATAAACCCTAAAGAACCATATTAAACTCTAAAGAACACTAAAAACGTCTAAAGAACCCAAAAAAAACTCTAAAAGACGTTAGATAAACCCTAAAAACCGGTACAATATCCAAAAAAAACCTAAAACACACTAAAAACCCTAACAACCCCAATCAATCCCAAAAAAAAAACAAATAAACCCATAACCCCCCCCCCCCAAAAAAAACCATTAAAAAGCCATAAGATACCATAAAAACTCATTAACAACCCATAAGAACCCTAAAAAAACTACAAACCATAAACAACCATTAAAACCCTAAAAAGATTCAAATAGATACATAATCCCTGAAAACGTTACATAAACCCATAAAAATGCAACAAAAACCATAATAACACATCATAAACCAAAAAAAGCAACATAAACCCAAAAAACGCTACATAAACCCTAAAAGCACTTCATAAACCCTAGAACTATAACATACACCCTAAAAAACACAACATAAACCCTAAAAAACGTAACATAAACACTAAAAATGCTACATAAAACCTAAAAACACAATATAAACCCTAAAAACACTACATGAACCCTAAAAACATTACATAAACCCTAAAAAATGCAACATAAATGCTACATCACCCCTAAAAACGCCTCATAAACCCAGAAAACACAACATAAACACTAAAAAATGCTACATAAAACCTAAACCCTAAACACGCTACATAAACCCTAAAAACATTACAAAAACCCTAAAAATGATACATAAAATCTAAAACCACTATCTAAACCCCAAAAACGCTACATAGACACTAAAAATGCTACATAAATTCTAACAATGCTACAAAAACCCTAAAAAATGCTACAAAACCCCTAAAGACGCTTTAAAACCCTCAAAAATATTAAACCCTAATATACCATAATATTAAAAATTAAACCCCTAATAAACTGATAATAAACTCTAAATCCTAAAAACTGTATATAAACACTAAAAATGGTTCATAAACTCTAACAACGCTACAAAAACCCTAAAAAATGCTACAAAAACCCTAAAGACGCTTTAAAACCCTCAAACATATTAAACCCTAATATACCAAAATATAAAAATTTAAACCCTAATAAACCCCTAAAAAAACTCTAATAATATCTAAAAACACCTTATAATCCCTAAAATCCCTAATAAACTCTAATCAACCCTAATAAAACCCTAAAAATACCTAATAAGGCCTAATAAATGATAATAAAACCTAATAAAGCCTAATAAATGATAATAAAACCTAATAAACCCTAACAACATGTTAAGAAAACCTAAACAACCCTAACTAACAATAATTGACACTAATAACACTAATAAACCCTAATAAACCCCAAACAAACCCTAATAAGCCCTAATAAACCATAAATAAAGCCAAATAAACCCTACTCATCCCTAACAAACCTTAACACACCATAATAACCTCTAACAAAACCCTACAAAACCCTAATAATGAAAAAATGCTAGTATACCTTAAAAAATCCCTAGAAACCCTAATAAACTCTAATATAACCTATTAAACCCTTAAAATGCTCACAAACAATAAAAAAGCGATCACAAACAATAAAAACACGCTATATTACCTAAAACGACCTAAAAACACAAATATAACCTAATAAACACAAAAAGGCTAATATACCTTAAAAATCCCTTTAAGCCCTAATAAACCATAATAAACACTAATATAACATAATAAACCCTAAAAAAACTCACAACCAAAAACAAAATTCTCACAAAAAATAAAAACACACTATATTATCTAAAAAGACCTAACAAACACTAATATAACCTAATAAAAGAAAAAAACTAATAAACCCCTAACAAACCCTAATAAACCTTAAAAATCCCTAATAAACCCTAATAAAAACTAATAAACCCTTATAAAACCATAATAAAATCCAAAAAATACCTTCTCAGCCCTTATAAACCTTGACACACCACAAAAAAGCCTAATAAAGCCCAACTAAACCCCAATAAACAAAAAAAATGCAAACAACCCATTAAAAATCCCCAGAAACCCCAATAAACCATAAAAAATCAAATAAAAGCTAATAAACCATTAAAAATGATCACAAACACTAAAAATAGGCTAATAATACCTAAATATTCATAACAACCACTCTTATATATTAACAAAAACTAAAAAACACTCATATACCCTAATAAAAACACTAAAAAACACTAGTAAACCCTAAAAATCCCTAAAAAACCCTAATAAACCATACTCAACCCTAATAAGCCCTAATAAAACCTTAATGATACTGACTCAAACCTAATAAAACCCTAAAAAATACCTAATCAACACTAATAAACCTTAACACACCATAATAAACCATAATAATCCCCACTAAACCCTAAACAACACAAATATACCATTAAAAACCCCTAAAACCCCAAATAAATGCGAATAAAACCTAACAAAGCTTAAAAGCACTAATAAAACCGAATAAACACTACTAAACCCTAAAAACCCTAATATACCCTCTTAAAAATTAATAAACCAAAATGAACCATAATAAACCATAATAAATCTGAAACATACACAAATATACCATAATATACCATAATAAACCCAACTCAATCCTAATAAAACCCTAAAAATAGCGAATAAACCTTGACACACCATAATAAACCCTAATAAAATCCTAATAACCCCCACCGAACCCTAAAAAAGGCTAATATACCATTAAAACACCTACAACCCTAACAACCCATAAAATTTTTTAATAACCCCAAAAATTCAAAAAACTGATTGTAAACCCTAAAAATACCTCTAATAATAATAGTATTAATAACGCACATGCATGTGTATATGCATGTGCATGGTTTAAATAATAAATCATAACACACCTGCATGTGCATATACATACACATTTGAAAGTGAATGATAATAACTAATAAATTATAAATAATAAGGCATGTGAATTGCATGTGTATGTGCATGTGCATGTGAATGATAATAAATAATAACGCACATCCAAGTGCATGTACATGTGCATGTTAATAAACAATAAATAATAACAAAGTCCACATGAATGTGAATTTTCATGTGAATGATAATAAATAATAAATAATAACACATGTGATAATAGAATAAGGAAAGTGCATTGTGTGTGCACATGTATGAGAATAAATAATAATAACACATGTGATAATAGAATAACTCAAGTGCATTGAATTTTCATCTGCATGGAAATAAATAATATATAATAACACACGTGTATGTGCATTTACATGTAATGATAATGATAATGACGCATGCACGTGCTTGGAAATAAATAATAAATCACAACGCACGAGCATGTGCATTTGTATTTGATGATACAAATAATAATAATAATAATAATACTAATAATAATAGAATAATGCAAGTGCATTTCATGTGCACGTTCATATTAGTAAATACTAAGTATATAATAGTAAGTAAGGACGCACATGCATGTTCATGTGCCTTTACATTTTATATTAATATTAATAATACTATTTGTAATAATAATAATAATAATAATAACGCATTCACGTTCGTGGTAATAAATAATAAATAAAAACACACATGCATGTGGATTTACATGTGACATTGATAATAATAATGATAATGATAATACTAATAATAATAATAATAATAATAATAATAACTATGATAATAATAATAATAAAAATAAAAGAATAATACAAGTGCATTGCATATGCACGTGCATGGTAATAAATAATAAATAATAACACACATGCATCTAAATTTGCATGGGATGATAATAATAATAATAGCAGCAGTAGTAGTAGTAGTAATAGTAGTAGTATGAATGGATGTGATAATAGAATATTTCATGTGCATTATGTGTGCACATGCATGGTAATAAATAATAATGGGTGTGCATTGCATTTTCTTGTGATGATGATGCAGATGATAATATTAATAATAATAATAATAATATTAATAATAACAACGCATGCGATAATAGAATAACACACGTGCATTGAATATGCGTGTTTATGTATTTGCATGTGAATTTTCATGTGCATTTTCATGTGATGATAACAACAACAACAACAACCACAACAACCGCCACAATAATAATAATAATAAAAGAATAATAACTTATGTGATAATAAAATTACGTGTGTGCATTGCATGTGCACATGAATGGTAATAAAAAATAACTAATAATGAACGTGCATGTGCATGAGATGATAATTATAATAATAATAATAACAGTAATAATAATAATAATAATAATAACAATAACAACACATGTGATAATAGAATGAAACACGTGCATTGCAGGTGCAGTGCATGATAATAAATATTAACTCCCAGCTCACGTGATGATAATAATAACAATAATATTAATATTAATAATAATAGCGCATGTGATAATATAATAAAACACATGTATTGAATGTGCGCGTGTATGGTAATAAATAATAACGCACATGCATTTTCAATTTCATTTGATGATAATAATAATAATAACAATAATAGTTATAATAATAATAAATATAAAAATGCATGTGATAATAGAATAATGTAGGTGCATTGCGTGTGCGCGTGCATGGTAATAAATAATAACAGACGTGCATGTGCATTTTCATGTGATGATAATAATAATAATAATAATAATAAAAACAACAACCACATATGCACGTGCATGGAAATAAATAATATATAACAAATAATAACGCATGTGCTATGAATTTTCATGTGACGATAATAATAATAATAATAAAAGTAATAACAACAATGATAATTATAATATTGATATTGATAATAATGATAATGATACTAATGATAATAATAACGTGTGTGATAATAGAATAACACATGTCCTAACAAACCCTAACAAAACCTAAAAACCCTATCAACTGGGATGGCAGCTGTCTCCCCCGACTCCTCTCATGCTCGTACTTCCCTGCGCTTCTCTTCGTGGTGTGCTTCTTCCGACGCGGAGTTTCCTTCTCGCCTGCTTTGGGCTCTGATTTGGCTCTCTCAGCATAGCTGCTTCATCTGGCAGTGCGGATTTTCTAGATCAGCGATGCGCTTACTTCTAGGGTGTCAGCTTCAGTTGAGGGATGCTTTTGTTCACAGGGTCAGATCTGGTCCTCTCCATGTGCGATGCTTCAGATTCTTGGAGGAGTGGTCTGGTTCTGGCCCCTTCCTAGCGTGGCCCTGCTTTGGCTTGGAAAAGATGTCCAGATTTGGAATCAGGCAGCTGTCCGTGAAGGAGCACGTCAGATCTGGGTGCTTTGGGTTGCTGTGTTGCAGATCCCTATCCCTTCAGCTTCGATGGACCTCGGCGGAAACCTCTGGTTTCTTACTATTTGGTGACTTTCAATTTTTCTGGCCGTTTTTCTTTCTCTGGGTTGCGGCATGGAAAGGATCGATCTCGGTGTTTCTGAAAGATCTGCGGTGGGATCTGTTGATGTTCTTCGACTCCAAGGTTCCTTCAACGATGCATGGTTCATGGTGGGATGTCTCGGCTTTGGCGTTCTTGGACTCTGTGCTGAGATTCGTTGACCTGGTTCTGCTCAGGTCGTCACACGCTGGGGCCGATCTGGGGATTTCAGAGAATATGCAGGTTTGTTTCTGGGATTCTTTTCTGTTGCTTGATGTTGTTGTTGGTCTTGATCAGAGTCTTGCTCTGGGTTCCTGGTTGGGCTGTGGTGGGTGGTTCATGGAGTGGTCTGGGTTTGGTTCGGTGATGGTTGATGGCCACGGAAAGAGGTGTTGGATGTTTTCTCTCAATGTGCTGAGGATTAGTTCTTGGCATGAGGGTTGCTGGTCCTGTTCTTCTAGTAGTGAAGCTAGATGTGTAATGCTGGATGAAATTTTTTGGATGTTGGGTCTTGACTGGTTTGAAAGGAATGGTTGCTGGTTACTGGGCTACTGGATTTTGTTTACTGCTCTTAGAGGAGGTGTAAGATGTGGTGCCACTGCATGGTCTGAGTACTGGCGGGGGTCTGTGGTTTGTTTGGTTCTGAGTTTCTGTATGATGCTTGTTGCTAGCTGTTGGTTCTTCAATGAGTTTCTGCTGACTTTTGGTTGGATCCTGAGTTGCTGGATGATGAGCTGCTGGTCTTTGGCTACCGCTTCCTTGGTCCGGAGGGGGTGCGTGCTGGAAGTTTGTTATGAGTATTTTTTGTTGAATTGGTGATGTTGTTTGCTGGAGTGGAAGTGGGATGTTGGGAGATGTTTGGTGGTCGAAAGTGGTGATGGTTGTTTGAGAATGAGGTGCTGGTTGTTTGAAAATGAGGATGCTGGTTCCTGGTTGTCTGGGAGATGCTGGTTGGCTGGTTGCTGCTGCTGGATGTTGATTGTTGTTCTAGTTTGAATGTTGGTCGTTGGTTAGCTGTGAGCTGTTGGATGTTGGTGGATGATGGATGTTGGTGGTGGTTTCTTGGATTTGTGTGTGTTTTCTTTTTTCACTTTTGATTTTTCTTTTTTTTAGGTCTTTTGCGTCTTGGGTTGTAAGGGGTTTTTTGGGTGTGGGTTGTTTGACCCCTCCCCTTCCTTGTCTTTTGTGTCTCTTTTTTTTTTCTAATAAATTTGGGGGGCTGGGAATAGCCCGACCCTCGAATCTTCCTTGCCCCTAAAAACCTGAACAACCACTAATAACCCCAAAGAACCACTAATAAACCCAAATAACACATGAAACCCCCTATTAAAAACTAAAACCCAAATAAACACTAATAAATCATAATAACCTGTAATAAACCATAAAAACCCTATTAGACTCTTATAAATGCTACAAAATCCCTAAAAGCCCTAATATATAATAAAAACACTATTGAACCATAATAAATCCTAATAATCACTAAAAACCCTAACAAACCTGACAAAACACTACAAAAACCACCAAATAATAGGCTATACAACCCAACAACACGCTAATAAACCATAAAAAACCCTAATAACCCCATAATAAATCTTAACAAACCCTAACAACCCCAAATAAATCATAACAAATCCTAAAAACGCCAAATAAATCGTGACAAACTAAAACAAACCATAACAATCCCCTAATAAACCAGAATAAACCCCAACAAATCATAATAAACCCCAATAAATCATAATAAACCCAAATACACATTAATAAACCCCAAAAAATAAAATAAACCCTAAGAAACCCTAATAAATCCTAAATAAACCTAAAAAGGTTGATAAACCCTAGAAAAAGCTATTAATGCCTACAAAAGCCCAATAAAACCCTAATATACAATAAAAAACTCTAATAAACCATAGCAAATCCTAAAGAACACTAATAAACCTTAATGAACCCTAATAAACCCTTATAAACCCTAAAAAACCATAATATGCTCTAAAGAACACTAAAAACCCAAAAGAACCCAAAAATTCTAAAACACATTACATAAACCCTAAAAATCACTATAATACCCAAACAAACCATGAAACACACTAAAAACCCATAACAACCCCTATCAATCTCAAAAAATCAAATAAACCTTTAAAACCCCCTAAAAACCATTGAAATCCCATCAGATACCATAAAAAATCATAAACACCCATTAACAACCCTTAAAAACCCTAAAAAAACTACAAACCATAAACAGCCATTAATAACCTAAAAAAGACTTCAAATAGATACATGAACCCTAAAATGTTACATAAACCCTTAAAAAGGCAACCAAAACCCTAAAACGCAACAAAAAAACACAACATAGACCCAGAAAATACTACATAATCCCTAAAAGCACTACATAAAACCTAGAACCGTAACATAAACCCAAAATTCACAACATAAACCCTAAAAAACGCAACATAAACATTAAAAAATTCTACATAAAACCCAAAAACACAACATAAATCCAAAACACACTACATGAACCCTAAAAATGTTACATAAATCCTAAAAATGCAACATAAACGTTACATCACCCCAAAAAATGCTACATAAACCCAGAAAACACAACATAAACCTTAAAAATGCAACAAAAAACCTAAACTTAAACATGCTACAAAAACCCTAAAAATGTTACATAAACCCTAAAAATGATACATAAAATCTAAAACTGCTAACTAAACCCTAAAAATGCTACAAAAACACAAAAAATGCTACATAAACTCAAACAACGCTACACAAACACTAAAAAATGCTACAAAACCCTAAATATGTTTTAAAACCTTCAAAAATATTAAACCCTAATATACTATAATATTAAAAATTAAAGCTTAATAAACCCCTAATAAACTCTAATAATCCTTAAAAACACCATATAATCCCTGAAAACCCTAAGAAACTCTAATCAACCATAATAAAACCCCCAAAATACATAATAAACGCTAATAAATGATAATAAAACCTAATAAACCCTAAAAACACATTAAGAAAACCTAAACAACCCTAACCAACCCTAATAGACACTAATAAACACTAATAAGCCCTAATAAACACCTAACAAACCCTAAAAAGCCCTAATAAACCATAAATAAAGCCAAATAAACCTTACTCAACCCTAAAAAATCTTAACACACCCTAATAACCCCTAATAAAACCCTACAAAAACCTAATAAAGAAAAAAATTCTAGTATAACATAAAAAGTCCATAGAAACCCTGATAAACTCTAATATAACCTAATAAACCCTAAAACGCTCACAAACAATAAAAAATGATCACAAATAATAAAAACGTGCTATATTACCTATAAAGACCTAAAAACACTAATATAACCTAATAAGGACAAAAAAAATGCTAATATACCTTACAAATCCCTAGAATCCATAATAAACTCTAAAATAACCTAGAAAACCCAAAAAACGCACTGAAACAGAAAAAAAAAACGCTCACAAACAATAAAAACACGCTATATTATCTAAAAAGACCCAACAAACACTAATATAACCTAATAAAACAAAAAAACTAATAAATCCCTTAAAAATTCAATTAAACCCTAAAAATCCTTAATAAACCCTTATAAAAACTAATAAACCCTAATAAAACCATAATAAAACCCTAAAATACCATCTCAACCCTAATAAACCTTGACACACCATAAAAGAACCTAATAAAACCCAACTCAACCCCAATAAACAAAAAAAGGGAAAAAACTATTAAAAGCCCTAGAATCCCAAATAAGCCATAATAATTTTAAGTAAAATATAATAAACAATTAAAAATTCTCACAAACACTAAAAACACGCCAATATGACCTAAAACGTCATAAAAACCCCTCATATATATTAACAAAAACTAAAAAAATAATCATATACCCTAATAAAAACACTAACAAACCCCAGTAAACCCTGAAAATCTCTAACAAACCCTAATAAACCATACTCAAACTTAATAGCCCAAATAAAACCGTAAAGATACCGACATAACCCTAATAAAACCCTAAAAATACCTAGTCAACCTTAATAAACCTTAACACACCATAATAAACCATAATAAACCCCACTAAACCCTAAAAAATGCCAATATACCATTAAAAAGCCCTAAAACCCCAAATAAATGCTAATAAAACCTAACAAAGCTTAAAAGAACTAATAAACCCGAATAAATGTTATTAAACACTAAAATACTCTAATATACCCTCTAAAAAATTAATAAACCATAATGAACCATAATAAACCCTAATAAATCCTAAAAATACCCAAATATACCATAATATACCACAATATAACCTAATAATCCCAACTCAATCCTAATAAAACCCTAAAATACCTAATAAACCCTAATAAAACTCGACACACCATAATAAACCATAATAAATTTCTAATAACGCCCACCAAACCCAAAAAATGCTAATATACCATTAAAAACCCTAAAACCCTAACAAACCATAGTAATTGTTAATTGCACCTAAAAATCCTAAAAAATGATAGTAAACCCAAAAAATACCTCTAATAAGAATAGTTGTAATAACGCACGTGCATGTGCATATGCATGTGCATGGTTTAAATAATAACTCATAATGCACGTGCATGTGCATATGCCAACGCATTTGCATGAGATTGATAATAAATAATAAATTATAAATAATAACGCATGTGAATTGCATGTGTTTGTGCTTGTGCATGTGAATGATAATAAATAATAAATAATCATGCACATATAAGTGCATGTCCATGTGCAGGTTTATGTGCATGGTAATAAACAACAAATAATAACCAAGTCCACATGAATGTCCATTTGCATGTGAATGATAATAAATAATAAATGATAACACATGTGATAATAGAATAACGCACCTGATTTGTGTGTGCACATGCATTAGAATAAATAATAATAACACACGTGATAAAAGAATAATGCTAGTGCATTGCATTTGCATGTGCATGATAATAAATAATATATAATAATTCATGTGCATGTGAATTTACATGTAATGATAATGATAATGAAACATGCACGTGCATGTTAATGAAAAATAAATAACAACACACCTTCATGTGCATTTGTATTTGATGATACAAACAACAACAAGAAGAAGAATCACAATAATAATTATAATGATAATAATAACAATAACAATAATATAATAACACAAGGGAATTTCATGTTCACGTTCATAGTAGTAAATAATAAATAAATAATAAAATAAGAATGCAAATGCATGTGAATGTGCCTTTACATTTGAGGATAATATAAATAATACTAATTGTAATAATAATAATAATAATAATAATAACGCATGCACATGAAAGGTAATAAATAATAAATAACAACGCACATGCATGTTCATTTTCATGTGATAATGATAATAATAATAATAATAATAATAATAATAATAATAATAATAACTGTGATAATAAAAAAAATACAAGTGCATTGCATATGCACATACATGGTAATAAATAACAAATAATAACGCACGTGCATCTACACTTTCATGTGATGATAGTAATAATAACAACAATAGTAATAATAGTAGTAGTAGTGGTGATAATAGTAGTACTACTAATGCATATGATAATAGAATATCCAATCGAATATTGTGAAGAAATACACACTCTGGTAACCACTGGAAGCCTTTTTGACATTCTTCAACCCCTTAAAAGACCCAAAATCCCTTTAGATGGTCAAAAGATTGGCTTCTGGTGTCTGTTTTGCAATAAATTCTTCTATGAGTATCTGTTTTGCCTCTACCACATATAAAATCGATGGTTGAGACTAGACCTATATTCCTATAACCACTAAAGCACCTTCTAACATCCTTGAATGCCCAGAAAGGTACTTAAACCCTCTAAAAGACCATAACTTCTACTCACGGAGTCTGTTTTTCCTCTACCATACATCAAATCGAAGCTTTTGACTAGATCTACACATCTGTGACCAATAGGATCATCTTATCACGTTCTTAAAGACCCAATAGGTCCTTAAGTCCTCCAAATGACAATAACTTATGCTCTGGGTGTCTGTTTCACCTCTACCACATATTAAATTGAAGCATGCGACAAGCTCTACACATCTATGACAACCATGAACAACTCAACATCCCTAACAAACCTTAAATAACCCCATAAACTCTAAAAACCATTAAAAGCCACACAAAACCCTAACAAACCCAAAAAAACCCTAATAAACACTGACAAACCCTAACAAGACCTAACAAACCATGACAAGCCCTAACAAACCCTAAAAACATAAAAAACACTAAAAAACCCTAACAATCCCTAACAAACCCCAAGAAGCACTAAGAAATCCCCAATAAACACAAAAAACCTGAAGAAACCCTAAAAACCTCGTAAGAAACCATAAGAAACCCTAACAAAACCCTAAAACCCTAAAAACACTAAAAAACCCTAAACAAACCTAAGAAACACTAACACACCCTTAGAAACCCTAACACTGTAAAGACCCGTAAATTTCAAGGAAATTTTTTTCTTAATTTTCTTTGGAATTTTACAAGAGCGCAGCTTCTGACGGCGCCCGATTCCGAGGCCTGGTGTGCCCAGAATCATTTTCCGAAGTTTGGCTCGGGTACGTTCAGTGAACAGACGAGCGGGTTTTTCTAACTTTTGAACCGGTGCCCGGAATCAAATTCTGAGGGCTCCGATGAAATCGCAGCGCTGGTATTCGCTTAGAAACGCCTCTTCCGGAGTTGCGTTTGCTCGGGTGTGGTTTTTAATTTTCGGGCTTAAAGTTAAGAAATAAAATAATTTTGCTACAACTTTATTTTATTTCACTTAAGCCACTTGGAAGCCACTTGAAGCCACTTAAAGGCGGCTTGAACTGAGTTGAACTGGATAAGATGCTATCCAGAAATATCCTACCCCTTGGTAGGATATTTGTGAGGTGGGGCCCGCACGAGCCCCGCCGTTTCTTTCCGCTAAGAAACGCACCCGTGAAAACCCATCTTAATGAAAGTCAACTGACGCGTTTCTTAAAATCTTAACAGACCATTTAATTGGGATGTTTCTTTCGTGAATTAAATGTGTTGTTTCTTTCGTTGAATTAATTCTACGAATTAATGGTTCGTTTCTTTTCTTTTGAAATTCAAATGTTTAGTTGTATAAATAAAATAAGGCTTAAGCTTATTTTATTTTGGGTTGAAACTTGTGGCGTGGAGAGGATTTGGAGGAAAGCGTTCTTCTTCGGTGAAGAACGCGAAGAACGCGAAGAATGCGAAGAACGCGAAGAACGCAAAACCTGCGGAGATCGACGACGCGAATCCTTGTACCGCGACGCCAACGGATCTCCCTTCACGACGCTTCTTCCGTGACGATCCAACCCCGCGACAGCCTTCGATCGACAACAACCAAGGTAGGGGGTTGCGCTTCTTTTTATTTTCTTTTTGGTTTTCAACAACAACTTGGATTTAATTATTATTAATTAAATCCGTATGTTCTTGGTCCTCGGAGATCGTCGACGCGACGCCCTTCCGCGGTGTGATGATCACCTCCTTCCGCGACGGTCAATTCCGCGACGACCTCGCATCCGACAGCGACGGCGAGGTAGGGATTTATTTTGGGATTTACCCCCTTTTTTTTATTTATTTCCTTGAACGTTCTTTAAAAATTGAAGAACCGGAATCAAAGAAACAATTTTATTTTATTAAAATTGTTGGTTCATGTGTTGAACATTTTATTTTCTCCCGTTGTTTATATCTAACGCGGAGGGTGCGGGCCAAACGAACACGGCCCGACAACCCTCCGCCGTTCTTCGTTCTTGTGCGGATTTGACGGCCAACGACGGAACGTGCCACAACGGATGTTTGATGATCCCGCAGTAAAGAACGGAACCCGGGAGGAACAACGGCGCAGACGGGAAGGAAAACGGGCCACTGGAGCGACTCCGGCGGCCCGCAGAAGCCGGTGGTGGCGCGGGTCGCCGGCGCGGCGGCGCCGGCGGCTGGAGGCGGCGGCACCCCGCGGGTGTCCAGCGTGACACCCCCTGGGTGCTGCGGGTGTCCAGCGCGACACCCCGCGGGTGCCGCGGGGTTGTCACGCGGCACCCCGCGGGTTGTCCCGCGGCACCCCGCGGGTGTCCAGCGTGACCCCCCGCGGGTGCCGCGGGGTTGTCACGCGGCGTGTCCGGCTGTCTGGCCGACACCCTGCGGGTGCCGCGGGGGTGTCACGTGGGGCGGCGGCTTTCCCCCGCGACGGCCGCTCGGCCGCTCGGCCGAGCCGAGCCGGACCGGCCCTGGCCTGGCTGGGCCAGGCCAACCGGGTCGGACCCGACCCAGTTCGGGCCAACCAGGGGGGGTCGGGCCGGGTCGGCCCGGGCCCGGACCCCCCGTCTTCGGACGACTTTCGTTCAAACGCCCGTAACTTGAGCTACGGGCCTCCAAACGGCTCGCCGTCAGCGGCAACGCAATCCTTGGAGCGAGTCGGTCGTTTGGGTTTATCGCACTCAAAGTTTCGGAATACTTTGGGTTCGGCCGGGTTGGTTCGTACACGAAACCAACCGGGCCCTCGGAGCGGAAACGGTCATATCTTGAGATACGGAAGTCCGATTGACGTGCCGTCAGCTTTGTTAGTTTCCTCTTAGTGAGACGGATCTTTTGGCTCACTCCGCCCGGGGTTTGGGCGCAGGTGGAGTACGGTCGGGTTGGTTTTGCCTTAAAAACCAACCGGGCCCCTGGGACGAAAAAGCCAATAACTCTCAAACCGGGCGTCCGATTGGCGCGTCGTCTGTTGCGTTGAGTTCCTGTTGACGATACGGAACTTTTGGCATCCTTCGCCCGAGTTTTGGATACAGTTGGTAGTGGCCGGGTTGGATCGCACCCGAAATCCAACCGGGCCCCTGGAACGGAAAAGCTGATATCTTTCAGACAGGACGTCCGTTTGATGAACCGTCAGCGGCGTTGACGATCACGTTGAGAAACGGTCCCTATGAGTATACCCTATGAGAGCTCGGGGTACAGTTGAGATACGGGTGGGTTTGGTTCGCACACGAAACCAACCGGGCCCCTGGGACGAAAAGGCTAATAACTCACAGACCGGGTGTCCGATCGACGCGCCGTCTATTGCGTTGAGACCCCTGTGACGAGGCGGTCCTTTGAGTTACTTCTTCGTGGGACCTTGAGATACATGGAGTATCGACTTGCAGCTCGTGGAGCGGACCCTCCCAGAGACGAGCGTGCGGAGTACGGAGACCGTGTAGCCGACTGAGACCTGACGACTGCTTGACCGACTCGACTTGGAGTGAGTCGACTAGCCCAGTGGACGGAGCACTACTTTGTTTGGGTGCAGACCCATGGAGGAAGGAGCACTACCTGTGTGATAGTGCAGACCCGCAATACTCTTCTGGAGAGTACCTATGCAGGCTACTAGGGGGTGTGCACTACTGTGTTTGAGTGACATACCTCGGCGGGAAGCACTACTGTGTTTGGGTGGCTGGCCCGCGGTACTCGACAGGAGGAGTACCTCAGCAGTCTTAGGTTAGTGAGCAGTACCTCAGAGTCGTGATAGGACCACTGTAAACTCTAGAGACGGAGCTCTTCAGTAGTTACGGTTTCGATAATGAAAATCCTGGTTTGAGCTGAGACTTTTGACCTTTGTGTTTCCTCATGATTGAGATGAGTTACTTGATAACTTAGGTATATGTATGGGCATATACCTAAGTAGAGGTTATCTGTTGAGATCTTCTTTGTGGTTATCCTTGTTGGATTTAGTGAGACCTTGAGGGTCTTGGGGTCCCTACTGAGTATCGTTATACTCGCCCCTGCACGGGCTATGCCCGCACCTCGTTGTGTTGGTTGAAGATGACAGGCAGTGCTGACGGAGGCCGAGTGTTCGAGGACTGGACGGTACCCGGAGGTGGACTACACGACAAGTCAGTGTCCGGAGGTGGACATCACGGCGAGACGACACTCGGAAGAGGTTGACGGACGAGAGCACTGTGGAGGCTATCTGTACATACCCTTCAGGTAGGATTCGTGGTGGACGATCCAGGAGCTGCGCCATCTGTACCTACCCTTCAGGTAGGATCCGAGGAGGACGACCCAAGAGCCGCTTCCGTCCCTCTAGCTGTTGTCTTTTTCTGTTGTACTTTCTTTTGGGTTTGTATTCTGGCCCATTTACTTTCCAGCACTTCTTTTTGTACTTAGTGTTTTACTTCCGCTAGTACTCTGTGGTGTTTTGTTACTTTTATAAAGGCAATGCCTTCCCAGTTATCGGGATTTACGCCTTTGGTGCTAGTCGCCAACCCCTGGCCTATGGAAGGCGGGCTTGGGGTAGTCACGGCACGGGCCCCGAGGACGGGTCGTGACAAACACACCCTTAGAAACCCTAGCACACCCATAAAAATCCCTACACACCCATATAAACCCAAACACACCCTTAGAAACCATTAGAAACCATAGCACACCCTTAGAAACCCTAACTCGGCCATAAAAACCCTAAACCACACATAAAAACTCTAACACACCCTTAGAAACTCTAACAAACCCTTAGACCCCCTAAATCACTCTAATAATAACTAGTAAATCCTAACAAACCCTACCAACCTACAATAAACCATTAGATACCCTAATAAACCCCAAACCCCACTAATAAATCGTAATAAACCCTAAAATCTCTATGAGACCCCAATAAAAGCTACAAAATACCTAAAATCCCAAATATACAACAAAAATGCTGTTATACCATTAAAAATTATAATATTCCCAAAAAACCCCTAACAAACCCGACAAAACCTGACAAAACCCTAAAAAACCATAAATCCCCAAAAAAACCCTAACAACCTAAATAACACTAAAAACCCTAAAAATCATAAAAACCCTAAAAAACCTAAAAAACACTAAAACCACTAAAAACCAAAAAACTGAAAAAACCTGAAAACAAACCTAAAAACCCTAAAAAACCTCAAAAAAACCCCAAAAACCCCAAAAAACCTAAAAACCACTGAAAATGATAAAAACCCTTAAAAACCCTAAAAATTCCTAAAAAACCCTAACCAACCCTATGAAACCCCTAAAAACCCTAAGAACACCATAGCAAACTCTAAAAACCACTAAATAAACCCTAATACATCCTAAAGAACCCTCAAAAACCCGAAAAAACCTAATGAACCAAAAAGAAACACTAAAGCTACTAACAACACTACATAAACCATATAAATTGCTAAAAAAACCTGAAAAATGCTTCGAAACTCACAAAATGCAACAAAAACCCAAAAAACGCTAAAATAACCCTAACAAAACATAAAAAATCCAAACACAACCATAAAACCAAAAAAATGCATAAAACCCCAAACAACTCAAACAAACCGTAACATACCCTAAAAACCTTAACAAATCCTATCAAACCCTAACAACCACTAAAAACCCCTAAGAACCACTAATTAACACTAATAACCCATAAAATTCACTATTAAACCCTAAAAACCCTAATAAACACTAATAAATTGTAATAACCTGTAATAAACCCTAATAAACTCTATTAGACCCTAATAAATGCTACAAAAGCCCTAAACCCCTAATATACAATAAAAAATACTATTAAACCATAATAAACCCTAACAAAGCATAAAGAATCAAAACACACCCAAAGAACCTAATAAAATTCATAAAAACCCAAACAACTCAAACACACCGTAACAAACCCTAACAAAACCATACAGACCCTAACAACCACTAATAACCCCAAAGAACCACTAATAAACCCTAATAACCCCTAAAACTCACTATTAAACCCTAAAAACCCAAATTAACACTAATAAATCGTAATAACCTATAATAAACCCTAAAAAACTCTATTAGACCATAATAAATGCTACAGAAGCCCCAAAACCCGTAATATACAATAAAAACACTATAAAACCATAATAATCCTTAATAATCACTAAAAACCCTATCAAACCCGACAAAACGCTACAAAAACCTCCAAATAATAGCCTACAAAACCCTACAACCCACAAATAAACACTAACAAACCCAAAAAACCCAAAAATAAATCGTAACAAACCCTTACAACCCCAAATAAATCGTAACAAATCCTAACAATGCCAAATAAATCGTAAAAAACTGAAACAAACCATAACAAACCCCTAATAAACTACAATAAACCCAAACAAAACATATTAAACCCTAATAAATCGTAATAAACCCAAATACACGTTACTAAACCCTAATAAATACAATAAACCCTAATAAACCCTAATAAATCCTAAATAACTCTAAAAATGGTTGATAAACACTAGAAAATGTTGTAAATGCCTACAGAAGCCCAACAAAACCCTAATATACAATAAAAACGCTAATAAACTGTAACAAATCCTAAATAACGCTATTCAACCATAATGAATCCTAATAAACCCTTAAGAATCATATTATACTCTAAAGAACACTAAAAAAACCATAAAGAACCCAAAAAAATGCAAAGGCACATTATATAAACCCTAAAGCTGCTACAATACCCAAAAAAACTCTAAAACACAATAAAAACCCCTAACAACCCCTATCAATCCCAAAAAAACAAATAAACCCATAAAACCATCAAAAAACCATTAATAAGCCATCAAATACCGTAAAAAACCATAAACACCCTTTAACAGCCCTTAAAACGCAAAAAAAAACTACAACCCATAAACAACCATCAAAACCCTAAAAAGGCTTAAAATAGATAAATAAACCATAAAAACGTTACATAAACCCTAAAAATGAAACAAAAATCCTAAAAATGCAACAATAACCAAAACACGCAACATAAACCCAAAAAATGCTACATAAACCCTAAAAACACTACATATACCCTAGAACTGTAACATAAACCCAAAAAAACGACATAAACCTTATAAGATGCAACATAAACATTAAAAAACACTACATAAAACTTAAAAACACAATATAAACCCTAAAAACAATCCATAAACCCTAAAAACGTTAAGTAAACCTTAAAAAATGCAACATAAATGCTACATCACCCCGAAAAATGCAACATAAACCCAGAAAATGAAACATAAACCCTAAAAATGCTACATAAAACCTAAACCCTAAACACACAATATAAACCCTAAAAATGTTACATAAACCCTAAAAATGATACATAAAAGCTAAAACCGCCTACTAAACCCAAAAAATGCTACATAAACACTAAAAATGCTAAATAAAATCTAACAACGCAACACAAACCCTAAAAAATGCTACAAAAACTCTAAAGATGCTTTAAAACCCTCAAAAAATTTAAACTCTAATATAACATAATATAAAAAATTAAACCCTAATAAACCCTTAATAAATTCTAATAATCCCTAAAAACAACTTATAATCCCTAAAATCCTAAGAAACTCTACTCAACCAAAATAAAACCCCAAAAATACCCAATGAACCCTAATAAATGATAATAAAACCTAATAAACCCTAAAAACAAGTTAAGAAAACCTAAACCACACTAACTAACACTAATAGACAATAATAAACAATAATAATCCATAATAAACCCCAAAAAGACCCAAAAAAATTCTAATAAACCATTAATAAAGACAACTAAACCCTAACAAACCTTAACACACCATAATAACCCCTAACAAAACCCTACAAAACCCTAATAAAGAAAAAAAATGCTAGTGTACCTTAAAAAATCCATATAAACCCTAATAAACTCTAATATAACCTAATAAACCCTAAAAATGCTCACAAACAATAACAAAACGATCACAAACAATAAAAACGTGCTATATTACCTAAAAAGACCTAAAAACACTAATATATCATAATAAAGACAAAAACGCTAATATACCTTGAAAATCCCTAGAAACCCTAATAAACCATAATAAACTCTAATATAACCAAAGAAAGTCTAATACAGTCACAAACAAAAACAAAATGCTCAAAAACAATAAAAACATGCTATATTATCTAAAAATACCTAACAAACACTAATATAACCTAATAAAACAAAAAATCAAATAAACCCCTAACAAACCCTTATAAACCCTAAAAATCTTTAATAAACCCTAATAAAAAGGAATAAACCCAAATAAAACACTAATAAAACCCTAAAAATACCTTCTCAATTCTAATAAACCCTGACACACCATAACAAAACCTAATAAAACCCAACTAAACCCCAATAATAAAAAAACTGCAAACAACCAATTAAAAAGCCCATGAAACCCTAATAAACCATAATAAATTCAAATAAAAGCTAATAAACCATTAAAAATTCCCATGAACACTAAAAACATGCTAATTAAACCTAAAAGGTCATAATAACCCCTCATATATATTAATAAAAACTAAAAAACACTCATATACCCTAATAAAAACACTAACAAACCATAGTAAACCCTAAAAATCCATAAAAACCCCTAATAAACTATACTCAACCCTAATGAACCTTAATAAAACCGTAAAGATACCGAATCAACCCTAATAAAATCTTAAAAATATCCACTCAACCCTAATAAACCTTAACACATCATAATAAACAATAATAAACCCCACAAAACCCTAAAAAATGCAAATATACCATTAAAAATCCCTACAAACCCTAATAAATGCTAGTAAAACCTAACAAAGCATAAAAGCACTAATAAAACTAAATAAACACTACTAAACACTAAAAAAAAATATACCCTCTTAAAAATTAATAAACCATAATGAAGCATAATAAACCCTAATAGATCATAAACATACAAAAATATACCATAATATACTATAATATACCATAATATACCCTAATAAACCCAACTCAATCCTTATAAAACCCTAAAAATACCTAATAAACCTGAATAAACCTAGAAACACCATAATAAACCCTAATAAAATCCTAATAACACCCACCAAACCCTAAAAAAATGCTAATATACCATTAAAGACCCCTAAAACCCTATCAAACCATAATAAATGTTAATAACACCTAAAAATCTTAAAAATTGATAGTAAACCCAAAAATGCCTCTAATAATAATAGTATTAATTACGCACGTGCATGTGTATATGATTGTGCAAGGTTTAAGTAATAAATCATAACGCACTTGCATGTGCACATGCATGCGCATTTGCATGTGAATGATAATAAATAATAAATAACAAATAATAACACATGTGAATTGCATGTGTATGTGCATGTGCATGTGCATGTGAATGATAATAAATAATAAATAATAACTCACATCCAAGTACATGTGCATGTGCATGTGCATGTGCATGGTAATAAACAATAAATAATAACAAAGTCCACATGAATGTGCATTTCCTTGTGAATGATAACAAATAATAAATAATAACACATGTGATAATACAATAACACAAGTGCCTTGTGTGTGCATGTGCATTAGAATAAATAATAATAACACATGTGATAATAGATTAACGCAAGTGCATTGCATTTTCATGTTCATGGTAATAAAATAATATATAATAATGCACATGTATGTGCTTTTACATGTAATGATAATGATAATGACGCATGCACGTGCATGGTAATAAATAATAAATAACAACAAATGGGCATGTGCATTCGTATTTAATGATACAAACAAAAATAATAATAATAATAATTAGTATTATAATAATAATAGAATAATGCAAGTGCGTTGCATGTGCACGTGCATAGTAGTAAATAATAAATAAATAATATTAAATAAAAACGCACATGCATGTGCATGTGCATTTACATTTGAAAATAATATTAATAATACTAATTGTAATAATAACAATAATAATGCATGCACATGCATGGTAATAAATAATAAATAACAACACACCTGCATGTGGATTTTTACGTGATAATGATAATGATAATAATAATGATAATGATAAAAATAATAAATATAATAATTATAATAGAAACTGTGATAATAATAATAATAATAATAATAATAATAATAATAAAAGAATAATACAAGTTTATTAACGTGCATGGTAATAAATAATAAATAATAACGCACGTGCATCTGCATTTGCATGTGATGATAATAATAATAACATCAGTAGTAGTAGTAGTAGTGATAATAGTAGTAGTACCAATGCATGTGATAATAGAATATTGCATGTTCATTATGTGTGCACGTGCATGATAATAAATAATAACGTGCGTGCATTGCATTTTCACGTGATGGTGATGACGATGATAATAATAATAATAATAATAATAATATTAACAATGCATGTGATAATAGAATAATGCATGTGTGTTGAATGTGTGTGTTTATGTATTTGCATGTGCATTTTCATGTGAATTTTCTTGTTATGATAATAAAAAGAACAAGAACAACAACAACAACCATAGAAACCACAATAATAATAATGATAATAAGAATAACAACGTATTTGATAATAAAATAACATGTGCGCATTTCATGTTTACGTGCATGCTACTAAAAATAAATAATAATGCACGTTCATGTGAATGTTCATGTGCATGAGATGATAATAATAATAATAATAACAGTAATAATAATAATAATAATAATAACAACAACACGTGTGATAATAGAATAACGGAAGTGCATTGCATGTGCAGTGCATGATACTAACTAATAACTCATAAGAACCACTAATAAACCCAAATAACACCTGAAACCCACTATTAAACCCTAAAACCCTAATAAACACTAATAAATCATAATAATCTATAATAAACCCTAACAAACCCTATTATACTCTAATAAATTCTATAAAATCCCTAAAAACACAAATATACAATAAAAAATGCTATTGAACAATAATAAATCCTAATAATCACTAAAAACCCTAACAACCCGCAAAACACTATAAAACCCGTAAAATAATAGCATACAAAACCCTACATCATGATAATAAACCCTAACAAACACTAATAATCCCATAATAAATCGTAACAAACCCTAACAACCCCAAATAAATAATAACAAATCCTAAAAATGCCAAATAAATCGCAACAAACTGAAACAAACCATAACAAACCCCTAATAAACCGCAATAAACCCTAACAAATCATAATAAAACCTAATAAATCATAATAAACCCAAATACACGTTAATATACCCTAATAAATAAAGTAAACCCTAAGAAACCCTAATAAATCCAATATAACCTTAGAAAAGGTTGATAAACCCAAGAAAAAGCTATTAATGCCTACAAAAGCCCAATAAAACCCTAATATACAATAAAAAATGCTAATAAACCATACCAAATCCTCAAGAACACTAATAAACCCTAAAGAACCCTAATAAATCTTAAATAACCCTAATAAACTCTAAAGAACACTAAAAAAACTAAAGAACCAAAAAAACACTAAATCACATTTATATAAACCCTAAAAACCACTACAATATCCAAACAAACCCTAAAACACACTAAAAACCCTAATAACAGCTATCAATCCCAAAAAATCAAATAAACCCTAAAAAACCACCAAAAAATCATGGAAAACCCATCAAATACCATCAAATACCATAAACACCCATTAACAACCCTTAAAACCCCTAAAAACCACTATAAACCATAAACAACCATTAAATACATAAAAAAGGCAACAAATAGATACACAAACCCAAAAAATGTTACATAAACCCTAAAACTGCAACATAAACCATAAAAACACAACATCCCAAAAAACACAACATAAACCCAAACAACGCTACATAAACCCAAAAAGCACTACATAAACCCATGAACCGTAACATAAACCCTAAACATCGCAACATAAACATTAAAAAACGCTACATAAAACTTAAAAACACAACATAAACCCTAAAAACACTACATGAACCCTAAAAAATTGCATAAAAACTAAAAAATGCAACACAAACATTACATCACCCCCAAAAATGCTACATAAACCCAGAAAATGCAACATAAACCCTAAAAATGCTATATAAAACATAAACCCTAAACACACTACATATACCCTAAAAACGTTACATAAACCCTAAAAAATGCTACAAAAAACCTAAAATCACTAACTAAACCCTAAAAGTGCTACATAAACACTAAAAATGCTACATAAACTCAAACAATTCTACACAAACACTAAAAAATGCTACATAAACCCTAAAGACGCTTCAAAACCCTAAAAAATATTTAACACAAATATACCATAATACAAAAAATTAAACACTAATAAACCTAAAATAAACTCTAATAATCCCTAAAAACGCCTTATAATTGCTAAAAACCCTAAGAGACTCTACTCAACAATAATAAAACCCCAAAAATACCTAATAAACCCTAATAAATGATAATAAAATCTAATAAACTCTAAAAACATGTTAAGAAAACCTAAACAACCCTAACCAACCCTAATAGACACTAACAAACACTAATAAACTATAATAAACCCCCAAAAAAACTAAAAATCCCTAATAATCAATAACTAAATCAAAATAAACCCTACTCAAACCTAACAAACCTTAACACACCATAATGACCCCTAATAAAACACTACAAAACCCTAATAAAGAAAAAATATGCTAGTATACCTTAAATAATCCCCATAAACCCAGATCAACTCTAATATAACCTAATAAACCCTAAAAACGCTCACAAACAATAAAAAATGATCAAAAACAATAGAAACATGCTATACTACCTAAAAAGACATAAAAACACTAATATAACCTAATAAATACAAAAATGATAATATACCTTAAATATCCCTCGAAACCATAATAAACCATAATAAAATCTAATATAACATAATAAACCCTAAAAATGCTCACAAACAAAAACAAAATGCTCACAAACAATAAAAAACACTTTATTATCTAAAAAGACTTAACAAACACTAATATAACCTAATAAAACAAAAAAACTAATAAACCCCTAACAAACCCTAATAACCCCTAAAAATCCCTAAAAACATAAATAAAAACTAATAAACCCTAATAAAACCATAATAAAACCATAACAATACCTTCTCAACCCTAATAAAACTTGACACACCCTAATAAAACCTAATAAAACCCAACTAAACCCCAATAAACAAAACAACGCAAACAAACCATTAAAAAGCCTTAGAAACCATAATAAACCATAATAAATTCTAATAAAAAAATAAACCATAAAAAATATTCATAAACACTAAAAAACTCTAATAAAACCTAAAAAGTCCTAACAACCCCTCATATATATTAACAAACACTAAAAAACACTCATATACCCTAATAAAAACACTAACAAACCCTAGTAAACCCTAAAAATCCCTAACAGACCCTAATAACCACTACTCAACCCTAAAAAATCTTAATAAAGCCCTAAATATACCTAATCAACGGTAATAAAACCCTAAAAATACCTACTCAACCCTAATAAACCTTAACACACTATAATAAACCATAATAAACCCCACTAAATCATACAAAACGCAAATATAGCCTTAAAAAACCCAAAAACCCCTAATAAATGCTAATAAAACCTAACCAAGCATAAAAGCACTAATAAACCTTAATAAGCACTACAAAACCCTAAAAACACTAATATACCCTCTTAAAAATTAATAAACCCTAATGAATGATAATAAACCCTATCAAATCCTAAACATACCCAAATATACCATAATATACCATAATATACCCTAATAAACCCAACTCAATCCTAATAAAACCCTAAAAATAGCTAATTACTCATAATAAACCTTAACACACCATAATAAACCCAAATAAAATCCAAATAACCCCCACCAAACCCTAAAAAATTCAAATATACCATTAAAACCCTAAAACCCTGACAAACCATAATAAATGTTAATAACACCTAAAAATTCTAAAAAATGATAGTAATCCCTAAAAATAGCTCAAATAATTATAATAGTAATAATGCATGTTCATCTGCATATTCATGTACATGGTTTAAATAATAAATCATAACGCACGTACATGTGCATATGCCTGCGCATTTGCATGTGAATGATACTAAATTATAAATTATAAATAATAACGCATGTGAATTTCATGTGTATGTGCATGTGCATTTGAATGATAATAAATAATAACGCACATCCAGGTGCATGTGCATGTGCATGTGCATTTGCATGTGCATGTGCATGTGCATGTGCATGTGCATGGTAATAAACAATAAATAATAACCAAGTCCACATGAATGTGCATTTTCATGTGAATGATAATAAATAATAAATAATAACACATGTGATAATATAATAATGCACGTGCATTGCGTGTGCACGTGCATGAGAATAATTAATAATAACACATGTGATAATAGAATAACGCAAGTGCATTGCATTTTCATGTACATGATAATAAATAATATATAATAAATCACATGCATGTGCATTTACATGTAATGATAATGTTAATGACACATGCATGTGCATGGTAATAAATAATAAATACCAACGCACATGCATGTGCATTTTTATTTGATGATACATACAAAATAATAATAATAATAATAATAGAATTACGCAAGTACATTTCATGTACACATGCATAGTAGTAAATAATATATAAATAGTAATATATAAGAACGCACATGCATGTGCATGTGCCTTTACGTTTGATGATAATATTAATAATACTAATTGTAGTAATAATAATAATAATAACGCATTCACGTTCATGTTAATAAATAATAAATATCAATTCACATGCATGTGCATTTCCAAGTGATAATGATGATGATGATAATAATAATAATAATTGTGATAATAATAATAATAATAAAATAATAATACAAGTGCATTGCATATGCACATGCATGGCAATAAATAATAAATAATAACTCATGTGCATATACATTTTCATGTGACGATAGTAATAATAATAGTAGTAATAATAATAGCAGTAGTGGTGGTGATAATAGTACTAGTACCAATGCATGTGATAATAGAAGATTTCATGTGCATTACATGTTCATGTGCATGGTAAAAAATAATAAAGCATTTGCATTGCATTTGCATGTGATGATGATGATGATAATAATAATAATAATATTGTTATTATTATTAAAAATACATGTGATAATAGAATAACACACGTTCATTGAATGTGCGTGTATGTGCATTCGCATGTGCATTTTCATGTGCTGATATTAACAACAACAACAACAACAACAACAACAACCACAATAATAATAATAAAATAATAATAACAACGCATGTTATAATAAAATAATGTGTGTGCCCTGCATGTGGACGTGCATGGTAATAAAAACATAATAATAATTCACATGTATGTGCATGTGCCTGTGGATGAGATGATGATGATAATAATAATAATAATAACAGTAATAATAAGTAATAGTTGTTTGAAAAAATAGAAGATATGACAAAAAGGCTAGAAATGGGGTCTTGAAAAACCTAACAAATCACAAAGTGATTGAAAAAGGAATAACTTCTTCTTCGGGTGTCCATTTCTGCTCTATGAATAGTCTAAATGAATCTCATGGAACGAACTACAATAAAGATAGGTTTTGGAGGCCGAACAGACACACAGATCAAAATTTATGACCATTATAAGAAAAATTTGATGGGGATCCGTACAAATAAATGGAGTTTTGGAGTAATTATGATTGGTTTCTAGGATTTTAGGGTCTCAAACATGACTTAAAATACGTTCAATTCATCCTTTAGTGTATATCTCTTCACGACTTTCGATTTGATATGTGGTAGAGCTCAAACGGACAACTAGAGTGAAAGTTATGTCCGTTTGAAGTTAGACTTCTTTAGAGTGGTATAACTAATATATCATATATTTCATTGATCTTATCATAGTATCTACTAAACATGGTCCTCAATCATCTCATGCAATTCTATTTGACTAGTCACATCACTCAAATAGACACCCAAAGGAGAAGTTATGCCTATTTTAGTGAGTTGCGGGTTTCATAGGTTTTTAGGCGCTAGAAGAGTTCCTCAATTTAAAACGACAATAACTTCTACTACGTGTGTTCATTTTGACTCTACCATATATAAAATCAATGATTGTGAAAAGATATACACTATGGTAACCATAAGAACCCTTTCTGACATTTTTAACCCCCCAAAAGACCCAATATCCCTTTGGATGGTCAAAAGATTCGCTTCTGGTGTTCGTTTTGAAATAACTTCTTCTATGGGTGTCTGTATTGCCTCTACCACATATCAAATCATAGCGTGCGACTAGACCTACACTCCTATAAGCACTGAAGCGCCTTCTCACATCCTTGTTGACCCAAATGGTACTTAAATCCTCCAAAAGTTCTTAACTTCTACTTCGGAAGTCCGTTTTGCCTGTACCATATATCAAATCGAAGCTTTCGACTAGATCTACACATCTGTGACCAATAGGAACATCTTATCACGTTCTTAAAGTCCCAAATGGTCCTTAAGTCCTCAAAATGACCGTAAATTCTCCTCTGGGTGTCCGTTTTACTTGTACCACATATCAAATTGTAGCTTGCGAAACCTGTACACATTCACGACAACCATGAACAACTAAATAACCCTAACAAACCATGAATAACCCCATAAACACTAAAAACCATTAAAACCATGAAAAACCCTAACAAAACCCAACAAAACCTAACAAACACTCAAAAACCCTAACAAACCCTAACAAACCCCAATAAACTGTAAAAAAACATAATAAACCCTAACAAACCCTAACAAGCCCTAACAAACCCCAAGAAGCACTAAGAAACCCCAATAAACCCAAAAAGCCCTGATGAAGCCTAAAAAACCTATGAAACCATATGAAATCATAATAAAACACTATAAACCCTAACAAAACCCTAATAAAACCTAACAAACACTAACACACCCTTAGAAACCCTAACACACCCGTAGAAACCCTAACACACCCTTATAAACACTAGCACACCCTTAGAAACCCCAACACACCCCTAGAAACCCTAACACAACCTTAAAAGCCCATAGAAACCATAGCACACCCTTAGAAACCCTGACCCGCCCATAAAATCCCTAACCCAGCCTTAGAAACTCTAACAAACCCTTAGAAACCATAAAAAACCCTTAGACACCAAAAATCACTCTAATAAGCACTAATAAATCCTAACAACCCCTACCAACCAATAATAAACCATAATAAACCCTAATAAACCATGAATCCCACTACTAAACCCTAATAAAGACTAATAAATCATAATAAAACCTAAAAACCCTATTAAACCCCAATAAAATCTAGAAAGTACCTAAAACCCAAATATAAAACAAAAATTCTATTGAACCATTCAAAATGATAATATTCACAAAAAACCCTAACAAACTCCACAAAACCTGACAAAACCCTAAAAAACCCCTTAAAACCGAAAAACCCAAAAAACCCAAAAAAACCCTAAAAAACCTTAAAAACCCTAAAAATCCTAAAAACCCTAAAAAACCTAAAAAACCTAAAAAACCTAAAAACCTTGAAACCCATAAAAACAACAAAAAAACTAAAAAAAAAACCGAAAACAAACCTAAAAACCCTAAAAACCAACAGAAAACCTCAAAAATTGCTAAAAACCCTAAAAACCCCAAAAAAACGGTAACAGAACGTTAACCAACCCAATAAAAACCTTAAAAACCATAAAACATCCCCTAGAAAACCCTAAAAACCTCAACAGAAACCTTAATACACTATAAAGAACCCTAAAACCCCTAAAGAAACAATAAAGCCACTAACAACGCTACACAAACCCTAATAATTGTTACAAAAAACCGAAAAATGCTTCAAAACCCACCAAATGCAAAAAAACCCCAAAAAACAATAAAATAACCCTAAAAAGGCATAAAAAATCCAAACACAACCATAAAACCCAAAAATACGCATAAAACCCCAAATAAATCAAACAAACCGAAACAAACCATAAAAACCCTAACAAAACCTAACAAACCCTAACAACCACTAATAACCCCTTTGAACCACTAATAAACCCTAATAACCCCTAAACCCCACTATTAAACCCTAAAAACCCTAATAAACACTAATAAATCATTATAACCTATAATAAACCCTAAAAACCCTATTAGAACCTAATAAACCCTAAAAAAGCCCTAAAACCCCTAATATACAATAAAAATACTATTAAACCATAATAAACCCTAATTATCACTAAAAACCCTGAAAAACATGTTAAAATGCTAAAAAAACCTCCAAATAATATCCTACAAAACCCTAAAACCCCCTAATAAACCCTAACAAACCCTAATAACCCCAAAATAAATCGTAACAAACCCTAAAAACCCCAAATAAATCATAAAAAATCCTAACAATGCCAAATAAATCGTAACAAACTGAAACGGACCCCTAATAAATTTTAATAAACCCAAATCTATGTTACTAAACCCTAATAAATAAAATAAACCCTAATAAACCCTAATAAATCCTAAATAACACTAAAAAGGTTGACATATCCTAGAAAAAGCTATTAATACCAACGAAAGGCCAGTAAAACCCTAATATACAATAAAAACACTAATAAACTTTAACAAATCCTAAAGAACACTAATAATCTCTAATGAACCCTAATAAACCCTAAAGAACCATATTAAACACTAAAGAACACTAAAAACCATAAAGAACCCAAAAAACACTAAAACACATTATATAAACCTTAAAAACCACTACAATACCCAAACAAACACTAAAACACACTGAAAAACCCTATGAATGCCTATCAAACACAAAAAAAAACAAATAAACCCATAAACCCCCTAAAAACCACTAAAAAACCGCCAGATACCATAAAAAACGATAAAAACCCCTTAACAACCCTTAAAAACCTTAAAAATCTACAAACCATAAACAACCATTAAAATCCTAAAAAGGATTCAAATAGATACATAATCCCTAAAAACGTAACATAAACCCATAAAAATTCAACAAAAACCAAAAAAATGTCTTATAATCAAAAAACGCAACAAAAACCCAAAAAAACTACATAAACCCAAGAACTGTAACATAAACCCTAAAAATGAAACACAAATATTAAAAAACGTTGCATAAAACCAGAAAACACAATATAAACCCTAAAAACACTACATGAACCCTAAAAACGTTACATAAACCCTAACAAATGCTACACAAATGCTACATCACCCCTAATAACGCTACATAAACCCAGAAAACGCATTATAAACCCTAAAAATTGATACATAAAACTTAAACCCTAAACAGGCTACATAAACCCTAAAAAAGTTACATAAACCCTAAAAATGATACATAAAATCTAAAATTGGAAACTAAAACCTAAAAATGCTACATGAACACTAAAAATGTTACATAAACTCTAACAACGCTACACAAAACCTAAAAAATGCTACAAAAACCCTAATGACTCTTTAAAAACCTCAAAAATACTAAACCCTAATATACCATAATAAAAACATTAAATGATAATAAACCCCTAATAAACTCTAATAATCCCAAAAAACACCATATAATCCCTAAAAACCCTATGAAACTCTACTCAACCCTAATAAAACCCCAAAAATACCTAATAAACCCTAATAAATGATAATAAAACCTAGTAGACCCTAAAAGCATGTTAAAAACCTAAACAACCCTAAGCAACCCTAATAGACACTAAAAAACTCTAATAAACCCTAATAAACCTAAATAAACCATAATAATCCCTAATAAACCATAAATAAATCCAAATAAACCCTACTCAACCCTAACAAACCTTAACACACCATAATAACCCCTAATAAAACCCTACAAAACCCCAATAAAGAAAAAATGCTAGTATACCTTAAAAAATCCCTAGAAACCCTGATAAACTCTAATATAACCTAATAAACCCTAAAAACACTCACAAATAATAAAAAACAATCACAAACAATAAAAACGTGCTATATTACCTAAAAAGACCTAAAAACACTAATGTAGCCTAATAAAGACAAAAAAATGCTAATATGCCTTAAAATCCCTAGAAACCCTAATAAACCATAATAAACTCTAATATAACCTACGAAACCCTAAAAACACACACAAACAAAAACAAAATGCTCTCATACAATAAAAACATGCTATATTATCTAAAAAGAGATAACGAAAACTAATATAACCTAATGAAACCAAAAAACTAACAAGCCCCTAACAAACCCTAATAAACTCTAAAACTCCGTAATAAACCCAATTAAAACCATAATAAAACCCTAAAAATTCCTTCTCAACCCTAATAAACCTTGACACACCATAAGAAAACCTAATAAAACCCAACTAAACCCAAAAAAACAAAAAAAAAATGCAAACAAACAATTAAAAATCCCTAGAATCCCTAATAAACCAAAATAAAATCAAATAAATGATTATAAACCAATAAAAATTCTCAAAAACACTAAAAACAGGCTAATAAAGAAAAAAAAGTCATAACAACCCATCATATATATTAACAAAAACTAAAAAACACTCATATACACTAATAAAAAGACTAACAAACCCTAGTAAACCCTAAAAATCCATAACGATCGTTAATAAACCATACTGAACCCTAATAAACCCTAATAAAACCATAGAGATACTGACTCATCCATAATAAAACCCTAAAAATACCCACTCAACCCTAATAAATCTTAACACACAATAATAAACCATAACAAGCCCCACTAAACCCTAAAAACTGCAAATATACCATTAAAAGACCTAAACCCCCTAATAAATGCTAATAAAACATAACAAAGCTTAAAAGCACTAGTTAACCCAAATAAACACTACTAAACACTAAAAAACCTCTAATATACCCTCTTAAAAATTAATAAACCATAATGGACCATAATAAACCCTAATAAATCCTAAACATACCCAAATATACCATAATATACCATTATATACCCTAATAAACCCAACTCAATCCTAATAAAACCCTAAATATACCTAATAAACCCTAATAAACCTTGACACACCATAATAAACTATAATAATATCCTAATAACCCCCCCCCACCAAACCCTAAAAAATGCTAATATACCATTAAAAACCCATAAAACCCTAACAAAGCATAATAAATGTTAATAACAACTAAAAATCCTAAAAAATGATAATAAACCCCAAAAATACCTCTAATAATGATAGTAGTAATAACGCTCGTGCATGTTCATATGCATGTGCATGGTTTAAATAATAAATCATAATGCACGTGCATGTGCATATTCCTGCGCATTTGCATGTGAATGATAATAAATAATAAATTATTAATAATAACGCATGTGAATTGCATGTGTATATGCATGTGCATGTGAATGATAATAAATAATAAATTATTACGCACATACAAGTGCAAGTGCATGTGCATGTACATGTGAATGTGCATGTGCATGTGCATGTGCATGTGCATGTGCATGTGCATGGTAATAAACAATAAATAATAATCTTGTCCACATGAATGTGCATTTGCATGTGAATGATAATAAATAATAAATAATAACATATGTGATAATAGAATAACGTACATGCATTGTGTGTGCACGTTCATTAGAATAAATAACAATAACACATGTGATAATAGAATAACACAAGTGTATTGCATTTGCATGTGAAAGTTAATAAATAATTTATAATAACGCACGTGCATGTGCATTTACATGTAATGATAAATGATAATGACTCATGCACATGCATGGTAATAAATAATAAATAACAACCCATGTGCATGTGTATTTTTATTTGATGATACAAACAACAACAATAGGAATAATAATAATAATAATAATAATAATAGAATAACGCAAGTGAATTTCATGTGCACATGCATAGTATCAAATAATAAATAAATAATAATAAATAAGAATGTACATGCATGTGCATGTGCATTTACATTTGATGATAATATTAATAATAATAATTGTAATAAAAATAATAATAATAAATCATGCACGTGCGTGGTAATAAATATTAAATAACAATGCTAATGCATATGCATTTTCATGTGATAATGATAATGATAATAATAATAATAATAACTGTGATAATAATAATAATATTAATAAAAATAATAATAATAAAAGAATAATACAAGTGCATTGCATATGCACGTACATGGTAATAAATAATAAATAATAACGCACGTGCATCTACATTTTCATGTGATGATAGTAATAATAAAAGCAGTAGTAATAATAGTAGTAGTAGTGGTGATAATAGTAGTAGTAATAATGAATATGATAATAGAATATTTCATGTGCATTACATGTGGATGTGTATGGTAATAAATTATAACTCTCTTGTATTGCATTGGCATGTGATGACGATGATGATGATAATAATAATAATAATAAGATTAATATTAATAATAACAAGTCATGTGATAATAGAATAACGCACGTTCATTGAATGTGCGTGTATGTGCATTTGGATGTGCAATTTCATGTGATGATAACAACAATAAGAACAATGACAACAACGACAACAACAACAACAACAACAAAAACCACAACAATAATAATAACAATAATAATAACAACGCATGTGATAATAAAATAACGCGCGTGCATTGCATGTGCATGTGCATGGTAATAAAAATATAATAACAACTCACGTGCATGTGCATGTGCATTTTCATGAGATGATAATAATAATAATAATAATAATAATAATAATAATAACAGTAATAGTAAGTTATAGTTTTTTGAAAAAACAACAGACAGGACAAAAGTGCTAGAAATTGTATCTCGAAAAACCTAAAAAATCACAGAGTCATTAAAAAAGGCATAACTTCTTCTTTAGTTGTCCATTTGTGCTCATTGAATTGTCAAACTAAATCTCATGAAATGAACTATGATAAAAGCAGGTGATGGAGGCCGAACAGACACACAGATCAGATGTTACGACCATTTAAAGAAAAATATGATGGGGATCCGGACACGGAAATGGAGTTTTGGGGGCCCTCTGATGGGTTTTGGGGATTTAAAGGTCCCAATAATGAATTTAACTTTTGTCAAGTTATCTTTCTGGGTAGATCTCTTCACTTCCTTCGATTTGATATGTGGTAGAGCTCAAACGGACAACCAGAGTGAATGTTATGGCCATTTGATGTGGAAATTTTTTTTGGAGTGGTATAACTAATATATCTTCTGTTTCTTTGATCATCTCATAGTTTTGATTAGACTTGGTCCTCACTCATCTCACGAGATTTGATTTTACTATTCACAATGCTCAAATGAACACCCGAAGGGGTTGTTATGCCTATTTTAGTGAGTTGTGGGTTTCTTAGGTCTTTAGGTGCTAGGAGGGTTTCTCAATTTAAAATGAAAATAACATCTGCTACACATGTTCATTTTGGCTCTAGGACATATCAAATCGAAGATTGTAAATATATACACACTCTCGTAACCACTAGAACCATTTTTGACATTTTTAAGCCCCCCAAAAGACCCAAAATCCCTTTGGATGTTCAAAAGATTGGCTTCCGGTGTCCGTTTTGTAATAACTTATTCTATGGGTGTTTGTTTTTCCTCTACCACATATCAAATCGAAGATTGAGACAAGACCTGCACTCCTACAGCCACTCAAGCACCTTCTTACATCCTTGAAGGCCCAAAAGGTACTTAAACCCTATAAAAGACCATAACTTCTACTCTGGGAGTCCATTTAGCCTCTACCATTGATCAAATTGGAGCATTCAACTAGATCTACACATCTGTGACAAATAGGAACACCTTATCACGTTCTTAAAGTCCCAAAAGGTCTTTATGTCCCCCAAATGACCATAACTTCTGCTCTGGGTGTCCGTTTCACCTCTACCACATATCAAATTGAAGCTTGCGACTAGTTCTACACTTCTGTGACAAACCAGAACAACTAAATAACACTAGAAAACCATGAAAACCCCCATAAACACTAAAAACCATTAAAAACCATGCAAAAACCTATGAAACACTAACAAACCCTAACAAAAACTAACAAACCCTAAAACCCCTAAAAAACCCTAAACAAGTCCTAACAAACCCCAAGAAGAACTAAGAAACCCCCATAAACATAAAAAAAACCCTAAGAAACCCTAAAAACACCTAAGAAACCATAAGAAACCCAAACATAACCCTAAAAACCCTAAAAACCCTAACAAAACCCTAAGCAGACCTACGAAACACTAACATTCCCGTAGAAACCCTAACACACCCTTAGAACCCCGAACACGCCCTTAGAAACCCTAGCACACTCTTAGAAACCCCAACACACCCATAGAAACCCAAACACGACCATAGAAACCCTTAGAAACCATAACACACCCTTAAAAATCCTAACCTGTCCATAAAAACCCTAACCTACTGGATCGAAATGATAGATGATACTGATTGTAGAATAATAATGATGATGATCAATATACCAAAGTGGGTGAATTGTATACTTTAAAAATTCCATGGGAACTTTTAAATTTGTTTAAAAACCATTCTATTGTTTAACAAGGTTAAACAAGGTAAATTCACAAAACTTCTATGTTCTACAAACTTTCTTGATTCCGGAAATATGATTCCAAGAATGTAATTATGGAAAAGTGAATATGGAAATGAAACATAACAAATGTTTACAAAGATAATGATTCTACCTTAAATAATATATAATCACACTATATCAGAGTGTAAAAATGTAAGGAAGTATAAGATAGTTATACTTTCCTTAACAAACAAAATGTAGTGGAAAACTTGAAACGAACAAGTAAAAGTAGTAAATCTTTTAACCCAAAGAGAAGGGCATCCAAAAAACTTGGATAAAGGTCCCTTGGTTTATAATTTCATGAAAGTTTGTATTACCCACACCAGGGTATTCCCTCGATATAAAGATCAGAGCCTATCTTCATATCCTCGCAAGCCCTCAACTTCAAGGTAGTTGGAACCTCTGTCTTCGTCAGCAACATTTAGAGTCACACGAAGGAAATCTGAACAAGACGTTTAGTACACACAATGAATGAGAGTCTCTCTCTAGAAATCACTTCAGCATGTCATCTCTAGAATCATAGAACAATTAATCAAAGTCAACATTTTGAGCTCTTTCAAAAGAGATCCTATTTATAGGCAAAGCTTCAACAGTCAGCTCCCTCCTCCAACGACCATATTTTTCTTGAATTTCGGACGGACCTGTACACGTGTCACTCAAACAACGGTGAGTTAGTAACTGAATGCAGGACGTCATTTTATAACCAAAACATGTGTAAGCAAGAATATGGTTATATAACCAAAATCAATTATTCGGAATGTAGAGAATAAAAGTTCAGACTCTAACCAAAAACACATTCAGTATCTATAATATAAAGATATTCAGAACCTAAATTATAAAGAATTCTGGAATCTAAATTCACAAGAATTCAGAACCTGAACATAGAAAGTTCGGAGTCTATGTTCATAAGAATTCAGAGTCTGAACTTAGAAATTTTGAAGTCTGAAATCATTATAATTTGGAACTGAAACTTACAAAAGTTCGGAGTCTGAATTCTGAGAACTTGGAGTCAGAACTTTTAAGAGTTTAGAGTCTGAATTAAAAGAACTCAGAATCTGAATTCGGATCCAGAAAAAAGAATGATCTATATCTAATAATTATATGATTCTTATGTTTTAGATATGAAACCAAATTTAACACTTAGACATAATAATGAACAAAGAAAAACATGGTAAGGATAAATTTCCTTGGGAAAGGAAAATTCCCCTTATCAATTAAAACATATGGTAAATAAAATTTTCATTAACATAAGGTGTTTGTGATTTTCAAAAAAAGAAGGAATGGAAAAGTCATAGGGAAACCTTATTGAATAAAAAATCTACCCCTTTTTGGAAAGAACAAACATCCTTACGAAAAAGAATATAAGGACGTGGAAAATAAAACATATCTCCCTTAACACACATGGGATAAGATGAATACGACTAACTCCTCCATAGGATTTGGAACACTAAGTATCATATTCTATATTTCTCGAATGAGATTTTTCATTATCTTGAATACGGAAATCTTTGTATGAAAACTCCCCCTTACTTAGGGACATTTCTTCTTTTCTTATTATTATTTTTTCCTTTCTCACCCTTTCTGATTTTCAAAAAGGAATATAGGGAATGGAAAAGAAATTATAGTACCTTAAAAAATTAGTACAACATATCCAAAAGATAGGAAACCAAACATTTCATTATGATAGGAAAAATATATAAAATTAAGGAAAATACAACAAAAGATCATATTTAAATGAAATTATCCTTCCTTTTCCTTGGGTATCAGCTTCATCACTATTGTCTTTATCTTCTTGAGCTCCTTGTGGTATTTATTTGTTTGCTTAAGAATCTGATCCAAATCCTCTACTATTTTTTCTAAGGCGTTTATGTTCTATTCCTGATCCTTAAATTCGTCTTACTGCATTACTAGATTCTCTTCAATCTCAATCCTGAGATCTATTTCCCTCTTCTATCTTTGAGTAACTGAATACAGCTTCCTATTCAGTTCTTTTACCTCTTGAATCTGAGAATTTTGTTCTAGAGTCAACTTTTATTAAAAACTTCTTGTGAGATCCTTGATCTTACCATCTTCAATGTCAAATGCCTCCTTGACACTATCTTGGAACTCATCAAGATCTCTCATGTCCTTTATGGTTTTTCTTGACCAACTGGTCATCTTTCTACAAGATCTTTTATGGGCTTCGTAGTTGATGAAAAAATTCTTGAAATCAGCCTCAAGCATGACACACTTATCCATCACCATGGATACTGTATCTGATTTCATGTTCAAGGGGTGTTAAAGAATCTGAAATATAGAGTAAATGCTTGAAAAAATTAGAATGGTCCCAACAAGCTTCTTTAATGACTAAACAACAAAATCATATCCAAGGGATGATGCTTTTGATTCTGAAATTTTTCTTGGTGAGGTTTCTTTTTCTAACTCAGAAAGTTTATTCTTTGAAGATCCACCAGCTTCCATCTTATTTACAATAGATTTACTAGGTGTATCAACAACCACCTGTTTACCCTTATCAGTTCTCAGAATGGCTTCCTCATCTGGAGATTCATGTTCACTGTCAGAAAACTAATCAATTTTATCTTCATCTATATCTTCTTTCCAATCTCCTGCCTCATCATCCTCTGGGTGTATGAAATGATGATTATAACTTTCTTCTTCAGACAGCTTATTCACTTATACTTCAACCTTGTCATATTCAACTTTCTTGTCTTTCCCAGGGGTAGCCATCTTTGAAGATTCTGCTTCAAAAGTTTGGATTGAGAGCTTCTCGGATGGACTTTCTTTCTCATGAAAATCTTCAACTTGTGTAATCAACTTTGCGGTGTCACCACTACATTCTAATTCTTCTTCAAATTATTTTTCCTTGACTTTTTTTGGAGTCACAAATTTCGTACCCAGAGTTTCAGGTAAATCTTATACCAGGAAGGATTCTGGTACCAGAATATTTTCAGAAGCTTTCCCAGTATCCCTCAGAAGGGATTGAACAATCTATGATTTAGCCATTTTCTTATTCTGTTTCTTTTATTTATCTTCTCTTTCTAGATACTCAGTTGTCTCCTCCATTATATAATTGGCTTCAGCAGGGTCTATGCCAAACTTGGGCTCCCCTTCTTTCTTGTACTTCTTATCTTCCCTCCACTTAGTTACTACCTCATCCAGATAGGATTTTTGTTTTTTATCTTTGGGGGTGCTGACTGAACATCCTTGGCCAATGGATTTTTTTCCTTTTCTTCCACTTCATTCACTTTCCTCTTCCTTGCACCTTTTTTGGGAGTCTCAGCCACTTCATGTTTCTTTGGTATGGCTTCAGCTTCTTCTTCTGGAAAGTTATAAAATTCTCCAGATTCTTTCAAAAAACCAATATTCATCCTTCTCAAGGTATCATCACTAACCAACATGACTTTTCAATTCCTTGGTTTTGAAATATAAGGAGTCTTGAAATACTCCATGCCCCAAACAATCAGCTTTGAAAGAATGGCTATATATATAATGATTTGAGCCTTCAGATTTCCATTCTTTATATTATCGATCATAATCAGAATATGCTTAACCAAATTAACCTTCCTCAGATTAACCATGAAATCCAGGATATACATGTCACTTTTCTTCAAAGTTTCCTTATCCCTTATCTCAGAATAATGAAACCTTGAACCCATAATTATAGAATCCGATAATTTGTAGACTGATGAGCAATCTTCAGAGTCTTTATTTCATAAAGTCCAAGACAACCCATAACCTTAACCTTATTGAATCATTCTTGATTATCAGGTATCTTATGGGAATAAAAATCACCTTCTCCTTCATACGGAATACCAACCAAGCTAGCAGCCTTGGTGTATGAAGGAGGATAAGTCTTTCCCTATCTCGTGAAATAGTACATATCTCTACCTTATTCCTTAAAAATATATACTGTTTCATAAAATTAAACTAGAAAATCTAGATAAACTAAATGCTAACCTCCCAGCTTTGATACGGGAACACTTTCCCATCCGTTCAGTTTGATGTTCTTTGAGATGATGGTGTCATACTTGGCAAAGAATTTTGGATGAACCAATATTTCTCTATAAACCTGCCACTCCGAGATTATCTTGACAATTTACATGTCTTTCTGAGAATATTATTCGACAGACATTCAGATTTAAGCAAGATTTGAGAAGTTCAGAACATGATTAAGTAGAAGGGTAGAACTTCAGCACATGAAAGCTTGAGTTTCGATGTGGGATAAACATCGGGGTCCTTTATGTTGGTGTTTGAAGCGACGGTTCAGCTTCCATTCCCAATCCAACGGTTGAGAAACTTTTAGATTAGATCTGACGGTTGAAAGATAGCCACTTGGAAATTTTGACAGAATATGATATTTTGAGGTTTTAATAGAAACATTTGGATTTAAGGAAAAGAGAATCCAAAATATTTTAAAACAAAAGAAACTACCAGAAAGTAAAGGATGATTACGAAAACTCAAGAAAGGAAACATACCTTTCAGATTTCTAGGAATATTATTCATATTGAGGAAAAATTGTCTTGAAGAACTTTAGATTCCAAAAATTGTGATTAAAAAAATTAAAAATGTAAATCTCTATTATAAAAATTTTAAGTACAAAAATCTTCATTATGAAAATTTTACGTATGAAAATATTCATTATGAAAATTTTAAGAGTATGAAAAAAATTTAGACTATGAAAAATTTTAGACTACAAACAATTTTAGACTAACTATATACATAAAAAACATCATTATAGAAAATTTAAAAAATCAAACTATGAAAATTTTCATCACAAAAGATTTGAGAAATCTGGCTACGAAAATTTCCATTACGAAAGATTTGAAAAATCTGACTACGAAAATTTCCATTACAAAAGATTTGAAAAATATGACTACGAAAATTTTCATTACGAAAGATTTGAAAAATCTGACTACAAAAATTTTCATTACAAAAGATTTGAAAAATATTACTATTAAAATTTTCGTTACGAATGATTTGAAAAGTATAACTACAAAAATTTTCATTATGAAAGATTTTGATTTAAATAACAAGAAAATGTACCCCCCCTATGAAAAAGAGTTTATTACTGTAATGAGATTGGTTTTAATAGAAAGTTAACAAGGAAGATTACCTTATGGTTATCATTCCTAACTTCTTTTTAATGTATTCAAATCTATTAGAGGGTAAATATTTTGTGAAAATATCAGCAAGTTGATCCTGTGTTTCGATAAATTAAATAATGATATCCCCTTTTTGTGAGTAATCCCTAAGAAAGTGATGCCTAATATCTATGTGTTTTGCAGGAGAGTGATGTGCATAGTTTTTACTTAGGTAAATGGCACTAGTATTATCATAATGAATTTGTGTTTTGGTAAAACTCATACCAAAGTCTGTGAGTGTGTATTTCATCCACAACATTTGAGCACAACAACATCCAGCTACTACATATTTGGCTTCCACAGTGGAAAGTGCTACTGAGTTTTGCTTCTTTCATGACCAAGAAACTAATGAATCTCCTAAGAAATGACACATTCCTGATGAACTTTTTCTATCCATTCTACATCCCCCAAAGTCAACATCTAAAAAAATTAGAACAAAATCAATTCCAGAAGTATAAAAGAGTCCTAAGTCCATGGTTCACTTTATGTATCGAAAAATTATTTTCAATGCCTATAAATGAGATTCCATAGGATTGGATTGATATCTTGCACATAATCATACTGAAAACATTAAGTCTGGACGACTAGCTGTCAAGTGAAGTAAATTTCCAATCATACCTCTAAAAGATGTTTTATCTACTGGTTTCCCTGCATCATCAAGATCAAGTGTGTTTGAGGTTCCAATGGGAGTACTAATACTCTTAGTGTTGTCATATCCATACATTTTAATAAGGTCATTAATATACTTATATAGGTATATATAGATTCCTTCTGGTTTTTGAGAAATTTGAAAACCAAGGTAAAATGTTAACTCACCCATCATACTCATTTAAAACTCAGATTTCATTAGATCTGCAAAGGAATCAGTTAAAGATTGATGAGTTGAACAAAATATAATGTCATAAACATAAATTTGAACAATCAAAAAAAATTTCTTATCTTTCTTTATAAAAAGGTTTGGATCTGCATTTCCCTTAACATAATTATTTTGAAGAAAAAATCTTATTAGTCTATCATACCAAGCTCGAGGGGCTTTCTTAAGTCCATTCAATGCTTTGGTAAGGTTATAAACATGTTCAAGATGTATTTTATCTTCAAAACCAAGAGGTTGTTCAACAAAAACTTCCTATTGAACATAACCATTAAGGAAATCATATTTCACATCCATTTGAAAAAGTTTGAAATTGAAGAATGATACAAAGGCAAGTAGAATATGAATAGATTCAAGTCTAGCTACGGGAGCATATTTTTCTTCATAGTCTATTCATTCTTGTTGATTGTAGCCATTAGCAACCAAACTAGATTTATTTATCAATATGATTCCATTTTCATCACATTTATTTCTGAAGACCCATTTTACTCTAATAACAGAAGTTTCCTTAGGTATTTCAACCAAGGTCCAGACTTTATTCCATTCGAATTCATTTAGCTCATCTTGCATAGCATTTATCCAATCATAATCATCTAAAGATTCATCAGTAATTTTTGGTTCTAATTGGGAATGGAATTCTAGATGTTATATTTCATTTCTTAAGGAACTTCTAGTCGTTACGGGTTGATTTACATCACCAATGATACAATCACTGAGTTTATTCTTTTGAAACAACTGATTTGTGTTTTGTAAAACCTGTTCATCAACAAAAAGTAAGAAATCTTCTGGGGTAAATTCCTCAGAGACATATTCTTGGAAATTTTCCATATCAGAAGGATCTTCTAACAAAGGTTGATAATCAGTTTTTGAAAACACATCCGAAGATGTATGTTGAGGTTGTTTAAAAACAGAAGGATCAGTTTCATCAAATTTTACATTTATTGTCTCTTCAATAGTACAAGTGCTTTTATTGAAAACACTATAAGCCTTAGAAGTTGTGGAGTAGCCTAAGAAAATTTCTTCATAATATTTTGGTGTGAATTTGTGAATATTATCTTCATTATTCAAAATGAATACCTTGCAATTGAAAACCTTGAAGTAGGAGAGTCTAGGTTTTCTACCATTCCATAACTCATAAAGAGTTTTATTAAGAAAAAGTACTAATAAAAACACAATTTATAGTATAACAAGCAGTACTTACAGCTTCATCCCAAAAATTTTTGGCTAGATAATATTCACTCAACGTGGTTCTTGTTATATTTTGAAGAATTCTATTTCTTCTTTCAATAACACCATTTTGTTGAGGTGTTTTGGGTACTGAGAAGTTTTGAGTAATTCCTTTTCTACTACCAAAAGATTCAAAATCATAATTTTGAAATTCTCCTCTATGATCACTATGAATAATTATCAAAGGAAGGTTTTTCTCATTTTTAACTTGGGCTCTAAAATTTTTGAAATAAGAAAAAGCTTTAGATTTCTTTGCTAGAAAATAGACCTACATAAATCTAGTGCAATCATAAACTAATACAAATACATAATATTTTCCTCCAATGCTTCTAGTTTGTGTTGGTCCAAAAAGATCTATATGAACTAACTATAATTCATCAGTGGTTGAGACTTCACTGACTAATATAAAACTTGATTTATGTTTCTTTTCATATTGACAAGGATCACAAACTTTTTAAGAATCAAATCAATTCTCTGGTAGATCATTAACTAGTCTTTTAGTAGAGAGTTTTCTTAGGTTTCTAATGTTACAATGTCCTAGCATTCTATACCATAACAAAAAATGATCATACATTGCATTCAGGGAAGGTATATCTTGGCTCCTAAGGTCTTCTAAATTTAGGGTGTAGGCATTCTCTTGCCTATTAGTAGAAAGAATAAACTCTTCATTGGAATTGTGTACTAATAACTTGTCATTCCTAAAATTCACAAGGTAACCTTCATCACATAATTGATTTAAGCTAATGAGGTTGTTCTTAAGACCCTTAACAAATAAAACATTTGAAATCGATGTTTTTCCAAGAAGAATGATGTTAACTATACCAATAATTTCTCCCTTAGCATTATCTCCGAAAGTAACTTTTCCTCCTTTTGTCTTGATAATATATTCAAAGTATTTTTGTTACCAGTCATGTGACAAGAACATCCACTATCCATGTACCATGTATTTCTCTTGGTACTTTCTTTATTTTCTTGAAAATACGAATGTTAGACTTTTGGAACCCAAACTTTCTTAGATCCGGAAATTTCAGAAAGAAAAATATTAGGCACCCGCATATTCATAGAAAAATAGGCTTTATAAAACCCTAGAGACTGAGTTTTGTTTAGGGAACAATTTCATTCCCAATTCCCACAACACTGACAGTTACTGCAGAATGGAGCACTTTGAGGAATAAACTAATTGTTATTAAAAATCAGTTTTGAACAAGTATAACCAAAACCAAAACTATTCCTTAGAGGTCGAATTTGGGAATACATGTTATCAAAATTTTCCATACTTAAGGTAAAGATTGAAAAACACTTCCTTGAGGAAAATATTTCGGATTTTAGTTTGATAACTAAGTTCTTATCTTCCAAAACATTTGTTTTTTATTTAGAGTTAGGCTCAAAACATATTTTTTTTAGAAATTACATTTTCTAGATCCTTAGAAAGATTATCCTTCTTAGAATTTACTTCCTCATGGTTTTTTGAAATACTTCCAAAATCAAAAAATTTTATATCAAGATATTTAGAAAGATATGATATTTCCTTAGTAAGAATAGTATTTCTAGAATTTTCTTTATCAAGATTTTTCATGAGTTTGGAATTCTCATTCTCAAGGAGCTTAGCAAACCTAGAAACTTTTTCATAGGTAGATAAAGTATTATCTTCATCAGAAGAAGATTCTTCATCAGAAGAGTTATAATATTTACTATCACTATAGTTATAATTTAATGTTATATTGGTCATGGAATCAGAATTGTGTACCTTAGCCATTAAGATATGATTTTCAATAGGTAGTCTGGCTATTAAACAAAGATTCTTTTGTCCAGAAGATTCGTACTCTGAGGATTCATCTGAAGAGTCTCCACCAATGGCACTCCAGGTGCAATAGCATTCAGAACATTCTTATCTTTAGCTTTGTAGTACTTCTTTCTATTTCTCTCAGAATTATTTTCCTTTCTTTCCTTTCTTTTAAGCATAGGACAATGAGGTCTTATATGTCCAGCTCTTTTGCATTCATAACATGTGACTTCTGAATATTTCTTATCTTTACATTCTTTCTTCTTATAACTAGATTGAAAGTTCTTCTGTCCGACAATCTTGTTCATCCTTTGAGCAAGACTGGAAAACTCATTTTCTGAAGATTCACTTCCTCTAGATTCGTATTGAATAACAATATTCTTAGATTTAGATCTAGTAACTCTATCAGGAGTCATGGATTTCATATGATTTGAAATTTTTGTAAAAGCAACATTTCCATTTCCATTGTTCTTCTTAATATAGTCAGCATCTCTCTTCATTCTATTCTCATGTTGAATAAGAGTTCCAAAAAGTTCATCAAGAGTGATGTGTGTAACCTTCCTATTCTCACCTATAGATGTTCTCTTATATTCCCAATCATTGGGCATGATGTCTATAATTTTTTCCACAAGAGCTTCATCATCTAATCCTTTCTCGCCCATATATTGTAATCTATTAATAGTAGTCATAAATATTTTTTTCACCTTACATATGGGTTCTCCATAAGGAAAGAAAAAAACCATGATACTCAACTCTGAGCATGGATCTTCTAGTTTCAATAACATTGGAAGTTCCAAAGTGAGGAAATTAAAGATTCTTCCATATACAATATGCTGCTTCACAAGATATAATTTGGCTATATATATTTCTTTTCATGGAACAATGCAATGTATTGCATACCATATAATTCAGTTGATATTCATGCTTTTCTTGATTGGTGAATGTACTAACTTCTTTGTCAGGGATTTTATATCCTCCAGTGAGCATGACATAATTGTCTACTCCAGTATTGATAATAAAATGTCTTCATACGATCTCTCCAATATTTGTAATCATTCCCATAAACAATAGGTGTTCTATTTGGATTTAGGATGTCTATAGAACCAACATTGATTCCTGCCATATTAAAGAAAGTCTTTCCACACAAACATGTTAGTAATAAATGTTTGTAAACAAGGAAAATATTCCTCAGGAAGGAAAAATCATAACAATGAAAAACATGATAAAGGAAAACATATATGTGAATATAATAAATTTAGAGACCTCTTATGATACCATTTTTTGGATTGAAATGATAGGCGATGCTGATTATAGTATCATAATAATGATGCTCATTATAAAAGAGGGGGGTGAATTGTATACTTTAAAAATTCTTTGGGAACTTCTAAAGTTGGTTAAAAACCTTTCTATTGTTTAACAAGGTTAAACAAGGTGAATTGACAAAACCTCTATGTTCTACAATTATTATTGATTCCATAAATACGATTCTGAGAATGTAATTATGGAAAAGTGAATCTGAAAATGAAACATAACAAAAGTTTTGAATGTTAAAGATTCTACATTAAAGCATATAGAATCTCACAAAATCATAATGTACAAATGTAATGAAGTATAAGATAGTTATACTTTCCTTAACCAACAAAATTCAGCGGAAAACTTGAAACAAACTAGTAACAAGTAGTAAATATTTTAACCCAAAGAGAAGGGTATCCAACAACCATAGATAAAGGTCCATTGATTTATACATTAAAGAATTTCTGTCTTACCCACACTAGGGTAATCCCTTGATACAAAGATTGGAGTCTGTCTTGCTATCCTCACAAGCCCTCAACTTCAAGGAAGTCAGAACCTCTGTCTTCCTCAGCAAATAAGTCCACGAACATTAAGGTAGTCAGAACCTCTGTCTTCCTATCCCCGGAAGCCCTCGAATGTACTCAACAACATTCGGAGTCACACGAAGAAAAAATCTGAACAAGACGTTCAGTACGCACTAAGCATGAGAGTCTCTCTCTAGAAATCACTTCAGCATGTAATCTCTAGAATCATAAAACAATTCATCAAATTTAACAGTTTGAGCTCTTTCAAATGATATCATATTTTTAATCACAACTTCAACTGTCACCTCCCTCCTCCAATGGTCATATTTTCCTTGATTTCAGAGGGACCTGTACACATGTCACTCAAACAACAGTTAGTTAGTAACCGAATGCATGACATCATTTTATAACCAAAACAAGGGTAAGCAAGAATATGGTTATATAACCTAAATCAATTATTCAGAATGTAGAGAATAAATGTTCAGATTCTAACCAAAAATACATTTGGTATCTATAATATAAAGATATTCGGAACCTGAATTCTAAATAATTACAGAATCTGAATTTCAATGAAATTCATAATCTGAATTCACAAGAATTTGGAACCTGAACACAGAATGTTCGGAGTCTGAATTCATAATAATTCAGAGTATTAACTTAGAAATTTCAGATTCTGAATTCATAAGAATTAGGAACCTAAATTACAAAAGTTCGGATTCTGAATTCAGATAACTCGGAGTCAGAACTTATAAGGGTTCAGAGTCTGAATTCAGAGAACTCGGGATCTGAATTCAGATCCTGAAAACAGAATGCTCTATATCTAAGTATTATATGGTTCTGAGGTTTTAGATATGAAACCAAATTTAACACTTAGACAAAATAATGAACAATGAAAAACATGGTAATGATAAATTTCCTTGGGAAATGAAAATTTCCCGAATCAAGTAAAACATAGGGTAAATAAAATTTTCCTTAAGATAAGGTGTTTGTTATTTTCAAAACAAGAAGGAAAGGAAATGTCATATGGAATCCTTATTGACTTAACATAACCCACCCTTAGAAACCATAACACACCCTTATAAACCCTAACAAACCCTTAGACACCCTAAATCACTCTAATAAGAACAAGTAAATCCTAAAAAACCATACCAACCAATAATATAACATAATAAACCCTAAAGCCCACTACTAAACCCTAATAAACACTAATAAATCGTAATAGACCCTAAAACCCTATTAGAAACCAATAAAAGATAGAACATACCTAAAAACCCAAATATACAACAAAAATGCTATTAAACCATTCAAAAGGCTAATATTCACAAAAAGACACCTAACAAACCCAACAAAATCTGAAAAAAGCCTAAAAAACGATAAAAACACAAAAAACCCAAAAAAACCCTAAAAACCCCTAAAAACACTATAAAACCTAAAAAATCCTAAAAACCCTAAAAACCCTAAAAACCATAAGACCCCTAAAAACTGAAAAACCCTAAAAAAAATCGAAAAATCCCGCAAACAATCCCACAAACCCTAAAAAACCTCAAAAAAGATCAAAAACCATAAAAAACCTAAGAACCTCTAAAAACGCTAAAAACCCTAAAAATCCTAAAAATTCCAATCAAAACCCTAACCTACCCTATGAAGCCCAGATAAACCCTTAAAACCCACTATCAAACCCTAAAAACCTCAAAAGAAACCCTAAAACACCCTAAAGAACCCTAAAACCCCTAAAAACACAAAAGAACACAAAAGAACCACTAAATCCACTAACAATGCTACATAAACCCTATCAGTTGCTACAGAAACCCGAAAAATGCTTCAAAACCCAAAAAATACAACAAAACCCCAAAATATGCTAAAATAACCCAAACAAAGCGTAAAAAATCCAAACACACCCATAAAACCCAAAAAAATGCATAAAACCCCAAACAACTCAAACAAGCCGTAACAAACCCTAAAAACCCTAATAAAACCTAAAAAAACTCTAACAACCACTAATAACCCCTAAGAACCACTAGTAAACCCTAATAACCCATAAAACCCACTACGAAACCCTAAAAACCCTAATAAACACTAATAAATTGTAATCACCTATAATAAAACCCGACAAACTCTATTAGACCCTAATAAATGCTAAAAAATCCCTAAAACCCCTAATATAAAATAAAAACACTATTAAACCATATTAAATCCTAATAATCACTAAAAACCCTAACAAACACGAAAAAATGCAACAAAAATCTGCAAATAACAACCTAGAAAACCCTAAAACCCACTAATAAACCCTAAAAACCCAAAAATAAATCACAACAAACCCTAAAAACCCCAAATAAATTGTAATAAATCCTAACAACACCAAAAAAATCTTAACAAACCGAAACAAACCATTACAAACCCCTAATAAACCTCAATAAACCCCGAAAAATCATAATAAACTCTAATAAATGGTAATAAAACCAAATACACATGACTAAACCCTAATAAATAAAATAAACCCTAATAAACCCTAATAAATCCAAAATAAACCTGAAAAGGTTGATAAACCATAGAAAAATCTTTTAATGCCTATAAAATCCCAATAAATCCCTCATATACAATATAAAACGCTAATAAAATGTAAAAATACTAAAGAACAATAATAAACCCTAATGAACCCTAATAAACCCTAAAGAAAAGCATATTAAACTCTAAAGAACACTAAAAAACCATAAAGAAACCAAAAAACACTAAAGCACATTATATAAACCCTAAAAACCTCTACAATACCCAAAAAAACCCTAAAACACACTAAAAACCCCTAACAACCCCTGTCTATCCCCAAAAAAACAAATAACCCCATAAAACCCACGAAAATCCCTTTAAAAGCCATCAGATACCATAATAAAACCATAAACACCTGTTAACAACCCTCAAAAACCCTAAAAACACTACAAACCATAAACAACCATTAAAACCCTAAAAAAGGCTTCAAATAGATACATAAACCCTAAAACGTTACATAAACCCTAAAAAATACAACAAAAACCTTAAAAATGCAACATAAACCAAAAAACGCATCATAAACCCAAAATACACTACATAAACCCTAAAAGCACTATATAAACCCTAGAACTGTAACATAAACCCTGAAAAACACAACATAAACCCTAAAAACGCAACATAAACATTAAAAAATGCTACATAAAACCTAAAAACACAATATAAACCCAATAAACACTAAATGAACCCAAAAAACGTTACATGAACCCTAAAAATTGCAACATAAATGCAACATCAACCCTAAAAACGTTACATAAACATAGAAAACATATCATAAACCATAAAAAATGCTACATAAAACCTAAACCTAAACACACTACATAAACACTAAAATCATTAAATAAATCCTAAAAATGATACATAAAACCAAAAACCACTAACTAAACACTATAAATGCTACATAAACACTAAAAATGCTACATAAACTCTAACAACGCTACACAAACCCTAAAAAATTCTACAAAAACCATAAAGAATCTTCAAAACCTTCAAAAATATTAAACCCTAATAGACAATAATATAAAAAGTTAAACCCTAATAAACCCCTAATAAACTCTAACAATCCCTAAAAACACCACATAATCCCTAAAACCCCTATGAAACTCTACTCAACCCAAATAAAACCACAAAAATACCTAATATACCCTAATAAATGATAATAAAACCTAATAAACCCAAAAAATACATTATAAACACCTAAACAACCCTAACCAACCCTAATAAAAACTAATAAACACAAATAAACCCTAATAAACCCCAACAAAATCCTAAAAATCCCTAATAAACCATTAATATAGCCAAATTAACCCTACTCAACCCTAAAAAACCTTAACACACTATGATAACCCCTAATAAAACCCTACAAAACCCTAATAAAGAAAAAAATGTTACTATACATTAAAAAATCCCTAGAAACCCAAATAAACTCTAATATTAATAAACCCTAAAAATGCTCACAAACAATAAAAAACGATCACAAACAATAAAAATGTGCTATATTTCCTAAAAACACCTAAAAACACAAATATAACCTAATAAAGAAAAAAATGCTAATATACCATAAAAATCACTAGAAACCCTAATAAACCATAATATACTCTAATATAACCTATGAAACCCTAAAAATGCTCACACACAAAAACAAAAAGCTCACAAACAATAAAAACATGGTATATTATCTAGAAAGACCTAAAAAATAATAATATAACAAAATAAAACAAAAAACTAATAAACCCCTAAGAAACCCTAAAAATCCCTAAAAATCCCTAATAAACACTAATAAAAACTAATAAACCCTAATAAAACCATAATAAAAACCTAAAAATACCTTCTCAGCCCTAATAAACCTTGACACACCATCATAAAACCTAATAAAATCCTACTAAACCCCAATAAACAAAAAAATGAAAAAAATACCATTAAAAACCCAAGAAAACCTAATAAACCATAATAAATTATAATAAAACCTAATAAACCATAAAAATGATCAGAAACACTAAAAACACGCTAATAAAACATAAAAAGTTCTAACAACCACTCATATATATTAACAAAAACTAAAAAACACTCATATACCCTAATAAAAACAGTAACAAACCCTAATAAACCCTACTCAACCATAATAAACCCTAATAAAACCCTAAAGATACCTACTCAACCCTAATGAAATCCTAAAAATATCTAGTCAACCCTAATAAACCTTAACATGCCATAATAAATCGTAATAAAACCCACTAAACCCAAAAAACGCAAATATACCATTAAAAATCCCAAAACACCTATTAAATGCTAATAAAACCAAACAAATCTTAAAAGCACTAATAAACCCTAATAAACACTACTAAACCCTAAAAACCCTTAATATACTATCTTAAAATTTAATAAACCATAATGAACCATAGTAAGCCCTAATAAATCCTAAACATACCCAAATATACCATAATATACTCTAATAAACCCAACCCAATCCTAATAAATCCCTAAAAATATCTAATAAACCCTAATAAACCTTGAAACACCATAATAAACGCTAATAAAATCCTAATAAACCCCACCAAACCCTAAAAACGCTAATATACCATTAAAAACCCTAAAACCCTAACAAACCATAATAGATGTTAATATCACCTAAAAATCCTTAAAAATTCTAGTAAACCCTAAAAATACCTCTAATAATAATAGTAATAACGCACGTGCATGTGCATATGAATGTGCATTATTTAAATAATAAATAATAACGCACGTGCATGTGCATATGCCTGCGCATTTACATGTGAATGATAATAAATATTAAATAATAAATAATAACGCGTGTGAATTGCATGTGTATGTGGATGTGCATTTGAATGATGATAAATAATAAATAATAATTCACATACAAGTGCATGTGCATGTGCATGGGCAAGGTAATAAACAATAAATAATTACCAAGTGCACATGAATGTGAATTTGAATGTAAATGATAATAAATAATAAATAATAACACATGTGATAATAGTATAACACATGTGCATTGTGTGTGTGCACTACTTCAAAAACGGCCTTTATCAGTGCTAGAAAGTGCATTAACAGCGCTAAAAAAGCGTTGTTAATCGAGGTGAGGATATAGGGTGGTCACTTTTATCAGCGCTTAGAAAAGCACTGATAAATGCACCTTTTATCATTGCTAAAAAAACACTGATAAAAGACCCCTTTATCAGAGCAATTTTTTAGCGCCGATAAAAGGGGACTTTTATCGGCGCTTCTAAAAAGCTGCGGTAAAAGTCAAAAAAAAAAAAAAAAATAAAAAATATTTATATAATGTGTTGGGGGGGAGCTTTTAACAGCGCTTAACCCCCATATCAGCGCTAGGCGGACCCCCCTAAATCTCTCATGTGCACTGCCCTTCCCGCACATCCCCCACACATGCGCACCTCCTTGCTTCCACCCGAACTCGAACTCGTGACCTCCCCCCTTGTGTGCCTATACCTTTACCACTAAGCCATTTTGTTTTTTCTCTATTTAATGATATATCTATTTATTTATATATATAGTTATATTTATTTGTATATTAATATAGATTCATATTAATATAAATATATTTATTTATATTAATACATATATTTTTATTCATATATTAGTATATATATTCATTCATTTATTAATATATATTTATATTAATATGTTTTTTATCCATATATTTATTTTTATATTAATATATATTTGTAAGATTAGTTTTAATTACATTTATAAAGTATGTTTTTATTTGTGTTTATAAATAAATAAATACATACATATATACAACACACACACAAACACACACACACACACACACACACACATTTATGAATAAATACATATATATGTGTATTTGAAAAGCCATAGAATGTTTAAACGATCATAACTTCTAATCTAGAAGCCCGTTTCAACTCTACAACCTGTCCAATCGAAGAAAATGAAACAATCTTCGATATGATATGTGGTACAGGCCTAACGGACATCCGGATAAGAATTTATAATTTTTTTAATGTTAAAAAATTGGGGTATCCCGACTAAAGCCTCTAACTATGCTGCATAAACCCTATAAATTGCTACAAAAACACAAAAAAATGCTTCAAAACCCACAAAACGCAACAAAACCCTAACAAAACCTAACAAACCCTAACAACCACTAATAACCCCTAAGAACCACTAATAAACCATAATAACCCCTTAAACCCACTATTAAACCCTAAAAAACCCTAATAAACACTAATAAAACGTAATAACTTATAATAAACCCTAACAAGCTCTATTAGACTATAATAAATTCTACAAAAGCCCTAAAACCCCTAATATACAATAAAAACACTATTAAACCATAATAAACCCTAATAATCACTAAAAAACCTAACAAACCCGACAAAACGCTACAAAAACCTCAAAATAATATCCTAGAAAACCCTACAACCAACTAATAAACCATAACAAACCCTAATAACCACAGAATAAATTGTAACAAACTCTAACAACCCCAAATAAATCGTAACAAATCCTAACAATGCCAAATAAATTGTAACAAACTGAAACAAACCATAACAAACCCCTAATAAACCTCAATAAACCCTAACAAAGTATAATAAACCCTAATAAATCATAATAAACCCAAATGAACGTTACTAAACCCTAATAAATAAAATAAACCCTAATAAACCCTAATAAATCCTAAATAACCCTAAAAAGGTTTATAAACCCTAGAAAAATCTATTAATGCCTACAAAAGCCCAATAAAACCCTAATATACAATAAAAAATTCTAATAAAATGTAACAAAATCTAAAGAACACTAATAAACCCTAAAGAACCCTAATAAACCATAATTAACCGTATTAAACTCTAAAGAACACTAAAAACCCTAAAGAACTCAAAAAATTCAAAAACACATTATATAAACCCTAAAAACTGCTACAATACCCAAAAAACCCTAAAACACACTAAAACAACCTTAAAACCACTATCAATCCGAAAAAAACAAAAAAACAAAAAAACCCACAAACCCCCCCCCCCAAAAACCCCATTAAGAAGCCATCAGATACCATAAAAAACCAAAAACACCTGTTAGCAACCCTTTAAAAACCCTAAAAACACTACAAACCATAAACAACCATTAAAACCTTAAAAAAGGCTTCAAATAGATACATAAACCATAAAATGTTACATAAACCCTAAAAAATGCCAAAAAAACCCTAAAAACGCAACATAAACCAAAAAACGCTACATAAACCCAAAAAACGCTACATAAACCCTAAAATCACTACAAAAACCATAGAAATCTAACATAAACCCTAAAAAAAATATAAACCATAAAAAACGCAACATAAACATTAAAAAATGCCACATAAAACCTAAAAGCACAATATAAACACTAAAAACACTCCATGAACCCTAAAAGCAATACAATAACCCTAAAAAATGCAACATAAAGGCTACATCACCCCTAAAAAAACAAATAAACCCATAACCCCCCCCCCCCAAAAAACCATTAAAAAGCCGTAAGATACCATAAAAACCCATTAACAACCCATAAGAACCCTAAAAAAACTACAAACCATAAACAACCATTAAAACCCTAAAAAGATTCAAATAGATACATAAACCCCGAAAACGTTACATAAACCCATAAAAATGCAACAAAAACCATAATAACGCATCATAAACCAAAAAAAGAAACATAAACCCAAAAAACGCTACATAAACCCTAAAAGCACTACATAAACCCTAAAAACACTACATAAACCCTAGAACTATAACATACACCCTTAAAAACACAACATAAACCCTAAAAATGTAACATAAACACTAAAAACGCTACATAAAACCTAAAAACACAATATAAACCCTAAAAACACTACATGAACCCTAAAAACATTACATAAACCCTAAAAAATGCAACATAAATGCTACATCACCCCTAAAAACGCCTCATAAACCCAGAAAACACAACATAAACACTAAAAAATGCTACATAAAACCTAAACCCTAAAAACGCGACATAAACCCTAAAAACGTTACATAAACCATAAAAATGATACATAAAATCTAAAACTGCATACTAAACCCTAAAAAAGATACATAAACACGAAAAATGCTAGATAAAATCTAATAATGCTACACAAACCCTAAAAAATGCTACAAAACCCCTAAAGACACTTGAAAACCCTCAAAAATCTTAAACCCTAATATACTATAATATAAAAATTTAAACCCTAATAAACACCTAATAAACTCTAATAATCCCTAAAAACACTTTATAATCCCTAAAATCTTAAGAAACCTTACATAACCCTAATAAAACTCAAAAAATACCTAATAAACCCTAATAAATGATAATAAAACCTAATAAACACTAAAAACTTGTTAAGAAAACCTTAACAACCCTAACCAAACCTAATAGACACTAATAAACACTAATAATACCTAATAAACCCCAAAAAACCCTAAAAAGCCCTAATAAACCATAAATGAAGCCAAATAAACCCCACTCAACCCTAACAAACCTTAACAAAACATAATAACTATAACGACCCGTACTTTACATACATTGTTATTACATCAAAATTGAATCACACTTATTACAACATATAACAAAACCATGAAAGGACCGTATAGGTATAGTGTCTTTAGAAACTGGGAAACATAAACAACCGGTTCATAAATCATCTACGTTGTCTCCCATTTATTTCATAATATCTAGAGTCCCTTTTTGGCATATCCTACTTAATATCCTTCTTCCTGACCTGGGGAAAAGAGAACATACCAAAGGGTGAGCTCAAATGCTCAGTAAAGGTAAACAAAAGAAATATCAATCATATCATATTCATAAGAACATAACATTTTAAAAATATTAATTTTCAAAAGAGATCATAATATATTATCATGGGATAAATCGTAGAAGTGAAAATGCAATCCCAATAATCATAACATAAAACATTAAACATTGTGGCATACACACATAATCAAAGAAAATCATTTCTTATAAGTCAAGACTCATTGCCAAGACTATCTTAGTGGACAATGTCCATTTCTGAACCGAGTTCACTCCTCATTCCAGTCCTGTATCACTGAACCGGTTTAACTTTATGTTCCATCCATGTTTATCTCATGAGATATAAATCTTTACCCAATTCATTGGAGGGAGATATAGGTCCCACCCATCTCATAATAGAACCATTCTTATGTGTGACACGAAATCATAAATCATATATCATAGCATAACCCATGTAATAAAAATGGTATTCTTAAAAATAATTTCATCATAAAACAATCCATATAAGATAAAGGACTTCATAAAAATAATTCCATCATAACATAATCAAAACAATGTAATAATAGGGATATAAATAGAACCCTATATTGTCTTAGATGGAAAATAATTTTGATAAAAATTGGAACTCCATTCTTGAGGAAAATATCCTTTATACTTCAAAAACATTTTTCCTTTCTTAACATGTCATATAATTTTAAACTAAAAGATGTTAATTAAAAATAAACTTGAAAAATTGTAAAGTAAGCTTCATGGAAATAATGTTTTATGGAATCATAAAAATCCATTCATGCCGTATAAGTTAAAAAAACATTCTTATCGTACTTTGGCCAAAAAAGTCAAAAAGTATCTCGTACTGAAAACGAAAAAAGATTCCTTTCATATCATTTACTAAAAATTCACCAATAGGTTAAATTACATTTAAAAAATTTTAGGATTATAGAAATAATATTACATATTGAGGGAACATGGATGTGGATGATAAATACAACTTAGTAAATACCAAAGTATAAACAATCTCGGATAAAAATGAGATTGTGATATTTTCCCTTACCTTAGGTCCGATAAGCTTTGTACGTGTCCGAACCTCCTGTATAATGATTTAAATAATGTCATTGACTTATTACAGAATCATATTCATTGTTATGATATCATATATGGTCAGGTTCTTATCTTCTTATTAATAATATTTCATTGCAACTTGTTATTCGGGTGTTTATTTCTTTATGTTCTTATGCATGTTTTATCAAATAAATTCTTATTCCGCTTTTTAGGTTATAGATACCTTATTTACAGAATGGTATTAGTGTAATATATATCATATTTACTCATTAAATTCATTTATATAATCATTATTAAATGAAGATCATGTAGAATGAGTCACATCACAACATGGAGACGGTAGGTCGTACGTACGCACGAGCGATGATATCGTTCCCACGATCATGGAATTGTATTGAAGTTTATGTATACTATTTCAGAATCAATATAACATTACAATAATCATATATAGTTATTCATTACACCATTATACCGATCAATGTAAGGGGGTGGTGTAAAACAGATTACAACACGACGTGGAGACGATATTCCGTACGTACGCACGGGCGGTGATTTCATTTTCCATAGGATGGATAGAAGGTGAAATAGGATTGTTTCATATTTATAATAACATACCAGTATATAAGGGATACTGATGTTATTACTTCATAATGAAAAAACTAAATAAGAATAAGTAGAAGAAGAAATAAATTTGAAAGAATTGGTAACGGATATTACCTCTTTTCGACACGCCTCTTTGAAACCTCCTCTTAGGGCACTAAGATTGGTCTTTGAAGAATACTAGGACCTATAGGATGTTTCTAGGGAAGTGGATAAGAGAAATTGTTAGGGGTTGGCCGAGCATGAAGGCTCAAAGTGGTGTGGGGAGGAGAGTGAGGATGTTCCCTTTTATAAGGGAAGAGAGGGGCACCTTTGGAAACCTCAAAAATATTAATTTATAATAAATCAAACCCCACATAAAAACATCCAAAAAATGACTCATTTCAAAGATTAGATGATATAGGGTTGTAATCTCATCAACCAATAAAATTTAGACAGGTTTGGAATTTATTTTAAACATTATCAACTTCATTTATCCATATTTAATCTATTTAATTTTATTTGTGGTAATAAGATTCTAAATTTTAAATTGTTATAAATAATTACTTATGCACTGTGAATTGTCCATAATTGGATAACTAATGAAATTTTCGACCAAATAAATTTTAAATTATAATTTTTAAATATTTTTGGGATTTTTAAACAATTTTATATTATGTTATTTTTATAAAATAACAATAGTGTCAATTTTGACACTATTCATTTATTTAAATTTAAATAAAATCCAGATAGAATATATGTTGAAAATAAAAGATTTAATAGCTTTCTAACATTTCATAGTAATCTATAAAATTCGTGTATCATATTAAATAGTTCATATAAAATTTATTTTAATCTTTTTAAAACCATTTATTTGATATTTCAATCCATAAAATAATTTCAACATCACTATTGTGTCACCTTTAATGATAATTATTTAATCCCCAAAAATTCTAAATAAATTTAAATGATGTAGATAATTTAATTATATTTCTGGAGACTATTCATGTTTGAAGATTCATTAAGTTTATAACTAAATTAAAATTATAATACTTATAAGATTTAAGAAAGTGACATGTTGTCACTTTCTTTGGTTTTAATAATAATTAAATTCTTATCATGGAAAAAAATCCATTAAATGAATCCAATCCGACCCTTAGGTGATATGGGTCAACTTGTAGTCATCCAATAGGATTTTGGCAGGTGTTAGGATAATTTTATAATCTTATTTTACCCTTATTTACCCGATTTACCTTTAACTGTAGTAAAGAAAAATTACCGTAGTTACTATTCATAATGTCAAAAAAAATAAAAGTAACCTATTAACATAATTTGTACCCAATGAATCCAAATATGGAATCCATTTTTCAAAATTCAAAACATAGAAGTTTCATTAATTAATTTAAAATTAATCCAATTGTTAATAAAACGGTTTTTAAAAGTTAAATCATTTTCAAAGATTGAAATGATTTTACCTACAAATTCAATGTTAAATCAATTATAATGATATACATTATATTAAATGGTAAAAATATATTCTATTTATACTTTAAAACCATTAAATATTATAATTTAACCATAAAAATTATTACAATGAAAAAAGTTGTTTTTAATTAAAATATAGCTTGTTTTTACTATTCATTAAAATATGAAAGTTATCAGAATAATATGAAATATTTATCCAAGTAAATTTTTATATCCTGATTCCAAAAAGGAGTTTTATTTTGTCAAATTGAACTTATAAACATTTCAAAACCTAGATTTAAAATGGGTGCGCCATCAAAAGGCGGTAAACTTGCATTTTTTGAAAAATACATCTTTTATCCAAAAAAACTGATTTTGTTTTCATACCTCATTCTAGAAAATGTGTAAGATGAATTATAATGTTATAAAATTCAAAATTAAGTTAATACTATTTATAATGGCTAGTTTATAATATAATAATAATATATCATTGTCTGGGGAAACTCGGTATTGCGTACTACACACGCTATCGAGGAAGGTCGCGATTGCGTGTAATGCAAGCCAAGCTATTGTTGTGTGCAGTGACATATTCCTTTGCGTATAGCATATGAAATTAAAAAAATAATAATATTTCTCATAAAATATCAGGGTGTAACATTCTACCCCCCTTAAAATGAATTTCGCCCTCGAATTTGTCACTTCGTAACAAACATATGAGGATATCTCTCCCTCATCATATCCTCAACCTCCCATGTAGCTTCTTCTAATTGGTGGTTCCTCCATAAAACATTCACCAAGTGAGTTGTATTGTTCCGTAGAAATTTTTCTCTACGATCCAGAATCTCTATCGGCTGTTCTTCATATGAAATATCCTTCTCCAGCGGTACAACTTCTGAGCATAGTACATCTGAAAGATCGGGTATGTACTTTCTCAGGAGAAATACATGGAACACATCATGAACTTGAGAGAGATTCGGTGGAATTGCCAATCGGTAAGCTACCTTCCCAACATAATCCAGTATTTCAAAAGGAAAAATATAACGAGGGATCATCTTTCCCTTCTTTCCAAATCTCATTACTCTCTTCCAAGGAGATATTTGGAAGAACACTTTATCACCCACCTCAAACTCTAGGTCTTTTCTTCGGTTGTCGGCCTAACTTTTTTGTCGACTATGAGCTGCTCTTATGTGTTGTTGATGAGATTGGACCTTTTCTTCCATCTCATCAACATGATCAGGTCCTAATATCTTTCTTTCCCCAACTTCATCCCAACAAGTTGGAGTTCTGCATTTCTTTCCATAGAGAGCTTCATAAGGATCCATCTGAATAATGGAGTGAAAGCTATTATTATAAGAAAATTCCACCAAAGGAAGGTATTGATCCCAACCACCTTTGAAATCCATAGAGAAAGCTCTCAACATGTCTTGTAGAGTTTGAATTGTCCTCTCAGAATAACCGTCTATCTGAGGATGATAAGCAGTGCTGAAACACAACTCTGTATCTAGGGTATGCTGAAGACTTCACCAAAACTTCGAGGTAAAATTTTGATCCCAATCAGATATAATGGAAAGTGGCACTCCATGAAATCTTACCACTTCCTTTACATATATCTTGGAAAGCTGATCCAGAGAGAAGTCTTCCCTAATAGCAATGAAGTGTGCCGACTTCGTAAGACGATCAACTATAACCCAGATAGCATTATTACCTTTGGATGTTTTAGTAAGTCCAGTGACAATGTCCATAGTGATGTTTTCCCATTTCCATTCTGGTATGGTTAATGGTTGTAACATCCCTTTAGACTTCTGTCTCTTAGCATTAACTTTCCAACAAACCAAGCATCGAGAGACATATTCAGCAACATCTCTTTTCATGTCATCCCACAAGATGTACTCTTTCAGGTCTCTATACAACTTCGTGCTTCCAGGATGAATAGAGAATGAAGAACTATGAGGCTCGTCCAGTAGCTCCTTCTTTAATTCTGGGATGGGAGGAACACAAACCCGATTCATGAACCTTATTATCCCATCACAATAAAGGTTGAATTCAAGAACATTTCTCACCTTCTTTTGTAACTCAACATCTTCTTTTTGTGCCTCTTTAATATTCACATGTATAGATGGTTGAACATTCATTTGAGAAAGATAAGATTTTTCCCCTTCATTATAATTCCAAGATCCATACTTTGTAAATCCATAAATATTTGATCTTTTGTGATCCTCATCATAGATAAGCTAGCATGGTCTTGTTGACTTAATGCAGCTGCCACCTTGTTTGCTTTCCCAGGGTGATAATGAATTGAGCAGTCGTAATCCTTAATCAGCTCCAACCATCTTCTTTGGAGTATATTCCGCTCCTTTTGTGTGAAAATATACTTTAAAATTGTATGATCAGTATAAATATCCCACCATTCACCATAAAGATAATTCCTCCAAATCATTAATGCAAAGATTACCGCAGCTAACTCCAAATCATGAGTTGGGTAATTTTTCTCATTGATTTTCAACTGTCATGAGGCATAAGCTATCACCATATCGTTTTTCATGAAAACGCACCCCAATCCCATATTGGATGCATCACTGTAGATCACAAACCTTTAACCACTAAAAGGCAGTGTGAGTACAGGTGCACTGAATAACCTTCTTTTAAACTCCTTGATATTCTCTTCAAACTCCTCCGTCCACACGAACTTAACTTCTTTTCGAGTCAACCTGCTGAGTGGATTAGATAATCGTGAAAAATCATTCACAAAACGTCAATAATATCCAGCCAAACCAAGAAAACTTCAGATCTCAGTTATTGTTGTTGGTCTCGACAATCTTTCGATGACCTCTATTTTTTGCTGGATCAACAGATATCCCCTCTTTTGAGATTATGTGACCCAAAAATGAAACTTTTTGAAGCCAAAATTCACACTTGGTAAATTTGGAATAAAACTTCTCCTTTCTTAGGGTCTTCAAAACAATTCTCAAGTGATCTCCATGTTATTCCTTGCTCTTTGAATAGACAATAATATCGTCTATAAAGACTACCACAAACTGATCAAGATATTCTTTAAAGACTCTATTCATTAGATCCATGAAGATAGTAGGGGAATTCGTAAGACCAAATGGAATCACTATAAATTCATAGTGTCTATACCTTGTACGGAATTCCATTTTTGGTATATCCTCCCATTTTACCCTTAATTGATGATACCCTAAATGAAGATTAATCTTGGAAATGTATAGATCTCCATATAGTTGATCATATAAGTCATCAATGCGCGGGAGAGGATATTTTTTCTTGATAGTGATCTTGTTATATTCTCGATAATCAATGCAGAGTTGCATTGATCCATATTTCTACTTAATAAACAGAATAGGTGCTCCCCAAGGTGACGCACTAGGGCGTATGAATCCCTTATAAAGATTCTATTGGAGTTGCTTCTTCAATTCCTGCAACTCAATTGGGGCCATTCTATAATGTGTATTTCAAATAGGCATAACACCTGGTATGAGTTCTTTTGAAAACTCAACTTCCCGATTTGGTGGAAGACCTGGAAATTCCTCCAGAAAGACATCATCAAACTCTTGTACAATGGGCATATTCTTAATCGTGAGTTTCTCTCCAACCATTTGAGATAAATAACCTTAATTTATTGGAATCATCACCCATAATATGGAAGAATTTTCCACTGGAAGGTTATATTCATCCTTGCATCAATAGATGGTAGTAGATTGATCAGGAATATTAAATGTGATTTCCCTTATTTGGAAATTGATATGAGCTCCGTATAAAGAAATCCAATCCATGCCAAGAATCACATCAAATTCCAATATAGGAAGGATCACAAGAATTTCAGGAAGCACTTTCCCACAAACTTCAATCATAGAATAATTAAAAACTTTTTATGTGACTGTTGTGCCATTAGGAGTTGTCACAGCTAACTCAACATCTAATTGTTGAGGTAATACAGCGATACCCTTAGAAAATTATTCGGAAATAAATGAGTGGGTGGATCCAGAATCAAATGAAACATTTTCTACTTTAGAGTGGATGGTAAGGGTACCTTTCACCACTTCGTTATCGTACTCCACATCGCCGATAGTAATTGCATGTGACTTTCCTTTTTCTTTGGCCTTAAGAGTTTGTTGACGTCGATCATCATCAACAACCCTTGGATTCGGGCATTGATTGGCATAATGACCCATCTCCTTAAACATGAAACATTTAAGTGTAGGAGGTGAATTCTGTGTACCCCTTTTTTTTGTACGCATCATTAGACATCTTTTTCCAATTATTTCAACATTCAACTGCCCGATGACCATCTTTTCCACACATAAAAAATTTTCTTGTCCCTTTAAGATGATTACCTCCATGTTTCTTTCCACAATTTGAGAATAAAGTAAAACTCGTCTTCTTTTCAGTGTGTTCTTTAGATTTTCCTTTGAATTCCATTTTCCTCTTCTTATCAAACCCATATGACTGATGGGTTACTCCAATCTCCATCTCAACCTTGAGAGCACATTGAACAATTTCCTCATAGCTATTGAAGTCCCTTATGGCTAACGCCTTTCGATGACTTAGTTTTAAGGCACTAAAGAATCGATCGATTTTACTCTTATGTTGGATAATAATTCTAGAAGTTTACCTTGCTAGTCTTTTAAAATTTGCTTCGTAGGTACCAACTGATTCATCATCCTTTTTTTCAGTTCAAGAAACTCCTTCTCCATCTTTGTTCAAAGAATACGAGGGATGTACTTATTGAAAAATAAGTTCTTAAAATCTTCCCATTCCATGGACTCAATTTCGTCTCTTTGCCTCATATTCTTGATAAGATTCCACCATTGATCAGCTTCTCCTTCCAAACCATGTACTACTAAGATGACTTTATTATGTTCAGAACATTGATGAACTAGAAATATCTTTTTAGTAGTGCTGATCCAATGTTCAGAAACTAATGGATTAGTAGACCCACTGAATGAGGGTGGACGCTGCCTCATGAAGGATTCAACTGAATTTTGCTCCTTCCTTTGCTCGTTTGGATGTCCGGCATGATTCATAGCTTGAGAAAGTTGTGTGAGCATGGATTCAAGATTTTACATTCCAGCTCTCATAACGTTTGGTTTCTCAGGGTGACAATCATTGCTTTGCCCATCGTATTCCGCATTAACACGATTCCTTCGGGTTCTAGCCATTAACTAAAACCAAGAATAATAGTGTGATAAACACTAATTATAACAAGAATACAACATAATAAGTAATACAATTTTACACTTTACTTCTTATCATAGGTTGCTTATTGCCATTTCTAAAACACTAATATTGTGTTCTATTCTTAGACATATCCTTAGGGTTCTTAATAAGGCTTTCACATCCTAGTTTCCAAAGGTTGACTATACCTTTCCTCTGATAGCAAATATGACGACCCATACTTTACATACATTGTTATTAATTCAAAATTGATGCACACTTATTACAACATATAAAAAAACCATGAAAGGACTGTATAAGTATGGTGTCTTTAGAAACTGGGAAACATAAACAACTGGTTCATAAATCATCTATGTTGTCTCCCATTTATTTCATCATATCTAGAGTCCCTTTTTGGCATATCCGACTTAATATCCTTCTTCCTGACCTGGGGAAAAGAAAACATACAAAAGGGTGAGCTCAAATACTTAGTAAGGGTAAACAAAATAAATCTCAATCATATCATATTTATAAGAACATAACATTTTGAAAATCTTAACTTGAAAAAGAGATCATAATATATTATCATGGGATAAATCATAGAAGTGAAAATGAAATCCAAATAATCATAACATGAAACACGAAACTTTGTGGCATACACACATAATCATAGAAAATCATTTCTTATTAGTCAAGACTCATTTCCAAGACTATCTGAGCGGAAAACGTTCATTCTTGAACCAAGTTCACTCCTCGTTCCAGTCCTATATCACTAAACCGGTTTAAGTTACCGTTCCTGCCATGTCTATCTCATGATATATAAATCTTTACCCAATGCATTGGAGGGAGATATAGGTCCCACCCATCTCATAATGAAACCATTCTTATGTGTGTCACAAAATCATATATCATATATCATAGCATAACCCATGTAATAAAAATGGGATTCTTAAACATCATGTCATCATAAAACAATCCATATAAGATAAATGACTTCATAAAAATAATTCCATCATAACATAATCAAATCAATGTAATAATAGGGATAGAAACAGAACCCTATATTTTTATTGATGGAAAATAATTTTGATAAAATATTTTAACTCCATTCTTGAGCAAAATATCCTTTATACTTCAAAAACATTTTTCCTTTCTTAACATTTCATATAATTTTAAACAAAAATAATTTAATTAAAAATAAACATGAAAACTTGTAAAGGAAGATCCATGGAAATAATGTTTTATGGAATCATAAAAATCCATACACGCTGTATCAGTTAACAAACATTCTTCTCGTACTTTGGTCGAAAAAGTCAAAAAGTATCTCGTACTGAAAACGACAGAAGATTCCTTTCATATCATTTACTAAAAATTCACCAATAGGTAAAATAGGATTTAAAAAATTGTAGGAGGATAGAAATAATATTACATATTGAGGGAATATGGATGTGGATGATAAATACACCTCAGTAAATACCAAAGTATAAACAATCTCGGATAAAAATAAGATTGTGATATTTTCCCTTACCTTAGGTTCGATAAACTTTGTACGTGTCCGAAACTCCTATATAATGATTTAAATAATTTTATTGAATTTTTACAGAATAATATTCATTTTTATGATATCATATATGATCATGTTCTTATCTTCTTATTAATAATATTTCATTGCTACTTGTTATTCGGGTGTTTATTGCTTTATGGTCTTATGCATGTTTTGTCAAATAAATTCTTATCACGCTTTTTAGGTTATAGATACCTTATTTATAGAATGGTATTAGTATAATATATATCATATTTACTCATTAAATTAATTTATATAATAATTATTCAATGAAGATCATGTAGAACGAGTCTCATCACATCGTGGAGATGGTAGGCCGTACGTACGCACGAGCGATGATATCGTTCCCAAGATCGTGGAATTGTATTGAAGTGTATGTATACTATTTCAGAATCAATATCAATTTACAATAATAATATATAGTTATTATTTACACCATTATACCTATCAATGTACGATGGTGGTGGAAAACAGATTATACCATGGCGTGGAGATGGTATTCCGTACGTACACACGCGTGGTGATTTTATTTTCCGTAGGATGGATAGAAGGTGAAATAGGGTTGTTTAATATTTATAATAACATATAAGTATATGATTGATACTGATGTTATTACTTCTTAATGAAACAACTAAATAAGGAGAAGTAGAAGAAGAAATAAATTTGAAAGAATTGGTAACGAATATTACCTCTTCTTCGACATGCCTCTTTGAAACCTCCTCTTAGGGCACTAATATTGGTCTTTGAAGAAGAATAGGATCTCTAGGATGTTTCTAGGGAAGTGGAGAAAAGAAATTTTCAGGCTTTGGCCGAGCTTGAACGCTCAATGTGGTTTGGGGAGGAGAGGGAGAAGGTTCCCTTTTATAAGGGAGGAGAGGGGCACCTTTGGAAACCTCAAAAATATTAATTTATAATAAATCAAACCCCACATAAAAACATAAAAAAATGACTCATATTCGAATATTTGATGATATAGGGTTGTAATATCATCATAAAATAAAATTTAGACAAGTTTTGAATTTATTTTAAACATAATCAACTTGATTTATACATATTTAATCTATTTAATTTTATTTGTGGAAATAAGATTCTAAATTTTAAATTGTTATAAATAATTTCTTATGCATTTTGAATTTTCCATAATTGGATAAAATATGACATTGTAGAACATATAAATTTTAATTTATAAATTTTAAATATTTTTGTGATTTTAAAACAATTTTATATTATGTTATTTTTATAAAATAACAATAGTGTCAATTTTGACACTATTCATTTATTTTAATTTAAATAAAATGCAGACAGAAGATATGTTCAAAATAAAAGATTTAATATCTTACTAACATGTCATAGTAATCTATAAAATTCTTGTATCATATTAAATATTTGATATAATATTAATTTTAATCATTTTAAAACCATTTATTTGATATTTCAATCCATAAAATAATTTCAACATTACTATTGTGTCCCCTTTAATGATAATTATTTAATCCCTAAAAATTATAAATAAATTCACATGATGTAGATAATTTTATTATATTTCTGGAGAATATTAATTTCCTAATATTCATTAAGTTTATCAATAAATTAAAATTATTATACATATAATATTTAAGAAAGTGACATGTTGTCACTTTCTTTGGTTTTAATAATAATTAAATTATTTTCATGGAAAAAAGTCCATTAAATGAATCCAATCCGACCCTTAGGTGATAAGGGTCTACCTTTAGTCATAAAATAGGATTTTGGCAGGTGTTAGGGTAATTTTATAATCTTATGTTTACACTAAATTACACGATTTACCTTTAACTGTAGTAAATAAAAATTACAATGGTTACTATTCATAATGTAAAAATAAATAAAAGTAACCTATTAACATAATTTGGACCCACTGAATCAAAATATGGAATCCATTTTTCAAAATTCAAAACACAGAAGTTTCAGTAATTAATTTAAAATTAATCCCGTTGTTAAGAAAATGGGTTTTAAAAGTTATAACATTGTCAAAGATTGAAATGATTTTACCTATGAATTCAATGTAAAATCAATGATAATGACATAAATTATATTAAATGGTAAAAATATATTCTATTTATACTTTAAAACCATTCAATATTATAATTTATCCATATAAATTATTACAATGAAAAAGTTGTTTTTAATTAAAATATAGTGTGTTTTTACTATTCATTAAAATATGAAAGTTATCAGAATAATATGAAAAATTTATCTAAAGTAAATTTTTATATATTGATTCAAAAAAGAAGTTTTATTTTGTCAAATTTTTCTTATAAACATGTCAAAAATTAGATTTAAAATGGGTGCGCCATCAAAAGGCGGTAAACCTGCATTTTTTGAAAAATACTTCTTTTATCCCAAAAAATTGATTTTGTTTTCATACCTCATTCTAGAAAATGTGTAAGATGAATTATAATGTTATAAAATTCCAAATTCATTTAATACTATTTATAACGGCTAGTTCATAATATTATAATAATATATCATTGTTTGGTGAAACTCGGTATTGCGTACTACACACGCTATCGAGGAAGGTCACGATTGTGTGTAATTCAAGCCAAGCTAGTGTTGTGTGTAGTGACAGAATCCTTTTCATATAAAATATGAAATTAAAAAAAATATTTCTCATAAAATCTCAGGGTGTTACAATAACCCCTAATAAATCCCCACAAAACCCTAATAAAGAAAAAAATGCTAGTATACCTTAAAAAATACCTAGAAACCCTGATAAACTATAATATAACCTAATAAACCCTGAAAATGCTCACAAAAAATAAAACAATGATCACAAACTATAAAAATGCACTATATTACTTAAAAAGACCTAAAAACACTAATATAACCTAATAATGAAAAAATGGTAATATACCTTAAAAATCCCTTGAAACCCTAATAAATCATAATAAACTCCGATACGACCAAAGAAACCCTAAAACACTCAAAATCAAACAAAAATGCTCACAAACAATAAAAACATGCTATATTATCTAAAAATACCTAACAAACACTAATATAACCTAATAAAACAAAAAAAAACTAATAAACCCCTCACAAACCATAATAAACCCTAAAAATCATTAATAAACCCTAATAAAAACGATTAAACCCTAATAAAACCCTAATAAAACCCTAAAAATATCTTCTCAACCCTAATAAACCACGGAACACCATAACAAAACCTTATAAAACCCAACTAAACCCCAATAAAAAATGTAAAAAATCATTAAAAAGCACTAGAAACCCTAATAAACCATAATAAATTCAAATAAAAGCAAATAATCCATTAAAAATGCTCACAAACACTGAAAAACGCTAATAAAACCTAAAAAGTCATAAAAACCCCTCATATATATTAACAAAAACCAAAAAACACTCATATACCCTAATAAAAACACTAAAAAACCCAAGTAAACCATAAAAATCCCTAAAAAACCCTAATAAACCATAGTCAACCCTAATAAACCCTAATAAAACCTTAAAGATACCGACTCAACCCTAATAAAACACTAAAAATACCTACTCAACCCTAATAAACCATAACACACCATAATAAACCATAATAAACCCCACTAAACCCTAAAAATGCAAATATACTATCTAAAGCCCTAAAACCCCTAATAAATGCTAATAAAACCTAACAGGGCCTAAAAGCACTAATAAACCCGAATAAAAACTACTAAACACTAAAAACCCTAATATACCTTCTTAAAAATTAATAAACCATGATAAACCATAACAAACCCTAATAAATCCTAAACATACCCAAATATACCATAATATACCTTAATATACCCTAATAAACCCAACTCAATCCGAATAAAACCCTAAAAATACCTAATAAACCCTAATAAACAATGACACACCCTAATAAATCCTAATAAAATCCTAATAACCCCCCACCAAACCCTAAAAAATGCTAATATACCATTAAAAACCCAAAAACCCTAACAAACCATAATAAATTTTAATAACACCTAAAAATACAAAAAAAATTATAGTAAACATTAAAAATACCTCTAATAATAGTAGTAGTAATAACGCATGTGAATGTGCATATGCATGTGCATGGTTTAAATAATAAATCATAACACACGTGCATGTGTGTAGGGACCATAGGCTTGACGTACATGGACATCACATTACTTTTTCTAAATACTTAATACATAACAAGAACCAACACTCAAGGACCGTAAAAGTTTAGTGTCTTTGGAAACTCATAATATAATTTTCTAATCATGGGGAAAGATTTTCAACATCTCCCATAAAGATCTTCCCCTTTTGTTTTCTTACCTAAAACCAATATTTATATCCTGGGGAAAAGAAAACATAAAAAGGGTGAGCTCAAATTCTCAGTAAGGGTAAATATAGAGAACATGAAACAATCTATAAAAATTTGAATGCAAATACTTGAACATAAAATCTAAGCATCATAATCATGAGAAATGACATAAATATTGGATGTACATAAGGTATAGATCATAAAGGAACGTTATTCATGATAAAATAGCATGGTAATAAAACATGTAATTGTGGAAAACCATTAAGCACATGATATGATTTCCATAGTATCTAAGGCATTGCTGCCAAGACCATCTTAGTGGACAAAGTCCCTTTCTGAATCGAGTTTACTCCTCGTTCCAGTCCTGTATCACTGAACCATATTAACTTACCATTCCATACATGTCTATTTCATGAGATATAAATCTTTACCCAATGAATTGGAGGGAGATATAGGTCCCACCCATCTCATAAAGAAATCATTGTTACTTGTGCCACAAAATAAACATTAATCATTCATCATAACACAAAGAAAAAAATGGGATTCATAAACATCATCCCATCAAAATGTAATACATATAGAACAAATGGATATCATTTCATCATAAGAATAATCAAACCATGTAAATAATAGATACATTATACTTGAAATATAATCATACTAAATAATTTTAATCTTAGATGGAAAATAGTTTTGACAAAACACATGAAATGAATTATTAAGGAAAATATCCTTTCTTTTTCAAAATCATTTTATTTTCAAAAAATGCCAATAAATTTTTAAAATAAAAGTATTTTTTTTAAAGTAGTCATGAAATCTTGTAGAGGAATATTCATGAAAATTAGGCATTATGAAACCGTAAAAATCCGTTCATGTCGTATAAGTTAAAAAACATTCTTCTCGTACTTTTGACGAAAAAGTCAAAAAAGTACCCCGTAACGTAAACAAAATAAAGATTCCTTACATACCATGTAGTTAAAGTAAAAAATGGTTAAAAAGGACTTTAAACATACATGAAACCTTTTTTAGAAAATAGGTACATGGATGATAAATATAACCCCAGTAAATACTTACGAATAAACAATCTCGGATAAAAACAAGATTGGAAAAGCTATCCCTTACCATAGGTTTGATATCCTTCGTACATTTATGTACCTCTTGTATAATGATTTAAATAATGTCATTGAATTATTACAGAATCATATTCATTGTTATGTTATCATATATGGATCACTAATGACTTTATATTACCCGTTATTTTGTAAATTCCATGTTAATGCAGCGTTTTGGGTAAAATCGTTTTATTTAACGTACGTGTTTGGACTAGTTTTTCTTTATATTATTATTAATTATATCATGTTTTAATTATTTCCAGAATGTAAATCATGATTTATATATCAAATATATTCAGTATGTATATATATATATAAGATAGATAAATGAAATGAAATACACCGTTCATGGAGACGGTAGGTCGTACGTACGCATGAACGTTGTTTCCTTTCCTTGTTGACTTGAATGAAAGTAAGTTGATATCATATATATATACACATAAATCAAGTAGATTTATCAGGCCATATATTTCATTATTATTCATTATATATACTTTATAATCATTCTTAAATGGTTAACATGGAGAATGAATCTCATCGCCTCGTGGAGACGGTAATCCGTACATACGCACGAGTGATGATATCGTTACCATAATTAATGAATTGAATTGGAGAGGATGATATAATATCTCAGAATAATTATTATGTCAGAATAACTATATATAGTTATTATTTACACCATTATACCCATCCAAGTAAGGTGGTGGTGGAAAAACAGATTACACCACGGCGTGGAGACGATATTCCGTACGTACGCATGCACGGTGATTTCGTTTTCTATAGGATGGATAGAAGGTGGAATGGGGTTGTTTCATATTTATAATAACATATCAGTATATTATTGATACTGATGTTATTAATTTATAATGAAACACCTAAAGAATAAGAAGTTAAAGAAGAAAAAAACTTGAATGAATCGGTAGAAGAGATTACCTCTTCTCCGACGCACCTCTTTTAAGATTCCTCTTAAGGCACTAGAGTTGGTATTTTGAAGAGACACGAACATTAATAATGTTTCTAGGGAAGTTGATAAGGGAAATGGGCAGGGTTTGGCCGAGCATGAATTCTCAAAATTGTGTAAAGAGAAGAGGGAGAAGGTGCCCTTTTATAAGGGAGGAGAGGGGCACCTTAAAAAAACATAAAATATTATTTTATAATAAAGACATATTCAGTTTATAATGGCTCCAAAGTGACTTATTTCAAAGATAAAGTGGGGATGGGTCGAAATCCTCTCAACAAATAGGTTTTAGAAATGTTTAGGTTACTATTATAACCTTATCATTTAGATTTAACTCTAAGTTAAATAATTTATCTTTTACTGCGTCTTTTTGTTTTCTTACACTATATGGTTAATAAACATACTATAACAAGACAAAAGAACCTCAAGTGTTTAATTATTAATATACATAACCCTATCTATGTCATTTGACCGAACCTTAGATTTTTATGAATACAATAACAATTAATAATATAATATTTATTTTAAAAACTATTTTATGTCAGTTTTGACACTATTTGGTAATTGATTTTTGTGAAACTCATATCAACATGATTAGTTCTAAAATAGTTCATTGAATCAATAATAACATGTCATATTAACCTAAAAAATTAGTTTAATTTATAAAAAGGCTCAAATTAAATTTATTTGGGTATTTATAACATCAATTATGTTAATATTTTATTAATAAGGTAATTACTGCATCATCATTGTGTCATAAATAAATTAACTTATTTAATGTATAAGAATTATAAATAAAATACCATTATGTATTAAATCATTTTATATTTCTAATGAATATTTATAGTGGAATTTATCTTATGTATAACCCTATATTAAAAATGTTTTAGTTATTAAACATTGATTTGAACTATTTTAACTCTTCTTTAAATAAAATTATAATAAATGTCCTAATATAATACAAGTGGACCTAAAGGGTAATATTTTTTTTCCTAAGGTTGTTTTTGGTCGAATTAAACTTATCCAATAGAATTAGGACATGTGTTAGGGTACTAATAATATCATTTTTACCATTAATTACCCTATTTACTTTTAACTGTGGTAAATAAAACTAAAAAGTTTCTATTCACCAAAAATAATTTTTATCTTATTGAACCATATTTTACTCCATGATATTAACTTTGTATCCCATATTTTCCAAATTCAACTCACAGAAGCGGTAAAATTAAGTAATATGTACAATTGCAAATGCTCCTAGGAGGTGGCTAAAAGACAGTAAAAAGATCAATAAATTTTTTATGTATCTATAATATTATAAAATTAGTCCAATAGATTACATTTTACTTATATAGGTATTATCTGTCTAATTTGACCTAAAATAAATTTAAATAAAATATATGATTATTTAAATAAAAATTCGGTTTTTAAATAGTAACCCACTTTTTTCACTATTCATAAAAAATTTAACGTTTTTAGAAAAATACCAAAAATTCACCCTAGGCTAATTTCGATATTCCAAATTCAAAAATGATGTCCATTTTGAACGATAAAATTTATAAAATTTCAAAAAGTGGGTATTACTATTCATAAGGCTAGTTCATAATAATATTATAATAATATCTCGTTTAGTGAAACTCGGTAATGCGTAAAACACACGCTATCGAGAAAGGTTGCTCTGGCATGCCACACAAGCCTAGAATAGTGTTTGCGTATAATGTAAGCTAATACGGTGTTGTGTATAGTGCAAGCTAATCTTGGTATAGCGTACAACACAAGACATCAAAGTAATTAAAAATAATATTTCTCATAAAATCTCGGGGTGTTACATTCTACCCCCCTTAAAATGAATTTCTCCCTTGAAATTCCTTAGGGTTATAAATGGTTTAATACTTGAAAGTTTCTTTCATAGAAAACCACAACATAAAAAGGAATACAAAAACTTAACTTTAAAAAATAAATTATGAAATGTAACGGTTACCTAAATTAACTAATCACTATGTTTCCACATAGGAGAACATAGGTGAAAATATGGATATGGAAGAGAAATCTAACCATCAAGTTCTGATGGAGAGTGGTAGAGAACATGGCTATGAAAAAACAACAATCACAAAGCTATAAATTTGTGATTATCTAAGGTACCATCTGATTCATCAGATATGAGGGAGAAAGGACAACATTTTCGGTTTTCAAGATCATTTCCCTAAAGTTGAAAAAATTGGAATTAGAAGAAATACTTTCTTGATTTTGGTACAATCTCGCCGTTGGTCGTTCCTTGAACAATTTACAATTCATTTCTTAAAGAAATGAAGTTGAATTTGTTATTCATAAAATGTTAGCATATCATGCGATAGAATGATAGGTCATTACATCTGTCTCAAACAAAAGGTTAACAAAAGTTATTAAATATACATAAGTCCATCTATAGTGAGATTAATCGTATATGGTTCAAAAAATGGACTTATACTTCATATATCATACAACTTAATAAATTAAAACTAATTTCTACTAACCGTGGACTTCTTGTAGGCCAGTGGTATGCGATAAAGGCCTATCTCACTTTAGTTGTGGGCTCTATTCCCACATCCTTGTCAGACGCGATGGGTTATCGCTCATCCTATGGGTTTCCATTTTTCAAAAACTATACTATTATAACATTCCAGAAATAATATTGAAAAACAAGTTCTATCTTTAAATAATACTATCTGATGTCTAAATTAATCTATTCCTATCTTTAGGCTTACCCAAACTCACAGTATAAGGAAAAATATTGATATAGAGGTCATCTACCAGGCATGTAAATACCGTCAATTATCCCCATATATCATAAGATATGTCTTGTTGGTCACATTCCAAACATTTTAATTCCTTAATCGTCTATTCTCTTGAATAATGAACACCCATTGAACCTTAGTGAAAAAATGAATGCAGTTAAAAGATAACTCTTTCCACATACCAAAATCCCAGAAATTCTATATACACAAACCACACTACTGGAAAACTAGCCTATACCAACAGTTTAGAACCATTTGTATAGGCCTCCAAACTGTTGGTATAGCCTATACCAATGGTTTGGAGAACCGTAGGAAAGTAAGCCATGGGGATAGGTCTATACCAATGGTTTTTGGAAAACCGTTGGTATAAGTAATATGAAAATCTATACCAACGGTTCCATAAAACCGTTGGTATATGTATTTCCAAAAAAAGCATTCACTGGGATTTGATCCCAGGACCTCCAGTTTTTCATTGAACGACCTAACCACTATCCTAACATGACTTTTGTGAACATAATTTCATAAATATATATATGTATTATCATAATTATTTTAAATTTTGATTTGGAGAATGTCTTGGTTATGAGTATCCGATAAAAAATCAAAGGACCTATACCAGCGGATGTCAAAACTATTGGTATAGGTTCCTGGAATCTGGGGAGTGATGTTGATATATTAGGGACCTTTCCCAATGATTTGGCCAAACCATTGGGAAAGCCTACCCTTTCCCAATGGTTTGGCCAAACTGTTGGGAAAAGTGGCCACAAATTGGACCTTTCCCAATGGTTTGGCCAAACCGTTGGGAAAGCCTACCTTTTCCCAATGGTTTGGCCAAAATGTTGGGAAAAGTGGCCACAAATTAGACATTTCCCAACGGTTTGTCCAAACTGTTGGGAAATCCCACCCTTTCCCAACGGTTTGGCCAAACCTTTGGGAAAGGGGGTATAGAAGTGTTAGGAAAGGTCACATTTCTAGTAGTGCCATGATATCACTTAGTCCTTATATCAATCATGAGCTCATGAATACTATCGAACATATTATTTTCTCCTTATCCATTCATTATGTGCATATCATCTAATTTCCAAAAATATTTCAATCACTTTTCATGGTTACCTGTACCATATAATTATCAAAAACCAAAATAAACCATTATATAGATATTCCAATGTTCCACAATACTATAAATGAGATTCCACAACATTATTTTGGAATCCTTTTACATAAACACATAATCATTCCACCACATTATTATCATAATCAACATCTCTAATAGTGATCGTATGTGACATCCTTTTTTTTCTTTTCTTTAAGAGGTTTCTCATGTCGATCATCATTAACCCTTGGATTAGGGCATTGATTAGCATAATGCCCCATTTCCTTGCAGATGAAGCATTGAAGTGTTGGTGGAGCGTTCTCTGTAGTCTTTTCTCTATTCAAGTCATTAGAAACCTTTTTCCCATTACTTCGACACTCAGCTGCTCAATGTCCTTCTTTTCCACACTTGAAACATTTTCTAGTACCTTTTAGACAGTCTCCACCATGCTTCTTTCAACACTTTGAGCATAAAGAAATATTCACCTTCTTTTCACAATTGTTTTGAGATTTTTCCTTGAACTCCATCTTTTGTTTCTTGTCAAAACCATGATATGGATATATATAACTATATTCTAGATCTACCTTGATAGCACAATGCACAATTTCTTCATATCTACTGAAGTCTCTTATCACTAATTCCCTTAGAAGACTTGGTTTTAATCCACTAAATAATCAATCAACTTTACTTTTAGGTTGGATGATAAATCCAGATGCATACCTTGAAAGCCTTGTAAAATTCGCTTCGTATATACCAACAGATTCGTCATCTTTTTTCTTAATCTCAAGGAACTCATTCTCCATCTTTGTTCGAAGAATACAATGGAAGTAATTATTGAAAAAAAGTTCTTGAACTCGTTCCATTCCATGGATTTAATTTCATCTTGGGGCCTTGTATTCTTAATTAGAGTCCACCACTGGTCTTCTTCACCTTCTAAACTGTAAACTGCTAAAATTAATTTTTCATGTTCTGAACAGAAAAATATGGAAACTATCTTCTCAATAATACTGATCCATTGTTCAGCAAAAATTGGATCTAAAGACCCATTTAAATAAGGTGGACGTTGCCACATGAAGGACTTAATATAATATTGTTCCTTTCTATACTAATTTGGAAGTCTATAATGATTCATAGCTTGAGTAATTATAGAAATAATATTTTTCACTCCATCTCCCATAACATTGGTTAGTTCAGGAGTTCAATCATTACATCGTCCATTACATTGATCAATACAGTTCTTTCGGGTTCTAGCCATCATCTAAAACCCAAAAAGAATAGCGTGAGAGGAAAAATCATGATAGGAAAAAAACATAATAAAGGGGGAGTAACTTCAATATCTAACATCTTAGGTTTAATTCTAATATCGTTACTATAATTCTAGCACTATAACCTATACTTATACTTAACCTTAGGGACATCCCTAGACATACCTTAGAAATATCTCTAGGGATCTCACTAAATTTTTCGCATCCTGGTTTCCAAAGGTTAACTAAAACTTTCCTCTGATACCAATTGTAGATTCCCAAATCTTGATGTACATAGACATCACATTACTTTTTTGGAATACTTAATACATAACAATAACCAATACTAAAGGGCCGTAATAGTTTAGTGTCTTTGGAAACTCAGAATAGAATCTTCTAATCAAGGTGAAAGATCTTCAACATCTCCCATAAAGATCTTCCCCTTTTTCTATTACCTAAAACCTTTCTTTATATCCTGGGGAAAATAAACCATAAAAAGGGTGAGCTCAAATTCTTAGTAAGGGTAAACATAGAGAACATTAAACAATCCATAAACATTTGAATGAAAAAATTTGAACATAAAATCTAAACCTCAAAATCATGAGCAATGACATAAATCTTGGAAGTAAATAAGGTATAGATCATAAAGAACATTAATTATGATAAAATAGAATGGAAATAAAACATGTAATTGTGGAAAACCATTAAGAACATGATATGATTTTCATAGTAGCCAAGGCATTGCTGCCAAGACCATCTTAGTGGACAAAGTCTCTTTCTGAATCGAGTTCACTCCTCATTCCAGTCCTGTATCACTGAACCGGATTAACTTACCATTATAGACATGTCTATCTCATTAGATATAAATATTTACCCAATGAATTAGAGGGAGATATAGGTTCCACCCATCTCATAATGAAATCATTATTACTTGTGATACAAAATAAACATAAATCATTCATCATAACCCAAAGAATAAAATGGGTTTCATAAACATCATCCCATAAAAACATAATACATTTAAAACAAATGGATATCATTTCATAATAAGAATAATTAAACAATTTAAATAAAAGATACATTATACTTGAAACATAATCATACTAAAAAATTTCATCTTAGATGGAAAATAGTTTTGACAAAACACATGAAATGAATTCTTGAGGAAAATACCCTTTCTTTTTCAAAATCATTTTATTTTCACAAAATTCCATTCAATTTTAAAAGAAAAGGATTTGGTTGAAAATAATCATGAAATCATGTAGAGGAAGATTCATGAAAATTAGGCATTATTAAACTGTAAAAATCCGTTCATGACATATAAGTTAAAACACATTTTTCTCGTACTTTTGCTGGAAAAGTCAATAAAAGTACCTCATAATGTAAACAAAAGAAAGATTCCTTACATACCATGTAGTAAAAGTATAAAATGGGTAAAAATTACTTTAAACATACATGAAACCATTTTTATAAAACAATGACATGGATGATAAATAAAACCCGAGTAAATACTTACAAATAAACAATCTCAGATAAAAACGAGATTGGAAAAGTTATCCCTTACCTTAGGTCTGATATGATTTGTACGTATCTGAAACTCCTGTATAATGATTTAAATAATGTCATTGACTTATTAAAGAATCATATTCATTGTTATTATATCATATATGGTTTACTTATGACTTTATATTACCCGTTCTTTTGTAAATTCCATGTTAACGCAGAGTCTTGGGTAAAATCGTTTTATTTATTGTACGTGTTTGGACTTGTTGTTCTTGATATTATTATTAATTATATCATGATTTAATTACTTCCATATTATAAATACTGATTTATTTATCAAATATATTTTGTGTATATATAATAGATAGATAAATGAAATGAAATACACCGTTCATGGAGACGGTTGACCGTACGTACGCATGAACGCTTTTTTCCATTCCTTGTTGACTTGAATGAAATTAAGTAGATGTCATATATATATACACAAATAAGGTAGATTTATAATGTCATATATTAAATTATTATTCATTATATATACTTTATAATCATTCTTGAATGGTTAACATGGAGAATGAATCTCATCGCGTCGTGGAGACGGTAATCCGTACGTACGCACGAGCGATGATGTCGTTCCCATAATTATTGAATTGAATTGTAGTAGATGATATAATATCTCAGAATAAGTATGATGTTATAATAACTACATATAGTTATTATTTACACCATTATTCCCATCCAAATAATGTGGTGGTGGGAAAATAGATTACACCACAGCGTGGAGACGGTATTCCGTAAGTACGCACACGCGGTGATTTTGTTTTCCGTAGGATGGATAGAAGGTGAAATGTGGTTGTTTCATATTTATAATATAATATCAGTATATTATTTATACTTATGTTATTACTTTGTAATTAAACAAATAAATAAGAACAAGTTTAAGAATAATGAAACTTGAAATAATCAGTAGAAGAGATTACCTCTTCTTCGACGCACCTCTTTTAAGCTTCCTCTTAAGGCACTAGAGTTGGTCTTTTGAGGAGACCAGAACCTATATAATGTTTCTAGGGATGTTTAGAAGGGAAATGTTCAGGGATTGGCCGAGCTTGAAAGATAAAAATTGTATAAAGAGAAGAGGAAGTAGGTTCCCTTTTATAAGGGAGGAGAGGGACACCTTAGGAAAAACTTAAAATATTACGTTATAATACATTAATATTCGGTTTAAATTGGATCCAAAGTGACTTATTTCGAAGATAAAGTGGGGAGGATTCGAAATCCTCTCAACCAATAGGTTTTAGACAAGATTAGGTTACCATTTTAACCTTATAATTTAGATTTAACTCTAAGTTAAATAATTTAACTTTTACCTTTTCTTCTTGTTTTCTTACACTATATGGTTAATAAACCTACTATAACAAGACAAAATAACCCCAAGTGGTTCATTATTAATATATATAACTTTAGCTAAGTCATTTTTCCAATCCTTAGATTCTTAGTAATAGAATAACAATTAATAGTATAATATTTATTTTAAAAACTATTTTATGTCAATTTTGACACTATTTGGTAATTGATTTTTGTAAAAATAATAACAACATTATTAGTTCAAACAAAGTTCATTTAATAATTACTAACATGTCATATTAACCTAAAAAATTGGAGTAATTTTTAAAAAGTCTCAAATTAAATTTATTTGGGTATTTATAACATCAATTATGTTAATATTTCCTTAATATGGTAATTACTGCATCATCATTGTGTCATGAATAAATTAACTTATTTAATGTCTAAAAATTATAAATAAAATACCATTATGTAGTAAATTTTCTATATTTCTTGCGAATTTTTATAGTCAAATTTATCTTATGTATAACCCTATATTAATTTTGTTTAGTTATTAAACATTGATTTTAACTATTTTAACTCTTCTTTAAATAAAATAATAATAAATGTCTTAATATAATCCAAGTGGACCTAAAGGGTAATATTTTATTCCTAAAGTTTTTATTGGTCGAATTACACATATCCAATAGAATTAGGACATGTTTTAGGGTAATAATAATATCATTTTTACCCTTAATTACCCTATTTACTTTTAACCGTGGTAAATAAAAGTAAAAAGTTACGATTCACCAAAAATTATTTTAATCTTATTAAACCACATTTTACTCCTTGATATTAACCGTGTCTCTCGGATTTTCAAAATTCAACTCACAGAAAAGGTAAAATTAAGTTTTATGTACAATTGCAAATTCTCCTAGGAGGTGGGTAAAAGACGGTAAAAAGTTCAATAAAATTTTTATGTATCTATAATATTATTAAATAAATCAAATTGATTACATTTTACTTATATAGGTATTATGTATCTATTTTGACCTAAAATAAATTTAAATAAAATAAATTATTATTTAAATAAAAAGTCAGTTTTTAAATAGTAACCCGTTGTTTTCATTATTCATCAAAAATTGAATGTTTTCAGAAAAATACCAAAAATTCACCCTAGGATAATTTTGATATTCCGAATTCAAAAATGAAGTCCTTCTTTAAAGATAAAATTTATAAATTTTCAAAAAGTGGGTATTACTATTCATAACGGCTAGTTCATAATAATAAAATAATAATATCTCGTTTAGTGAAACTCGGTATTGCGTACAACACACACTATCAAGGAAGGTTGCTCTAGTGTGAAACACAAGACTAGAATAGTGTTTGAGTATATTGTAATCTAATACGGTGTTGTGTATAGTGCAAGCAAATCATGGTATAGCGTAGAACACAAGACATCTATGTAATTAAAAATAATATTTCTCATGAAATGTCGGGGTGTTACAATGTGCATATTCATGCGCATTTTCATGTGAATGATAATAAATAATAAATTATAAATAATAACGCATGTGAATTTCATGTGTATGTGCATGTGCATGTGAAGGATAATAAATAATAACGCACATCCAAGTGCATGTGCATGGGCATGTGCATGTGAAAGGTAATAAACAATAAATAATAACAATGTCCACATGAATGTGCATTTTCATGTGAATGATAACAAAAAATAAATAATAACACATGTGTTAATAGAATAACACAAGTGCATTGCATGTGAACGTGCATGAGAATAAATAATAATAACACGTGTGATAATAGAATAACACAAGTGAACTACATTTTCATGTGCATGGTAATAAATAATATACAATAACGCAACTGTATGTGCATTTACATATAATGATAATGATAATGACACATGCACGTGCATGGTAATAAATAATAAATAACAACTCACATGCATGTGCATTTGTATTTGATGATACAAACAACAACAACAAAAATAACAACAACAACAACAACAACAACAATAATAATAATAGAATAACTCAAGTGCATTGCATGTGCACCTACATAGTTGTAAATAATAAATAAATAATAGTAAATAAGAACGCACATGCATGTGCGTGTGCTTTTACATTTGATAATAATATTAATAATATTAATTGTAATAATAATAATAATAACGCATGCACGCGCATGGTAATAAATAATAAATAACAACTCACATGTATGTGGATTTGCATATGATAATGGTAATAATAATAATAAAAGAATAATACATTTCATAAACCCTAAAGAATAATAATAAACCCTAATGAACCCCAATAAACCCTATAGAACAATAATAAACTCTAAAGAACACTAAAAACCCTAAAGAACCAAATAAACCTTAAACACATTACATAAACCCTAAGAACTGCTACAATACCAAAACAAACCCTAAAACACACTAAAACCCCTAACAACCCCTATCAATCCCCAAACAAATCCCTTAGAAACACCCAAAAAACCATTGAAAACCCATCAATAACCATAAAATCCATAAAAACCCGTTAACAACCCTTAAAACCCCTAAAAACCACTACAAACCATAAACAACCATTGAAACCCTAAAAAAGGAAACAAAAAGATATAAAACCCAAAAACGTTACATAAACCCTAAAAATTCAACATAAACCCTAAAAACTCAACATAAACCAAAAAAATGAAACATAAACCCAACAAACACTACATAAACCTAAAAATCACTACATAATCCATAGAACTGAAACATAAACCCTAAAAAATGCAACATAAACATTAAAATATGCTACATAAAAACTAAAATCACAACATAAACCCTAAAAACACTACATGAACCCTAAAAAATTACATAATCCCAAAAAATGCAACATAAACGCTACATCACCCCTAAAAATGCTACATAACCCCAGAAAATGCAACATAAAGCCTAAAAAATGCTACATAAAACCTATACCCTAAACACGCTACATAAACCCTAAAAACATTACATAAACCATAAAAATGATACAAACAACCTAAAATTGCTAACTAAACCCTAAAAGCACTACAAGAACATGCAAAATGCTATATAAACTCAAACAACGCTACACAAACACTAAAAAATGCTTCAAAAACTATTTAGATGCTTCAAAACCCTCAAAAATATTAAACCCTAATATACCATAATATAAAAAATTAAACGCTAATAAACCCCTAAGAAACACTAATAATCCCTAAAAACACCTTATAATCCCTAAAAACCCTATGCGATGATACTCAACCCTAATAAAACCCCAAAAATACTTAAAAAACCCTAATAAATGATAATAAAACCTTATAAACACTAAAAACATGTTAGGAAAACCTAAACAACCCTAATAGACACTAATAAACCGTAATTAGCCCCAAACAAATCCTAAAAATCCCTAATAAACCATAAATAAATCATAATAAACCCTACTCAACCCTAACAAACCTTAACACACCATAATGACCCATAATAAAACCCTAAGAAACACTAATAACTAAAACAAATGCTAGTATACCTTAAAAAATCCTTATAAACCCTGACAAACTATAATATAACCTAATAAACCCAAAAATTCTCACAAACAATAAAAAAATGATCACAAACAATAAAAACACTCTATATTACATAAAAAGACCTAAAAACACTAATATAACCTAACAAAGAAAAAAACGCTAATATACCTTAAAAATACCTAGAAACCATAATAAATCATAATAAACTCTAATATAACCTAAGAAACCCTAAAAAATCTCACAAACAAAAACAAAACATTCACAAACAAAAAAATGCTATATTATCTAAAAAGACTTAACAAACACTAATATAACCTAATAAAACAAAAAAAACTAATAAACCCCTAACAAACCTTAATAAACCCTAAAAATCCCTAATAAACCCTAATAAAAACTAATAAACACTAATAAAACCATAATAAAACCCTAAAAATACCCTCTCAACCCTAATAAACCTTGATACACCATAATAAAACCTAATAAAACCCAAATTAACCCCAATAAACAAAAAAATGCAAACAAACTATTAAAAAGCCCTAGAAAACCTAATAAACCATAATGAATTCTAATAAAACCTAATAAACCATAAGAAATTCACACAAACACTAAAAACATGCTAATAAAACCTAAAGAACCCTAGCAACCCCTCATATATATTAACAAAAACTAAAATACACTCATATACCCTAATAAAAACACTAATAAACCCTAGTAAACCCTAAAAATCCCTAACAAACCCTAATAAACACTAATAAACCCTAACAAAATCCTAATGATACCTACTCATCCCTAATAAAACCCTAAAAATACATACTAAACCCAAATAAACCTTAAAAAACTATAATAAACCATAATAACCCCCACTAAACCCTAAACAACACAAATATACCATTAAAATCCCCTAAAACCCCTAATAAGTGATAATAAAACCTAACAAAGCTTAAAATCACTAATAAAACCTAACGAATCCTAATATATAATAACGCACGTGCATGTGAATTTTCATGTAATGATAATGATAATGACTCATGCACTTGCATGGTAATAAATAATAAATAACAGCGCACGTGCATGTGCATTTGTATTGGATGATACAAACAAAAATAATAATAATAATAATAATAATAATAGAATAACGCAAGACAATTTATTTTTCACGTTCATAGTAGTAAATAATAAATAAATAATAATAAATAAGAACGCACATGCAAGTGCATGGGAATTTACATTTGATGATAATATTAATAATACTAATTGTAATAGAAATAATAATCATGCATGCACATTCATGGTAATAAATAATAAATAACAACACCCATGAATGTGAATTTGAATGTGATAATGATAATAATAATGATAATGATAATAATAATAATAATAATAATTGTGAAAATAATAATAATAATAAAATAATAATACAAGTTTATTGCATATGCACGTGCATGGTAATAAATAATAAATAATAACGCACGTGCATCTACATTTTCATGTGATGATAGCAATAATAACAGCAGTAGTAATAATAGTAGTATTACAAATGCATGTGAAAATAGAATATTTCATGTGCATTACGTGTGCACGTGCATGCTAATAAATAATAACACCCGTGCATTTCATTTGCATGTGATGATGATGATAATAATAATAATAATATTATTATTATTATTATTAACAATGCATGTGATAATATAATAACGCACGTGAATTGAATGTGTGTGTATGTGCATTCGCATGTGCATTTTCACATGATGATAACAACAACAACAACAACAACCACAATAATAATAATATCAATAATAATAACAATGCATGTGATAATAAAATAATGTGTGTGCATTGCATGTGCATGTGTATGGTAATAAAAATATAATAATAATGCACGTTCATGTGCATGTGCATGTGTATGAGATGATGATGATAATAATAATAATAATAATAATAATAATAAGTTATAGTTGTTTGAAAAAACAACAGACATGAAAAAATGCTAGAAATGGGGTCTCGAAAAACCTAACAAATCAAAGTCATTGAAAAATGAATAACATCTTCTTCAGGTGTACATTTCTGCTCCGTGAATAGTCAAATTGAATATCACGGAATGAGTAACGATAAAATCAGTTTTCGGAGGCCGAACAGACACACAGATCAGAAGTTGTTACCATTTTATGAAAAATTTGACAGGGATTCGTACACGGAAATTGAGTTTTGGAGGCCTTCTGATGGGTTTCATGGATTTTAGGTTCTCAAACATTACTTGAAATGTGTTCAAGTCATCATTATGCAGAGATCTCTTCACTACTTTCATTTTTATATATGGTAGATCTCAAACGGAAAACCAGAGTGAAAGTTATGATTGTTTGAAGTTTGACTTTTTTTGGAGTGGTATAACTAATATATCTTATACTTATTTTATCTTAAAATAGTTTCAACTAAACTTGGTCCTCACTCATCACACGAGCTTAGATTTTATTGGTCACAGTGCTCAAACGGACACCCGAAGAAGAAGTTATGCCTATTTTAGAGAGTTGCGGGTTTCATAGGTTTTTAGGCGCTAGGAGGGTTGCTCGATTTAAAATGACAATAACTTCTGCTATGTGTGTTCATTTTGGCTCTACCACATATCAAATCAAATATTGTGAAAAGATACACACTCTGGTAACCACTGGAACCCTTTCTGACATTCTTCATCCCCCAAAAAGACACCAAATCCCTTTGGATGGTCAAAAGATTGGCTTTTGGTGTCTGTTTTGCAAAAACATCTTCTATAACAAATCAAAGCTTTCAGCTAGACCTACTCTCCTATAACCACTAAAGCACCTTCTCACATCCTTGAAGGCCCAAAAAGGTACTTAAACCCACAAAAATACCATAACTTCTACTCCGGGAGTCCGTTTTTCCTCTACCATATATCAAATCGAAGATTTCAGCTAGATTTATACATCTGTGACCAATAGGAACACCTTATCACGTTCTTAAAGTCCCAAAAGGTCCAAAAGTCCTCCAAATGACCATAACTTCTGCTATGGGTGTCTTTTTCACCTCTACCACATATCAAATTGAAGTTTGCGACTAGCTTTACACATCTAGAACAACCATGAACAACTAAATAACCCTGAAAACCATAAATAACACCATAAACACTAAAAACCATTAAAAATCATGTGAGACCCTAAAAAACCCTAAAAAACACTAACAAACCCTAAAAAACCCTAACAAACCCAAATAAACTTTATCAAACCCCAAAAAAACCCTAAAAACATAACACACCCTAAAAACCCTGTCAAACCCTAACAAGCCCTAAAAACCCCAAGAAGCACTAAGAAACCCCAATAAACCCCAAAAAACCTGAAGAAACCCTAAAAACCCCTAAGAAACCATAAGAAACCATAAGAAACCCCTAAAACCCAAACAAAACCTTAAGCAACCCTAAGAAACACTAACACACCCATAGAAACACTAACACATCCTTAGAAACCATAACACAGCCTTAGAAACCCTAACATACCCTTAGAAATCCTAGCACACCCTTAGAAACCCCACCACACTCTTAAAAACCCTAACACAAACTTAGAAACCCTTAGAAACCCTAACCTTCCCATAAAAACCCTAACCCATCCTTAGAAACCCAAACACACCCTTAGATTCCATAACGAACCCTTAGACACCATAAATCACTCTAATAAGCACAAATAATTTTTAACAAACCCTACCAACCAATAATAAACCATAATAACCCTAATAAACCCTAAATCCCACTACTAAACCCTAATAAACACTAATAAAGTGTATTAAACCCTAAAAACCCTATTAGACACCAATAAAAGCTACAAAATACCTAAAAACCCAAATATACAACAAAAATGCTATTAAACCATTCAAAATGCTAATATTCACAAAAAACCCCTATCAATGCCGGCAAAACCTAACAAAACCCTAAAAGAACCCAAAAAAACCCAAAAACCCAAAAAAACCCTAAAAAACCCTAAAAACCCTAAAACCCTAAAAAATCATAAAAACCCTAAAAAACCCCAAAACACCTAAACCCCTAAAAACTCCAAAAAACCGAAAATATCCAAAAACTAACCTATAAAACCCTAAAACCTCAAAATAACCTCAAAAAAATATAAAAAACACTAAAAATGCTAAAACCCCCTAAAAATGCGAAAAACCCCTAAATGCCTAAAAAAGCCTAACAAAACCACAACCAGCCTTATAAAACCCTTCAAAACCCTAAAAACCCCCTACCAAACCCTACAATCCACAAAAGAAACCCTAATACACCATAAAGAACCCTAATAAATCACTAAAGCCACTAACAACACTATATAAACCCTAAAAATCTCTACTAAAAACCGAAAAATGCTTCAAACCCCACAAAATGCAACAAAACCCCAAAAAGTGCTAAAATAACCCTAACAAAGCATAAAACAATCCAAACACACTCATAAAACCCAAAAAACGCATAAAACCACAAACAACTCAAACAAACAGTAAAAAATCCTAAAAACCCTAACACAACCTAACAAACCCTAACAATCACTAATAACCCCTAAGAACCACTAATAAACCCTAATAAACCCTAAAACCCACTATTAAAACCTAAATTCTCAAATACACACTAATAAATCATAATAACCTTTAATAAACCCTACAAAACTCTATTAGACCCTAATAAATGCAAAAAAAATTGTAAAACCCCTAATATACAATAAAACACTTTTAAACCATAATAAACCCTAATAATCACTAAAAACCCTAACAAACCCGAACAAAAGCTACAAAAACCTCCAAATTATAGCCTACAAAACCTTACAACCCACTAATAAACCCTAACCAAACCTAATAACCCCAAAATAAATCATAACATACCCTAACAACCCCAAATAAATCGTAACAAATCCCAACAATGCCAAATAAATCATAACAAACTGAAACAAAACATAACAAACCCCTAATAAACCACAATAAACCCTTACAAATCATAATAAACCCTAATAAATCATAATTAACCCAAATACACATTACTAAACCCTAATAAATAAAATAAACCCAAATAAACCCTAATTAATCCTAAATTACCCTAAAAGGTTGATAAACCCTAGAAAAATCTATTAATGCCTACAAAACCCCAATAAAACCCTAATATACAATAAAAATGTTAATAAACTGTAACAAATCCTAAAGAACACTAATAAACCCTAAAGAACCCGACGAAACCCTAAATAACCATATTAAACTCTAATGAACACTAAAAACATGAATGAACCCAAAAAAATGCTAAAACACATTATATAAACCCTTAAAATAGCAACAATACCCAAACAATCCCTAAAACACACTAAAAACCCTAACAACCCCTATCAATCCCAAAAAAAACAAATAAACTCATAACCCCCCCCCCCCAAAAAAACCATTAAAAATCTATCAGATACCATAAAAAACCATAAAACCCCGTTAACAGCCATTAAAAACCCTAAAAACTACAATCCATAAACAACTATTAAAACCCAAAAAATGCTTCTAATAGATAAATATACCCTAAAAACGTTACATAAACCCTTAAAAATGCAACAAAAACACTAAAAACGAAACATAAACCAAAAAACCCAACATAAACTCAAAAAACGCTACCTAAACCCTAAAATCACTACACAAACCCTTGAACCGTAACATAAACCCTAAAAACACAACATAAACCATAAAAAACGCAACATAAACATTAAAAATTGATATATAAAACCTAAAAACACAATATAAATCCTAAAAACACTACATGAACCCTAAAAACATTACATAAACACTAAAAAAATTGCAACATAAACACTACATCACCCCTAAAAACGCTACATAAACCCAAAAAATGCAACATAAACCCTAAAAAATGCAACATAAAACCTAAACCCTAAACACTCAATATAAACCCTACAAATGATACGTAAACCCTAAAAATGATACATAAAATCTAAAACTGCCATCAAAACCCTAAAAACACTACATAAAAACTAAAAATGCTACATAAACTCTAACAATGCTACACAAATCCTAAAAAATTCTACAAGAACCCTAAAGACGCTTTAAAACCCTCAAAAATATTAAACCCCAATATACCATAATATAAAAAATTAAACCCTAATAAACACCTAATAAACTCTAATAATCCCTAAAAACACCTTATAATCCCTAAAATCCTATGAAACTCTAAATTACCCAAATAAAACCTAAAAAATACCTAATAAACCCTAATAAATGATAATAAAACCTAATAAACACTAAAAACACATTAAGAAAACCTTAACAACCCTAAACAACCCTAACAGACACTAGTAAACACTAATAAACCCTAATAATCCCCAAAAAACCCTAAAAATCCCTAATAAACCATAAATGAAGCCAAATAAACCCTACTCAACCCTAAAAAACCTTAACACACCATAATAACCCCTAATAAAACCCGAAAAAACCCTAATAAAGAAAAAAAATGCTAGTATACCATAAAAAATCCATAGAAACCCTGATAAACTCTAAAATAACCTAATAAACCCTGAAAACACTCACAAACAATAAAAAATGACCACAAACAATAAAAACATGCTATATTACCTAAAAAGACCTAAAAACACTAATATAACCTAATAAAGGCAAAAAAATGCTAATATACCATAAAAATCCATAGAAACCCTAATAAACTCTAATAAACTCTAATATAACAAATGAAATTGAAAATACTCTCAAAAACAATAAAACACGCTAATAAAACCTAAAAAGTCATAACAACCCCTCATATATATAAAAAAACACTAAAAAACACTCAGATACCCTAATAAAAACACAAACAAACCCTAGTAAACCATAAATATCCCTAAGAAACCCTAATAATCCATACATAACCCTAATAAACCCTAATTAAACCTTATAGATACTGAATCAACCCTAATAAAACCCTAAAAAACCTACTCAACCCTAATAAACCTTAACACACCTTAATAATGCATAAAATACTAAAAAAATACCTAAAAACTAAAATGAACCAGAATAAACCATAATAAATCCTAAACAAACCCAAATATACCATAATATACCATAATATACCCTAATAAAACTCTAATATTCCCTCTTAAAAATATACCATAATATACCCTCTTAAAAATTAATAAACCATAATGAACCATAATAAACCATAATAAATCCTAAACATACCCAAATATACCATAATATACCCTAATAAACCCAAATCAATCCTAATAAAACCCTAAAAATACCTAATAAACCCTAATAAACCTTGACACACCATAATAGACCCTAATAAAATCTTAATAACCCCCACAAAACCCTAAAAAATACTAATATTCCATTAAAAACCCTAAAACCCTTACAGACCATAATAAATGTTAATAAAACCTAAAAATCCAAAAAATGATATTAAACCCTAAAAATACCTCTAATAATAATAGTAGTAATAATTCACATGCACGTGCATATGCAAGAGCATGGATTAAATAAAAATTCATAATGCACATGGATGTGCATATGCCTGCGCATTTTCATAGGAATGAAAATAAATAATAAATTACAAATAAAAACGCATGTGAATTGCATGTGTATGAGGATGTGCATGTGAATGATAATAAATAATAAATAATTACGCACACACAAGTGCATGTGCATGTGCATGTGCAGGTGCATGTGCATGTGCATGTGCAAGTGCATGTGCATGTGCATGTGTATGGTAATAAACAATAAATAATAACCAAGTCCACATGAATGTGCATTTGCATGTGAATGATAATAAATAATAAATAATAACACATGTGAAAATAGAATAACACATGTTCATTGCATGTGCACGAGCATTAGAATAAATAATAATAACACGTGTGATAATAGAATAACGCAAGTGCATTGCATGTGCGTGTTCATGATAATAACTAATATATAATAACACATGTGCATGTGAATTTACATGTAATGATAATGATAATGACGCATTCATGTGCATGGTAATAAATTATAAATAACAACACACATGCATGTGCATTTGTATTTGATGATACAAACAACAACAACAACAAGAATAATAATAATAATAATAATAATAATAATAATAATAATAATAATAGAATAATGCAAGTGCATTTCCTGTGCAACTTCATAGTAGTAAATAATAAATAAATAATAATAAATAAGAACGCACATGAATGTGCATGTTCATTTACATTTGATAATAATATTAAAAATATTAATTTTAATAATAATAATACTACTAATAATGCATGCAGGTGCCTAGTAATAAATAAAAAATAACAACACGCATGCGCATGCATTTGAATGTGATAATGATAATGATAATGATAATGATAATGATAATAATAATAATAATAATAACAACTATGATAATAATAATAATAATTATTATTATTATACAAGTGCATTGCATATGCACGTATATGGTAATAAATAATAAATAATAATGCACGTGCATCTACATTTGCATGTGATGATACTAATAATAACAGCAGTAGTAATAATAGTTGTAGTCATGGTGATAATAGTAGTAGTACTAATTCATATGATAATAGAATATTGCATGTGCATTATGTGTGCATGTCTATGGTAATAAATAATAACTCCCATGCATTGCATTTGCATGTAATGATGATGATGATGATAATAATAATAATATTATTAATATTAATATTAATAATAACAATGCTTGTGATAATAGAATAACGCACGTTCACTGAATGTGCGTGTATGTGCATTTGGATGTTTATTTCCATGTGATAACAACAACAACAACAACAACAACAACAAAAATAATAGTACGAATTCCCCGATGGACTTATTTTTTATTTTATTATGGATAATCCCCCTTTTATAATAATAACAATAATAATTACAAAGCATGTGATAATAAAATAGTGTCTGTGCATTTCATGTGCAGGTGCATGGTAATAAAAAAAATAATTTATGTGAATGTGCATGTGCATTTTCATGAGACGATGATAACAATAATAATAATAATAACAGTAATAATAAGTTATAGTTGTTTGAAAAAACAGCAGAAAGGACAAAAGTGCTAGAAATATTGTCTCAAAAAACCTAATAAATCACAGAGTCATTAAAAAAGGAATAACTTCTTATTCAGGTGTCCATTTTTTCTTTGTTAATAGTCAAACTAAATCTCATGGAACGAACTACGATAAAAACAGGTGCTGGAGTCCGAACAGACAGACAGATCAGAAGTTATGACCGTTTAAAGAAAAATTTGACATGGATCCGGACACGAAAATGGAGTTTTGGAGGCCTTATGATTGTTTTTAGGGATTTTATGTCCCAAACATGAATTTAACTTTTTTCGAGTTAGCCTCCTTCATAGATATCTTTGCTGCCTTCAATTTGATATGTGGTAGATCTCAAATGGACAACAAGAGTGAAATTTGTGGCCGTTTGAAGTTGGACTATTTTTTGGAGTGGTATAACTAATATATCTTCTGCTTCATCTATCTTCTCATAGTTTCAAATAGAATTGTTCCTCACTCATCTCATGAGCATCGATTTTACTAGTCACAGTGCTCAAACAGACACTTAAAGGAGAAGTTTTGCAAATTTTAGTGAGTTGCGGGTTTCTTAGGTTTTTAGGTGCTAAGAGGGTTGCTCAATTTAAAACGACAATAACTTCTGCTACGTGTGTTGATTTTGGCTCTACCACATATCAAATCGAATATTGTGAAATGATACACAGTCTTGTAACCACTAGAACCCTTTCTGACATTCTTCAACCCCCCAAAAGACGCGAAATCTATTTGGATGGTCAAAGGATTGGCTTCTGGTGTCCGTTTTACAATAACTTCTTCTATGGGTGTCCGTTTTGCCTCTACCAAATATCAAATCGAAGCTTAAGAATACACATACAATCCTATAACCACTGAATCACCTTCTCACATCCTTGAAGACAATAAAAGGCACTTAAACCCTCCAAAAGACCATAACTTCTACTCCGGGAGTCCATTTTTCCTCTACCATATATCAAATCGAAGATTTCAACTAGATCTACACATATGTGACCAATAGGAACACCTTATCATGTTCTTAAAGAGACAAAAGGTCCATAAGTCCTACAAATGACCATAAATTCTGCTCTCGGTGTCAGTTTCACCTCTACCACATATCAAATTGAAGTTTGCGACTAGCTCTACACATCCGTGACAACCATGAACAACTAAATAACCCTAACCAACCATGAATAACCCCATAAACACTAAAAACCATTAAAAACCACCCAAAACCCTAATAAATCCTAAAAAACCCTAACAAACACTAACAAACCCTAACAAACCCTAACAAACCCTAACAAGACCTACCAAACCTCAAAAACCCTAAACAAGCATAACAAACCCTAAAAACCCTAACAAACCCTAACAGGCCCTAACAAACCCTAAGAAGCACTATGAAACCCCAATAAACACAAAAAACCTCAAGAAACCCTAAAAACACCTAATAAACTTTAAGAAACCCTAACATAACCCTAAAAACCCTAAATACGCTTACAAAACCCTACGAAAACCTAAAAAACACTAACACACCCTTAGAAACCCTAACACACACTTAGAAACCCTAACACACTGTTAGAAACCCTAGCACACCCTTAAAAACCCCAATGCACCCATAGAAACCCTAACAGAACCTTAGAAACCCTTTGAAACAAAAGCACACTCTTAGAAACCCTAACCCGCCCATAAAAACACTAACCCACCCTTAGAAACCCTAACACACCCTTAGAAACCCTAAAAACCCCTTAGACACCATAAATCACTCTAATAAGAACTAATAAATCCTAACAAACCCTATCAACCAATAATAAACCATAATAAACCCTAATAAACTCTAAATCCCACTACTAAAACCTAATAAACACTAATAAATCGTAATAAACCCTAAAACCCCTATTAGACCAAAATAAAAGCTACAAAATATATAAAAACCCAAATATACAACAAAAATGCTATTAAACCATTCAAAATGCTAATATTCACAAAAAACTCCTCACAAACCCGGCAAAACCTGACAAAACCCTAAAAACCCAAAAACCCAAAATACCCAAAAACCCAAAAAACCATAAAAAATCCTAAAAATCCTAAAAACCCATAAAAAACCAAAAAAACAAAAAAAAACCTGAAAAAAAACCTAAAAATCCCTAAAAAACCTCAAAAAAAACTCTAAAAACCCAAAAAAACCTAAAAACCGCTAAAAATGCTAATGTAAGAACCCTGTTATTATTTTAGAGGTACGGGATTCTTCATTTCCTTTTCCTTAAGTGTTTTTGAGAAAATATGGAAAATGGGGAAAATTCCTAAATTTTGGAACTACACGCCGTGTACTTTATCCACACGCTGTGTACTTTTGGCCGTGTTGGGATGAGTACACAGGGCGTGTAGCCATACCGGCGACGAAGGGTGTAGGAACCACTACACGCCGTGTAGTGGTGCGTTACACGCCATGTAGTCAGTCAGCAGGCTTAAATAGAAAGGTGGTGGCACCGCCACCAGCTGGGCGACAGTACACGCCGTGTACTCGAGAGTACATGTCGTGTACTCATGTCGACGGATGAACAGTGTGGCGGTGCCGCCAAATGAATAGTTAAATGAAATAAGTACACGCCATGTATGCAGAAGTACACGCCGTGTACTTTGTTTTTTCGGATTAAAACAGGCAGTAACCTCCTCATTTGGCAGAGGAGACTCTTGAACAGTTTTGGAGCCAAAGGAGGAGGCCAGATCATTCAAGGTCCACCGAGCATTCGTTTGGATTCCGATTCGGCTTTAGACAATTTCGTTGGAACCACACTGGTAAGCACTCTCTTCTCCTAGTACCGTTCTTACAAATTCTTCTCCTAACATAAGTTATTTACGTTTGAATGAGTTTTATTCTTCCTCATATCTTCACCATTCTTGGGTGTTTCTGGAGTCGGAGTTTGGGTATAGCATTCGTTGGCGTATAAGGTAGGTGGCTTTGTGTTTAGTTTTCCAACTGCTGTGTGTTTTGTGCGTTTTTGTGCCACGAACCCATGTTGGGGTGTCGTGTGGCTGAGGTCGTTGCTATATTTAATACCTATAATTGATTAGGTATTTAATTATGATAATTAAATGATGGTTGGGATCGTTTATCGAATCTAGAACCACCCCCAAGGTGTGTTTCACTATTTATCCATTTGGCCAGGATACCTGAGGGTATGCCTTTAAAGTAGTAATTGTAGAATTTCCTTGAGAGTAATTTCTTATTACTGCTTGTTTACCTGTTGGGCATGGCCCGGTTACCTGTTTAGCCTGAGGGCGTTGTTGTGATTAGCCTGTGGGCACTGTACTGTATTAGCCTGAGGGCGTGACTGTTTTAGCCCGAGGGTTGTCGTTATACCGCCTGAGGGAAACCTTTCGTTCCTGAGGGCTTGACTTCGGTGCCTGAGGGTGACACTTCCTACGCCTGAGGGCAATTTCTATTACGCCTGAGGGAAATACCTGCGGGTTAGATTATGTCTGTCCTGAGAGAAAGCATGAGGGCGTGGATTATTATTTTATCCTGAGGGCACGGTTCTGGATGGCATAAGGGCTTGGTGCTGTTGAGCACAAAAATGTTACTAAATTAAAGGGAATTAAATGAATAATAAAATGGCAATTTAATTGTTAAGTTAGTCACTTGTCAGTACTGCTTACTTTATTGCATTTTACTATTTCACGCTGTTGTTGCATGCTTACACGTAGTTGGGCACGGGCCTTTGGTGGGTGCCTACTGAGATATATTTCTCACACCCTGTTTGGGTCACGTTTTTCGGTCCAAATAGATTACGTTTCTGCAGTTGTAGATAGGGGCAAGAGTCCCTATACAGGTACTTGACTGTTGCTGAGGAGTAGGAGGGCATGGGACCGAGCCTAGGCTCGTGGTGCCGCTACTAGCTGTTTTGCTTGTTTTGCTGTACTCTGTTTTCTGCTGTACTGTATTGATGTATAACATGTTCTGGCTGTTTTTTAGAACTTGAAATATGTAGCATCATCACTTATATACTGTTGGTTATATCCACGGATGTAGTTATTTTAGTTGTGTATGTTTACTACTTCCGCTGTTTGTTGTATGTTTATTTCGGTATTCTGCTGCGCAACACATTGAAAAATGAGGGCATAGTTTCCCCACTATCAGACCTGGGCCCTCGCTGCTAGTCTGTAGCCTCTGGCGTTTAGGGAAATGCGCTTGAGGTCACGTGGTGAACTGGGATCAGGGCACCCGTTGCGTGGCACCCGAGTTCGGGATGATACAAAGTGGTATCAGAGGGGGTATTTTGTTTGACTTACTATTTGGAGCTGTAGTCAGGGTTAGGACTAACAGTAGTTGGTAATAAGCTGTTCCCGTGCGTAGCTAACTCGTGTACAGGGAAAATCCAGTCTACCTCGTATTTTTCTTTATTTTGATTTTTCAATTTTACGGTTGATATGTTTTCATTGTTGGGTGACGCACTTGGATTGTGCTGTTTATATTTTATCTGTGGGTTATATTTATTTGTAACCTGATTAGATGAGGGTATTCCGTCTCATGCATCATATAGGCACATTCTAGATATCACATTCCATGCATAGTTTCCATGCCATGTATGTGCATTAGAATTTTCATATTGTTGTGATAGTTGTTGTGCTAGTAAAGCATGCTGTTGTGATAACTGCTTGATAAATACATGCCTTATGATATGGTATTTTTGTTTGAGGTTGTTTATAGAATGGACGCAAAACTTTGGTTTTTGGGGAGTATGGGCCCCCATTGACCGGAATTTGGCGGATCATTGACTGGTTATTGTTTATAACACAAATAAGATGTCAAACTTTGATTCGTGGGGTGTATGGGTCCCCATGGGTCGGAATTTGACACTTAGGTGTTGTTTTCCATATTTTCTGGGTTCCGGAGAAGTTTCTGAGGCATACTATCCGGAAAACCCAGAATACATGCCGTGTAGGACCTCATACACGCCATGTGTGTTCTTCTGTTCGGGAAGAAAAATGAACTTTTTGAGTACACGCCGTGTACCCTGAGTATACGCCATGTAGTCTCTTCCCGTGTCACAAACCATGTGGGCGGCGACACGGGGTAGGGAAGGGCTTGGGTAAAACACGCCGTGTAGTTTTGTACACGCCGTGTAGTGTTGACCCAGAGTCCGTTCGTGTAACTAACAACACGGGTCGGTGAACTCCTTGACAGAACACGCAGTGTCAGTTATAGACATGTTGTGTAGTGTGACCTGGGGACTCGGCCATGTAACTAACAACAAGGGCCAGTGTCACCTCTCCCTGAGCACGCCGTGTACCATTGGGACACGCCATGTAGGCTTGTCCGAGGACAGACCGAGTGGAGTTAGCCATGTGGCTGGGAAACGGGGAGTTGTACACGCCGTGTACGGGTGTAACACGCCATGGAGTGTTAAGCCGAGTAGTCGGTCGTGTCACAGACGACATGATCAGTTGGAAAATAACACCATACACGCCGTGTAGATATTATACACGCCGTGTAGTTTTTTTGAACAGAAGTCGTGTGGCTTAGCCATGTAGAAGGACCCGGGCAGGGGAAAGGAAGTCAAGTACACGCCGTGTAGTCAGTGTACACGCCGTGTAATCTTGTTTTGAAAATTTAGAAACGCATTCTTCCTCTTATTCCTTTGTGTTTCCTTCGTTTCAGTCTTAATAATCTTGAATCTCAGGCGTGCTTTGACCTTATAGAGTCATGCCGCCTAGACGACCGCGAGTTGTTCGCCAGGAGAGCGGCGATGATTATACTCCGGAGATGGTGGTCCATGGGCTACCAGTTGATCCACCAGTAGATCCAGATGCGGCACTAGCTGTTATACCGAACACAGGCGCGGAGGGGCAGTTCCGTGAAGGCTTATTGCGTTTCATGCAGACCTTTTAGGGAGCATCGCAGGCTGCCACATCTATGGCCGAGCTGACGTGTGTCTTTCAGCAGCAGCATCCGCCTACATTTTTAGGGGATGGAGGACCACAGGATACAGAGTCTTGGCTAGGATTGATGCAGACTATTTTCGAGCATCTTGAGATGCCTTCAGGGCGGAGGGTCAAGCTCGTGAATTACATGCTGTGTGATTCCGCCAAGAGGTGGTGGGATGCTACCACCCAATCAGAGCATCACAGGGAGATGGCGTGGGATGATTTTCAGGCAGTCTTCTTTCCCGAGATGCTGAGGGCAGATAGAGCTCAAGAGTTCATGAATCTTCAGCAGGGCGCTATGTCGGTGATGGTCTACTCTGCTCGTTTTACGGAGCTTTACCATTTTGCACCCGTGTTGGTGGGTGATGAGATGTTGAGAGCCAGACGTTTTGAGGATGGTCTTCAGTATGACATCTGAGCGCTTGTAAATGTTTTTAGGTTGCCTATTGTACACGCGATTGTGAATCTGGCGCTGATTACATAGAGGAACCTGTGGGAATCGAGTGATGTGGGCCAGGGCGGTTCGGCACCAGTTACCGGTACTATTTCTGCTGGAAAGAGGAAGAGACAGATGAACTTCTCTCATGGCGGCAGTACCAGCTAGGGAGCTTCTTCAGGTGGCCTGATCAGGTGCTACCAGTGTGGCAGATAGGGGCACAAGAGACCGCAGTGTCCACGAGACACAGTGGAGTGCCGAGCTTGCGGCAAGATGGGTCATCTGCAGCACTTTTGCAGGGCATTTCTACCAGTGGCTAGTGAGAGGGGTTCTGTGCAGACTTCGCGTGTGGGAGCAGGACCAATGGCTTCTTACCAGTCAGGGAACTGGAATACGTCAGGGCATGCAGGTAGAGATGGTGGTCGTGTCCGTGGTAGCCATACACCAGGATCGTAGAGGCAGCAGGGCGGGACAACTCAGGGTAGCCAGGCTGTGTCGTAGGGCCGCGGAACTGGGCAGGCATATGCAGTGCAACAGACCTAGGAGGAGCAGGATCCCGGACCTTCTACAGTCAGAGGTACTATTCTAGTAGATTCTGTCTTGTCTTCAGTACCTTTTGATACGGGTGATACACATAGTTTTGTATTTGTACCCTTTGTGGAGATCCTTGGTCTCGTTGTTTCTACTTCTTTTGATATCTTGACGCTAGACACTCTGTTGGGGACTAGGACGGTTGGTGTGTGTCAGTGTAAGGAGTGCCCCCTTGAGGTTGGAGGGTGTCACCTCCTTTGGGACCTCTATGTCCTAGAGATGATGAGCTATGACATCATTCTCGGGATGGACTGGTTGGTTCCCTTTCGAGCCTTTGTAGACTGCTATCGTCGCAGGGTGCATTTCACGTCACCAGAGGGCGAGGAGTTTCTATACAAGGGCGAGTGGGATGTTCAGGCGGGTCGATCTGGACCAGAGCATCATGGGCGAGGTGGAGTCACAGCCCATATTGCTAGCTTATATCTGGACGACCAGGGGACTTGTCAGACGGATTTCCCTCCAGTTGTCGATCGTTTCAGGGATGTCTTCCCAGACAAATTTTCAGGTCTACCTCTGGTGCGTGAGGTGGATTTCTCTATCGAGCTTGTGCCAGGAGCAGCACCGGTGTCCATTCCTCCTTATAGGATGGCCACGCCTGAGTTGCAGGAGCTCAAGAGGTAGTTAGAGGAGTTTAAGTCAAAGGGTTTTATCAGGACCAATACTTCTCCTTGGGGTTCGCCGGTCCTTTTTGCGAAGAAGGCGGATGGTACCCTCAGACTTTTTGTGGATTATCGGAAGCTGAAACAGTTGACGGTTAAGAACCATATCCCTTGCCGAGGATTGATGATTTGTTTGATCAGCTTCGTAGAGCACGAGTGTTCTCGAAGATTGACTTGAGATTCGGATATCATCAGCTGCGTGTGAGACCATCTGATATACCGCTTATAGATTTTTAGAGTAGGTATGGTCTATATGAGTATACCGTTATGCCATTCGGACTCACGAATGCACCAGCAGTTTTCATGGCTCTGATGAATCGTGTGTTCCATCCGTACCTTTATTCTTGTGTGGTAGTATTCGTGGAAGACATCTTGGTGTACTCTCACACTCGACACGACCATTTCACCCATCTTGAGACTGTATTGAGTACACAATGAGAGCATTGTCTATATGCTAAGCTCTCGAAGTGCCACTTTTGGATGGACTAGATTCACTTCCTCGGTCATATCATCTCAAAGGCAGGAGTTGCAGTAGACCCAGAGAGGGTGAGAGCAGTAGTTTCCTTGGAGCAGCCTAAGAACATATTTGAGATATGGAGTTTCTTAGGGCTGGATGGTTACTACAGGCGCTTCATACAGAACTTCTCCCGCTTAGCAGCACCGTTGACAGGTCTGACTAAGAAGGGTGTGAAGTTCGTTCGGTCAGAATCTTGCAAGACAGCTTTTCAGGACCGGAAGATATGGTTGACATCAGCACCGATCCTGATACTCCCAGAGTAGGGAAAGAGCTATACAGTTTACTGTGATGCATCAGGGATTGGGTTGGTATCTGTTTTGATGCAGGGCGACCGAGTTGTTGCATACGGGTCTCGGTAGTTGAGGCCACATGAGAGGAATTACTCGACACATGATCTCGAGTTGGCTGTAGTTGTTCATGTGTTGCGCTGTTGGATACACTATCTGTTGGGAGAGCATTTCGTGGTTTTCACCGACCACAAAATCCTCAAGTATATATTTACTCAACGTGACCTGAATTTGAGGCAGAGAAGGTGGGTTGAGTACCTATAGTCCTTTGATTTTGAGATTGCCTATACACCTGGAAAAGGTAATGCAGTAGCCGATGCACTGAGCAGGAAGACTCAGATACAGGCAGTGCAGGAGGCCAGTGGTGAGTGGCAGCTTATGGCTTTGTTCTCTGAGATGCTTCTGATGTTTCATGACAGTCAGGGGAAGACTTATCTTTCCTCGTTAACTGTGACTTCTACCCTCCTGGATAGAGTGAGGATGAGGCAGCTATCAGATTCAGAAGGCCTAGTACTATGGGAGTCGGTGGAAAGTGAGGACCCTCCTCCCGGTTGGACGATAGGCGATGATGAGGTCCTACATTTCCATGGACGAGTATGGGTTCCAGGGGATATACACGAGGAGATGATGCGATAGTTTCATGCTTCAGCTTGGGTAGTTCATCCTGGGGTTACCAAGATGTACCGAGACTTGAGACGTCAGTACTGGTGGCCGGGTATGAAGAGAGAGATAGCTAGTTTTGTTATGAGGTGTTCCACATGTCAGTAGGTGAAGGCAGAGCATCAGAGAACAGTTGGGCTCTTACAGCAGTTGCCCATTCCAGAGTGGAAATGGGATGATGTCGTGATGGATTTTGTGACGGGATTGTCGAGGTCACCTCGAGGCAATGACGTCATGTGGGTTGTTGTGGACAGACTCACGAAGGTAGCTCACTTCTTTACGATCAAGGAGACCATCAGTGTGGAGGAGCTCGGAAGGCTGTATATCCTAGAGATCGTACGTCTTCATGGGGTCCCTCGTTCTATCGTTTCAGATAGGGACACCCGCTTTACGTCTCGTTTCTGGCAGTGTTTTCAGAGGGTGATGGGTACACAAGTGCTTCTGAGCACAGCATACCACCCTCAGACAGATAGCCAGTCAGAACAGACGATATAGGTGCTAGAGGACATGTTGTGTGCATGCGTCCTAGACTTTGGGGGCTCTTGGGAGAAGCATATACCCTTAGTCTAGTTTTCCTATAATAATAGTTTTCCAGAAACTATTGAGATGGCATCATACGAGGCTTTATATGGTAGGCCATGCCGGTCAACTTTGTGCTGGTTAGAGGCAGGTGAGGCAGCTTTACTGGGGCCACAGCTCGTGCAGGAGACATCTGAGCAGGTCCAGTTGATTCGAAGGCGGATGTCTACCGTGCAGTCTCGTCAGAAGTCTTATGCTGATCGTCGCAAACGACCTTTGGAGTTCGTGGCCGGGGATCAGGTTTTCTTGCGTGTTTCGCCGAGGCTGGGACACAAACGGATCAGGAGACAGGGTAAGCTTTCAACGAGGTATGTGGGACCATTTGAGATTCTGGAGAGAGTCGGTCTAGTTGCCTATAGGTTTCAGTTACCGCAGCGGTACCGAGACATGCACGACGTCTTCCACGTGTCTCAGTTGCGTCGCTACCATTCAGACCCATCTCACACCTTTCAGCCAGAGGAGGTTGAGCTTCAGCATGATACATCCTTTGAGGAGCATCCAATCCGTATCGTTGATAGGATCACGAAGGTTCTCCAAGGCCGGTTAGTTCCTCTCGTACGGGTGCTATGGCAGCATGGCCGAGTGCAGGACGAGACCTGGGAGCGGGAGTCCGACTTACGTGCTCAGTGGCCAGAGCTGTTCTGAGCTTATTCTCTGCCACCCTTGGAAGGGAAATTTGGGGACGAATTTCTTTAAGGGGGGAAGTTTGTAAGAACCCGGTTCTAATTTTAGAGGTGCGGGCTTCTTCTTTTCCTTTTCCTTAAGTGTTTTTGAGAAAATATAGAAAATGTGGAAAAATCCAAAATTTTGGAACTACACGCCGTGTACTTTATCCACACACCGTGTACTTTTGGCCGTGTTGGGATGAGTACACGGGGCGTGTAGCCATACCGGTGACGAAGGGTGTAGTAACCACTACACACCGTTTAGTGGTGCATTACACGCCGTGTAGTCAGTCGGTAGGCTTAAATAGTAAAGCGGTGGCACCGCCACCAGCTGGGCGACAGTACATGCCGTGTACTCGAGAGTACATGTCGTGTACTCGAGAGTACATGCCGTGTACTCATGTCGACGGATTAATAGTGTGGCGGTGCCTCCAAATGAACAGTTAAGTGAAAGAAGTACACGCCGTGTACGCAGAAGTACATGTCATGTACTTTGTTTTTTTGGATTAAAACAAGCAGTAGCCTCCTCATTTGGCAGAGGAGACTCTTGAATAGTTTTGGAGCCAAAGGAGGAGGCTGGATCTTTGAAGGTCCACCAGGCGTTCGTCTGGAATCTAATTCGGCTTCAGATGATTTCGTTGGAACCGCACGGGTAAGCCCTCTCCTCTCCTGGTACCGTTCTTACCAATTCTTCTCCTAACGTAAGTTATTTACGTTTGAATAAGTTTTTTTCTTAATCAGATCTACGTCGTTCTTGTGCGTTTTTAGAGTCGGCGTTCGTGTATAGTGTTCGTTTGCTTATAAGGTAGGTGGCTTTGTGTTTATTTTTACAATTGCTGTGTGTTTTGTGCGTTTTTGTGCCACGAACCCATGTTGGGGTGTCGTGTGGCTGAGGCCATTGCTATATTTAATACCTATAATTGATTAGGTATTTAATTGTGATAATTAAATGATTTTTGGGATCGTTTCTTGGATCCGGAACCACACCCAGGGTGTGTTTCACTGTTTATCCGTTTGGCCAGGATACCCGAGGGTATGCCTTTAAAGTAGTAATTGTAGAATTGCCTTGAGAGGAATTTCTTATTACTGCTTGTTTACCTGTTCGGCATGGCCCAATTACCTGTTTAGACTGAGGGTGTTGTTGTGATTAGCCTGTGGGCACTGTACTGTATTAGCCTGAGGGCATGACTGTTTTAGCCCGAGGGCTGTCGTTATTCCACCTGAGGACAACCTTTTGTGCCTGAGGGCTTGACTTCTGTGCCTGAGGGCGACACTTCCTACACCTGAGGGCAATTTCTGTTACTCCTGAGGGAAATACCTGTGGGTTAGATTCTGTATGGCTTGAGGGAAATCCTGAGGGTGTGGAGTACTATTTTAGCCTGAGGGAACGGTTCTGGTTGGCCTGAGGGCTTGGTTCTGTGGAGCACAAAAATGTTACTAAATTAAAGGGAAATAAATGAATAATAAAATGGAAATTTAATTGTTAAGTTAGTTACTTGTCAGTACTTCTTACTTTATTTCATTTTACTATTTCACGATGTTGTTGCATGCTTACACGCAGTTGGGCATGGGCCTTTGGTGGGTGCATACTGAGATATATTTCTCACACCCTGTTTGGGTCATGCTTTTCGGCCCAAACAGATTATGTTTCTGCAGGTGTAGATAGGGGAAAGAGTCCTTATACAGGTATTTGACTGTTGCTGAGGAGTAGGAGGGCATGGGACCGAGCCTAGGCTCGCGATGCCGCTGCTAGCGGTTTTTCTTGTTTTGCTGTACTTTGTTTTCTGTTGTACTGTATTGATGTATAACATGTTCTGGCTGTTTTCTTAGAACTTGAAACATGTAGCATCATCACTTATATACTGTTGGTTATATCCACGGTTGTAGTTATTTCAGTTGTGTATGTTTACTGCTTCCGCTGTTTGTTGTATGTTTATTTCGGTATTCCGCTACGCTACACTTTTACAAATGAGGGCATAGTTTCCCCACTAAAAATGCTACAAAAACCCTAAAGACGGTTTTAAACCCTAAAAAATAATAAACCCTAATATACCATAATATAAAACATTAATCACTAAAAATCCCCTAATAAACTCTAATAATCCCTAAAAACCTTATAATCCCTAAAATCCTAAGAAACTCTACTCATCCCTAATAAAACCCCAAAAATACATAATAAACCCAAATAAATGATAATAAAACCTAATAATCCCTAAAAAAATGTTAATAAAACCTAAACAACCCTAACTAACCTTAATAGACACTAATAAACACTAATAAACCCTAATAAACCCCAAACATGACCTAAAAAGCCCAAATAAACCATAAATAAAGCTAAATAAACCCTACTTAACCCCAACAAACCTTAACACATCATAATAACCCCTAATAAAACCCTACAAAACCCTAATAAAGAAACAAATGCTAGTAAACCTTAAAAAATCCCTAAAAACCCTGATAAATTCTAAAATAACTTAATAAACCCTAAAAATTCTCACAAACAATAAAAAACGATCAAAAACAAAAAAAACTTGCTATATTACCTAAAAAGACCTAAAAACACTAATATAACCTAATAAAGACAAAAAACACTAATATACCGTAAAAATCCCTAGAAACCCTCATAAACAATAGTAAACTCTAATATAACGAAATAAACCCTAAAACGGTCACAAACAAAAACAAAACTCTCACAAATAATAAAAATACTCTATACTAGGAAAGATGGGGGCATAGCCCTTTATTAAAAAGAGAAAAAACACACCAAACCCTAATAAAACTAATAAACCCCTACCAAACCCTAATAAACCCTAAAAATCCCTAACAAACCCAAATAAAAATGAACAAACCCTAATAAAACCCTAATAAAACCCCAAAAATACCTTCTCAACCCCAATAATCCTTGACACACCATAACAAAACTAATAAATCCCAACTAAACCCCAATAAAAAATGCAAACAAAACATTAAAAAGCCCTAGAAACCCTAATAAACCATAATAAATTCAAATAAAAGCTAATACACCATTAAAAATGCTCAAAAACCCTAAAAACATGCTAATAAAACCTAAAAAGTCATAAAAACACGTCATATATATTAACAAAAACTAAAAAACACTCATATAGACTAATAAAAACACAAACAAGCCCTAGTAAACCATAAAAATCCCTAACAAACCCTATTAATCCATACTCAACCCTAATAAACCAAAATAATACCTTAAAGATACCGACTCAACCCTAATAAAAGCCTAAAAATACCTACTCAACCCTAATAAACCTTAACACACCATAATAAACCCCTATAAACCCTAAAAACACAAATATACCATTAAAAAGCCCAAAAATCCCTAATAAATGCTAATAAAACCTAACAAAGCTTAAAAGTGCAAACAAACCCAAATAAATACTACAAAACACTAAAAACTCCTAATATACACTCTTAAAATTTAATAAACCACAATGAACCATAATAAACCCTAATAAATACTAAACATACCCAAATATACCATAATATACCCTAATAAACCCAACTCAATCATAATAAAACCCTAAAAATACCTAATAAACCCCAATAAAACTTGACACACCATAAATAACGATAATAAAATCCTAATAACCCCCACCAAACCCTAAAAATGCTAATATACCATTAAAAACCCCTAAAACCTATCAAACCATAATAAATGTTAATAACACATAAAAATCCTAAAAATGATAGTAAACCCTAAAAACTCCCCTGGTAATAATAATAGTAACAATGCACATGCATGTGCTTAAGCATGTGCATGGTTTAAATTATAAATCATAACACAAGTGATTCTGCATATGCATGAGAATTTGCATGTGAATGATAATAAATTATAAATTATAAATAATAACGCATGTGAATTTCATGTGTATGTGCATGTGCATGTGCATGATAATAAATAATAAATAATAACGCACATCCAAGTGCATGTGCATGTGCATGGTAATAAACAATAGATAATAACAAAGTCCACATGAATGTGCATTTTCATGTGAATGATAATAAATAATAAATAATAACACATGTGTTAATTGAATAACGCAAGTGCATTGCATGTGCACGGGCATGAGAAAAAATAATAATAACACATGTGATAATAGAATAATGTAGATGAATTGTGTGTGTGCGTGCATGGTAATAAATAATAACAGACATGCATGTGCATTTTCATGTGATGATAATAATAATAATAATAGTAATAGTAATAATAATAATAACAACAACAACAAAAACAACATATTCATGTGCATGTAAATAAATAATAAATAATAAATAATAACGCATGTGCATTTTCATCTGCATTTTCATGTGACGATAAATATAATATTAATTGTAATAACAATAATGATAATTATAATAATGATACTAACAATAATGATAACGATAATAATGATAATAATAACGTGTGTGATAATAGAATAACACAGGTCCTAAATAACCCTAACAAAACCTAACAAACCCTAACAACAACCCATAACCCCTAAGAACCACTAATAAACCCAAATAACACCTGAAACCCACTATTAAACACAAAACCCACAATAAACACTAATAAATCATAATAACCTGTATTAAACCCTAAAACCCATATTAGACTGTAATAAATGCTACAAAATCCCAAAACCCCCTAATATACAATAAAAACACTATTGAACCATAATAAATCATAATAATTGATAAAAAAATCTTGCAAACCAGACAAAACACTACAAAACCCACCAAATAATAGCCCATAAAACCCTAAAACCCACTAAGAAACCCTACCAAACCCTAATAACCCCATAATAAATCGTAACAAGCCCTAACAACCCCAAATAAATCTAAACAAATCCTATCAACACCAAATAAATCGTAACAAATTGAAAAAACCCATAACAAACCTCTAATAAACCTCAATAAATCCCAAAAAATCATAATGAACCCTAATAAATCGTCAAAAACCCAAATACAAGTTAATAAACACTAATAAATAAAATAAAACCTAAGAAAACCAAAAAAATCCTAAATATCCCTAAAAAAGGTTGATAAACCCTAAAAAAGGCTATTAATGCCAACAAAAGCCCAATAAAACCCTAATATACAATAAAAACACTAATAAACCGTAACAAATCCTAAAGAACACTAATAAATCCTAAAGAACCATAACAAACCCTAAAGAACCATAATAAACTCTAAAGAACACTAAAACCCCTAAAGAACCCAAAAAATGCTAAAACACATTACATAAACCCTAAAAACCACTACAATACCCAAACAAACCCTAAAAAAACACTAAATAACCTTAACAACCCCAATCAATCTCAAAAAAACAAATAAACCCTTAAAACCCCCAAAAAACCATTGAAAACCCATCAAATACCATAAAACCATAAACACCCGTTAACGACACTAAAAATCCCTAAAAACAACTATAAACCATAAACAACCATTAAAACCCTAAAAAGCAAAAAATAGATACATAAACTCAAAAAATGTTACATAAACCCAAAAAATGCAACATAAACCCTAAAAACGCAATATAAACCTAAAAAAAACTACATAATCCCAAAAAAACGCTATATAAACCCGAAAGGAATTACATAAACCATAGAATAGTAACATAAATCCTAAACAACACAGCATAATCATTAAAAATTCTACATACAACCTAAAAACACAACATAAACCCTAAAAACACTACATAAACCATAAAAACATTACATAAACACTAAAAAATGCAATATAAACGCTACATCACCCCTTAAAATGCTACACAAACCTAGAAAATGCAAAATAAACCATAAAAAATGCTACATAAAACATAAACCCTAAACACGCTACATAAACCCTAAAAACGTTTCATAAACCCTAAAAATTGATACATAAAAACCAAAACAGCTAAATAAACCCTAAAAGCGCTACATAAACACTAGAAATGCTACATAAACTCAATCAAAACTACACAAACATAAAAAAATGCTACAAAAACCTATAGACGCTTCAAAACCCTAAAAATATTAAACCCTAATATACCATAATAAAAAACATTAAGCTCTAATCAACCCCTAATAAAATATAATAATCCATAAAAACACATTATAATCATTAAAACCCCTAAGAGACATTACTCAACCCTAATAAAACCCCCAAAATAGCTAATAAACCCTAATAAATGATAATAAAATCTAATAAACCCTAAAAACACGTTAAGAAAACCTAAACAACCCTAACCAACCCTAATAGACACTAATACACACTAATAAACCGTAACAAACCCAAAACAAACCCTAAAATCCCAAATAAACAATAAATAAATCCAAATAAACCCTACGCAACCCTAACAAGCCTTAACACACCATAATGACCCCTAATAAAACCCTACAATACCCTAATAAAGAAAACAAACACTAGTATACCTTAAAAAATCTCTAGAAACCCTGATAAACTCTATTATAACCTAATAAACCCTAAAAATGCTCACAAAGAATAAAAAATGATCAAAAACAATAAAAACACACTATATTACCTAGAAAGACATAGAAACACTTTATAACCTAATAAAGACAAAAACACTAATATACCTTAAAAATCCTTAGAAACCATAATGAACTATAATATTACCTAAGAAACACTAAAAATGCTCACAAATAAAAATGAAACTCTCACACACATTAAAAAACTCTAAATTATCTAAAAAGACTTAACAAACACTAATATAACCTAACAAAACAAAAAAAACTAATAAACCCCTAACAAACCCTAACAAACCCTAAAAATCCCTAATAAACCCTAATAAATCAATAATAAAACCCTTAAAATACCTTCTCAGCCCTAATAAACCTTGACACACCATAATAAAATCTAATAAAACCCAACTAAACCCCAATAAACAAAAAAAATGCAAACTAACCATTAAAAATCCCTAGAACCCTTATAAACCATAATAAATTCTAATAAAACCTAATAAACCATAATTAATTATAATAAATCCTAAAATACCCAAAAAACCCCTATCAATCATGAAAAAATAAGTAAACCCTTAAAACCACCCAAAAAACCATTGAAAATCAATCAAATACCATAAAAACCATAAACACCCATTAACAACCCTTAAAAATCCTAAAAACCACTACAAACCATAAACCACCATTAAAACCCTAAAAAGGCAACAAATAGATACATAAAGCCAAAAAATGTTACATTAACCCTAAAAATGCAACATAAACCCTAAAAACGCAACATAAACCTAAAAACGCAACATAAACCCAAAAAACGCTATGTAAACCCAAAAAGCATTACAGAAACCCTAGAACCGTAACATAAACCCTAAACAACACAACATAAACATTAAAAAATGCAACATAAAACAAAAAAACACAACATAAACCCTAAAAACACTACATGAACCCTAAAAACATTACTTAAACCCTAAAAATGCAACATAAATGCTCCATCACCCCTAAAAGCGCTACATAAACCCAAAAAACGCAAAATCAACCGTAAAAAATGCTACATAAAACCTAAACCCTAAACACGCTACATAAACCCTAAAAACGTTTCATAAACCCTAAAAAATAATACATAAAACCTAAAACAACTAACTAAATCCTAAAAGCGCTACATAAACACAAAAAATACTTCATAAACTCAATCAACGTTACACAAACACTAAAAAATGCAACAAAAACATAAAGATGTTTCAAAAACATAAAAAATATTAAACCTGATATACCATAATATAAAAAATTAAACCTTAATAAACCCCTAATAAACTATAATAATCCATAAAAACACCTTATAATCATTAAAACCCATAAGATACTTTACTCAACCCTAATAAAAGCCCAAAATTACCTAAAAAACCCTAAGAAATTATAAAAAAAACCTAATAAACCCTAAAAACACGTTAAGAAAACCTAAAGAATCCTAACCAACCCTAATAGACACTAATAAACACCAATAAACCATAATAAACCCCGAAAAACCCTAAAAATCCCAAATAAACCATAGATAAATCCAAATAAACCCTACTCAACCCTAACAGACCTTAACACAACATAATGACCCCTAATAAAACCCTACAAAACCCTAATAATGAAAACAAATGCTAGTATACCTTAAAAAATCCCTAGAAACTCTGATAAACTCTAATATAACCTAATAAACCCTAAAAACACTCACAAACAATAAAAAAATGATCAAAAACAATAAAAACAAGCTATATTACATAAAAAACCTAAAAACACTAATATAACATAATAATGACAAAATATGCTAATATACCTTAAAAATACCTAGAAACCATAATAAAACATAATAAACTCTAATATAACCCTAAAAAGCCCTAATAAACCCTAATAAAGCAATAATAAAACCCTTAAAATACCTTCTCAACCCTAATAAATGTTGACACACCATAATAAAACATAATAAAAACCAACTAAACTCCAATAAACAAAAAAATGAAAACAAATCATTAAAAAGCCCTAGAAACCCTAATATACCATAATAAATTCTAATAAAACCTAATAAACCATAAAAAATGCTCACAAACACTAAAAAAACGCTAATAAAACCTAAAAAATTCCTAAAAACCCCTCATATATATTAACAAAAACTAAAAAACACCCATATACCCTAATAAAAACACTATCAAACCCTAGTAAACCCTAAAAATCCCAAACAAACCCTAATAAACACTTCCCAGCCCTAATAAACCCTAATAAAACCCTAAAGATACCTATTCAACTACAATAAAACACTAAAAATACCTACAACAACCCTAATTAACCTTAACACACTATAGTAAACCATAATAAACCCCACTAAACCTTAAAAAACGCAAATATATTATTAAGAAGCCATAAAACCCCTAATAAATGCTAATAAAACCTAACAAAGCTTAAAAGAACTAATAAACTCTAATAAACACTACTAAACCCTAAAAATCCCTAATATACCCTCTTAAAAATTAATAAACCACAACGAATGATAATAAACCCTAAAAAATCCTTAACATACCAAAATATACCACAATATACCATAATATACACTAATAAACCGAACCCAATCCTAATAAAACCCTACAAATACTGAATAAACAATAATAAACTTTGACACACCATAATAGACCCTAATAAAATCTTAATAACCCCAACCAAACCCTAAAAAATTCTAATATACCATTAAAAACCCTAAAACCCTTACAAACCATAATAAATCTTAGTAACAACTAAAAATCCAAAAAATGATATTAAACCCTAAAAATACCTCTAATAATAATAGCACTAATAATGCACGTGCATGTGCATATTCAAGAGCATGGATTAAATAAAAATTCTTAATGTACATGCATGTGAATATGCCTACGCATATTCATAGGAATGAAAATAAATAATAAATAATAAATAAAAACACATGTGAATTGCATGTGTATGTGGATGTGAATGTGAATGATAATAAATAATAAATAATTATGCACAAACAAGTGCATGTGCATGTGCATGTGCAGGTGCATGTGCATGTGCATGTGCATGTCCATGGTAATAAATAATAAATAATAACCAAGTCCACATGAATGTGCATTTTCATGTGAATGATAATAAATAATAAATAATAACACATGTGAAAATAGAACAACGCATGTGAATTGCGTGTGGACGTGCATTAGAATAAATAATAATAACACCTGTGATAATAGAATAACGCAAGTGCATTGCATGTGTGTGTTCATGATAATAAATAATATATAATAACGCATGTGCATGTTCATTTACATGTAATGATAATGATAATGATGCATTCACATGAATGGTAATAAATTATAAATAACAACGTACATGCATGTGCATTTGTATTTGATGATACAAACAACAACAACAACAAGAATAATAATAATAATAATAACAATAATAATAATAATAATAATAGAATAATGCAAGTGCATTTCATGTGCAACTTCATAGTAGTAAATAATAAATAAATAATAATAAATAAGAACGCACATGCATGTGAATGTGCATTTACATTTGATAATAATATTAAAAATATTAATTTTAATAATAATAATAATAATACTAATAATGCATGAAGGTGCCTGGTAATAAATAAAAAATAACAACACACATGCATGTGAATTTTAATGTGATAATGATAATGATAATGATAATGATAATGATAATAATAATAATAATACTAATAACTGTGATAATAATAATAATAATAATAAAATAATTATACAAGTGCATTGCATATGCACGTACATGGTAATAAATAATAATTAATAATGCACGTGCATCTACATTTGCATGTGATGATAGTAATAATAATAGCAGTAGTAATAATAGTTGTAGTCATGGTTATAACAGTAGTAGTACTAATGCATATGATAAAAGAATATTGCATGTGCATTATGTGTGCATGTCTATGGTAATAAATAATAACTCCCATGCATTGCATTTTCATGTGATGATGATGATGATGATGATAATAATAATATTATTAATATTAATATTAATAATAACAATGCTTGTGATAATAGAATAACGCACATTCAATGAATGTGCGTGTGTGTGCATTTGGATGTGTATTTCCATGTGATAACAACAACAATGACAAAAACAACAACAACAACAACAATAATAATAGTATTAATTCCCCAATGGACTTCTTTTTTCTTTTATTATGGATAATTCCCCTTTTATAATAATAACAATAATAATTACAACGCATGTGATAATAAAATAGCGTCTGTGCATTGCATGTGCAGGTGCATGTTAATAAAAAAATGTACATGCATGTGCATGTTCATTTGCATGAGATGATGATAATAATAATAATAATAACAGTAATAATAAGTTATAGTTTTTTGAAAAAACAGAAGAAAGGAAAAAAGTGCTAGAAATGTTGTCTCAAAAAACCTAACAAATCACAGAGTCATTAAAAAGGCATAACTTCTTATTCAAGTGTCCATTTTCGCTTTGTGAATAGTCAATCTAAATCTCATGGAATGAACTACGATAAAAACAGGTGCTGGAAGCCAAACAGACAAACAAATCAGAAGTTATGACCATTTAAAGAAAAATTTGACATGGATCTGGACACGAAAATGGAGTTTTGGAGGCCTTCTGAATGTTTTTAGCGATTTTATGTCCCAAACATGAATTAAACTTTTTTTGAGTTATCCCCCTGCATTGATATCTTCGCTGCCTTCAATTTGATATGTGGTATATCTCAAATGGACAACCAGAGTGAAAGTTATGGCCGTTTGAAGATGGACTATTTTTTGGAGTGGTATAACTAATATATCTTCTGCTTCATTAATATTCTCATAGTTTCAAATATACTTGGTCCTCACTCATCTCACGAGCATCGATTTTACTAGTCATAGTGCTCAAACAGACACCTAAAGGATATGTTTTGCCAGTTTTAGTGAGTTGCGGGTTTCTTAGGTTTTTAAGCGCTAGCAGGGTTGCTCAATTTAAAACGACAATAACTTCGGCTACGTGTGTTGTTTTTGGCTCTACCACATATCAAATCTAATACTGTGAAATGATACACACTCTTGTAACCACTAAAACCCTTTATGACATTCTTCAACCCCCAAAAAGATGAAAAATCTCTTTGGATGGTCAAAGGATTGGCTTTTGGTGTCCGTTTTACAATAACTTCTTCTATGGGTGTCTGTTTTGCCTCTACCAAATATCAAATCGAAGCTTGAGACTATACATACACTCTTACAACCACTGAACCAACTTCTCAAATCCTTGAAGACCATAAAAGGTACTTAAACCCTCCAAAAGACCATAACTTCTACTCCGGGAGTCCATTTTTCCTCTACCATATATCAAATCGAAGCTTTCGACTAGATCTACACATTTGTGACCAATAAGAACACATTATCACGTTCTTAAAGAGAAAAAAGGTCCTTAAGTCCTAAAAATGACCATAACTTCTGCTCTGGGTGTCAGTTTCACCTCTACCATATATAAAATTGAAGTCTGTGACTAGCTCTACACATCTGTGACAACCATGAACAACTAAATAACCCTAACCAACCATGAATAACCCCATAAACACTAAAAACCATTAAAAACCACCGAAAACCCTAATAAATACTAAAAACCCCAACAAACACTAACAAACCCTAACAAACACTAACATACCCTAACAAGCCCTAACAATCCTCAAAAAACCCTAAACAAGCATAACAAACCCTAAAAACCCTAACAAACCCTAACATGCCCTAACAAACCCTAAGAAGCACTATGAAACCCCAATAAACAGAAAAAACCTCAAGAAAACCTAAAAACGCCTAATAAACTTTAAGAAACCCTAACATAACTATAAAAACCCTAAATACGCTTACAAAACCCTAAGAAAACCTAAGAAACACTAACACACCCTAAGAAACCCTACCACACACTTAGAAACCCTAACACACCCTTAGAAACCCTAGCACACCTTTAAAAACCCCAACGCACCCATAGAGACCCTAACACAACCATAGAAACCCTTTGAAACAAAAGCACACTCTTAGAAACCCTAACCCGCCCATAACAACCCTAACCCACCCTTAGAAACCCTAACACACCCTTAGAAACCCTAAAAACCCCTTAGACACCCTAAATCACTCTAATAAGAACTAATAAATCCTAAAAAACCCTACCAACCAATAATAAACCATAATAAACCCTAATAAACCCTAAATCCCACTACTAAAACCTAATAAACACTAATAAATCATAATAAACCCTAAAAACCCTATTAGACCCCAATAAAAGCTACAAAATATATAAAAACCCAAATATACAACAAAAATGCTATTAAACCATTCGAAATGTTAATATTCACAAAAAATCCCTCACAAACCCGGCAAAACCTGACAAAACCCTAAAAACCAAAAAACCCAAAATACCCAAAAAACCCAAAATACCCAAAAAACCATAAAAATCCTAAAAATCCTATAAACACCTAAAAACCCTAAACCCCGTAAAAAACCAAAAAACAAAAAAAACCCCGAAAACAAACCTAAAAATCCCTAAAAAACCTCAAAAAAACTCTAAAAACCCAAATAAAACCTAAAAACCGCTAAAAATTATAAAACCCATAAATAGCCTAAAAATGCCTAACAAAACCCTATCCAACCCTATGAAACCCTTAAAAACCCTAAAAACCCCTAGAAATCCTAAAAACCTCAAAAGAAACCCTAATACACCCTAAAAACCCTAAAACCCCTAAATAACCACTAAAGCCACTAACAACACTACATAAACACTATCAATTGCTACAAAAACCTGAAATATGCTTCAAAACCCACAAAACGCAACAAAAACCCAAAAAACGCTAAAATAACCCTAACAAAGCATAAATAATCCAAACACACCCATAAACAAAAAAACGCATAAAACCCCAAACAACACAAACGAACCGTAACAAACCCTAAAACCCCTAACAAACCCGAAGAAACCCTAACAACCACTAATAACCCCTAAGAACCACTAATAAACCCTAATAACCCATAAAACCCACTATTAAACCCTAAAACCCCTAATAAACACTAATAAATTGTAATAACCTCCAATAAATCCCAACAAACTCTACTAGACCCTAATAAATGCATAAAAGCCCTAAAAACCCTAATATACAATAAAAACACTATTAAACCACAATAAACCCCAATAATCACTAAAAACCAAACAAACCTGACAAAATGCTAGAAAAATCTCCGAATAATAGCCTAAATAACCCTACAACCCACTAATAAACCCTAAAAAACCTAATAACCGCAAAATAAATTGTAAAAAACCCTAACAACCCCAAATAAAGCCTAAGAAATCCTTACAATGCCAAATAAATCATAACAAACTGTAACAAACCTTAACAAACCCCTAATAAACCCCCAATAAACCCTAAAAAATCATAATAAACCCTAATAAATCTCAATAAACCCAAATATAGGTTACTATACCCTAGTAAATAAAATAAACCCTAATAAGTCCCAAATAACCCGAAGAATGGTTTATAAACCCTAGAAAAATATATTAATGCCTAAAAAGGCCCAATAAAACCCTAATATACAATAAAAACGCTAATAAATTGTAACAAATCCAAAATAACATTAATAAACCCTAATAAACCCTAAAAAACATATTAAACTCTAAAGAACACTAAAAAATCCTAAAGAACCCAAAAAATGCTAAAACACATTATATAAACCCAAAAAACCGCTACAATACCCAAACAAATTCTAAAACACACTTAAAACCCTAACAACCCCTATCAATCCAAAAAAGACAAATAAACCCATAACCCCCCCCCCCCAAACCATTAAAAAGCCATCGGATACCATAAAAAACCATAAACACCCATTAACAACGCATAAAAATCCTAAAACACTACAAACAATAAACAACCATTAAAACCTAAAGAAAGGCTTTAAATAGATATATAAACCCTAAAAAAATTACATAAACCCTAAAAAAGAAACAAAAACCATAAAAATGAAACATAAACCAAAAAACGCAACATAAACCTAAAAAACACTACGTAAACCCTAGAGCTGTAACATAAACCCTAAAAAACACAACATAAGGCCTAAAAAACACAACATAAACGTTATAAAATGCAACATAAAACCTAAAAACACAATATAAACCATAAAAACACTACATGAACCCTAAAAAAATTACATAACCCCTAAAAAATGCAACATAAAAGCTATATCACCCCTAAAACACTACATAAACCCAGAAAATGCTACATAAACCCTAAAAAATGCTACATAAAACCTAAACCCTAAACACGCTACATAAACCTTCCAAACGTTACATAAACTCTAAAAATGATACATAAAACCTAAAATAACTAAATAAACCCTAAAAAGGCTACATAAACTCTAAAAATGCTACATAAACTTGAACAACGCTACACAAACCCTAAAAAATTCTACAAAAATCCTAAAGACGCTTCAAATCACTCAAAAATATTAATCCCGAATATACCATAATAAAAAAAATTAAACACTAAAAAACCCCTAAAAACCCCTAATAAATTCTAATAATCCCCAAAAACACCTTATAATCCCTAAAACCCCTATGGAACTCTACTCAACCCAAATAAAACCCAAAAAATACCTAATAAACCCTAATAAATTATAATAAAACCTAATAAATGCTAAAAACACTAATAAACTCTAATATAACTTAATAAACCCTAAAAACGCTCACAAACAATAAAAAACGAACAAAAATAATAAAAACGTGCAATATTACCTAAAAAGACCTAAAAACACTAATATAACCTAAAAATGAATAAAATGCTAATATATCTTAAAAATTCCTAGAAACCCTAATAAACTATAATAAACTCTAATATAACCTGTGAAACCCTGAAAACGCTCAAAAACAAAAACAAAATGCTCACATATAATAAAAACATGCTATATTGTCTAGAAAGACCAAACAAACACTAATATAACCTAATAAAATAAAAAAACTAATAAACCCCTAACAAACCCTAATAAACCCTAAAAATCTCTAATAAACCCTAATAAAAACTAATAAACCCTAATAAAACCATAATAAAACCCCAAAAATACATTCTCAAACCTAATAAAACTTGACACACTATAATAAAACCTAATAAAACCCAACTACACCCCAATAAACAAAAAAATGCAAACAAACCATTAAAAGCCCTAGAAAACCTAAAAAACCATAATAAATTCCAATGAAACCTAATAAACCATAATAAATTCTCAAAAACACTAAAAACGCGCTAATAAAATATAAAAAGTCCTAAGAACCACTCATATATATTAACAAAAACAAAAAAACACTCATATACCCTAATAAAAACTGTAACAACCCTTAGTAAAGCCTAAAAATCTCTAACAAACCCTAATAAACACTACTCAACCCTAATAAACCCTAATAAAACCCTAATAAAACCCTAATGATACCTACTCAACCCTAATAAAACCCTATATATATCTATTCAACCCTAATAAACCTTAACACACCCTAATAAACCATAATAAACCCACTAGACCCTAAAAAAGGAAAATATACCATTAAAAAACCCTAAAACACCTAATAAATTCTAATAAAACCTAAAAAAGCTTAAAATCGCTAATAAACTGTAATAAACACTACTAAACCCTAAAAAACTCCTAATATATCTTCTTAAAAATTAATACACCATAATGAACCATAATAAACCCTAATAAATCCTAAACATGCCCAAATATACCATAATATACCATAATATAGCCTAATAAAACCAACTCAATCCTAATAAAACTGTAAAAACACCTAATAAAGCCTGACACACCATAATAAACCCTAATATAATCCTAATAACCCCCACCAAAACCTAAAAAATGCTAATATACCATTAAAAACCCTAAAACCCTAACAAACCATAATAAATGTTAATATCACCTAAAAAACCTAAAAAATGCTAGGAAAACCTAAAAATACTGCTAATAATAATACTAGTAATAACGCATGTGCATGTGCATATGCATGTGCATGGTTTCAATAATAAATAAAAACACACGTGCATGTGCATATGCCTCGAAATTTGCATGTGAATGATAATAAATAATAAATAATAAATAATAACCCATGTGAATTGAATGTGTATGTGCATGTTCATTTGAATGATAATAAATAATAAATAATAACACACATAAAAGTGCATGTGCATGTGTATGTGCATGTGCATGGTAATAAAAAAATAATAATTAAGTCCACAAGAAAGTGCATTTGAATGTGAATGATAATAAATAATAAATAATAACACATGTGATAATAGAATAACACATGTGCATTGCGTGTGCACACTACTACAAAAACGTCCTTTTCAGTGCTAGAAAACTGCATTAACAGTGCTAAAAAAAGTGTTGCTAATCGAGGTGCGGATATAGGGGGTCCATTTTATCAGCACTTAGAAAATCACAGATAAATTCACCTTTTATCAGAGCTTCTAAAAAGTGCTGATAAAAATCAAAAAATAAATAAATAATATTTATATAATGTAGGGGGGAGCTTTTAACAGCTCTTGACCCCCCCCCCCCCCCGCCCCGTTATCAGTGCTAGGTGGACCCCCCTCAATCTCTCACACATGTTTCCCTTCTCGCGCAACTACCACACACGTGCAACTCCTAGCTTCCACCCGAACTCAAACCCGTGACCTCCCCCCTTGCGTGCCTGCACCTTTACAACTAAGCCATTTTGTTTTTTCTCTATTTAATGATATATCTATTTATTTATATATATAGTTATATTTATTCATATATTAATATATATTCATATTAATATAAATATATTTAGTTATATTAATACATATATATTTATTCATATATTAGTATATATATATTCATTCTTATATTAATATATATTTATATTAATATGGTTTTTATCCGTATATTTATTTTTATATTAATATATATTTAAAATATTACTTTTAAATACTTTTATAAAATATTTTTTTATGTGTTTTTATAAATAAATAAATACATACATATATACAACACACACACACAAATACACACACACAAACACACATATACACATATATATTAACGAAAAAATACATATATATGTTTATTTGAAAATCCATAGAATGTTAAAACGACCATAACTTCTAATCTAGAAGGCCATTTCAACTCCACAACCATTCCAATCAAAGAAAATGAAACAATCTTCAATATGATATGTGGTGCATGCCTAACATACATTTGGATCTGAAGTTATACTTGTTTGAATGTTAAAAAATTGGGGTATCCCGACTAAAGCCACTAACAACACTACGTAAAACCTTTCAATTGCTACAAAACCCTGACAAATGCTTCAAAACCCAAAAAATGCAATAAAACCCCAAAAAATTATAAAATAACCCTAACAAAGCATAAAAAATCCAAACACACCCATAAAACCAAAAAAATGCATAAAACCCCTAACAACTCAAAAAAACCGTAACAAACCCTGAAAACGCTAACAACACCTAAAAACCCCTAACAACCACTAATAACCCCTAAGAATAACTAATAAACCCTAAAAACCCATAAAACCCACTATTAAACCCAAGAAACCCTAATAAACACTAATAAACTGTAATAACCTATAATAAAACCTATCAAACTGTATTAGGCCCTAATAAATTATACAAAATCCCTAAAACCCCTAATATAAAATCATAAACACTATTAAACAATAATAAACCCTAATAATCACTAAAACCTCTAACAAACCCGACAAAACTCTACAAAAACCTCCAAATAATTGCCTTCAAAACCCTACAACCCACTAATAAACCCTAACAAACCCTAATAATCCCATAATAAATCATAACAAACCCTAACAACCCCAAATAAATTTTAACCAATCCTAACAGCGCCAAATAAATCGTAAAAACTGAAACAAACTATAAAAAAACCCTAATAAACCGCAATAAACCCTTACAAAGCATAATAAACCCTAAAAATTGTAATAAACCCAAATACATGTTTTAAACCCTTATAAATAAAATAAACCCTAATAAATCCTATATAACACTAAAATGGTTGATAAACCCTAGAAAAAGCTATTAATGCCTACAAAATCCCAATAAAACCTTAATATACAACAAAAAATGCTAATATAATGTAACAAATTCTAAAGAACACTAATAAACCCAAAGGAACCCTAATAAACCCTAAAGAACCATATAAAACTATACAGAACACTAAAAATCCCTAAGGAACAAAAAAACACTAAACCGCATTATATGAACCCTAAAAACTGCTACAATACCCAAACAAACCCTAAAAAACACTAAAAAACCCTAACAACCCCAATCAATCCAAATAAAAACAAATAAATCCATAAAAACCCCCAAAACCATTAAAAAGACACCAGATTCCATAAAGACAACAAACACCCGTTAACAACCCTTAAAACCCCTAAAAACACTACAAACCATAAACTACCATTAAAACCCTAAAAAATTCTTCAAATAGATACATAAACCATAAAAACATTACATAAAATCTAAAAAATGATACAAAACCCCTAAAAATGTAACATAAACAAAAAAGCGAATCATAAACCCAAAAAATGCTACATAAACCCTCAAAGCATAACATAAACCCCAAAACTGTAATATAAACCCTAAAAAACACAACATAAACCCAAAAGACGCAACATAAACATTAAAAAAGGCTACATAAAACCTAAAAACACAATATAAATCCTAAAAACACTCCATGAACACTAAAAACGTTATGTAACCCCTAAAAAATGTAACATACATGATACATCACCCCTAAAAATGAAACATAAACCCAGAAAATGAAACAGAAACCCTAAAAAATGCTACATAAAACCTAAACCCTAAACATGCTACATAAATCCTAAAAACGTTACATAAACACTACAAAGGATACATAAAATCTAAAACCGCTAACTAAACCCTAAAAACGATACATAAACACTAAAAATGCTACATAAACTCTAACAACGCTATACAAACCCTAAAAATGCTACAAAAACCCTAAAGACGGGTTTAAACCCTCAAAAATAATAAACCCTAATATACCATAATATAAAACATTAAGCCCTAATAATCCCGTAATAATATCTAATAATCCCTAAAAACCTTATAATCCCTAAAATCCTAAGAAATTATACTCAACCATAATAAAACCCCAAAAATATCTAATAAACCCAAATAAATGATAATAAAACCTAATAAACCCTAAAAACATGTTAAGAACACCAAAAAAACTCTAACCAACCCTAATAGACACTAATAAACACTAATAAACCCTAATAAACCCCAAAAAACCCTAAAAAGCCCAAATAAACCATAAATAAAGCCAAATAAACCCTACTCAACCCCAACAAACCTTAACACACCATAATAACCCCTAATAAAACCCTACAAAACCCTAATAAATAAACAAATGCTAGTACACCTTAAAAAACCCTAAAAACCCTGATAAATTCTAAAATAACTTAATAAACCCTAAAAATGCTCACAAACATTAAAAAACGATCAAAAACAAAAAAAAAATTATATATTACCTAAAAAGACCTAAAAACACTAATATAACCTAATAAAGACAAAAAACACTAATATACCATAAAAATCCCTAAAAACCCTCAAAATCCATATTAAACTCTAATATAACGAAAGAAACCCTAAAACGCTCACAAACAAAAACAAAACTCTCACAAACAATAAAAATACTCTATAATAGGAAAGATGGGGGAAACCCCCTTTATTAAAAAGAGAAAAAACACACCAAACCCTAATAAAACTAATAAACCCATACGAAACCCTAATAAACCCTAAAAATCCCTAACAAACACAAATAAAAATAAACAAACCCTAATAAAACCCTAATGAAACCCCAAAATTACATTCTCAACCCAAATAAACCTTGACACACCATAACAAAACTAATAAAACCCAACTAAACCCCAATAAAAAAACATAAACAAAACATTAAAAGCCCTAGAAAACCTAATAAACCATAATAAATTCAAATAAAAGCTAATAAACCATTAAAAATGCTAAAAAACCCTAAAAACATGCTAATAAATCCTTAAAAGTCATAACAACACGTCATACATATTAACAAAAACTAAAAAACACTCATATACCCTAATAAATACACTAACAAGCCCTAGTAAACCATAAAAATAACTAACAAACCCTATTAATCCATACTCAACCCTAATAAACCAAAATAATACCTTAAAGATACTGACTGAACCCTAATAAAACCCTAAAAATACCTACTCAACCCTAATAAACCATAACACACCAGAATAAACCCCTCTAAACCCTAAAAACGCAAATATACCATTAAAAAGCCCTAAAACCCCTAATAAATGCTAATAAAACCTAAATAAGCTTAAAAGTGCAAACAAACCCAAATAAATACTACTAACCACTAAAAACCCTAATATACCCTCTTAAAATTTAATAAACCATAATGAACCATAATGAACCCTAATAAATACTAAACATACCCAAATATGCCATAATATACCCAAATAAACTCAACTAAATCCTAATAAAACCCTAAAAATACCTAATAAATCCCAATAAACCTTAACACAACATAAATAATCCTAATAAAATCCTAATAACCCCCACCAAACCCTAAAAACGCTAATATACCATTAAAAATCCCTAAAACCTATCAAACCATAATAAAAGTTAATAACACATAAAAATCCTAAAAATGATAGTAAACCCTAAAAATGCCTCCGATAATAATATTAGTAAAAATGCACATGCATGTGCATAAGCATGTGCATGGTTTAAATTATAAATCATAACATAAGTGCTTGTGCATTTGCATGAAAATTTGCATGTGAATGATAATAAATTATAAATTATAAATAATAACGCCTGTGAATTGCATGTGCATGTGCATGTGCATGTGAATGATAATAAATAATAAATAATAACGCACATCCAAGTCCATATGCATGTGCATGTGCATGGTAATAAACAATAAATAATAACAAAGTCCACATGAATGTGCATTTTCATGTGAATGATAATAAATAATAAATAATAACACATGTGTGAATTGAATAACTCAAGTGCATTTCATGTGCACGTGTATGAGAAAAAATAATAATAACACATGTGATAATAGAATAATGCAAGTGCATTGCATTTTCATGTGCATGGTAATAAATAATATATAACAACGCATGTGTATGTTCATTTACATGTAATGATAAAGATAATGACGCATGCACGTGCATGGTAATAAAAAATAAATAACAACGCACGTGCATGGGCATTTGTATTTGATGATACAAACAACAACAACAATAGTAATAATAATAATAAGAATAATAATAGAATAACTCAAGTCCATTGAATTTGAAAGTGCATAATAGTAAATAATAAATAAATAATAGTAAATAAGAATACACATGCATGTGCATGTGCCTTTACATTTGATAATAATATTAATAATACTAATTGTAATAATAATAACAATAATAATGCATGCACGTGCAAGGTAATAAATAATAAATAACAACGCACATTCATGTGGATTTGCATGTGAAAATGATAATAATAATGATTGTGATGATAATAATAATAATAATAACTGTGATAATAATAATAATAATAATAATAATAAAAGAATAATACAAATTCATTGCATATGCACATGCATGGTAATAAATAATAAATAATAATTCATGTGCATCTGCATTTTCATGTGATGATAATAATAATAATAATAGTTATTGTTGTAGAGATAATAGTAGTATTACCAATGCATGTGATAATAGAATATTGCATGTACATTACTTGTGTATGTGCATGGTAATAAATAATAACGCGCGTGCATTGCATTTTCATGTGATGATGATGACGATGATAATAATAATAATATTTTTATTAATATTAATAATAACAAGGCATGTGATGATAGAATAACGTGCATGCATTGAATGTGCGTATTTATGTATTTGTATGTGCATTTGCATGTGATGATAAAAACAGTAACAACAACAACAAAAACAATAACAACCACAATAATAATAATAACAAAAACAATAACAACGTATGTGATAATAAAATAACGTGTGTGTATTTCATGTGCACGTGCATGGTAATAAAAAATAAATAATAATGCACGTGCATGTGCAAGTGCATGCGCATGAGATGATAATAATAATAATAACAACAGTAATAATAATAATAATAACAACAATACATGTGATAATAGAATAAGGCATGTGCATTGCACGTGCAGTGCATGATAATAAATAATAAATCATAGCGCACGTGATGATAATAATAACAATAATAGAAATATTAATAATAATAGTGAATGTGATAATAGAATAATGAACATGTATTGAATGTGCGCGTGTATGGAAATAAATAATAAATCACGTGCATTTTCATTTTCATTTGATGATAATAACAATAATAACAATAATAGTAATAATAACAATAACAGTAAAAATGCATGTGCTAATAGAATAATGTAGATGCATTGTGTGTGTGCGTGCATGGTAATAAATAATAACAGACGTGCATGTGAATTTTCAAGTGATGATAATAATAATAATAGTAAAAGTAATAATAATAATAATAACAACAACAAAAACAACATATGCATGTGCATGTAAATAAATAATAAATAATAAATAATAACGCATGTGCATTTAGATCTGCATTTGCATGTGACGATAAATATAATAATAATTGTAATAACAATAATGATAATTATAATAATGATAATGATAATAATGATAATGATAATAATGATAATAATAAAATGTGTGATAATAGAATAACACACGTCCTAACAAACCCTAACAAAACCTAACAATCCCTAACAACCACTCATAACCCCTAAGAACCACTAACAAACCCAAATAACACCTAAAACCCACTATTAAACACAAAACCCACAATAAACACTAATAAATCATAATAACCTGTAATGAACCCTAAAACCCATATTAGACTGTAATAAATGCTACAATATCCCTAAAACCCCTAATATACAATAAAAACACTATTGAACCATAATAAATCCTAATAATTGCTAAAAAATCTAGCAAACCAGACAAAACACTACAAAACCCTACAACCCGCTAAGAAACCCTACCAAACCCTAATAACCCGATAATAAATCGTAACAAACCCTAACAACCCCAAATAAATCGTAACAAATCCTATCAACACCAAATAAATCGTAACAAACTGATATAACCCATAACAAACCTCTAATAAACTTCAATAAATCCCAAAAAATCATAATGAACCCTAATAAATCGTCAAAAACCCAAATACAAGTTAATAAACACTAATAAATAAAATAAAACCTAAGAAAACCCAAAAAATCCTAAATATCCCTAAAAAAGGTTGATAAACCCTAAAAAAGCTATTAATGCCAACAAAAGCCCAATAAAACCCTTATATACAATAAAAACGCTAATAAACCGTAACAAATCATAAAGAACACTAATAAACCCTAATGAACCATAACAAACCCTAAAGAACCATAATAAACTCTAAAGAACACTAAAACCCCTAAAGAACCCAAAAAATGCTAAAACACATTACATAAACCCTAAAAACCACTACAATACCCAAACAAACCCTAAAAAACACTAAAAAACCTTAACAACCCCAATCAATCCCAAAAAAACAAATAAACCATTAAAACCCCCCAAAAACCATTGAAAACCCATCAAATATCATAAAACCATAAACACCTGTTAACAACACTAAAAATCCCTAAAAACAACTACAAACCATAAACAACCATTAAAACCCTAAAAAGCAACAAATAGATACATAAACTCAAAAAACGTTACATAAACCCTAAAAATGCAACATAAACCCTAAAAACGAAATATAAACCTAAAAAAACTATATAAACCCAAAAAACGCTATATAAACCCAAAAGGCATTACGTAAACCATAGAACAGTAACATAAATCCTAAACAACACAGCATAAACATTAAAAATGCTACATAAAACATAAAAACACAACATAAACCCTAAAAAACTACATTAACCATAAAAACATTACATAAACACTAAAATATGCAACATAAATGCTACATCACCCCTAAAAACGCTACACAATCCTAGAAAATGCAAAATAAACCCTAAAAAATGCTACATAAAACCTAAACCCTAAACACGCTACATAAACCCTAAAAACGTTTCATAAACTCTAAAAAGTGATACATAAAAACTAAAACAGCTAACTAAACCCTAAAATCACTACATAAACACTATAAATTCTACATAAACTCAATCAATGCTACACAAACACAAAAAAAATGCTACAAAAACCTATAGACGCTTCAAAACCCTAAAAATATTAAACCCTAATATACCATAATAAAAAACATTAAGCTCTAATCAACACCTAATAAACTATAATAATCCATAAAACACCTTATAATCATTAAAACCCCTAAGAGACATTACTCATCCTAAATAAAACCCCCAAAATAGCTAATAAACCCTAATAAATGATAATAAAATATAATAAACCCTAAAAACAAGTTAAGAAAACCTAAACAACCCTAACCAACCCTAATATACACTAATACACACTAATAATCCGTAATAAACCCAAAATAAACACTAGAAAACCCAAATAAACAATAAATAAATCCAAATAAACCCTACTCAACCCTAACAAACCTTAACACACCATAATGACCCCTAATAAAACCCTGCAATACCCAAATAATGAAAAAAAACACTATTATACCATAAAAAATCCCTAGAAACCCTAATAAACTCTATTATAACCTAATAAACCCTATAAATGATCACAAACAATAAAAAATGATCAAAAACAATAAAAACACACTATATTACCTAGAAAGACCTAGAAACACTTTATAACCTAATAAAGACCAAAACACTAATATACCTTAAAATCCTTAGAAACCATAATGAACTATAATATAACCTAAGAAACACTAAAAATGTTCACAAACAAAAACGAAACTCTCACACAAAATAAAAACGCTATATTAACTAAAAAGACTTAACAAATACTAATATAACCTAACAAAACAAAAAAAACTAATAAACCCCTAACAAACCCTAATAAACCCTAAAAATCCCTAATAAACCGTAATAAATCAATAATAAAACCCTTAAAATACCTTCTCAACCCTAATAAACTTTGACACACCAAAATAAAATCTAATAAAACCCAACTAAACCCCAATAAACAAAAAAACACAAACAAACCATTAAAAATCCCTAGAACCCTAATAAACCATAATAAATTATAATAAAATCTAATAAACCATAATTATTTATAATAAAACCTAAAAAACCCAAACAACCTCTATCAATCATGAAAAAACAAGTAAACCCTTGAAACCACCCAAAAAACCATTGAAAATCCATCAAATACCATAAAAACCATAAACACCCATTAATAACCCTTAAAAATCCTAAAAACCACTACAAACCATAAACCACCATTAAAACCCTAAAAAGGAAACAAATAGATACATAAAGCCAAAAAATGTTACATTAACCCAAAAAATGCAACATAAACCATAAAAACGCAATATAAACCTAAAAACGCAACATAAACCCAAAAAATTCTATGTAAACCCAAAAAGCATTACATAAACCCTAGAACCGTAACATAAACCCTAAACAACACAACATAAACATTAAAAAATGCTACATAAAATAAAAAAAACAACATAAACCCTTAAAACACTACATGAACCCTAAAAACGTTACATGAACCCTAAAAATGCAACATAAACGCTTCATCACCCCTAAAAGCGCTACATAAACCCAAAAAACGAAAAATCAACCCTAAAAATGCTACATAAAACCTAAACCCTAAACACGCTACATAAACCCTAAAAACGTTTCATAAACCCTAAAAAATGATACATAAAACCTAAAACAGCTAACTAAACCCTAAAAGCACTACATAAACACAAAAAAATACTTCGTAAACTCAATCAACGTTACACAAACACTATAACATACAATAAAAACCTAAAGATGTTTCAAAACCCTAAAAAATATTAATCATGATATACCATAATATAAAAAATTAAACCCTAATCAACCCCTAATAAACTATAATAATCCATAAAAACACCTTATAATCATTAAAACCCATAAGAGACTTTACTCAACCCTAATAAGGCCCCAAAAATAACTAATAAACCCTAATAAATTATAAAAAAACCTAATAAACCCTAAAAACCCGTTAAGAAAACCTAAACAACCCTAACCAACCCTAATAGACACTAATAAACACCAATAAACCATAATAAACCCCAAAACCCCTAAAAATCCCAAATAAACCATAGATAAATCCAAATAAACCCTACTCAACCCTAACAGACCTTAACACAATGTAATGACCCCTAATAAAACCCTACAAAACCCTAATAATGAAAACAAATGCTAGTATACCTTAAAAAATACCTAGAAACTCTGATAAACTCTAATATAACCAAATAAACCCTAAAAACACTCACAAACAATAAAAAATGATCAAAAACAATAAAAACAAGCTATATTACATAAAAAGACCAAAAAACACTAATATAACCTAATAAAGTCAAAATATGCTAATATACCTTAAAAATCCTAGAAACCATAATAAAACATAATAAAATCTAATATAACCCTAAAAAAGCCCTAATAAAACCTAATAAAGCAATAATAAAACCCTTAAAATACCTTCTCAACCCTAATAAACCTTGACACACCATAATAAAACATAATAAAACCCAACTAAATTCAAATAAACAAAAGAAAAATGAAAACAAACCATTAAAAAGCCCTAGAAACACTAATATACCATAATAAATTCTAATAAAACCTAATAAACCATAAAACATTCTCACAAACACTAAAAACATGCTAATAAAACCTAAAAAAGTCCTAAAACCCCCTCATATATATTAACAAAAACTAAAAAAAACACCAATATACCCTAATAAAAACACTATCAAACCATAGTAAACCCAAAAAATCCCAAACAAACCCTAATAAACACTACCCAACCTTAATAAACCCTAATAAAACCCTAAAGATACCTACTCAACCATAATAAAACACTAAAAATACCTACTCAACCCTAATTAACCTTAACACACTATAGTAAACCATAATAAACCCCACTATACCCTAAAAAACGCAAATATACTATTAAAAATCCATAAAACCCCTAATAAATGCTAATAAAACCTAACAAAGCTTAAAAGAACTAATAAACTCTAATAAACACTACTAAACCCTAAAAAACCCTAATATACCCTCTTAAAATTTAATAAACCACAATGAATGATAATAAACCCTAAAAATCCTTAACATACCCAAATATACCACAATATACCATAATATACACTAATAAACCGAACCCAATCCTAATAAAACCCTAAAAATTCCGAATAAACCTTTATAAACCATGACACACCATAATAACCCTAATAAAATCCTAATAAACCCTACCAAACCCTAAAAAACAGTAATATACCATTAAAACCCCTAAAACCCTAACAAACCATAATAAATGTTAATAACACCTAAAAATTCTAAAAAATGCCAGTAAACCCTAAAAATACTTCTAATAATAATAATAGTAATAACCCATGTGCATGTGCATATGCATGTGCATGGTTAAAATAATAAATCATAGTGCATGTGCATGTGCATATGCCTGTGCATTTGCATTGAATGATAATAAATAATGAATTATAAATAATAACGCACTTGAATTACATGTGAATGTGCATGTGAATGATAATAAATAATAAATAATAACGCATATCCAAGTGCATGTGCCTGTGCATGTGCATGTGCATGTGCATGTGCATGGTAATAAACAATAAATAATAACCAAGTCCACATGATTGTGAATTTGCATGTGAATGATAATAAATAATAAATAATAACACATGTGATAATAGAATAATTCATGTGCATTGCGTGTGCACGTGCATGAAAATAAATAATAATAACACATGTGATAACATAATAAAGCAAGTGCATTGAATTTTCATGTACATGATAATTAATAATATTCAATAACGCACGTGCAGGTGCAGGTGCATTTACATGTAATTATAATGATAAAGACACATGCATGTGCATGGTAATAAATAATAAATAACAACGCACGTGCTTGTGCATTTGTATTTGATGATAAAAATAATATTATTAATAATAATAATATAATAATAATTCAAGTGCATTTCATGTGCACGTGTATAGTAGTAAATAATAAATAAATAATAATAAATAAGAACGCACATGCATGTGCATGTGATTTTAAATTTGATGATAATATTAATAATACAAATAGTAATAATTAAAATAATAACACAAGAATGTGCATGGTAATAAATATTAAATAACAACACAGATGCATGTGCATTTGCTTATGATAATGATAACGATAATGATAATAATAATAATAATAATAATTGCGATAATAACAAATAATTAAACAATAATACAAGTGCATTGCATATGCACATGCATGGTAATAAATAATAAATAATAACACATGTGCATCTACATTTGAATGTGGTGATAGTAATAATAAATGCATCTGTAATAATAATAGTAGTAGTGGTGATAATAGAAGTAGTACCAATGCATTTGATAATAGAATATTGCATGTGCTTTACGTGTTCACGTGCATGGTAATAAATAATAATGCCCACACATTGCATTTTCATGTGATGATGATGATGATAATAATAATAATATTATTAATATTAATAATAACAACGCATGTGATAATATAATTATGCATGTGCATTGAATGTTCATGTATGTTCATTCTCATGTGCATATGATTATTATGATAATAATAATAACAACAACAATAACAACAACAACAACCACAATAATAATAATAACAATAATAATAACAACGCATGTGATAATAAAATAACATGTGTGCATTTCATGTGCACGTACATGGTAAAAAAATATAATAATAACGCACATTCATGTGCATGTGCATGTGGATGAGATGATGATAATAATAATAATAATAATAACAGTAATAATAAGTTATAGTTTTTTGAAAAAATAGCAGACAGGAAAAAAATTATAGAAATGGGGTCTCGAAAAACCTAACAATTCACAGAGTCATTGAAAAAAGCATAACATCTTTTTCGTGGGTCCATTTCTACTCCGTGAATAGTCAAACTAAATCTCATGGAAAGAAATATGATAAAAATAGGTTTCGGAGGCCGAATAGACACACATATCAGAAGTTATGACCATTTTAAGAAAAATTTGACAGGTATCCGTACACTGAAATAGTGTTTTAAAGGACTTATGATGGGTTTCTGGGATTTTAGGGTCTCAAACTTGACTTTAAATATGTTCAAGTCATCCTTCTTCATAGATCCCTTCGCTACTTTTGATTTGGTATGTGGTAGAGCTCAAACGGACAACCAGAGTGAAAGTTATGGCCGTTTGAAGTTGGACTTTTTTTGAAGTGGTATAACTAATATATCTTATATTTATTTGATCTTCTCATAGTATCTACTAAACTTGATCCTCACTCATCTCATGATCATTGATTTTACTGGTCACAGCGCACAAACGGACACCCGAAGGAGAAGTTATGCCTATTTTTGTGAGTTGTAGGTTTCTTAGGTTATTAGGTGGTAGGAGGGTTGCTCAATTTAAAATGACAATAACATCTGATACGTGTGTTCATTTTGGCTCTACCACATATGAAATCAAATATTGTAAAAAGATACACACTCTGGTAACCACTGGAACATTTTCTGACATTTTTTAACCCCCCAAAAGACCCAGAATCCCTGTGGATGGTCAAAAGATTGGCTTCTGGTGTCCGTTTTGAAATAACTTCTTCTATGGGTGTCCGTTTTTCCTCTACTACATATCAAATCAAAGCTTTCGACTAGAAATAAAATCATATAACCACTGAAGAACCATCATACATCCTTGAAGGCCCAAAAAAGTACTTAAACCCTCCAAAAGAAGCACTAAGAAACCCCAATAAACCAAAAAAACCTCGAAGAAACCCTAAAAACCTCTAAGAAACCATAATAAACCCAAACAAAACCCTAAAAATCCTAACAAACCCCTATTATATACTAACACACCCTTAGATACCCTAACACACCCTTAGAAACCCTAACAAACCCTTAGAAACCCTAGCACACCCTTAAAACCCCCACAACCCATAGAAACCCTAACACAGCCTTAGAAAACCTTAGAAACCATAGCACACCCTTAGAAACCCTATCCCACCCATAAAAACCCTATCCCACCCTTAGAAACCCTAACACACCCTTAGAAAACCTAACATACCCTTATAGACCCTAAATCACTCTAATAAGCACTAATAAATCCTAACAAACCCTACCAACCAATAATAAACCCTAATAAACCCTAAATCCCACTAATAAACCCTAATAAACACTAATAATTCGTAATAAACCCTAAAGACTCTATTAGACCCCAATAAAAGATAAAAAATACCTAAAACCCAAATATACAAAAAAATCTATTAAACCATTCAAAACGCTAATATTCACAAAAATACCCCAACAAACCTGGAAAATGCTAGTGATGGTTGTGATGTTGATGCTGGTGGTTCTGTGACTTTGGATGCCGGCGGTTATGTGATGTCGAATGCTGGTGATTCTGGATGCTGGTTGCTGCTTGGATGGGAGGTGCTGAAGCTACGGTTTATGGGCGCGATGATGTTGGATGTTGTTTGCTGTTTGAATATGGATGTTGGTCGTTGGATAGCTGTTAGCTCCTGGAAGCTGGTTGATGCTGGATAATGGTGGGGGCTACTTTGCTTTGTGTGTTTTCTTTTTTCATTCTTGATTTTTCTTTTTTTGGGGTCTTTAGTCTTGGGTCGTTAAGGGTTTTTGGGAGTGAGTCGTTTGACCCCTCCCCTCCCTTGTCTGCTATGTATCTTTTATCTTTTTAATAAATTTTGGGGGGCCAGGAATAGCCCAACCCTCGCATCTTCCTTGCCCTATGAAATCCTAAAAACCCTAAAAAACCCTAATACCAATAAAAACTTTAAAATTCCAAAAAAACCTAAAAAAACATGAAAAACATTAAAAAAACCTCAAAAAACAACAAAAACCTTAAAAAATTCTAAAACCCCTAAAAATCCCTAAAAATGCTAAAAAAACCCTAAAAAGCCTAAAAATGCCAAAAAAAACCTTAAAAAACTAGGAAACCCTTAAAAACCCCCCAAAAACCCTAGCAGACCCTAAAAACATCAAAATAAACTCTAATACACTATAAATAACCCTAAAGAACCCTAAAAACCATAAAGAACCACTAAAGTCACTAACAATGCTACATAAACCCTATCAATTACTACAGAAAACCAAAAAATTCTTCATAACCCACAAAACATAACAAAACCCCAAAATACGCTAAAATAACCCTAACAAAGTATAAAAATCGAAACACACCCATAAAACAAAAAAAACGCATAAAACCCCAAACATCTCAAACAAACCGTAAAAAACCCTAAAAACCCTAACAAAACCAAACAAATCCTAACAACCAATAATATCCCCAAAGAACCACTAATAAACCCTAATAACCCCTAAAACCCACTATTAAACCCCAAAAACCCTAATAAACACTACTAAATTGCAATACCTATAATAAACCCTAACAAGCTCTATTAGACCATAATAAATGCTACTAAATCCCTATAACCCCTAATATTCAATAAAAAACACTATTAAACCATAATAAACCCTAATAATCACAAAAAACCCTAACAAGACCGACAAAAAACTACAAAAACCTCCAAATAATAGCCTATAAAACCTTACAACCCACTAATAAAGCCTAACAAACCCTAATAACCCCAAAATAAATCATAACAAACCCTAACAACCCCAAAAATTGTAACAAACCCTAACAATGCCAAATAAATCATAACAAACTGAAACAAACTATAACAAACCCCTAATAAACCGCAATAAACCCTAACAAATCATAATAAACGCTAATAAATCGTAATAAACCCGAATACATGTTACTAAACCCTAATAAATAAAATAAACCCTAATAAACCCTAATAAATCCTAAATAACCCTAACAAAGGTTGATAAACCCTAGAAAAATCTATTAATGCCTACAAAAGCCCAATAAAACCCTAATATACAATAAAAATGCTAATAAACTATAACAAATCCTAAAGAATAGTAATAAACCCAAAAGAACCCTAATAAAACCTAAAGAACCCAAAAAATGAAAAAACACATTATATAAACCCTAAAACCACTAAAATACCCAAACAAACCCTAAAACACACTAACAACACTAACAACCCCTATGAATCCCAAAAAAAAAAATAAACCCCTAAACCCAAACCCCCCCCCCCCCAAAAAAACCATTAAAAGCCATCAGATACCATAAAAATCCATAAACATCCATTAACAACCCTTAAAAACCCCTAAAAACTACAAACCATAAACAACCATTAAAACCCTAAAAGTATTCAAATAGATACATAAACACAAAAAACAATACATAAACCCTTAAAAATGTGACAAAAACACTAAAAAAGCACCATAAACCAAAAAATGAAACATAAACACAAAAAACACTACATAAACCCTAAAATCACTACAGAAACCCTAGAATTGTAACATAAACCCTAAAAACACAACATAAACCCTTAAAAATACAACATAAACATTATAAATCGCTACATAAACCCTAAAAGCACAATATAAACCCTAAATACAGTACATGAACCCTAAAAAAGTTACATAAACCCGAAAAAATGCAACATAAAGGCTATATCACCCCTAAAAATGCTACATAAACCCAGAAAACGCAACATAAACCCTAAAAATGCTACAAAAAATCTAAACACTAAACATGCTACATAAACCCTAAAAACATTACATAAACCCTAAAAATTATACATAAAATCTCAAATAGCTAACTAAACCCTAAAAATTCTACATAATCACTAAAAATGACACACAAACTCTAACAACGCTACACAAATCCTAAAAAATTCTACAAAAACCCTAAAGCCGTTTTCAAACCCTCAAAAATAATAAATCATAATATACCGTAATATAAAAATTTAAACCCTAATAAACCCCAAATAAACTCTAATAATCCTAGAAAACACCTTTTAATCCCTAAAAACCCTAAGAAACTCAACTCAGCCCTAATAAAACCCCAAAAATACCTAATAAAACCTAATAAACCCTAAAAACATGTTAATAAAACCTAAATAACCCTAACCAACCCTAATAGACACTAATAAACACTAATAAACCCTAAAAACCCACAAACAAACCCTAAAAAGACCTAATAAACCATAAATAAATCCAAATAAACCCTACTCAACCCTCACAAACCTTAAAAGGCACTACATAAACCCTAGAACATTAACATAAACCCTAAAAAACACAACATAAAACATAAAAAATGCAAAAAAACATTAAAAACGCTACATAAAACCTAAAAACACAATATAAACCCCTAAAACACTCCATGGACCCTAAAAATATTACATAAACCCTAAAAAATGCAACATAAATTCTACATCACCCCTAAAAACGCTACATAAACCTAGAAAACACAACATAAACCCTTAAAAAGACTACATAAAACCTAAATCCTAAACATGCTTCATAAACAATAAAAATGTTACATAAACCCTAAAAATGATACATAAAATATAAAACCTCTAACTAAATCCTAAAAACAGTACATAAACACTAAAAATGCTACATAAACTCTAACAATGCTACACAAACCCTAAAAAATGCTACAAAAACCCTTATTACACTTTAAAACCCTCAAAAATATTAAACCCTAATATAGAATAATATAAAAAATTAAACCCTAATAAACCCCTAATAAACTCTAATAATCCTTAAAAATACCTAATAATCCCTAAAATCCTAAGAAACTGTACTCAACCCTAATAAAACCCCAAAAATACATAACAAACCCTAATAAATGATGATAAAACCTAATAAACACTAAAAACACGTTAGGAAAACCTAAACAACCCTAACCAACCCTAATAGACACTAATAAACACTAATAAACCCTAATAAACCCCAACCACACCCTAAAAAGCACTAATAAACCATAAATAAATCCATATAAACCCTACTCAACCCTAAAAAACCACAACACACCATAATAACCCCTAATATAACCATACAAAACCCTTATAAAGAAAAAAGGCTAGTATACCTAAAAAATCCCTAGAAACCCTGATGAACTCTAATATAACCAAATAAACCTTTAAAACGGTCACAAACAATAAATAAATGATCACAAACAATAAAACGTGCTATATTACCTAAAAAGACATAAAAACACTAATATAAACTAAGAAAGACCAAAAACGCTAATATATCTTAAAATCCCTTGAAACCCTAATAAACCATAATAAACTCTAATATAACCAATGAAACCCTAAAACGCTCACAAAAAAAACACTCACAAACAATAAATACATGCTATATTATCTAAAAAGGCCTAACAAACACTAATATAACATAATAAACAAAAAAACTAATAAACTCCTAACAGACCCTAATAAACCCTAAATATCCCTAATAAACCCTAATAAAAAAGATTAAAACCTAATAAGACCCTAATAAAACTCTAAAAAACCTTATCAACCCTAATAAACCTTGACACACCATAAAAAACCCTAATAAAATCCAAATAAACCCCAATAAACAAAAAAATACAAACAAACTATTTAGAAGCCCTATAAACCCTAATAAACCATAATAAATTCAAATAAAAGTTAATAAACCATTAAAAATGCTCAAAAACACTAAAAACACTCAAATAAAACCTACAAAGTCATAACAACCCCTCATATATATTAATAAAAACTAAAAAAGACTCATATACCCTAATACAAACAATAACAAACCCTAGTAAACCATAAATATCCCAAACAAACCCTAGTAAACAGTACCCAACCCTAAGAAACCCTTATAAAATCTTAAAGATATCGACTCAACCCTAATAAAACCATAAAAATACCCACTCAACCCTAATAAACCTTAACATACAATAATAAACCATAATAAACCCCACTAAACACTAAAAAACAAAAATATACCATTTAAAAGCCCTAATAACCCAAATAAATGCTAATAAAACCTAACAAAGCATAAAAGCACTAATACACCTGTATAAAACTACTGAACACTAAAAAACCCTAATATACTCTATTAAAAATTAATAAACCATAATGAACCATAATAAACCCGAATAAATCCTAAAAAACCCAAATATACCATAATATACCTTAATAAACCCAACTCAATCCTAATAAAACCCTAAAAATACCTAATAAACCCAAATAAACCTTGACACACCATAATAAACCCTAATAAAGTCCTAATAACCCCCACCAAATCCTAAAAAATACTAATATACCATTAAAAACCCTAAAACCCTAAAAACCATAATAAATGTTAATAACACCTAAAAGTTATAAAAAATGATAGCAACCCATAAAAATACCACTATTAATAGTAATAGTAAAAACACACGTGCACGTGAATGGTTTAAATAATAAATCACAATGCACGTGCATGTGTATATGCATTCACATTTTCATGTGAATGATAATAAATAATAAATAATAAATAATAACGTGTGTGAATTGCATGTGTTTGTGTATGTGCATGTGAATGATAATAAATAATAAATGATAACGCACATCCAAGTGTATGTGCATGTTCATGCGCATGTGCATGGTAATAAACAATAAATAATAACAAAGTCCACATGAACGTGTAATTGCATGTGAATGATAAAAAATAATAAATAATAACACATGTGATAATAGAATAACTCAAGTGCATTGTCTGTGGACGTGCAGGAGAATAAATAATAATAACACATGTGATAATAGAATAACACAAGTGCATTGAATTTTCATGTGCATGGTAATAAATAATATATAATAAAGCACGTGTATGTTCATTTACATGTAATGATAATGATAATGATGCATGCACATACATGGTGATAAATAAAAACTAACAACGCACGTGCATGTGCATTTGTATTTGATGATACAAAAATAATAATAATAATAATAATAATAATTATAATAGAATAACACAAGTGCATTGCATGTGCATGTGCATAGTAGTAAATAAAAAATAATTAATAGTAAATTACCCCATAATATATCATAAAAAACCCTTAATGACCCCATAATAAATCCTAACAAACTCTAATAACTCCACAATAAATCATAACAAACCCTAAAAACCCCCAAATAAATTGTATGAAATCCTAACAATGCGAAATTAATCATAATAAACTGAAACAAACCATAACAAACCCTTAATAAACTGCAAAAACCCTAACAAGTAATAATAAACCCTAATAAATTGTAATAAACCCAAATACTGGTTAATAAATCCTAATAAGTAAAATAAACCCTAATAAACCCTAATAAATCCTAAATAACCCTAAAAAGGTTGATAACCCCTAGAAAAAGTTATTAATGCCAACAAAAGCCCAATAAAACCCTAATATACAATAAAAAATGCTAATAAACCGTATCAAATCCTAAAGAACACTAATAAACTCTAAAAACCCCTAATAAACCCTAAAGAATCATAATAAACTCTAAATAACACTAAAAAACCCTAAAGATCCCAAATAAACGCTAAAACGCATTTCCTAAACCCTGAAAACTGGTACAATTCCGCAACAGACCCTAAAACACACTAAAAAACCCTAACAACCCCTATCAATCCTAAAAAAACAAATAAACACTTAAAACCCCCCAAAAACCATTAAAACCCCATCAAATACCATAAAAACCATAAACACCCGGTAACAACCCTTAATAACCCTAAAAACCACTACAAACCATAAACATCTAGTAAAACCCAAAAAAAGGCAACAAATGGATACATAATCCCAAAAAACGTTACATAAACCCTAAAAATGAAACATAAACTCTAAAAATGCAACATAACCCCAAAAAAATGCAACATAAAACCAAAAAATGCTACAAAAACCCAAAAATCACTACATAATCCCTAGAACTGTAATATAAACCTTAAACAACGCAACATAAACATTAAAAAACTCTACATAAAACCTAAAAATACAACATAAACCCTAAAAAACAACATGAACCCTAAAACATTAGATAAACCCTGAAAAATACAACATAAAAGCAACATCACCCCAAAAAACGCTACAAAAACCCAGAAAAAACAACATAAACCTGAAAAAATGAAACATAAAACCTATACCCTAAACATTCTACATAAACCCTAAAAACATTACATAAACCCTAAAAGTGATACATAAAATCTAAAACCACTAACTAAACCCTAAAAACGCTACATAAACACTAAAAATGCTACATAAACTCTAACAAGGCTACACAAACCCTAAAAAAGCTACAAAAACACTAAAGATGCTTTAAAACCCTCAAAAATATTAAACCCTAATATACCAAAATATAAAAAATAAACCATAATAAACTCTAATAATCCCTAAAAACACATTATAATCCCTAAAATCCTAATAAACTCTACTCAACCCTAATAAAACACCAAAAATACCTAATAAAGCATAATAAATGATAATAAAACCTAATAAACCCAAAAAACACGTTAAGAAAACCTAAAAAACCCTAACCATCACAAATAGACACTAATAAACACTAATAAACCCTAATAAACCCTAATAAACCTCAAACAAACCATAAAAATCCCTAATAAACCATAAATAAAGCCAAATAAACCTTACTCAACCCTAACAAACCATAACACACACCGTAATAAACCCCAAACAAACCCTAAAAATACCTAATAAACCATAAATAAATCCAAATAAACCCAACTCAACCCTAACAAACCTTAACACACCATAATGACCCCTAATAAAACCCTACAAAACCCTAATAACAAAAAAAATGCTAGTGTACCTTAACAAATCCCTAAAAACCCTAATAAACTCTTATATAACTCAATAAACCCTAAAAATGCTCACAAACAATAAAAAAAAGATCACAAACAATAAAAACATGCTATATTAACCAAAAAGACCTAAAAACACAAATATAAACTTAGAAAGACAAAATATGCAAATATACCTTAAAAATCCCTAGAAACCATAATAAACCATAATAAACTCTAATATAAGCTAAGAAACCCCAAAAATGTTCACAAACAAAAACAAAATGCTCACCAACAATAAAAAATGCTATATTATCTAAAAAGACTTAACAAACACTAATATAACTAAATAAAACAAAAAAACTAATAAACCCCTAACAAACCCTAAAAAACCCTGAAAATTCTTAATAAACCCTAATAAAGACAAATAAACCCTAATAAAAGAATCATAAAACCCTAAAAATACCTTCTCTATCATGCCCCGAACCCAGTTACCCAGAGTCGGTGCATTATTGCGTAACATTGGCATGATCACAAAAGATCAAGTCTCGAAAGACCGATTAGTTTAGTAGTCTCAAAAACACTAGATACATTTATAAGTCTTACATTACATCATAAAGTAAAACAAAACTAAAAAAACATCCTGTCTTCATATCCCCTCATACTATCCCTACATGTCATTCATAATATACTTCATCACATCCTGGAAAAATTAAAACATTGAAAGGGTTGATGTGAGATGCTCAGTAAGGATAAAAATATAGTGGAAGCTTTCATAAATAAACATAAACATTTAAGGCAATGTATAACTAAAACAAAATACTTTTAAACTTGAACATTAGCATAATATGGAAAAAGTAAAATGAAATAATTCCATTTACTTATTCACATGGATATTATTCTGGTCGAATAATCACATGCAATATCAATAACCAATTTCATAATGATGGAATGCATAATGCCAGACTATCATAACCATGTAGCCAAGTCCTCGTGCCAAGACTACAAATAAGATTTTGTCAAGGCCTCGTGCCAAGACACTAGTTTGTCTCATGAGACCTGCCCATGCATCGAGGAGCTATAGCGGGCTCCACCCGTCACTTATTAAGTCCAATGCATTCCTCATATGAATAGTTTTAAACATATCATAAACCATAACATAATTGTATCACATAAAACATGAATAAAGGAAACATAACATTTCCACATTTTACTCACAAGATATCAATACAACACATTGATATAATAAAAAAACTTTCAAAACCATTTTCAATTCCAAAATAAAAGAAAATTACAACTTTGTATTTATTTTTCATTTAAAAAAAGTTATGAATTGTAGAGGAATCCAAAACTCAAATAATAGTCACGGCAGCGGAGAAGTCGTTGTCGCCGCAAACGTAAGAAAAAACATTCCTTTTGTCGTTTAGTAAAAACGCTTCATATAAAAATATTCCTTTTGAATAAAAGAAAAAGTCAAATGCGTTTATACACATTATAAAAGAATGTTGTGTATAAAACAAAATATGCCTCAATAAAAGGAGATTGAGACGAAGTCCTTACAAATATAATTTTTTAAATAAAGTAGATCTATTATGTGTATTCACTATAAGTACACATAAATAAAGTACAAATACAAGATAGGACATAATAATATCATGACATAATTTGAAAGTAGGAGATTAACCCAAAGAATGGAAATTGGGTTAAGAAGTTCCCTTACATAGATCATTTTTTAAATAAAATAGATCTATTATGTGTATTCACTATAAGTACACATAAAGAAAGTAAAAATACAAGATATAACATAATAATATCATGACATAATTTGAATGTAGGAGATTAACCCAAAGAATGTAAATTGGGTTAAGAAGTTCCCTTACAAAGATCATTTTTTAAATAAAATAGATCTATTATGTGTATTCACTATAATTACACATAAAGAAAGTAAAAATACAAGATATAACATAATAATATCATGACATAATTTGAAAGTAGGAGATTAACCCAAAGAATGGAAATTGGGTTAAGAAGTTCCCTTACAAAGATCATTTTTTAAATAAAATAGATCTATTATGTGTATTCACTATAAGTACACATGAATAAAGTAAAAATACAAGATCTAACATAATAATATCATGACATAATTTGAAAGTAGGAGATTAACCCAAAGAATGGAAATTGGGATAATAAGTTCTCTTACCTCGTGTCTGACTTGACTCGACCGTTCTTTAACCTCCTAAATAATAAAATAGAGTTAATTTATAATTTCTTAAAAACCTTTTTCAAGGTTATTATTCCTTTTATATCACTTATTACCATGTTATTAACATTATATAATTATTTATGTTAATAACGGTCGTTTTGTCGATCTTTGGTACTTGAGTCAAAAATAAACTTTTTATAATTACAAGTTGTTCATGTGGTAAAATATCCATTATATTCAGAATTATATTCATGATTTATATATCATATATATCATATATATCCTGTATATACTTTAATTTATAATATTACATAACATTTATAGGTAAGAAATGAAATGCACCGTTCATGGAGACGGTAAGTCGTACGTACGCATAAACGCTACTTTCATTTCTATTTCGTATTTAATGGAATAAAATTATAATTATATAAAGGTATACTATAATTCCAGTTTAATATAATGTATAATACCATTTACTCTATCCTTTACACATCCCACATATGGCATTAATGATTCAAATCACTTCGAGGGGGCGGTAGTCCGCACTTCCTAAAATGAAATTATCGCGTTTACCCATAATGGAAATAATAAAGGTACACCATAAATGAAAAATAAATAATCATAAGGAAAAAAAACATAATATATATCATATATAAAAATAGTGTCATCATAATGGCCACTATGAGAGGTGGTAGGAGAATATAGAACAATCATCGTTTTGTGAGGCAGTAATTCGCCTCCCACAAGAAACAATATGTTCTTTAACCATTAGACGAAGGTGTGTGTAAGTGTAAATAAAATAATTCTCATAAAAACATCCTAGTATATTGAAGATACTGGTGTCATTACAAAATAAAAGAATAAAAAGATTTTAGGGGGTTGGAGAAGCAAAATAAAACAAAACAACATTAGAGAAGACATTACCTTAAAATCAGGTAACTCTTTTTGATTTGAGCTAAATGATTCCTTGGGAAGACTTCTGCCCAAAGTGAGGCTTCTAGGAGTAATAGAGTGAAGTTGAGAGAGTATTTGGGGAGTGTATGGCCGATCCAAATGGTTTGAAGGTGTGAATAAGTTGGTAGAGATGGGGGCCTTTTATAATAAGAGAGGAGGGGCACTCTTGGATAGATTGAAATGTTACTTTATTATGAAATGATTTTAGGATTATAAATGTCCCAAAATATAATATTTCGAGGCTAAGGTGATAAGGGTTCGAAATATTCTCATCCAATAGGTTTTTTACAAGTGTATTCCTTATATTTTACATTATTGTTTCATTTTATTTAAATCGTTAATTAATGAGGTAATCACTGCATCATCATGGTGTCATAAATAATTTAATTTCTTTAATGTCTATAAATTATAAAAAAATATAATGATGTATTAAATCTTTTTATCTTTCAAATTAATATTTATAGTTTAAAATAGGACTTCTATAACCCCTTATAAAAATTGTTTTAGTAAAACAACTCAGGTTTGTGACAATTTTATTTTTACTTTAAATAAAAAGTTATTAATGTCATTTTCTTACCCAAGTAGCTTCATGGGGTACCCAATTTAACCCATGGATTGTATTTGACGTTCATGACTCACCCAATAAGTGTAGGATAAGTGTAAAGGTATTTTCATTTTTTTATAATACCATTTTTACCATAAATTTCACTAATTACCTTTAATCGCGATTAATTAAACTTAAAAGTTACTATTTACCAAAAAATTATTTTAATCCCATTGAACCACATTTTACTTCCTAATGACAACCATGTATGTCGGATTTTTAAAAATAAAATCACAGAAGTGGTAATGTTTCATTTAAATGAAAAATCAGTTTTTTAACTGCCACTTAGTAGTTTCACTATTCATCAAAAATTGAAGTTTTTCAGAACAATGCCAAAATTTCACCCTAAGCTATAATTGTTATTCTGAATTCAAAAATGATTTCTATTTTAAAAAAATCCAAACATATAAGTTTCATTAATTAATTTTATAATTAGTTCTTGCAATCACAACAAATAGCGTTTTTTAAGAAACAATATATATCAAAAGATTGACAATTGTTTATGTCCAATTTCAAACTGAAATTAATTATAATGAACACAACTGGATAAAATGGTAAAAATATGCTCTAATTATACTTTAAAACCACTAAATTGTATAATTTATTACTATAAATTATTTTGATTAAAAAAGTTGTTTTTAAGTATTTTTCGCTATTCATAAAAAATTGGAAGTTCTCAGAAAATTACAAAAAATTCAACTTAGGATAATTTTGATATTCCGAATACAAAAATGAAGTACATTTTGTAATATAAAATTTATATAATTTCAAAAAATGGGTATTACTATTCATAACGGCTACTTTTATTGACCACGGTGTGTTGAATCTCGAACCTGCGTACAATGCAAGCTATTTCATTATTGAAAGAGAAGCGTATCATGGAAGCTCAGGGTGTTACATTCTCCCATCCTTCAATAAATTGCATCCTCACAATTTGAAATTTTTCTTTTAAAATAAAAGGGTGAAAATAAAAAATAACTTTGTGGAAAACCCACATCGGAAATAAGGTTAATAAAATTTAGCCTTAATAAGAGGGAAATGGAAATGAAAAAGTCACCACCAAATTATAATCTCGATAAGGAGAACATTGGTGGAAATTATAGACATATAATTGGAGGAAAATGTAAATATTTATAGGGAGTGATTGAGGTCATCAATCACAAACAAGTGTAAAATTGAGGGCCTCAAAGCCTTCAATTTATGTTGATTTAAAATATTATCAGTTCAACAAGACATAAGGTATTAGGATAACACATTTTTTGTTTTAATATCCCTTTACTAATGTTTAAGAATTTATTTATTCATAGAATAAGAGATAGTTATATATATATTTATTCTTGACAAGTAGAGTTTCAACCATTAACTAATTTATACCACAAACTCATCTTTCACTCAAAAAGATAATAGAACTCAAAAATATGATATTTATCCTAATCGTACAAGGTTAAAAATATTAACACGTACCATTTATATTAGGGAAACTATTTTGTAATAACCAGGGACTTCCTGTAGGCTAGTGGTAGGTAATAAAGGCATGTCACACTATGGTTGTGGGTTCGATTCCTGCAGCTTTGTCCAATGCGACGGGTTATCCCCCAACCTGTATGTTGTCCTTTTCTTAAAAGTATAGTATTATATTATTCCAAAAATAATCTTCAGAAATGTTTTAACCTTTAACAATACTATCCAAAGTTCAACTTAATTCATTCCAACCTTTATTGTTATCCAAAATACCTCTATCCAGACTTTCTCTAAAAGGTCTCTAAATTCCAAAATCAATTGTAACATCAGATTCCCAAAACAAAGTAAAGTTTTTCTTATTGTCACATACTAAAAATATGATTACCTTCATCATTTTAAATCCTTAATGAAAACAACAAGTACTGCAGTACAATCCTTATATATATCAAATTATTTTTATAACCAGAATATAATCCTTGAGTCCAAAAGCACCAATACATTAATTATTCCACTTCAACTGTAGTAACAACATAAGCTTGGCCTTGATCCCATGGCCTTTTTTGGGGTATGTTTCCCTGACGCTTGGGTCATTCATTTGCATAATTCCCCATTTCTCTACAATTGTAGCATTCAACATTGATAGCCTCTTTCTTTGCCTTGCAATCACGAGCCTGGTGACCTTTTTCTCCACATTTATAACAAACTCCCATTCCTTTTAGGAAAGTACCAGGGTGATTCTTCCCACAATTATCGCATAATGGAAAATCCTTTAGTCCCTTTTTCCCTTTATCTGTATCTTGTTCCACCGTTCTCTTCTTCTCTTGCTTTACTTTGTTGTCATAAGACTTAGAGAATTCCTTTTCTATCTTGATAGCACATGAGACAATATCTTCGTATGATGAGAAGGATTGTGATACTAAATCTCTATGGAGAAATGGTTTTAACCCATCAAAAAAACGATCAACCTTAATTCTTGGGTTACCTATATAATCTGCAGCATACCTCGCTAACCTTGTAAAGTTTGCCTCATATTTTGCAACATTCTCATCCTCCTTCTGCCTCAGACTCAGAAATTTCCTTTCCATATCTACTCTATAGTCATGTGGAAAGTATTTTTCTAAGAAAATTTCCTTAAACTCCCTCCATTACATACTTGATACTTCTTCATCTTACTTTGTGTTTTGAATCAGGGACCACCATTGATCGGAATCTCCAGTGAGGCGGTAAACTGCCATGATAACCTTCTCCCTTTCGCTACTCCCCAAGGCGTGGTATATTTTCTCTAAGAAGTTTATCCATTGCTCAGCTACTAATGGATTTGTACCCCCATTAAATGTTGGTTTTTTTGCCTCATGAAGCAGTCTAACATTGATCCTCTACGTTGCAGATCAGGGTGCTCTATACGAGTAAAGTTATTATTTATAACCTGAGTGAGTAGTCCCAGTATGGTAATAAGTTTATCAGCACCAGTTGTATCTCCAGCTCCACAATAATTATCTTGAGTAAGAGGTAAATCCCTACACAGAGTGCGTGCATTGATACGGTTTCCATTCCTCCCACTAGGCGCCATTTCTAAACAATGGAATAAACTAGATTAGTTTATGAATCAAAATACATAATTCCATACTTGTAAAACACTTAACATAAATTGAAAAATTTATGGATATAATCCATAATCATAAAAAAAAATCCTTTGAGGAAGTATATACTCATAAACCCTTCATAATGGTTTGTAAAGAAAATGAGAATTATCCTAAGCATATCCCCCGGCAGTGTCGTAACCAAGAGTGCAACAAGGACCGTTGTCGTGCACCAGTTCTCATTCGAGTCTAGCTCAAAGCGGGGTTTTCGTGTTTTACCCCTAGGTACATATGTGCCAGAGCCGGCTCTACCTGCTCGTATCCAGACAGGGATGTATTTCTCAGAAAACTCATAAAATCTCTATAATACCAAAATTATAGGAAGTTCTTCTATACTAATCCTCAACGTCTATCTTAGGTCTATGTGCTCTAATCAGAGTTTATCTAAATTTAGCTTCCAAGGTTAGTACTAAACTGCCTCTGATACCAACTGTAACGCCCCGACCCTAGTTACCCAGAGTCGGTGCATTATTGCGTAACATTGGCATGATCACAAAAGATCAAGTCTCAAAAGACCGATTAGTTGAGTAGTCTTGGAAACACTAGATACATTCATAAGTCTTACATTACATCATAAAGTAAAAAAACTAAAAAAACATTCTGTCTTCATATCCCCTCATACTATCCCTATAGGTCATTCATAATATACTTCATCACATCTTGGAAAAATTAAAACATTGAAAGGGGTGAGCTCAGATGCTTAATAAGGATAAAAATATAGCAGAAGCTTTCATAAATAAACACAAACATTTAAGGAAATGTATAACCAAAACAAAAGCCTTTTAAACTTTAACTTTAGCATAATATGGAAAAAGTAAAATGAAATAATGTCATTTACTTATTCACATGGATATTCTACTGGTCTAATAATCACATGCAATATCAATAACCACTTTCATAATGATGGAATGCATAATTTCATACTATCATAACCATGTAGCCAAGGCCTCGTGCCATGAGTACAAATAAGATTTTGTCAAGGCCTCATTCCAAGACACTAGTTTGTCTCATGAGACCTGCTGATGCATCGAGGAGCTATAGCGGGCTCCATCCGTCACTTATTAAGTCCAATTAATTCCTCATATGAATAGGTTTAAACATATCATAAACCATAACACAATCGTAGCACATAAAACATGCAGAAAAGAAACATAACATTTCCACATTTCAATCAAAAGATATCAGTACAACACATTGATATAATAAAAACACTTGCAAAACCATTTTCAATAACAAAATAAAAGAAAATTAAAACATTGTATTTATTTTTCATTTAAAAAAAGTTATGGCTTGTAGAGGAAGCAGAAACTCAAATAATAGTCACGGCGGCGGAGAAGTCATTGTCGCCGCATACGTAAGAAAAAACATTCCTTTTGTTGTTTAGTAAAAAGGCTTCGTATAAAAATATTCCTTTTGAATAAAAGTAAAAGTCAAAGGGGTTTCTACACAGTATAAAAGAAAGTTGTGTATAAAACAAAATATGTCTCAATAAAAGGAGATTGAGACGAAGTCTATACAAAGACAATTTTTTTAATAAAGTAGATCTATTATGTGTATTCACTATAAGTACACATAAATAAAGTACAAATACAAGATAGGACATAATAATATCATGACATAATTTGAAAGTAGGAGATTAACCCAAAGAATGGAAATTTGGTTAATAAGTTCCCTTACAAAGATCATTTTTTAAATAAAATAGATCTATTATGTGTATTCACTATAAGTACACATAAATAAAGTAAAAATAAAAGATATAACATAATAATATCATGAAATAATTTGAAAGTAGGTGATTAACCCAAAGAATGGAAATTGGGTTAAGAAGTTCCCTTACAAAGATAATTTTTTAAATAAAATATATCTATTATGTGTATTCACTATAAGTACACATAAAGAAAGTAAAAATACAAGATATAAAGTAATAATATCATGACATAATTTGAAAGTAGGAGATTAACCCAAAGAATGGAAATTCGGTTAAGAAGTTCCCTTAAAAAGATCATTTTTTAAATAAAATAGATCTATTATGTGTATTCAATATAAGTACACAGAAAGAAAGTAAAAATACAAGATATAACATAATAATATCATGACATAATTTGAAAGTAGGAGATTAACCCAAAGAATGGAAATTGGGTTAAGAAGTTCCCTTACCTCGTGTCTGACTTGACTCAACCGTTCTTTAACCTCCTAAATAATAAAATAGAGTTAATTTATAATTTCTTAAGAACCTCTTTCTAGTTTATTATTACTTTTATATCACTTATTACCGTGTTATGAACATTATATAATTATTTATGTTAATAACGGTCGTTTTGTCGATCTTTGGTACTTGAGTCAAAAATAAACTTCTTATAATTACAATTTGTTCATGTGGTAAAATATTCATTATATCCAGAATTATATTCATGATGAAAATATCATATATATCATATATATCCAGTATATACTTTAATTTATAATATTACATAACATTTAGAGGTAAGAAATTAAATGCACCGTTCATGGAGACGGTAAGTCGTACGTATGCATGAACGCTACTTTCATTTCTATTTCATATTTAATGGAATGAAATTATAATTATATAAATGTATAATATAATTACAGTATAATATAATGTATAATACCATTTACTTTATCCTTTATAAATCCCACATATGGCATTAACGATTAAAATCACTTTGAGGGGGCGGTAGTCCGCACTTCCTAAAATGAAATTATCGCGTTTACCCATAATGGAAATCATAAAGGTATGCCATAAATGAAAAATAAAGAATCATAAGTAAAACAAAAACATAACATATATCATATATAGAAATATTTTCATCATAATGGCCACCATGAGAGGTGGTAGAAGAAGATAGAACAATCATCGTTTCGTGAGACAATAATTCGCCACCCACAGAAACAGTATGTTATTTAACCATTATACGAAGGTGTGTGTTAGTGTAAATAAAATCCTTCTCATAACAACATCCTAGTATATTTAATATACTGGTTTTGTTACAAAATAAAAGAATAAAAAAAATTAGGGGGTTGGAGAAGCAAAATAAAACAAAACAACTTTAGAGAAGACATTACCTTAAAATCGGGTTACTATTTTTGATTTGAGCCAAAGGCTTCCTTGGGAAGACTTATGCCCAAAGTGAGGCTTCTAAGAGTAATAGAGGGAATTTGGGAGAGTATTTGGGTAGATTTTGGCCGAGAAAAATGGCTTGAAGGTGTGAATAAGGTGGTAGAGGTGGGGGCCTTTTATAAGAGGAGAGGAGGGGCACTCTGGGAAAGATTGAAATGTTACTTTATTATGAAATGATTTTCGGATTATAAAGGTCCCAAAATGAAATATTTATAGGATAAGGTGATAAGGGTTAGAAATATGCTCATCCAATAGGTTTTTGACAATTGTATGCTTTAGATTTTACATTATCTTTTCATTTTATTTAAATCGTTAATTAATGAGGTAATCGCTACATCATCATGGTGTCATAAATAATTTAATTTATTTAATGTCTAAAAATTATAAAACAAATATCATGATGTAGGAAATATATTTATATTTCCAATTAATATTTATAGATTAAAATAGGACTTCTATAACCCCTTATAAAAATTGTTTTAGTAAAACAACTCAAGTTTGTGACAATTTTATTTTTACTTTAAATAAAAAGTTATTAATGTCATTTTCTTACCCATGTGGCTCCATGGGGTCCCCAAGTTGACCCATGGATTTTCTTGGTCGTCCATGACTCACCTAATATGGGTAGGATAATTGTAAAGGTATTTTCATATTTTTATAATATCATTTTTACCTTAAATTTCACTAATTACCTTTAATCGCGATTAATTAAACTTAAAAGTTACTATTCACCAAAAAATTATTTTAATCCCATTGAACCACATTTTACTTATTAATGACAACCATGTATGTAGGATTTTTGAAGATCAAATCACAGAAGTGGTAATGTTTTATTTAAACGAAAAATCAGTTTTTTATCTACCACTTAGTGGTTTCACTATTCATCAAAAATTGATGTTTTTCAGAACAATGCCAAAATTTCACCCTAAGCTATAATTGATATTCTAAATTCAAAAATAATGACTATTTTACAGAATTCCAAACATATAAGTTTCATTAATTAATTTTATAATTAATTCTCGTTGTCACAACAAATAGCGTTTGTTTTAAGAAACAGTATATATCAAAAGATTGACAATTGTTTATGTCCAATTTAAAACTGAAATTAATTATAATGACCACAATTGGATAAAATGGTAAAAATATATTCTAATTATACTATAAATCCACTCAATATTATAATTTATCACTATAAATTATCTTGATTAAAAAAGTTGTTTTTAAGTATTTTTCGCTATTCATAAAAAATTGGAAGTTCTCAGAAAATTACAAACAATTCAACATAGGATAATTTCGATATTCCGAATACAAAAATGAAGTAAATTTTGAAATATAAAATTTATATAATTTCGAAAAGTGGGTATTACTAATCATAACGACTACTTTTATTGGTCACAGTGTGTTGAATCTCGAACCTATGTACAATGCAAGCTATTGCATTATTGAAAGATAAGCGTATCATGGAAACTCGGGGTGTTACATTCTAAACCCTAATAAACCTTGAAACACCATAATAATATCTAATAAAACCCAAATAAACCCCAATAAACAAAAAAACACAAACAAAACATTAAAAAGCCCTAGAAACCCTAATAAACCATAATAAATTCTAATAAAATCTAATCACCCATAAAAAATGCTCACAAACACTAAAAACACACTAATAAATCCTAAAAAGTCCTAACACCCTCTCATATATATTAAAAAAACTAAAAAACACCCATATACCCTAATATAAACACTACCAAACCCTAGCAAACCCTAAAAATCCCTAACAAACCCTAATAAACACTACTCAACCCTAATAAACCCTAATAAAAACCTACAGATACCTACTCAACACTAATAAAACCCTAAAAATACCTACTCATCCCTAAAAAACCTTACCACACTATAATAAATCATAATAAACCCCACTCAACCCCAAAAAACGCCAATATACCATTAAAGAGCCCTAAAACCCCTATTAAATTCTAATAAAACCTAACAAAGCATAAAAGCGTTAATAAACACTACTAAACCCTAAAAAACCCTAATATACCCTCTTAAAAATTAATAAACCATAATGAATGATAATAAACCATAATAAATCCTAAATATGCCCAAATATACCATAATATACCATAATATAAACTAATAAACCCAACTCAATCCTAATAGAACCATAAAAATACCTAATAAACTCTAATAAACCTTAACGCACCATAATAAACCCGAATAAAATCCTAATAACCCCCAACAAACTCTAAAAATTGCTAATATACCATTAAAACCCCTGAAACCCTAATAAACAATAATGAATGTTAATAACACTTAAAAAATCTGAAAAATGATAGTAAACCCTAAAAATACATCTAATAATAATAATTGTACGTAATAATGCACGTGCATGTGCATATGCATGTGCATGGTTTAAATAATAAATCATAACGCACGTGCATATGGATATGCCTGCGCATTTGCATGTGAATGATAATAAATAATAAATTATAAATAATAACCCATGTGAATTACATGTGTATGAACATGTGCATGTGAATGATAATAAATAATAAATAATAACACACATCCAAGTGCATGTGCAAGTGTATGGGCATGTGCATGTGAATGGTAATAAATAATAAATAACAACCAAGTCCACATGAATGTGCATTTGCATGTGAATGATAATAAATAATAAATAATAACAAAAGTGATAATAGAATAATGTGCGTGCATTGCGAGTGCATGTGCATGAGAATAAATAATAATAACACATGTGATAATAGAATAACGCAAGTGCATTTCATTTTAATGTGCATGATAATAAATAATATATAATAACACACTTGCATGTGCATTTACAGGTAATGATAATGATAATGACGCATGCACATCCATGGTAATAAATAATAAATAACGACGCACGTGCTTGTGAATTTGTATTTGATGGTACAAACAAAAATAATAATAGTAATAATAATAATAATAATAGAATAATTCAAGTGAATTTCATGTGCATGTGCATAGTAGTAAATAATAAATAAATAATAATAAATAAGAATGCACATTCATGTGCATGTGCATTTACATTTGATGATAATATTAAAAATACTAATTGTAATAATAATAATAATAATGCATGCACGTGCATGGTAATAAATAATAAATAATAATGCACATGCCTGTGAATTTGCATGTGATAATGATAATAATAATGATAATGATGATGATAATAATAATAACAATAATTGTGATAATAATAATAATAATAAAATAATAATACAAGTGTATTTCATATTCACATGCATAGAAATAAATAATAAATAATAACACAGGTGCATCTACATTTTCATGTGATGATAGTAATAATAGCAGCAGTAGTAATAATAGTATTAGTAGTGGGGATAATAGTAGTATTACCAATGAATGTGATAATAGAATATTGCATGTACATCACGTGTGCACGTGCATGGTAATAAATAATAATGCTCGTGCATTGCATTTTCATTTGATGATGATGATAATAATAATAATAATAAAATTATTATTATTAATGACAATGCTTGTGATAATAGAATAACACACGTGCATTGAATGTGCATGTATGTCCTTTAACATTTTCATTTTCATGTGATGATAATAATAACAACAACAAAAAAAACAACAACCACAACCACAATAATATTAATAACAATAAAAATAACTACACATGTGATAAAAAAAATAACATGTGTGCATTGCATGTACACGTGCATGGTAATAAAAATATAATAATAATGCACACGCACGTGAATGTGCATGTGAATGAGATGATGATAATTATAATAATAATAACAGTTATAATAAGTTATAGTTTATTTCAAAAAATAGCATACAAGGAAAAAATGCTAGAAATAGGTTCTCTAAAAATCTAACAAATCACAGAGTCATTGAAAAAGACATAACTTCTTCAGGTGTCCATTTCTGCTCCATGAATAGTCAAACTGAATCTCATGGAATGAACTACAATAAAAAGAGGGTTCGGAGGCTGAACAGACACACATATTAGAAGTTATGTCCATTTTAAGAAAAATTTGACAGGGATCCGTACACGGAAATTGCGTTTTGCAGGCCTTATGATGGGTTTCTGGGATTTTAGGGTCTCAAACCTGACTTGAACAACCTTCAAGTCATCCTTATGTATATATCTCTTTTCTACTTTTGATTTGATATGTGGTAGAGCTCAAACAGACAATCGGAGCGAAAGTTATGGTCGTTTGAAGTTGGACTTTTTTTGGAGTGGTATAACTAATATATCTTATATTTCAATGATCTTATCATACTTTATACTAAACATTGTACTCACTCATCTCACGAGCTTCGATTTGACATGTCACAGTGCTCAAACAGACTCCCGAAAGAGAAGTTATGCCAATTTTAGTGAGTTGCGGGTTTCTTAGGTTTTTAGGTCCTATGAGAGTTGCTCAATTTAAAATAACGATAACTTCTGCTACGTGAGATCATTTTGGCACTACCACATATCAAATTGAAGATTGTTAAAAGATACACACTCTTGTAACCACTAGAACCCTTTCTGAAATTCTTCAACCCCCAAAAAGACCCAAAATCACTTTGGATGGACAAAAGATTGGCTTCTGGTGTCTGTTTTGCAATAACTTCTTCTATGGGTGTCCGTTTTGCATCTACCACATATCTAATCAAATCATGCAACTAAACCTACACTCCTATAACCACTGAAGCACCTTCTCACATCCTTGAAGGCCCAAAAAGGTACTTGCACCCTCTAAAAGAACATAACTTCTACTTCGGGAGTCCATTGTGCCTCTACCATATATCAAATCAAAGATTTCGAAAGATCTACACATCTGTGACCAATAGGAACACATTATCACGTTCTTAAAGTCCCAAAAGGTTATTAAGTCCTCCAAATGACCAAAACCTCTGCTCTGGGTGTCTGTTTCACCTCTACCACATATCAAATTGAAGCTTGCGACTAGCACTAACCACCATAATAAACCATAATAAACCCCACTAAACCCTAAAAAACGAAAATATACCATTAAAAATCTCTAAAACGCCTAATAAATGCTAATAAAACATAACAAATCTTAAAAGCGCTAATAAACCTGAATAATCACTACTAAACACTAAAAAACCCTAATATACCAACTTAAAAATTAATGAACCATAATGAACCATAATAAACCCAAATAAATCCCAAAAATACGAAATTATACCATAATATACCCTAATAAACCCAACTCAATCCTAATAAAACCCTAAAAATACCTAATAAACACTAAAAAAATGTAACAAAAACTTTAAAAACGCTACATAAAACCTAAAAACACAATATAAACCCTAAAAACACTCCATGGACCCTAAAAACATTACATAAACCCTAAAAAATGCAACATAAATTCTACATCAACCCAAAAAATGAAACATAAACCCAGAAAATGCAACATAAACCGTAAAAAATGCAACATAAAACCTAAACACTAAACATTCTATATAAACCCTAAAAATGTAACATAAACCCTAAAAATGACACATAAAATCTAAAACCACTAACTAAAACCTAAAAATGCTACAAAAACACTAAAAATGCTATATAAACTCGAACACCACTACAAAAACCCTGAAAAATGCTAAAAAACTCTTAAGACACTTTAAAACCCTCAAAAATATTAAACACTAATATACCATAATATAAAAAATTAAACCTTAATAAAACCCTAATAAACTCTAATAATCCCTAAAAACACCTTATAATCCCTAAAATCCTAAGAAACTTTACTCAACCCTAATAAAACCCCAAAAAACATAATAAACCCTAATAAATGATAACAAAACCTAATAAACCCTAAAAACACGTTAAGAAAACCTAAACAACCCTAACCAACCCTAATAGACACTAATAAACACTAATAAACTCTAATAAACCCGAATAAAACCCTTAAAAGCCCTAATAAACAGTAAATAAAGCCAAATAAACCCTACTCAACCCTAAAAAACCTTAACACACCATAATAACCCCTAATAAAACCATACAAAACCCTAATAAAGAAAAAATTCTAGTATACCTTAAAAAATACTTAGAAACCCTGATAAACTCTAATATAAACAAATAAACCCTAAAAATGGTCACAAACAATGAAAAAATGATCACAAATAATTAAAATGTGCTATATTACCTAAAAAGACATAAAAACTCTAATACAACCAAATATAGACAAAAATGCTAATATACCTTAAAATCCCTAGAAACCCTAGTAAACCATAATAAACTCGAATATAACCAATGAGACCCTAAAATGATCACAGAAAAAAAAACACTCACAAATAATAAATACATGCTATATAATCTAAAAATACCTAACAAACACTAATATAACTTAATAAAACAAAAAACTAATAAACCCCTAACAGACCCTAATAAACCCTAAAAATCCCTAATAAACCCTAATAAAAAAGAATAAAGCCTAATCAGACACTAATAAAGCTCCAAAAAACCTTCTTAACCCTAATAAACCTTGACACACCATAAAAAAACCTAATAAAACCCAAATAAACCCCAATAAACAAAAAAACTCAAACAAACTATTAAAAAGCCCTAGAAACCCTAATAAACCATAATAAATTCAAATAAAAGCTAATAAACCATTAAAAATGCTCACAAACACTAAAAACACACAAATAAAACCTACAAAGTCAAAACAACCCCTCATATATATTAGTAAAAACTAAAAAAGACTCATATACCCAAATACAAACAATAACAAACCCTAGTAAACCCTAAATATCCCGAACAAACCCTAATAAACAGTATTCAACACTGATAAAGCCTAATAAAATCTTAAAGATACCGACTCAACCATAATAAAACCTTAAAAATACCTACTCAACCCTAATAAACCTTAACATACAATAATAAACCATAATAAACACCACTAAACACTAAAAAATGAAAATATACCATTAAAAAGCCCTAAAACCCCAAATAAATGCTTAGAAAACCTAACAAAGATTTAAAGCGCTACTAAACCTGTATAAAAACTACTAAACACTAAAAAACCCTAATATACCCTCTTAAAAATTAATAAACCATAATGAACCACAATAAACACAAATAAATCCTAAACATACACAAATATACAATAATATACCATAATATACCCTAATAAACCCAACTCAATCCTAATTAAACCCTAAAAATACTTAATAAACCCTAATAAACCTTGACACACCATAATAAACCCTAATAAAGTCCAAACAACCCCCACCAAATCCTAAAAACTAATATACCTTTAAAACCCTAAAACCCTAACAAACCATAATAAATGTTAATAACACCTGAAAATTATAAAAAATGAGAGCAAACCCTAAAAATACCTCTAATAATAATAGTAGTAATAACACACATGAATGTGAATATGCATGTGCATGGTTTAACTAATAAATCATAATGCATGAGCATGTGCATATGCTTGCGCATTTTTATGTGAATGATAATAAATAATAAATAATAACGCACATCCAAGTGCATGTGCATGTGCATGGTAATAAACAATAAATAATAACAAAGTCCACATGAATGTGAATTTTCATGTGAATGATAATAAATATAAATAATAACACATGTGATAATAGAATAACGCAAGTTCATTGAGTGTGGACGTGCATGAGAATAAATAATAATAACACATGTGATAATAGAATAACACAATTGAAATGAATTTTCATGTGCATGGTAATAAATAATATATAATAAAGCACATGTATGTGCATTTACATGTAATGATAATGATAATGACGCATGCACATGCATGGTAATAAATAATAAATAAAATTGCACGTGCACGTGCATTTGTATTTGATGATACAAACAATAATAATAATAGTAGTAGTAGTATTAGAATAACGCAAGTGCATTGCATGTGCATGTGCATAGTAGTAAATAATAAATAAATAATAGTAAATTACCCCATAATAAATCGTAAAAAACCCTAATAACGCCATAATAAATCCTATCAAACTCTAATAACTCCATAATAAATCGTAACAAACCCTAAAACCCCAAATAAATCGTATCAAAACCTAACAATGCCACATTAATCATAAAAAACTGAAACAAACCATAATAAACCCCTAATAAACCGCAATAAACCCTAACAAGTAATAATAAACCCTAATAAATTGTAATAAACCCAAATACATGTTAATAAACCCTAATAAATAAAATAAAATTTAAGAAACCCTAATAAATCCTAAATAACACTAAAAAGGTTGATAAACCCTAGAAAAAACTATTAATGCCCACAAAATCCCAATAAAACCCTAATATACAATAAAAATGCAAATAAACCTTATCAAATCCTAAAGAACACTAATAAACCCTAAAAACCCCTAATAAACCTTTAACAATCATAATAAACTCTAAAGAACACTAAAAACCCTAAAGAACCCAAATAAATGCTAAAACGCATTTCCTAAACCCTGAAAACTGCTACAATTCCCCAAAAAACCCTAAAAAACACTAAAAAACCATAACAACCCCTATCAATCCTGAAAAAAACAAATAAACCCTTAACCCCCCCCCCCAAAAAAACCATTAAAAACCCATCAAATACCATAAAAACCATAAACACCAGGTAACAACCCTTAATAACCTTAAAAACCACTACAAACCATAAACAACCATTAAATCCCTAAAAAAGGAAACAAATAGATACATAAACCGAAAAAACGTTACATAAACCCTAAAAATGAAACATAATCCCTAAAAATGCAACGTAAACCCAAAAAAACGAAACATAAAACCAAAAAATACTACATAAACCCAAAAATAACTACATAAACCCAAGAATCGTAACATAAACCTTAAACAATGCAACATAAACATTAAAAAGGGCTACATAAAAACTAAAAACACAACATAAACCCTAAAAACACTACATGAACACTAAAACATTAGATAAACACTAAAAAATGCTACATAAACCCTACATCACCCCTAAAAATGCTACATAAACCTAGAAAAAACAACATAAACCCGAAAAAATGATATATAAAACCTATACCCTAAACACAGTACATAAACCCTAAATACATTACATAAACCCTAAAAATGATACATAAAATCTAAAACCGTTAACTAAACCCTAAAAATGCTACATAAACTCTAACAAATCTACACAAACCCTAAAAAATGCTTAAAACCCTAAAGACGCTTTAAAACCCTCAAAAATATTAAACCCTAATATACCATAATATAAAAAATTAAACCCAAATAAATCCCTAATAAACTCTAATAATCCCTAAAACACCTTATAATCCCTAAAATCCTATGAAACTCTACGCAGCCCTAATAAAACCCCAAAAAATACCTAATAAAGCCTAATAAATTATAATAAAACCTAATATACCCTAAAAACAGGTTAAGAAAACCTAAACAACCCTAACCAACACAAATAGACACTAATAAACACTAATAAACCCTAATAAACCCCAAAAAACCCTAAAAAGACCTAATATACACTAAATAAATTAAAATAAACCTTATTCAACCCTAAAAATCCTTAACACACACCATAATAACCCCTAATAGAACCAAACAAAACCCTAATAAAGAAAAAAATGATAGTATACTGTAAAAAAATCCCTAGAAATACTGATTAACTCTAATATAACCTAATAATCCCTAAAAATATTCACAAACAATAAAAAAATGATCACATACAACAAAAACGCGCTATATTACCTAAAAAGACATAAGAACACTAATACGACCTAATAAAGACAAAAAACGCTAATATACCTTAAAATACCTGGAAACCCTAATAAACCATAATAAACTCTAATATAACCAAAAAAACCCTAAAACGCTCACAAAAGTAAAAAAACACTCACAAATAATAAAAACAACCTATATTATCTAAAAAGACCTAACAAACACTAATATAACCTAATAAAACAAAAACCCTAATAAACCCCGAACAACCCCTACTAAACCATAAAAATCCTAAATAGACCCTAACAAAAAATAATAAACCCAAATAAATCCCTAATAAAACTCTAAAAAACCTTCTAAACCCTAATCAACCTTGACACACCATAAAAAACCTAATAAAACCCAAATAGAACCCAATAAACAAAAAAACACAAACAAACCATTAAAAAGCCCTATAAACACTAATAAACCATAAAAAATTCAAATAAAAATTAATAAATAATTAAAAATGTTCACAAACACTAAAAACACGCCAATAAAACCTAAAAGGTCATAGCAACCCCTCATATATATTAACAAAAACTAAAAAACACTCATATACCCAATAAAAAACAATAACAAACCCTAGTGAACCCTAAAAATCCCTAACAAACCCTAATAAATCGTACTCAATCCCAATAAACCCTAATAAGACCTTAAAGATACCGACTCAACCCTAATAAAACCTTAAAAATACCTACCCAACCCTAATATACCTTAACACACCATAATAAACCATAATAAACCCCATTAAACCCTAAAAACGCAAATATACCATTAAAAATACCTAAAACCCCTAATAAATGCTAATAAAACCTAAAAGGAATAAAAGCTCTAGTAAAATCAAATAAACACTACTAAACTCTAAAAACCCATAATATACCCTCTTAAAAATTAATAAACCATAATGAACCATAATAAACCTGAATAAATCCTAAATGTACCCAAATATACCATAATATACCATAATATACCCAAATAAACTCAACTCAATCCTAACAAAACCCTAAAAATAGCTAATAAATCTTAATAAACCTTGAAACACCATAATAAACCCTAATAAATTCCTAATAAACCCCACAAAATCCTAAAATATGCTAATATACCATTAAAAACCTTAAAACCCTAACAAACCATAATAAATGTTAATAACACCTAAAAATCCTAAAAAATGATAGTAAACCCTAAAAATACCTCTAAAAATAATAGTAGTAATAACGCACGTGGATGTTCATATTCATGTGTGTGGTTTAAATAATAAATCATAACACACATGCATGCACATATGCATGTGCATTTTCATGTGAATTATAACAAATAATAAATTATAAATAATAAGGCATGTGAATTTCATGTGTTTGTGCATGTGCCTGTGAATGATAATAAATAATAAATAATAACACACATCCAAGTACATGTGCATGTGCATGTTCATGTTCATGTTCAAGTGCATGGTAATAAACAATAAATAATGAAAAAGTCCACATGAATGTGCATTTGCATGTGAATGATAATAAATAATAAATAATAACACATGTGATAATAGAATAATGCAAGTGCATTGTGTGTGGATGTGTATGAGAATAAATAATAATAACACATTTGATAATAGAATAACGCAAGTGCATTGAATTTTCATGTGCCTGGTAATAAATAATATATAATAACACACATGAATGTGCATTTACATGCAATGATAATTATAATAACACATGTATGTGTATGGTAATAAATAATAAATAACAACACATGTGCATGTGAATTTTTATTTTATGATACAAACAACAACAACAATAATAATAATAATAGGAGTAGTAGTAGTAGAATAACACACGTGCATTTCATGTGCATGCGCATAGTAGTAAATAATAAATAAATAATAGTTAATTACCCCATAATAAATCATAACAAACCCTAATAACCCCATAATAAATCCTAAAAAACCCTAATAAACCCATAATAAATCGTAACAAACCCTAACAACCCCAAATAAATCATAAAAAATCCTAACAATGCCAAATACATCATAACAAACAATAACAAACCATAATAAACCCCGAATAAACCGCAATAAACCCTAAAAAATCATAATAAATCCTAAATAATCGTAATAAACCCAAATACACGTTAATAAACCCTAATAAATAAAATAAACCCTAAGAAACCCTAATATATCATAAATCACCTTAAAAAGGTTGATAAACCCTAGAAAAAGCTATTAATTCCTACAAAAACCCAATAAAACCCTAATATACAATAAAAATGCTAATAAACCATAACAAATCCTAAAGAACACAAATAAACCTTGAAGAAACCCAATAGACCATAGAGAACCATAATAAACTCTAAAGAACACTAAAAACCCTAAAGAACCCAAAAAATGCTAAAACACATTACATAAACCCTAAAAACTGGTACAATTCCCAAACAAACCCTAAAACACACTAAAAAACCCTAACAACCCCTACCATTCCTGAACAAACAAATAAACCCTTAAAACCCCCAAAACCCATTAAAAACCCATCAAATACAATAAAAACCATAAACACCCGTTAACAACCCTTAAAAACCCTAAAAACCACTACAAACCATAAACAACCATTAAAACCCTAAAAAAGCAACAAATAGATACATAAACCCAAAAAACATTACATAAACCATAAAAATGCAACATAAATGCTAAAAATGCAACATAAACCCAAAAAACGCTACATAAACGCAAAAAACACTACATAAACCCCAAAAGCACTACATAAACCCTAGAAGCGTAACATAAACCCTAAACAATGCAACATAACCCTTAAAAAACACAACATAAAACCTAAAAACACAACATAAACCCTAAAAACACTACATGAACCCTAAAAACGTTACATAAACCCTAAAAAATGCAACAAAAACGCTACATCACACCTAAAAATGCAATATAAACCCAAAAAATGCAACATAAACCCTAAAACCTACCAAATGATAGCCAACAAGACCCTATAACCCACTAATAAATCCTAAAAAACCCTAATAACCCCATAATAAATCGTAACAAAACCTAACAACCCCAATTAAATCGTAACAAATCCTAACAATGCCAAATAAATATTAACAAACTGAAAAAACCATACCAAACCCCTAATAAACCGCAATAAACCCTAACAAATCATAATAAACCCTAATAAATTGTAATAAATCCAAATATACGTTAATAAATCCTAATAAATAAAATAAACCCTAAGAAACCCAAATAAATCCTAAATAACCCTAAAAAATGATGTTAAACCCTAGAAAAAGATATTAATGCCTACAAAATCCCAATAAAACCCTAATATACAATAAAAATGATAATAAACCTTAACAAATCCTAAAGAACACTAATAAACCCTAAAGAACCCGAATAAACCCTAAAGTACCAATAAATTATAATGAACACTAAAATACCCTAAAGAACCCAAAAAACTCTAAAACACATTACATAAACCCTAAAAACCGCTAAAATACCCAAACAAACCCTAAAGCACACTAAAAAACCCTAACAACCCCTATCAATCCCGGAAAACCAAATAAACCCTGAAAAACCACCAAAAAACCATTAAAACAACATCAAATACCACAAAAACCATAAACACCAGTTAACAACCCTTAAAAACTCTAAAAACCACTACAAACTATAAACAACCATTAAAACCCAAAGAAATGAAACAAATAGATACATAAAACCCAAAAAATTAAATAGACCATAAAAATGCAACATAAACACTAAAAATGCAACATAAACCCAAAAACACTACATAAACCCAAAAAACGCTACATAAACCCAAAAAGCACTACATAAACCCAAGAACTGTAACATAAAACATAAACAAAGCAACATAAACATAAAAAATGCTAAATAAAACCTAAAAACACAACATAAACCCTAAAAACACTACATGAACCTTAATAACTTTACATAAACCCTGAAAAATGAAACATAAACGCTACATCTCCCCTAAAAATGCTACATAAACCCAAAAAACGCAACATAAACCCCAAAAAATGATACATAAAACCAAAACCCTAAACACGCTACATAAAACCTCAAATCATTACATAAACCCTAAAAAATGCTACATAAAATCTAAGACTACTAACTAAACCCAAAAAGCGCTACATCAACACTAAAAATGCTACATAAACTCAAACAACGCTACACAAACACTAAAAAATGCTACAAAAATCATAAAGATGATTCAAACCCCTCAAAAATATTAAAACCTAATATACCATAATTTAAAAAATAAAACCACAATAAACCCCTAATAAACTCTAATAATCCATAAAAATGCCTTACAATCCCTAAAAACCCTAAGAGACTCTACTCAACCTTAATGAAACCCCAAAAATACCTAATAATCTCTAATAACGATAATAAAACCTAATAAACACTAAAAACATGTTAAAAACCCTAAAGAACCCTAACCAACCCCTATACACACTATTAAACACTAATAAATTTTAATATACCCCAAACAAACCCTAAAAATCCCTAATAAACCATAAATAAATCCAAATAAATCCTACTAAACCTTAACAAACCTTAACACACCATAATGACCCCTAATAAAACCCTACAAAACCCTAATAACAAAAACAAATGTTGGAAATCATTTTTTTTATTTTCTCAAAACCAGTTTATGGGTTATCGGTAAACATACAGGAACTGATCCACATGAAAAACAACCACCCCAGCCACATAATCAACCATCCAAATTAAAAATTCAAAAACCATGCCATCATTTCAAACGCGAGTACCAAGGTGTCTCGAGCAGAACGTCACCTCGATCCACACCCCTACAGCATTAGTCGTACCGCCGGCAACAACCACTATCGCCGCCACAGCAGACGACGGTGAAAACCCTACAACCAGTGCTTTCAAACCTTCAACAACGCAACAACACCGAGGGAGGAACCCTCAGCACAACTCATCATCATAACCGACATCACCAGAAGCTCACGAACAACATTCTCCATGGAACCGATCCTCAACCGACAACAAATCCTCAACCAAAACTTGAAACCAACAACACAAACTCAACCAGACCATCACCGCAGGCCATCACAAACTCAGCAGAAGACACCACAAACTGCATCCAAAACAAACAATGACATGAAAGAAAATAGGGTCAGAAAACCATCACCAATCACACCAGAAGGAAGTCCCACCAAATATCAGAACTTGTCACTGCCAACCAGAATGCCCGCGGAAGCCACGACGAGAATCCAAACACACACCAGAGATGAGGCAGAAACTCTCAAGCCACAGGAGCTGGATCTCGGTCGCGTACAGTCACCGCTCCACCGTGGGGAATCCAATCTGGCGAAGAAGGGACTGGGCGAGAAATCAGGCCAGAAATGGTGAAAGAGATTAACACGCCGAGTCCGCAGAGCACGCCACCAAAATAGGAATCCACCGCCATGAGCTCCCGAGCGCGAGGACAGACGCCGCGCCAACCCAAGATGAAGGAAGGAGGCATTGAAGAGGGGAAACCCTAGACCGCAGAGCCCCTTACGGGCGCATCCTCCCCCACAAAAACAAATACTAGTACACCTTAAAAATCCATAAAACCCCTCATAAACTCTTATATAACTTAATAAACCCTAAAAATGCTCACAAACAATAAAAAAATGATCACAAACAATAAAAACAGGCTATATTAACCAAAACGTCCTAAAAAACTAATATAATCTAATAAAGAAAAAAAATGAAAATATACCTTAAAAATCCCTAGAAGCCATAATAAACCATAATAAACTCTAATATTACCTAATAAACCCCAAAAACGCTCACAAACAAAAACAAAAAGTTCACCAACAATAAAAAAACGCTATATTATCTAAAAAGAATTAACAAACACTAATATAACCAAATAAAACAAAAAAACTAATAAACCCCTAACAAACCCAAATAAACCCTTAAAATCCCTAATATACCCTACTAAAAACTAGTAAACCCTAACAAAAGCATAATAAAACCCTAAAAATACCTTCTCAACCCTAATAAACCTTGACACACCATAATAATACCTAATAAAACCCAACTAAACCCCAATAAACAAAAAAAAATGCAAACAAGCCATTAAAAATACCTAGAAACCCTAATAAACCATAATAAATTCTAATAAAATCTAATCACCCATAACAAATGCTCAAAAACACTAAAAACACACTAATAAAACCTAAAAATTCCTAACAACCTCTCATATATATTAACAAAAACTAAAAAACACCCATATACCCTAATAAAAATACTACCAAACCCTAGTAAACCGTAAAAATCCCTAATAAACCCTAATAAAACACTAAAGATGCCTACTCAACCCTAATAAAACCCTAAAAATACCTACTCAACCCTAATAAACCTTACCACACTATAATAAACAATAATAAACACCATTAAACCCAAAAAAACACAAATATACCATTAAAATGCCGTAAAACCCCTATTAAATGCTAATAAAACCTAACAAAGCTTAAAAGCACTAATAAACCCTAATAAACACTACTAAACCCTAAAAACCCCTAATATACCCTCATAAAAATTAATAAACCATAATGAATGATAATAAACCCTAATAAATCCTAAACATGCCCAAATATACCATAATATACCATAATATAACCTAATAAACCCAACTCAATCCTAATAGAACCATAAAAATAACTATTAAACCCTAATAAACCTTAACACACCATAATAAACCTGAATAAAATCTTAATACCACCCACCAAACCCTAAAAAATGCTAATATACCATTAAAAAACCTAAAACCCTAACAAACAATAATAAATGTTAATAACACCTAAAAAAATATGAAAATGCTAGTAAACCCTAAAAATACATCTAATAATAAGAATTGTACATAATAACGCACATGCATGTGAATATGCATGTGCATGGATTAAATAATAAATCATAGTGGATGTGCATGTGTATATTCCTGCTCATTTTCATGTGAATGATAATAAATAATAAATTATAAATAATAACCCATGTGAATCACATGTGTATGAGCATGTGCATGTGAATGATAATAAATAATAAATAATAAATAATAATGCACATCCAAGTGCATGTGCATGTGTATGTGCATGTGCATGTGCATGGTAATAAACAATAAATAATAACCAAGTCCACATGAATGTGCATTTGTATGTGAATGATAATAAATAATAAATAATAATAAATGTGATAATTGAATAATGCACGGGAATTGCGTGTGCACGTGCATGAGAATTAATAATAATAACACATGTGATAATAGAATAACGCAAGTGTGTTGCATTTGAATGTGAATGATAATAAATAGTATATAATAATGCACTTGCATGTGCATTTATACGTAATGATAATGATAATGACGCATGCACATGCGTGGTAATAAATAATAAATAACGATGCACTTGCATGTTCATTTGTATTTTATGATACAAACAAAAATAATAATAAAAATAAAAAATAATAATAATAATAATAATAGAATAACACAAGTGAAATTCATGTGCCCGTGCATAGTAGTAAATAATAAATAAGTAATAATAAATAAGAATGCACATGCATGTGCATGTGCATTTACATTTTATGATAATATTAAAAATACAAATTGTAATAATAATAATAATAACAATAACGCATGCACGTTCATGGTAATAAATAATAAATAACAATGCACATGCATGTGAATTAGCATGTGATAATGATAATAATAATGATAATAATAATAATAATTATTATTATTATTATTATTATGATAATAATAATAATAAAAGAATAATACAAGTGCATTTCATATTCATGTGCTTGGTAATAAATAATAAATAATAACGCATGTGCATCTACATTTGCATGTGATGATAGTAATAAAATAAGTAGTAGTAATAATAGTAGTAGTAGTGGGGATAATATTAGTATTACCAATGAATGTGAAAATAGAATATTTCATGTACATCACGTGTGCACGTGCATGGTAATAAATAATAACACACGTGCATTGCATTTGCATTTGATGATGATGATAATAAAAATACTATTATAATTAATAATAATAATAACAACGAATGTGACAATAGAATAATAAATGTGCATTGAATGTGCATGTATTTGCATTCTCATTTTCATTTTCATGTGAAGATAACAACAACAACAACAACAACAACAACAACAACAACCACAATAATAATAATAACAACAAAAATAACAACGCATGTGATAAAATAATAACATGTGTGCATTCCATGTGCACGTGCATGGTAATAAAAATATAATAATAATGAACACACACGTGCATGTGTGTGTGGACGAGATGATGATAATAATAATAATAACAGTTATAATAAGTTATTCTTTTTTACAAAAATAGCATACAGGACAAAAATGCTAGAAATGGGGTCTCGAAAAATCTAACAAATCACAGAGTCATTGAAAAAGACATATCTTCTTCAGGTGTCCATTTCTACTCCGTGAATAGTGAAACTGAATCTAATGGAACGAACTACAATAAAAAGAGGTGTTGGAGGCCGAACAGACACACATATCAGAAGTTATGACCATTTTAAGAAAAATTTGACAGGGATCCATACACGGAAATTGAGTTTTACAGCCCTTATGATGGGTTTCTAGGATTTTAGTGTCTCAAACATGACTTGAACTATGTTCAAGTCATCCTTCTGCATATATCTATTTTCTACATTTGATTTGATATGTGGTAGAGATCAAACAGACAACCCGAGCGAATGTTATGGCCGTTTGAAGTTGGACATTTTTTGGAGTGGAATAACTAATATATCTTATATTTCTTTGATCTTCTCATAGTTTCTACTAAACTGTGTCCTCACTCATCTTACGAGCTTCGATTTGACCTGTCATAGTGATCAAATAGACACCCGAAGGAGAATTTATGCCTATTTTATTGAGTTGCGGGTTTATTAGGTTTTTAGGTCCAAGGAGAGTTGCTCAATTTAAAATGACGATAACTTCTGCTACGTGTGTTCATTTTGGCACTACCACATATCGAATCAAATATTATGAAAATATACACACTCTTGTAACCACTGGAACAATTTCTGACATTCTTCAACCCCCAAAAAGACCCAAAATCACTTTGGATGTCCAAAAGATTGGCTTCTGGTGTCCGTTTTGCAATAACTTCTTCTATGGGTGTCCATTTTGCATATTCCACATATAAAATTGAAGCATGTGACTAAACCTACACTCCTATAACCACTGAAACACCTTATCACATCCTTCAAGGCCCAAAAAGGTACTTAAACCCTCTAAAAGTACATAACTTATACTTTGGGAGTCCATTTTGCCTCTACCATATATCAAATCAAAGCTTTCGACTAGGTCTACACTTCTGTGACCAATATGAACACCTTATCGCGTTCTTAAAGTCCCAAAAGGTCATTACGTCCTCCAAATGACCAAAACATCTGCTCTGGGTGTCCGTTTAACCTCTACCACATATCAAATTGAAGCTTGCGACTAGCACTACACACCACAATAAACCACAATAAACCACAATAAACCCTAAAAAATGAAAATATACCACTAAAAATCCCTAAAACCCCTAATAAATGACAATAAAACCTAAAAAATATTAAAAGCGCTAACAAACCTGAATAAACCCTACTAATCACTAAAAACCCTAATATACCCACTTAAAAATTAATAAAACATTATGAACCATAATAAACCCTAATAAATTCTAAACATACCCAATTATACCACAATATACCATAATATACCCTAATAAACCCAACTCAATCCTATTGAAACCCTAAAAATACCTAATAAACCCTAATAAACCTTACAAACCATAATAAACCCTAATAAAATACTAATAACCCCCACCAAACCCGAAAAAAATTCTAATATACCATAAAAAACCCTAAAACCCTAACAAACCATAATAAATGTTAATAACACCTAAAAATCATAAAAAATGAAAGTAAACCCTAAAAATAACTCTAATAATAATAGTAGTAATAACACATGTGCATGTGCATATGCATGTGCATGGTTTAAATAATAAATCATAACTCACGTGCATGTGCATATGCCTATGCATTTGAATGTGAATGATAATAAATAAAAAATTATAAATAATAATGCATGTGAATTTCATGTGTATGTGCATGTGCTTGTGAATGATAATAAAAAATAAATAATTACACGCATACAAGTGCATGTGAATTTGCATGGTAATAAACAATAAATAATAACCAAGTCCACATGAATGTGCATTTGCACGTAAATGATAATAAATAATAAATAATAACATATGTGATAATAGAATAACTGTAGCACCCCAAACATATTATGGTATTTTTCTCTTAAATACATTCTATTCATCACTGTTTTCCTTTGAAACAACACTAGGATATTTAGGAGATAGTCAAAACCTAGCCATTAATTATAAATTCTCCACTTCTATGTTTTTAATTTCAAAAAATGGTCATCTAGAGTTGTGATCAGTAAGTCATTTGGAGTCTGATAGAGCAAACTTGGTTTTTGGTGAATAGTAACATACCCTTACGAATTGTAATATGAATAATAATATGACCCCTATTAATAGTAAATAATATTATTATTTCATTTTCTTAAGGTAACAAGATAATGAGATCTTAATTAATTTTTCAATGTCACGTAAAACTAACTGCACTTCAAGATTGTTATTTTTCGAATTAATTATGAACTTATTTAAAAATTAAATTAATAATATTTAGAAAATTCTTATTGAAAAATGGATTTCACTTTTGAATTCTACATGTTGAAAAAATTTAGGGGTGAATTTTTGGGATTTTTCTGAAATTTTTAAATTTTTGATTAATAGTGAAATACGGTAAAATACCGTATATTCAATTTATCAGTAAAATACACTATTTATGACATCATAAGTGATTAAAGGAAATTTGTTTCGAACTCGCATGACATTATTACTATTAGGGGTCACATGAAATAATACTATTGGTTGTCTTCATGGAAATAATAAAATAATGAAATTAAATATTCAAAATTTACCCCTCTCCTCCACTATAAAAACCCCCACCACCATCTCTTCTCTTCACTCATATAAGCCTTGAAGCTCCTCAGTGTTCTACCCAATAATCCTCCCAAGTATCTTCCCCATGTCCTAGAGCTACTGGTCTCACCAAAACACCAAAACCAAAGCCCTTAAGAAGGATCTCAAGAAGAAGAGATCAAGAGGTAAACAACCTCTTTTATTTTCATTCATTTCTTTCAATTTATGTTATTATCTTCCTTTACCTTTGGATTGTGTTGGGATATTTCATTAAATATTCCCCCTTAATTTCCATAATATGTATGAGGGATGAGATATTTCATTCCTCTCATCAAACTATTTTTATGAAATTTTATGAGATGTCGTTTGGCTGCCGAATTTTCGTGAGAAATTTATCAAGTTTTCATTCATTTTAAGATTCCATTATTTTCTTCTTCTTTCCTCACCTAATCATTACCAATAGGCATGTATGCTCTAGAATCTTGTATTTTCTATATTTTCTAATGATTATGGGAAATTATTCATCATTATTCTTCTCCTCTCCCAATTATTTAAGGAAAAATACATTGTCCGTGATGTGTCAAATTACCAACATCATGGACGATGTAATTTCAATTTCCATTAATTCTTTCAAGTATGGTCATGAAACCAAATGTATGGTTGAACCAGGTAATAATATACGTATGTTATCTTTATTAATGTTCTGGAATATTTAAACCTTCATAATATGGAATTAAAATTCAAAACAAGTTTATTTAGAACAAAACTGCCAAGCCAAATTCAAGCGTTTATTTTTAACTCATCGAATGAGTCATCATCATTGAATATAACCAGAATCATTATAAGTTAAAAAATAATAAAAATGCATAAAATGCAACAGAACCCCAAAAAACGCTAAAATAACCTTAACAAAGCATAAAAATCCCAACACACCCCTAAAACCCAATAAAACGCATAAAACCCCAAACAACTCAATCAAACCATAAAAAACCCTAAAAACCCTAAAAAACCTAACAAACCCTAACAACCACTAATAACACCAGATAACCACTAATAAACCCTAATAACCCCTAAATCACCTATTAAACACTAAAACCCCTAATAAACACTAATAAATTGTAATAACCTGTAATAAACCCTAACAAACTCTATTAGACCCTAATAAACTCTATAAAAGCCCTAAAACCCCTAATATACAATAAGAAACACTATTGAACCATAATAAACCCTAATAATCACTAAAAAGCATAACAAACCTGACAAAACGCTACAACAACCAACAAATATCAGCCTACAAAACCCTACAACCCCCCTAATAAACCCTAACAAACAAAGATAACCCCAAAATAAATCATAACAAAACCTAAAAACACCAAATAAATCGTAACAAATCCTAACAACACCAAATAAATCATAAAAAACTGAAACTAACCATAACAAACCCCTAATAAACAACAATAAACCCTATGAAAGCATAATAAACCCTGATAAATCGTAATAAATCCAAATACACATTACTAAACCCTAATAATTAAAATAAACCATAATAAACCCTAATATATCCTAAATAACTCTAAAAAACGTTGATAACCCCTAGAAAATGCTATTAATTCCTACAAAATCACAATAAAACCCTAATATACAATAAAAACACTTATAAACTGTAACAAATCCTAAAGAACACTAATAAACCCTAACAAAACCTTATAAACCCTAAAGAACAATATTAATCTCCAATGAACACTAAAAAACCCTAAATGACCCAAAAAATGCTAAAACACATTATATAAACCCTAAAAACCGCAACAATACACAAACAAACCATAAAACACACCAAAAAACCCTAACTACCCCTATCAATCCCAAAAAAACAAATAAACCCCTAACCCCCCCCCCAACCATTAAAAATCCATTAGATACCATATAAAACCATAAACACCGGTCAACAACCCTTAAACACCCTAAAAAATACTATAAACCATAAACAACCATTAAAACCCTAAAAAGGATTTAAATAGATATATAAACCCTAAAAATGTTACATAAACCCTTAAACATAACATAAAATAAAAAATGCAATATAAACCCAAAAAACTCTACAAAAACCCAAAAGGCACTACATAAACCCTAGAACAGTAACATAAACCCTAAAAAAACACAACATAAACCCTAAAAAATGCAACAAAAACATTAAAAACGCTACATAAAACCTAAAAACACAATATAAACCCCTAAAACACTCCATAGACCATAAAAACATTACATAAACTCTAAAAAATACAACATAAATTCTACATCACCCCAAAAAACGCTACATAAACCTAGAAAACACAACATAAACCCAAAAAAAATTCTACATAAAACCTAAACCCTAAACATGCTACATAAACACTAAAAATGTTACATAAACCCTAAAAATGATACAAAAAATCTAAAACCACTAACTAAACCCTAAAAATGGTACATAAACACTAAAAATGCTACATAAACTCTAAAAATGCTACACATACCTTAAAAAATGCTACAAAAACCCTTAAGACACTTTAAAACACGCAAAAATATTAAACCCTAATATACCATAATATAAAAAACTAAACCCTAATAAACCCCTAATAAACTCTAATAATCCCTAAAAACACCTTATAATCCCTAAAATACTAAGAAAATCTACTTAACCCTAATAAAACCCCAAAAATACATAATAAACCCTAATAAATGATAACAAAACCTAATAAACCCTAAAAACACGTTAAGAAAACCTAAACAACCCTAACCAACCCTAATAGACACTAATAAACACTAATAAACCCTGATAAACCCCAATGAGACCCTAAAAATCCCTAATAAACCATAAATAAATCCATATAAACCCTACTCAACCCTAAAAAACCTTAACACACCATAATAACCCCTAACATAACCATACAAAACCCTAATAAAGAAAAAATGCTAGTATACCTAAAAAAATCCCTAGAAACCCTAATGAACTCTAATATAACCAAATAAACCCTAAAATGGTCACTAACAATAAAGAAATGATCACAAACAATAAAAACGTGCTATATTACCTAAAAAGACATAAAAACACTAATATAACCTAAGAAAGACAAAAAACACTAATATATCTTAAAATCCCTTGAAACCCTAATAAACCATTATAAACTCTAATATAACCAATGAAACCCTAAAAAGCTCTCAAAAAAACACTCGCAGACAATAAATACATGCTATATTATCTAAAAAGACCTAACAAACACTAATATAACTTAATAAAACAAAAAAAAACTAATAAACCCCTAACAGACCCTAATAAACCCTAAAAATCCCTAATAAACCCTAATAAAAAACAATAAACCCTAATAAGACCCTAATAAAACACTAAAAAAGCCTTCTCAACCCTAATAAACCTTGACACGCCATAACAAAACCTAATAAAACCCAAATAAACCCCAATAAACAAAAAAACGCAAACAAACTATTTAAAAGCCCTAGAAACCCTAATAAACCATAATAAATTCAAATAAAATATAATAAACCATTAAAAATGCCCACAAACACTAAAAACACTCAAATAAAACCTAAAAAGTCATAATAACCCCTCATATATATTAATAAAAACTAAAAAAGACTAATATACCCTATTACAAATAATAAAAAACCCTAGTAAACCATAAATATCCCGAACAGACCCTAATAAACAGTACTCAACCCAAATAAACCCTTCTAAAATCTTAAAGATACCGACTCAACCCTAATAAAACCTTAAAAATACCTACTCAACCCTAATAAACCTTAACATACAATAATAAACCATAATAAATCCTACTAAACACTAAAAAACAAAAATATAAATGCTAATAATACCTAACAAAGCATAAAATCCCTAATAAACCCATATAAAAATACTAAACACTAAAAACCCTAATATACCCTATTAAAAATTAATAAACCATAATGAACCATAATAAACCCGAATAAATCCTAAACATACCCAAGTATACAATAATATACCATAATATACCCTAATAAACCCAACTCAATCCTAATAAAACCCTAAAAATACCTAATAAACCCTAATAAACCTTGACACACCATAATAAACCCTAATAAAGTCCTAATAACCCCCACCAAGTCCTAAAAAATACTAATATACCATTAAAAACCCTAAAACCCTAAAAAACCGTAATAAATGTTAAAAACACCTAAAAATTATAAAAAATGATAGCAAACCCTAAAAATACCTCTAATAATAGTAGTAGTAATAATTCACGTGCACGTGAATGGTTTAAATAATAAATCACAATGCACATGCTTGTGCATATGAATGCGCATTTTCATGTGAATGATAATAAATTATAAATTATAAATAATAACGCATGTGAATTGCATGTTTTTGTGCATGTGCATGTGAATGATAATAAATACTAAATAACAACGCACATCCAAGTGTATGTGCATGTGCATGTGCATGTGCATGGTAATAAACAATAAATAATAACAAAGTCCACATGAACATGCAGTTGCATGTGAATGATAATAAATAATAAATAATAACACATGTGATAATAGAATAACGCAAGTGCATTGTGTGAGGACGTGCATGAGAATAAATAATAATAACACATGTGATAATAGAATAACACAAGTGCATTGAATTTTCATGTGAATGGTAATAAATAATATATAATAAAGCACGTGCACGTGCATTTACATGCAATGATAATGATAATGATGTGTGCACATGCATGGTGATAAATAAAATATAACAACGCATGTGCATGTGCATTTGTATTTGATGATACAAATAATAATAATAATAATAATAATAATAATAGAATAACAAAATTGCATTACATGTGCATGTGCATAGTAGTAAATAATAAATAAATAATATTAAATTACCCCGTAATAAATCATAAATAACCCTAATAACCCCATAACAAATCCTAACAAACTCTAATAACTCCATAATAAATAGTAACAAAAAATAAAAACTCCCAAATAAATTGTATCAAATCCTAACAATGCCAAATTAATCATAACAAACTGAAAAAATCCATAACAAACCCTTAATAAACCATAAAAACCCGAACAATTAATAATAAACTCTAATAAATCGTAATAAACTCAAATACAGGTTAATAAACCCTAATAAGAAAAATAAACCTCAAGAAACCCTAATAAATCCTAAATAACCCTAAAAGGTTGATAAAACCTAGAAAAAGCTATTAATGCCTACAAAATCCCAATAAAACCATAATATACAATAAAAAATGCTAATAAACCGTATCAAATCCAAAAGAACACTAATAAACTCTAAAAACCCCTAATAAACCCTAAAGAATCATAATAAACTCTAAAGAACACTAAAAAACCCTAAAGAACCCAAATAAATGCTCAAACGCATTTCCTAAACCCTGAAAACTGCTACAATTTCGCAACAAACGCTAAAACACACTAAAAAATCCTAACAACCCCTATCAATCCTGAAAAAACAAATAAACCCGCCAAAAACCCACCAAAAACCATTAAAAACCCATCAAATACCATAAAAACCATAAACACCCAGTAACAACCCTTAATAACCCTAAAAACCACTACAAACCATAAACATCAAGTAAAATCCTAAAAAAAGGCAACAAATAGATACATAAAACCAAAAAATGTTACATAAACCCTAAAAATGCAACATAAACCCAAAAAAACACATCATAAAACCAAAAAATGCTACACAAACCCAAAAATCACTACATAAACCCTAGAACAGTAACATAAACATTAAATAATGCAACAGAAACATTAAAAACACTAAATAAAACCTAAAAACACAACATAAACCCTAAAAACACTACATGAACCCTAAAACGTTAGATAAAACCTAAAAAATGGAACATAAACGCAACATCACCCCTATTAATGCTACTTAAACCCAGAAAAAAAACATAAACCTGAAAAAATGCAACATAAAACCTATACCCTAAAATCACTATATAAACCCTAAAAACATTACATAAACCCTAAAAATGATTTATAAAATCTAAAACCGCTAACCAAATCCTAAAAACACTACATAAACACTAAAAATTCTACATAAACTCTTACAACGCTACACAAACCCTAAAAAAAGCTACAAAACCCTAAAGACGCTTTAAACCCCTCAAAAATATTAAACCCTGATATACCAAAATATAAAAAAATAAACCCTAATAAACCCCTAATAAACTCTAATAATCCCTAAAAACAACTTATAGTCCCTAAAATCCTATGAAACTCTACTCAACCATAATAAAACACCAAAAATACCTAATAAAGCCAATCAATGATAATAAAACCTAATAAACCCAAAAAAAACATGTTAAGAAAACCTAAACTTCACTAACCAACACAAATAGACACTAATAAACACTAATAAACCCTAATAAACCCTAATAAACCCCAAACAAACCATAAAAAGCCCTAATAAACCATAAATAAAGCCAAATAAACCCAACTCAACCCTAACAAACCTTAACACACACCATAATAAACCCCAAACAAACATTAAAAATCCCTAATAAACCATAAATAAATCCAAATAAAACCTACCCAACCCTAACAAACCTTAACACACCATAATGACCCCTAATAAAACCCTACAAAACCCTAATAACAAAAACAAATGCTAGTGTACCTTGAAAAATCCCTAAAAACCCTGATAATCACTTATATAACTCAATAAACCCTAAAAATGCCCACAAACAATAAAAAATGATCACAAACAATAAAAACATGCTATATTAACCAAAAAGACCTAAAAACACTAATACAAACTAAGAAAGACAAAAAATGCAAATATACCTTAAAAATCCATAGAAACCATAATAAACTCTAATATAAGCTAAGAAACCCCAAAAATTCTCACAAACCAAAACAAAACACTCACCAACAATAAAAAAACTATATTATCTAGAAAGACTTAACAAACACTAATATAACCAAAAAAACAAAAAAAAAACTAATAAACCCCTAACAAACCTTAAAAAACCCTGAAAATCCCTAATAAACCCTAATAAAAACTAATAAACCCTAATAAAAGAATAATAAAACCCTAAAAATACCTTCTCAACCCTAATAAACCTTGACACACCATAATAATACCTAATAAAACCCATCTAAACCCTAATAAACTGAAAAACACAAACAAACCATTAAAAAGCCCTAGAAACCCTAATAAACCATAATAAATTCTAATAAAATCTAATCTCCCATAACAAATTCTCACAAACACTAAAAACACACTACTAAAACCTAAAATGTCCTAACACCCTCACAAATATATTAAAAAAACTAAAAAACACCCATATACCCTAATTAAAACACTACCAAACCCTAGTAAACCCTAAAAATCCCTAATAAACCCTAATAAACACTAATCAACCCTAATAAACCCCAATAAAAACCTAAATATACATACTCAACACTAATAAAACCCTAAAAATACCTACTCATCCCTAAAAAACCTTACCACACTATAATAAATCATAATAAACCCCACTAAACCCCAAAAACAAGCTAATATACCATTTAAGAGCCCTAAAACCGCTATTAAATGCTAATAAAACCTAACAAAGCATAAAAGCACTAATAAACACTACTAAACCCTAAAAACCCTAATTTACCCTCTTAAAAATTAATAAACCATAATGAATGATACTAAACCCTGATAAATCCTAATTATGCCCAAATATACCATAATATATCATAATATAACCTAATAAACCCAACTCAATCCTAATAGAACCATAAAAATACCTAATAAACCATAATAAACCTTAACACACCATAATAAACCCGAATAAAATCCTAATAACCCCCACCAAACCCTAAAAAATGCTAATATACCATTAAAAACACTAAAACCCTAACAAACAATAATAAATGTTAATAACACCTAAAAAATATAAAAATGCTAGTAAACCCTAAAAATACATCTAATAATAATAATTGTACATAATAATGCACGTGTATGTGCATATGCATGTGCATGGATTAAATAATAAATCATAGTGGATGTGCATGTGCATATGCCTGCGTATTTACATGTGAATGATAATAAATAATAAATTATAAATAATAACCCATGTGAATCACATGTGTATGAGCATGTGCATGTGAATGATATTAAATAATAAATAATAACGCACATCTAAGTGCATGTGCATGTGTATGTACATGTGCATGTGCATGGTAATAAATAATAAATAATAACCAAGTCCACATGAATGTGCATTTTCATGTGAATGATAATAAATAATAAATAATAACACATGTGATATTAGAATAACGCAAGTGCATTGCATGTGCACGTGCATGAGAATAAAAAATAATAACACATGTGATAATAGAATAACACAAGTGCATTGAATTATCATTGATTGATAATAAATAATATATAATAACGCATGTGTATGTGCATTTACATGTAATGATTATGATAATGATGCATGCACGTGCATGGTAATAAATAATAAATAACGATGCACTTGCATGTGCATTTGTATTTGATGATACAAACAAAAATAATAATAATAATAATAATACACTACTAATATTATTATTATTATTATTATTATTATTAACAACGCATGTGATAATAGAATAACGCATGTGCATTGAATGTGTGTGTATGTGCATTCCCATTTCCATCTTCATGTGATTATAATAATAACAACAGCATCAACAACAACAACAACAACCACAATAATAATAATAACAATAAAAATAACTATGCATGTGATAAAAAATAACATGTGTGCATTGCATGTACACGTGCATGATAATAAAAATATAATAATAATGCACGTGCACGTGCATGTGTATGTGGATGAGATGATGATAATTATAATAATAATAACAGTTATAATAAGTTATAGTTTATTTCAAAAAATAGCATACAAGACAAAAATGCTAGAAATATGTTCTCGAAAAATCTAACAAATCATAGAGTCATTGAAAAAGAAATAACTTCTTCAGGTGTCCATTTCCGCTCCATGAATAGTCAAAATGAATCTCAGGGAACGAACTACAATAAAAAGAGGGTTCGGAGGCTGAACAGACACACATATCAGAAGTTGTGACCATTTTAAGAAAAATTTGACAGGGATCCATACACAGGAATTCAGTTTTGCAGGCCTTATGATGGGTTTATGGTATTTTAGGGTCTAAAACTTGACTTGAACTATGTTCAAGTCATCCTTCTACGTATATCTCTTTTCTACTTTTGATTTGATATGTGGTAGAGCTCAAACGGACAATCGGAGCGAAAGTTATGGCCGTTTGAAGTTGGACTTTTTTTGGAGTGGTATAACTAATATATCTTATATTTCACTGATCTTATCATAGTTTCTACTAAACTTGGTTCTCACTCATCTCACGATCTTCGATTTGACCTGTCACAGTGCTCAGACAGACTCCCGAAGGAGAAGTTATGCCTATTTTAGTGAGTTACGGGTTTCTTAGGTTTTTAGGTCCTATGAGAGTTGCTCAATTTAAAATAACGATAACTTCTACTATGTGTGTTCATTTTGTCACTACCACATAACAAATCGAATATTGTTAAAAGATACACACTCTTGTAACCACAATAACCCTTTTGGACATTCGTCAACCCCCAAAAAGACACAAAATCACTTTGGATGGCCAAAAGATTGGCTTCTGGTGTCTATTTTGCAATAACTTCTTCAATGGGTGTCTGTTTTGCATCTACCACATATCAAATTGAAGCATGCGACTAAACCTACACTCCTATAACCATTGAATCACCTTCTCACATCCTTGAAGGCCCAAATAGGTACTTACACCCTCTAAAAGAACATAACTTCTACTTCGAGAGTCCATTTTGCCTCTACCATATATCAAATCAAAGCTTTCGACAAGATCTACACATCTGTGACCAATAGGAACACCTTATCACGTTCTTAATGTCCCAAAAGGTCATTAAGTACTCCAAATGACCAAAACCTCTACTCTGGGTGTTTGTTTCACCTCTACCACATATCAAATTGAAGCTTGCGACTAGCACTACCCACCATAATAAACCATAATAAACCCCACTAAACCCTAAAAACGAAAATATACCATTAAAAATCCCTAAAACCCCTAATAAATGAAAATAAAACATAACAAATCTTAAAAGCGCGAATAAACCTGAATAAACACTATTAAACACCAAAAAACCCTAATATACCCACTTAAAAATTAATAAACCATAACGAACCATAATAAACCCAAATAAATCCCAAACATACCAAATTATACCATAATATACCATAATATAACCTAATAAACACAACTCAATCCTAATAAAACCCTAGAAATACCTAATAAACCCTAAAAAATGCAACAAAAACATTAAAAATGCTACATAAAACCTAAAAACACAATATAAACCCTAGAAACACTCCATGTACCTTAAAAACATTACATAAACCCTAAAATATGCAACATAAATTCTACATCTCCCCTAAAAATGCTACATAAACCCAAAAAACGCAACATAAACCCTAAAAATGCAACATAAAACCTAAACCCTAAACATGCTACATTAACCCTAAAAATGTTACATAAACCCTAAAAATGATACATAAAATCTAAAACCACTAACTAAAACTTAAAAATGCTACATAAACACTAAAAATGCTATATAAACTATAACAACACTACACAAACACTGAAAAATGCTACAAAAACCCTTAATACACTTTAAAACCCTCAAAAATATTATACCCTAATATACCATAATATAAAAAATTAAACCTTAATAAACCCCTAATAAACTCTAATAATCCCTAAAATCCTAATAAACTCTACTCAACCCTAATAAAACCCCAATAATACATACTAAACCATAATAAATTATAACAAAACCTAATAAACCATAAAAACGCATTAAGAAAAACTAAAAAACCCTAACCAACCCTAATATACACTAATAAACACTAATAAACTCTAATAACCCCCAATAAAACCCTTAAAAGCCCTAATAAACCATAAATAAAGCCAAATAAACCCTACTCAACCCTAAAAAATCTTAACAGACCATAATAACCCCTAATAAAACCATACAAAACCCTAATAAAGAAAAATGCTAGTATACCTTAAAAAATCCCTAGAAACCCTGATAAACTCTAATATAACCAAATAATCCCTAAAAATGGTCACAAACAATGAAAAAATGATCACAAATAATTAAAACGTGCTATATTACCTAAAAAGACATAAAACACTAATATAACATAATATAGACAAAAAATGTTAATATACCTTAAAATCCCTAGAAACCCTAATAAACCATAATAAGCTCTAATATAACCAATGAGACCCTAAAACGATCACACAAAAAAAACACTCACAAACAATAAATACATGCTATATTATCTAAAAAGACCAAACAAACACTAATATAACTTAATAAAACAAAAAAAACTAATAAACCCCTAACATACAATAATAAACCCTAAAAATCCCAAATAAACCCTAATAAAAAAGAATAAACCCTAATAAAACCCTAATAAAACTCTAAAAAAACTTTATCAACCCTAATAAACCTTGACACACCATAACAAAACCTAATAAAACCCGAATAAACCCCAATAAACAAAAAAACACAAACAAACTATTTAAAAGCCCTAGAAACCCTAATAAACCATAATAAATTCAAATAAAATCTAATAAACCATTAAAAATGCTCAAAATCACTAAAAACACACAAATAAAACCAACACAGTCATAACAACCCCTCATATATATTAATAAAAACTAAAAAAGACTCATATACCCTAATAGAAACAATAACAAACCCTAGTAAACCCTAAATATCCCGAACAAACCCTAATAAACAGTACTCAACCCTGATAAACCCTAATAAAATATTAAAGATACCGACTCAACCCTAATAAAACAATAAAAATACCAACTCAACCCTAATAAACCTTTACATACAATAATAAACTATAAGAAACCCCTCTAAACACTAAAAAACGAATATATACCATTAAAAAGCCCTAAAACCCCAAATAAATGCTAATAAAACCTAACAAAGCTTTAAATCGCTACTAAACCTGTATAAAAACTAAAAAACACTAAAAAACACTAATATACCCTCGTAACAATTAATAAACCATAATGAACCACAATGAACCCGAATAAATCCTACACATACCCAAATTTACAATAATATACCATAGTATACACTAATAAACCCCACTCAATCCTAATTAAACCCTAAAAATACCTAATAAACACTAATAAACCTTGACACACCATAATAAACCCTAATAAAGTCCTAACAACCCCCACCAAATCCTAAAAAAACTAATATACAATTAAAAACCCTAAAACCCTAACAAACCATAATAAATGTTAATAACACTTAAAAATTATAAAAATGATAGAAAGCCCTAAAAATACTTCTAATAATAATAGTTGTAATGACACACGTGCATGTGAATATGCATGTGAATGGTTTAAATAATAAATAATAATGCATGTGCATGTGCATATGCTTGCGCATTTTCATGTGAATGATAATAAATAATAAATAATAACGCACATCCAAGTGCATGTGCATGTGCATGGTAATAAACAATAAATAATAAAAAAGTCCACATGAATGTGAATTTTCATGTGAATGATAACAAATATAAATAATAACACATGTGATATTAGAATAATGCAAGTGCATTGAGTGTGGACGTGCATGAGAATAAATAATAATAACACATGTGATAATAGAATAACACAATTGAATTGAATTTTCATGTGCATGGAAATAAATAATATATGATAAAGCACATTTATGTGCATTTACATGTAATGATAATGATAATGACGCATGCACATGCATGGTAATAAATAATAAATAACAACGCACGTGCATGTGCATTTGTATTTGATGATACAAAAAATAATAATAATAATAATAATAATAATAATAGTACAATAAAACAAGTGCATTGCATGTGCATGTGAATAATAGTAAATAATAAATAAATAATAGTATATTACCCCATAATAAATTGTAAAAAACCCTAATAACCCCATAATAAATCCTAGAAAACTCTAATAACTCCATAATAAATTGTAAAAAACCATAAAACCCCCAAATAAATCGTAAAAAATCCTAACAATGCCACATTAATCATAAAAAACTGAAACAAACCATAACCAACCCCTAATAAACCGCAATAAACCCTAACAAGTAATAATAAACCCTAATAAATCGTAATAAACCCAAATACATGTTAATAAACCCTAATAAATAAAATAAACTGTAAGAAACCCTAATAAATCCTAAATAACCCTAAAAAGGTTGATAAACCCTAGAAAAATATATTAATGCCTACAAAATCCCAATAAAACCCTAATATACAATAAAAAATACTAATAAACCGTATCAAATCCTAAAGAACACTAATAAACCCTAAAAACACCTAATAAAAAGTAAAGAATCATAATAAACTCTAAAGAACACTAAAAACCCCTAAAGAACCCAAATAAATGCTAAAACGCATTTCCTAAACCCTGAAACTGCTACAATTCCCCAAAAAATAGTTAAAACACTAAAAAACCCTAACAACCCCTATCAATCCTAAAAAAACAAATAAACCCTTAAAACCCCCAAAAACCATTATAAACCCATCAAATACCATAAAAACCATATACACCTAGTAACAACCCTTAATAACCCTAAAAACCACTACTAACCATAAACAACCATTAAAAACCTAAAAAAGGAAACAAATAGATACATAAACTGGAAAAATGTTACATAAACCCTAAAAATGAAACATAATCTCTAAAAATGCAACATAAACCCAAAAAAAGGCAACATAAAACCAAAAAATGCTACATAAACCCAAAAATAACTACATAAACCCTAGAACAATAACATAAACCTTAAACAACGCAACATAAACATTAAAAAATGCTATATAAAAACTAAAAACACAACATAAACCCTAAAAACACTACATGAACCCTAAAACGTTAGATTAACATTAAAAAATGAAATATAAACGCTATATCACCCCTAAAAATGTTACATAAACCTAGAAAAAACAACATAAACCCAGAAAAACACTACATAAAACCTATACCCTAAACACGCTACATAAACCCTAAAAACATTACATAAACCCTAAAAATGATACATAAAATCTAAAACTGCTAACTAAACCCTAAAAACGCTACATAAACACTAAAAATGCTACATAAACTTTAACAACGCTACACAAACCCAAAAACTGCTACAAAAACCCTAAGGACGCTTTAAAACCCTCAATAATATTAAACCCTAATATACCATAATATAAAAAATTAAACCATAATAAGCCCCTAATAAACTCTAATAATCCCTAAAAACACCTTATAATCCCTAAAATACTATGAAACTCTACTCAGCCCTAATAAAACCCCAAAAATACCTAATAAATCCTAATAAATGATAATAAAACCTAATATACCCTTAAAACACATTAAGAAAACCTAAAGAACCCTAACCAACACAAATAGACACTAATAAACACTAATAAACCCTAATAAACCCCAAACAAACCCTAAAATCCCTAATAAACCATAAATAAATCCAAATAAACCTTATTCAACCCTAACAAACCTTAACACACACCATAATAACCCCTAATAAAACCCAACGAAACCCTAATAAAGAAATAAAATGATAGTATACCGTAAAAAATCCCTAGAAATCCTGATTAACTCTAATATAACCTTATAATCCATAAAAATATTCAAAAACAATAAAAAAATGATCAGAAACAACAAAAACGCGCTATATTACCTAAAAAGACCTAAAAACACTAATATGAACTAATAAAGGCAAAAAACGCTGATATACCTTAAAATCCCGGGAAACCCTAATAAACCATAATAAACTCTAATATAACCAAAGAAACCCTAAAACGCTCACAAAAGAAAAACAAAACACTCACAAACAATAATGACACCCAATATTATCTAAAAAGACCTAACAAACACTAATATAACTTAATAAAACAAAAAAACTAATAAACCCCTAACAACCCCTAATAAACCATAAAAATCCTAAATAGACCCTGATAAAAAATAAAAAAAAACCCAAATAAATCCCTAATAAAACTCTAAAAAACCTTCTCAACCCTAATAAACCTTGACACACCATAAAAAACCTAATAAAATCTAAATAGAGCCCAATAGAAAAAAATATGCAAACAAACCATTAAAAAGCCCTAGAAACAGTAATAAACCATAATAAATTCAAATAAAAGCTAATAAACAATTAAAAATGATCACAAACACTAAAAACACGCCAATAAAACCTAAAATGTCATAGCAACCCCTCATATATATTAACAATAACTAAAAAACAATCATATACCCAATTAAAAAGAATAACAAACCCTAGTGAACCCTAAAAATCCCTAATAAACCCTAATAAATTGTACTCAATCCCAATAAACCCTAATAAGACCTTAAAGATACCGACTCAACCCTAATAAAACCTTAAAATTACCTACTCAACCCTAATATACATTAACACACCATAATAAACCATAATAAACCCCACTAAATCCTAAAAAACCCAAATATACCATTAAAAATCCCTAAAACCCCTAATAAATGCTAATAAAACCTAAAAGGCATAAAAGCTCTAGTAAACCCAAATAAACACGACTAAACACTAAAAAAAACCCTAATAAACCCTATTAAAAATTATTAATCCATAATGAACCATAATAAACCTGAATAAATCCTAAACGTACCCAAATATACCATAATATACCATAATATACCCAAATAAACTCAACCCAATCCTAATAAAACCCTTAAAATACCTAATAAATCCTAATAAACCTTGAAACACCGTAATAAACCCTAATAAAATCCTAATAACCCCCATCAAATCCTAAAAAATGCTAATATACCATTAACAACCTTAAAACCCTAACAAACCATAATAAATGTTAATAACACCTAAAAATCCTAAAAAATGATAGTAAACCCCAAAAATACCTCTAAAAATAACAGTAGTAATAATGCATGTGGATGTTCATATTCATGTGAATGGTTTAAATAATAAATCATAACGCACATGCATGTGTATATGCATGTGCATTTGCATGTGAATTATAATAAATAATAAATTATAAATAATAAGGCATGTGAATTTCATGTGTTTGTGCATGTGCATGTGAATGATAATAAATAATAAATAATAACACACATCAAATTGAATGTGTATGTGCATGTACATGTGCATGTTCAAGTGCATGGTAATAAACAATAAATAATGACAAAGTCCACATGAATGTGCATTTTCATGTGAATGATAATAAATAATAAATAATAACAATTGTAATAATAGAATAATGAAAGTGCATTGCGTGTGGATATTTATGAGAATAAATAATAATAACTCATTTGATAATAGAATAACGCAAGTGCATTGAATTTTCATGTGCCTGGTAATAAATAATATATAATAATGCACATGAATGTGCATTTACATGTAATGATAATGATAATAACGCATGTATGTGCATGGTAATAAATAATAAATAACAACGCACGTGCATGTGAATTTTTATTTTATTATATAAACAACAACAACAACAATTATAATAATAGGAGGAGTAGTAGTAGAATAACACACGTTCATTTCATGTGCATGCGCATAGTAGTAAATAATAAATAAATAATAGTTAATTACCCCATAATAAATTGTAACAAACCATAATAACCCCATAATAAATCCTAACAAACCCTAACAACCCCATAATAAATCGTAACAAACCCTAACAACCCCAAATAAATCGTAAAAAATCCTAACAATGCCAAATAAATCATAACAAACAATAATAAACCATAATAAACCCCTAATAAACCGCAATAATTCCTAAAAAAATCATAATAAACCCTAATAAATTGTAATAAACCCAAATACACACTAATAAACCCTAATAAATAAAATAAACCCTAAGAAACCCTAATAAATCATAAATAACTCTGAAAAGGTTGATAAACCCTAGAAAAAGCTATTAATGCCTACAAAAACCCAATAAAACCATAATATACAATAAAAACGCTTATAAACCATAACAAATCCTAAAGAACACAAATAAACCCAAAAGAAACCTAATAAACCCTAGAGAACCATAATAAACTCTAAAGAACACTAAAAACCCTAAAGAACCCAAAAAATGCTAAATAACATTACATAAACCCTAAAAACTGCTACAATTCCCAAACAAACCCAAAAACACACTAAAAACCCTAACAACCCCTACCAATCCCGCAAAAACAAATAAACCCTTAAACCCCCCCAAAACCCATTAAAAACCCATCAAATACCATAAAAACCATAAACAGCCGCTAACAACCCTTAAAAACCCTAAAAATCACTACAAACCAAAAACAACCATTAAAACCCTAAAAAAGAAACAAATAGATACATAAACCCAAAAAAGTTACATAAACCCTAAAAATGCAACATAAACCCTAAAAAAGCAACATAAACCCAAAAAATGCTACATAAACCCAAAAAACACTACATAAACCTCAAAAGCACTACATAAACCCTAGAATCATAACATAAACCCTTAACAATGCAACATACCCATTAAAAAACACAACATAAAACCTAAAAACACAAAATAAACCCTAAAAACACTACATGAACCCTAAAAACGTTACATAAACCCTAAAAAATGCAACAAAAACGCTACATCACCCCTAAAAATGCAACATAAACCTAGAAAACGAAACATAAACCCTATAACCCGCCGAATGATAGCCTACAAGACCCTACAACCCACTAATAAACCCTAAAAAACCCTAATAACCCCATAATAAATCGTAACAAACCCTAACAACCCCAAATAAATCATAACAAATCCTAACAATGCCAAATAAATATTAACAAACTGAAACAAACCGTACCAAACCCCTAATAAACCACAATAAACCCTATCAAATCATAATAAACCCTAATAAATTGTAATAAATCCAAATACATGTTAATAAATTCTAATAAATAAAATAAACCCTAAGAAACCCAAATAAATAATAAATAACCCTAAAAAAGGATGATAAACCCTAGAAAAATATATTAATGCCTACAAAAGCCCAATAAAACCCTAATATACAATTAAAATGCTAATAAACCTTAACAAATCCTAAAGAACACTAATAAACCCTAAAGATCCCGAATAAACCCTAAAGTACCATAATAAACTATAATGAACACTAAAATACCCTAAATAACCCAAAAAACACTAAAACACATTACATAAACCCTAAAAACTGCTACAATACCCAAACAAACCCTAAAACACACTAAAAACCCTAACAACCACTATTAATCCCGAAAAACCAAATAAACCCTGAGAAACCAACAAAAAACCATTAAGACCCATCAAATACCACAAAAACCATAAACACTCGTTAACAACCCTTAAACACTCTAGAAACCACTACAAACCATAAACAACCATTAAAACACAAAGAAAGGCAACAAATTGATACATAAACCCCAAAATGTTACATAGACCTTGAAAATGCAACATAAACCCTAAAAATTCATCATAAACCCAAAAACACAACATAAACCCAAAATATGCTACATAAACCCAAAAAGAACTACATAAACCCAAGAACTGTAACATAAACCCTAAACAAAGAAACATAAACATTAAAAAATGCTACATAAAACCTAAAAACACAATATAAACCCTAAAAACACTACATGAACCTTAAAAACATTACATAAACCCTAAAAAATGAAACATAAACGCTACATCTCCCCTAAAAATGCTACATAAACCTAGAAAACGCAACATAAACCCTAAAAAATGCTACATAAAACCTAAAACTACTAACTAAACCCTAAAGCTGCTACATAAACACTAAAAATGCTACATAAACTCAAACAACGCTACACAAACACTAAAAAATGATACAAAAACCCTAAAGACAATTCAAACCCCTAAAAAATATTAAAACCTAATATACCATAATATAAAAAATTAAACCACAATAAACCCCTAATAAACTCTAATAATCCATAAAAATGCCTTATAATCCCTAAAAACCATAAGAGACTCTACTCAACCTTAATAAAAACCCAAAAATACCTAATAATCTCTAATAAATGATAATAAAACCTAATAAACACTAAAAACACGTTAAAAAACCTAAAGAACCCTAACCAACCCCTATAGACACTATTGAACACTAATAAACCATAATAAACCCCAAACAAACCCTAAAAATCCCTAATAAACCATAAATAAATTCAAATAAACCCTACTCAACCATAACAAAACTTAACACACCATAATGACCCCTAATAAAACCCTACCAAACCCTAATAACAAGAACAAATGCTGGAAATCATTTTTTTATTTTCTCAAAACCAGTTTATGGGTTATCGGTAAACATACAAGAACTGGTCCACATCACAAACAACCACCCCTGCCACATAATCAAGCATCCAAATTCAAAATTCAAAAACCATTCCATCATTTAAAAAATGAGTACCAAGGTGTCTCGGGCAGAATGTCACCTCGAGCCACACCCCTGCAGTGTTAGCCATACCACCGGCAACAACCACCATCGCCGCCACAGCAGGCGATGGTGAAAACCATACAACCAGCGCCGCCAAACCTTCAACAATGCAACAACACCGAGGGAGGAACCCTCAGCACAACTCATCGTCATAACCGGTATCACTAGAAGCTCACGAATAGCATTCTCCATGGAACCAATCCTCAACCGACAAAAAATCCTCAACTAAAACTCGAAACCAACAACACAAACTCAACCAGACCATCACCTCATGCCATCACGAACTCATCAGAAGAAACCACAAACTGCATCCAAAATGAACAATTACAGGAAAGAAAAAAGGGTCAGAAAACCGTCACCAATCATGCCAGAAGGAAGTCCCACAAAAAATCAGAACTCGTTGCCGCCAACCAGAACACCTGCGGAAGCCACTAAGAGAATCCAAACACACACCAGAGATGAGGAAGAAACTCTCAAGCAACAGGAGCTGGATCTCGGTCGCGTACCGTCACCGCGCCACCGTGGGGAACCGAATCTGTCAAAGAAGGGACTGGGCAAGAAATCAGGCCAGCAACGGTGAAAGAGATTGACATGCTGAGTCTGCGGATCAGGCCACCACAATAGGAATCCACCGCCACGAGCTCCTGAGCGCGAGGACATACCCCACTTTGGTCTGTTATGCTGGTGTTTGTGGAGGCTTTGGGATGGTGATGGTGGTAGCGTTCGAGGTCAGGGGCATATCGCGGTGGAGTGGTATTGATGACTACTGGTTGTTGGTTGCTGATTGCTGGAAGATGATGATGGTTGTTGTGGTCTGCTGGTCGGATTGGATGTGCTGTTACTGTTGTGTGGCTGTGATGTTTGGTATTGGTGCTAGATGCTGGTGTTGGCTGGACTAGATGTGTGGACACTACTGGGGCTGGTTGGATTAGACGTTTTGTCTCTGCTGCTTGGCCGTGCTATTTGGTATTGGTGCTGGATGTAGCTGTTGGCTGGAAAAGATGTGTGGATGCTGCTATTGTGTTTTGTTTTGTGTCTTTTCTCTGTTTTTCTTTCTTTTTGATTTTCCTTTTTTTGGGTCTTTTACTGTGAAGGGGTTTTGGGTGTGGGTCGTTTGACCCCTCCCCTCCATTGTCTGTTGTGTTTTTTTCTCCTTAATAAATTTGGGGGGTCGGGAATAGCCTGACCCTCACATCTTTCTTGCCTAAAAATCCCTAATAAACCCTAATAAAAAACTAAATATGCCTACTCAACACTAATATAACCCTAAAAATACCTACTCAACCCTAATAAACCTTACCACACTATAATAAACCATAATAAACCCCACTAAACCCAAAAAACGCAAATATACCATTAAAAGCCGTAAAACCCCTATTAAATGCTAATAAAACCTAACAAAGCATAAAAGCAATAATAAACCCTAATAAACACTACTAAACCCTAAAAAACCCTAATATACCCTCTTAAAACTTAATAAACTATAATTAATGATAATAAACCCAAATAAATCCTAAACATGCCCAAATATACCATAATATACCATAATATAACCTAATAAACCCACCTCAATCCTAATAGAACCAAAAAAATACCTAATAAACCCTAATAAACCTTAACAAACCATAATAAACCCGAATAAAATCCTAATAACCCCCCACCAAACCCTAAAAAATGCTAATATACCATTAAAAACCCTAAAACCCTAACAAACAATAATAAATGGTAATAACACCTAAAAAATCTGAAAAATGCTATTAAACCCTAAAAATACATCTAATAATAATAATTGTATGTAATAACGCACATGCATGTGCATATGCATGTGCCTGGTTTAAATAATAAATCATAATGGATGTTCATGTTCATATGCATGTGCATTTTCATGTGAATGATAATAAATAATAAATTATAAATAATAACCCATGTGAATTAAATGTGTTTGAGCATGTGCATGTGAATGATAAAAAATAATAAATAATAAGGCACATCCAAGTGCATGTTCATGTGTATGTGCATGTGCATGTGCATGGTAATAAACAATAAATAATAACCAATTCCACCTGAATGTGCATTTTCATGTGAATGATAATAAATAATAAATAATAACAAATGTGATAATTGAATAATGCACGTTCATTGCGTGAGCACGTGCATGAGAATAAATAATAATAACACATGTGATAATAGAATAACGCAATTGTGTTGCATTTGAATGTGAATGATAATAAATAATATATAATAACACACTTGCATGTGCATTTATACATAATGATAATGACAATGACGCATGAACATGCATGGTAATAAATAATAAATAACGACACACGTGCATGTGCATTTGTGTTTGATGATACAAACAAAAATAATAATAGTAATAATAATAATAATAATAATAATAATAATAATAATAATAATAATAATAATAGAATAACGCAAGTGCAATTCATGTGCCCGTGCATAGTAGTAAATAATAAATAAATAATAATAAATAAGAATGCACATGCATGTGCATGTGCATTTACATTTGATGATAATATTAAAAATACAAATTGTAATAATAATAATAACTCGCGCACGTGCATGGTAATAAATAATAAATAACAACGCACATGCATGTGAATTTTCATGTGATAATGATAATAATAATGATAATGACAATAATAATAATAATAATAATAATAATTGTGATAATAATAATAATAATAAAAGAATAATACAAGTGCATTTCATATTCATGTGCTTGGTAATAAATAATAAATAATAACGCTTGTGCGTATACATTTACATGTGATGATAGTAATAATAGCATAGTATTAATAATAGTAGTAGTATTGGGGATAATAGTAGTATTACCAATGAATGTGATAATAGAATATTGCATGTACATCACGTGTGCACGGGCATGGTAATAAATAATAATGCCCGTGCATTGCATTTTCATTTGATGATGCTGATAATAAAAATACTATTTTAATTATTAATAATAATAACAATGCATGTGATAATAGAATAATGCACGTGCATTGAATTTGCGTGTATGTGCATTCGCATTTGCATTTTCATGTGAATATAACAACAACAACAACAACAACAACCACAATAATAATAATAACAACAAAAATAACAATGCATGTGATAAAAAAATGACATGTGTGCATTGCATGTGCACGTTCATGGTAATAAAAATATAATAATAATGCACGCGCACGTGCATGTGCATGTGGATGAGATGATGATAACAAGAATAATAATAATAACAGTTATAATAAGTTATAGTTTTTTTAAAATAGCATACAGGACAAAAATGTTAGAAATGGGGTCTCGAAAAATCTAACAAATCACAGAGTCATTGAAAAAGACATAACTTCTTCAGGCGTCCATTTCCACTCCGTGAATAGTGAAACTGAATCTCATGGAACGAACTACAATAAAAAGAGGTGTCGAAGGTCGAAGAGACACACATATCATAAGTTATGACCATTTTAAGAAAACTTTGACAGAGATCCATACACGGAAATTGAGTTTTTCAGGACTTATGAATGGTTTCTAGGATTATAGTGTCTCAAACAGGACTTGAACTATGTTCAAGTCATCCTTCTGCATATATCTCCTTTCTAATTTTGATTTGATATGTGGTAGAGCTCAAACAGACAACCGGAGCGAAAGTTATGGCCGTTTGAGGTTGGACTTTTTTTTTGAGTGGTACAACTAATATATCTTATATTTCTTTGATCATCTCATAGTTTCTACTAAACTTGGTCCTCACTCATCTCACGAGCATTGATTTGACCTATCATAGTGCTCAAACAAATACCCGAAGGAGAAGTTATGCCTATTTTATTGAGTTGCGGGTTTATTAGGTTTTTAGGTCCTTGGAGAGTTGCTCAATTTAAAATGAAGATAACTTCTGCTACGTGTGTTCATTTTGGCACTACCACATATCAAATCGAAGATAATGAAAATATACACAATCTTGTAACCACTGGAACCCTTTCTGACATTCTTCAACCCCCAAAAAGACCCAAAATCACTTTGGATGGCCAAAAGATTGGCTTCTGGTTTCTGTTTTGCAATAACTTCTTCTATGGGTGTCTGTTTTGCATCTACAACATAAAAAATCAAAGCATGCAACTAAACCTACACTCTTATAACCATTGAAGAACCTTATCACATCCTTGAAGGCCCAAAAAGGTACTTAAACCCTCTAAAAGAACATAACTTATACTTCGGGAGTCCATTTTGCCTCTACCATATATCAAATCAAAGCTTTTGACTAGGTCTACACTTCTGTCACCAATAGGAACACCTTATCACGTTCTTAAAGTCCCAAAAGGTCATTAAGTCCTCCAAATGACCAAAACATCTACTCCAGGTGTCCATTTCACCTCTACTACATATCAAATTGAAGCTTGCGACTAGCACTACACACCACAATAAACCACAATAAATCCCACTAAACCCTAAAAACGAAAATATACCATTAAAAATCCCTAAAACCCCTAATAAATGCTAATAAAACCTTAAAAACCTTAAAAGTGCTAATAAACCTGAATAAACACTACTAAACACTAAAAACCCTAATATACCCACTTAAAAATTAATAAACCATAATGAACCATAATAAATCATAATAAATCCTAAACATACCCAATTATACCATAATATACCACAATATACCCTAATAAACGCAACTCAACCCTAATAAAACCCTAAAAATTCCTAATAAACCTTACACACCATAATAAACCCTAATAAAATACTAATAACCCCCACTAAACCCGAAAAAATGCTAATATACCATAAAAAACCCTAAAACCCTATCAAACCATAATAAATGCTAATAACACCTAAAAATCATAAAAAAATTATAGTAAAACCTAAAAATAACTCTAATAATAGTATTAGTAATAACACATGTGCATGTGCATATGTATGTGCACGGTTTAAATAATAAATCATAATGCACGTGCATGAGCATATGCCTATGCATTTGCATGTGAATGATAATAAATAAAAAATTAAAAATAATAACGCATGTGAATTTCATGTGTATGTGCATGTGCATGTGAATGATAATATAAAATAAATAATTACACACATACAAGTGCATGTTCATGTGCATGGTAATAAACAATAAATAATAACCAAGTCCACATGAATGTGCATTTTCACGCAAATGATAATAAATAATAAATAATAACAGATGTGATAATAGAATAACTGTAGCACCCCAAACATTTTATGTTATTTTTCTCTTAAATACATTCTACTCATCACTTTTTTCCTTTTAAAAAACACTAGGATATTTAGTAGATTGTCAGAACCTAGCCATTAATTATAAATTCTCCACTTCTATGTTTTGAATTTAAAAAAATGGTCATCTAGAGTTGTGATCAGTAAGTCATTTGGAGTCTGATAGACCAAACTTGGTTTTGGTGAATAGTAACATACCCTTATGAATTGTAATATGAATAATAATATGACCCTTATTAATAGTAAATAATATTATTATTTCATTTTCTTAAAGCAACAAGATAATGAGATCTTAATTAATTTTTCAATGTCACGTAAAACTAACTGCACTTCAAGATTGTTATTTTTCGAATTAATTATGAACTTATTTAAAAATTAAATTAATAATATTTAGAAAATTATTATTGAAAAACGGATTTCACTTTTGAATTCTAAATGTCAAAAAATGGTAGGGGTGAATTTTTGAGATTTTTCTGAAATTTTTAAATTTTTGATGAATAGTGAAATACGGTAAAATACCGTATATTCAATTTATCCGTAAAATACACTATTTATGACATAATAAGTGATTAGTGGCCACTTTTTTCGAACTCACATGACATTATTACTATTAGGGGTCACATGAAACAATATTATTGGTTGTCTTGATGGAAATAATAAAATAATGAAATTAAATATTCAAAATTTACCCCTCTCCTCCACTATAAACCCCCCCCACCTCTTCACTTCACTCATCTAAGCCTTGAATATCCTCAAAATTCTATCCAATAATCCTCCCAAGTCTCTTCCCTACGTCATAGAGCTGCTGGTCTCACCAAAACTCCAAAACCAAATCCCTTAAGAAGGATCTCAAGGAGAAGAGATCAAGAGGTAAACAACCTCTTCTATTTTCATTATTTTCTTTCATTTTATGTTATTCTCCTCCTTTCCCTTTGGATTGTGTTGGAATATTTCATTAAATATTCCCCTTTACATTCCATAATATGTATGAATGATAAGATATTTCATTCCTCTCATCAAACTATTTTTATGAAATTTTAAGGGACGTCGTTTGGCTGCCGGATTTTCGTGAGAAATTTATCAAGTTTTCATTCATTTTAAGATTCATTTCTTTTATTCTTATTTACTAACCTCATATTTACCAAGAGGCATGTATGCTCAATAATCTTGTATTTTCAGGATGTTCTAACATTTATGGAAAATTATTCATCATTATTATTCTCCTCTCCCACTTATTTAAGGAAAAAAACATTTTTCGTGATGTGTCGAATTACAGACATCGTGGACGATGTAATTTCAATTTACATTAATTATTTCAAGTCTAGTCATGAAACCAAATGTATGGTTGAAACAAGTCATAATATATGTATTTTATCTTTTTTAAAGTTCTGGAATATTTAAACCTTCATAATATAGAATTAAAATACAAAACAAGTTTATTTAGCACAAAACTTCCAAGCCAAATTCAAGCGTTTATTTTTAACTCGTCAAATGAGTCATCATCATGGAATATAACCAGAATCATTATAAGATAATTTATGCATCTTTTATTTCACTAATAATTTATATTAACAATTCTGGATGTTTAACCATATTTCAAACCAACTTCCATTCATGAATGAAAATAAACAAACCATGAAACCGAGTAAGAAAATGCTTCCAAAACAATACAATTAGATCTCTTAAATCCATAAAAAAGACCATTAATGAAATAAATAAGGTTATACCATATCAATTAAATATAAAATAGGTTCATGACTTATGAATTAATAATCCTAATTTTTTTATTCAGGTCTTTAAAAACAAGACAATAACGCCTTCAAGCATAAGGTAAGGGATCCTCTCTCTCACTTGTGTTCAAGAATATCCCCATTGTTGTGAATAACAATGTATTGTGCACCTAATAATCCTTATGTGGTGTACCTACTGTCCATTTTATATCAATTTCCATTTGAAATTATATTTCTATTAAATATCCATTATCTCATGTCATGGATAGGTTTATTTTCTAAACCGTATACCATTTCACATACGGTGTATATTTGGGATGTTACTAATGAATTCGTATTCTATACTCTATACAGATATTGAAAAGACATATTTCTCTTGTATTGAATCATTGTATAAAAAAAATTTGGATGTAGAGGTGGGTGGGGCCCACTACAGCCCCTCGATGAATCTGTAGGTCTGATGATACAAAACAGTTTGGCGACAGACCCTTCGAGTTTGTTTCCAAAAAATCAGACGGGTTTCAACCCACATCAGTAAACTGTTTTTATAGTATTATGGTTTCATGTGCTAGATACATGACGTCCAATTAATAAGCATTATCTTTATTCATTATCAGTTATTATTATTATCCATGAGGTTTTCACTATGACAAAATCTATGGATACAATTTCATTCTCAGTTTATTAATGGCTTTAGATGTTCATTTATTCACTATGACATTTCGATTACGTCAGATTGATTATGATTCACTTATTATTGTACTCATGCTTCCGCTATTTGTAACCCTTACTGAGCATTTGATCTCACCCCTTTCATTGTTTACCATTAACAGGTTATGAAGAGGAGGTCATTTATTGAGTGGTAGTGGATGCAGTTTTTGTTTTTCATTTGATTGTATCTTGTAACCTTATCCAATGTAATTTATGTTAAATCAATGTATCTAGTTTCTTCAGGACTACTAAACTGATCGTTCCTTCGGCATTTTCATTCCTTCTGACAATGCCAATATCACAAGTAATGCACCGGTTCCAGCCTAGAGGGGTCAGGGTGTTACAATAATGCACACGCATTGTGTGTGCACGTGAATTAGAATAAATAATAATAACACTTATGATAATAGAATAACTCAAGTGCATTGCATTTGCAAGTTCATGATAATAAATAATATATATTAACGCATGTGAATGTGCATTTACATTCATTGATAATGATAATGAAGCATGCATGTGCATGCTAATAAATACTAAATAACAACACACATGCATGTGCATTTGTATTTGATGATACAAACAACAAAAACAACAAGAACCACTAATAAACCCAAATAACACCTGAAACCCACTATTAAACCCTAAACCCCTAATAAACACTAATAAGTCATAATAACCTGTAATAAACCCTAAAAACCCTATTAGTCTATAATAAATGCAACAAAAGCCCTAAAACCCCCAATATAAAATAAAAAACACCATTGAACCATAATAAATCATAATAATCACTAAAAACACTAACAAACCTGACAAAACACTACAAAATCCACCAAATAATAGCCTACAAAACCCCAAAACACGCTAATAAACCCAAAAACTCTAACAACCCCATAATAAATCGTAAAAAACCCTAACAACCCCAAATAAATCGTAACAAATCCTAAAAACGCCAAATAAATCATAACAAACAGAAACAAAGCATAACAAACCCCTAATAAACCGCAATAAACCCTAACAAATCATAATAAACCCTAATAAATCGTAATAAACCCAAATACATTCTACAAAACCTTAATAAATAAACTAAACCCTAATAAACCCTAATAAAGCCTAAATAACCTTAAAAAGGTTGATAAACCCTAGAAAAAGCTATTAATGCCTACAAAAATCTCAATAAAACCATAATATACAATAAAAAATGCTAATAAACTGTAAAAAATCCTAAAGTACACTAATAAAAATTAATGAACCCTAATAAACAATAAAGAACAATATTAAACTCTAAATAACACTAAAAACCCTAAAGAACCCAAAAAAACAAAAAAAACATTATATAAACCCTAAAAACCACTACAATACCCAAACAAACCCTAAAACACACTAAAAACCCTAACAACCCCTATCTATCATAAAACAGAACAAATAAACCCACAAACCCCCCAAAAACCATTAAAAAGCCATCAGATACAATAAAAACCATAAACACCCATTAACAACTCATAAAAACCCTAAAAAACTACAACCCATAAACAACCCTTAAAATCCTAAAAAAGGCTTCAAATAGATACATAAACCCTAAAAACATTACATAAACCCATCAAAATGCAACAAAAAACCCTAAAAACGCAACATAAACCAAAAAATGCAACAAAAAACCAAGAAACGCTACATAAAACCTAAAAGCACTACATGAACACTAGAAATGTAACGTAAACCTTAAAAAACACAATATAAACCCTAAAAATGCAACATAAAAATTAAAAAACACTACATAAAACCTTATAACACAATATAAACCCTAAAAACAATACATCATCCCTAAAAACGTTACATAAACCCTAAAAAATGCAACATAAATTCTATATCACATCTAAAATGCTACATAAACCCAAAAAACGCAACATAAACCCTAAAAATGATACATAAAACCTAAACCCTATACACTCCACATAAACCCATAAAACGTTACATAAACCCTTAAAATGATGCATAAAATCTAAAACTGCTAAATAAACCCTAAAAATGCTACATAAACACAAAATAAATTCTACAAAAACTCTAACAACGCTACACAAACCCTAAAAAATGCTACAAAAACCCTATAGACACTTTGAAACCCTCAAAAATATTAAACCCTAATATACCATAATATAAAACATTAAACACTAATTAACCCCTAATAAACTATAATAATCCCTAAAAACACCTTATAATTTGTAAAACCCTAAGAAACTCTACTCAACCCTAATAAAACCCCAAAAATACCAAATAAACCCTAATAAATGATAATAAAACCTAATAAACCCTAAAAACACGTTATGAAAACTGAAACAACGCTAACCAACCCTAATAGACAATAATAAAAACTAATAAACACTAATTAACCCCCTAAAACCCCTAAAAATCCCTAATAAACCCTAAATACACCCAAATAAACACTACTCAACCCTAACAAACCTTAACACACCATAATAACCCCTAATAAAACCCTACAAAACCCTAATAAAGAAAAAAATGCTAGTATACCTTAAAAAATCCCTAGAAACCCTAATAAACTATAATATAACCTAATAAACCCTAAAATGCTCACAAACAATAATAAAACCATCACAAACAATAAAAATGTGCTATATTACCTAAAGAGACCTAAAAACACTAATATAACCTAATAAAGACAAAAAATGCTAATATACCTTAAAAATCTCTAGAAACCCTAATAAACTCCAATATAACCTAAGAAACCCTAAAAAAGCTCAAAAACAAAAACAAAATGCTCACAAACAATAAAAAACACTATATTATCTAAAAATACCAAACAAACACTAATATAACCTAATAAAACAAATAAACTGATAAACCTCTAATAAACCCTAATAAACCCTAAAAATCCATAATAAACCCTTATAAAAACTAATAAACCCTGATAAAACCATATTAAAACCCTAAAAATACCTTCTCAACCCTAATAAACCTTGACACACAATAACAAAACCTAATAAAACCCAACTAAACCCCAATAAAAAATGCAAACAAACCATTAAAAGGCCCTAGAAACCCTAATAAACCATAATAAATTCAAATAAAGACTAATAACCCATTAGAAATGCTCACAAACACTAAAAACATTCTAATAAAAACTAAAAAGTCATAACAACCCCTCATATATATTAACCAAAACTGATAAACCCTCATATACCCTAATAAAAACACCAACAACCCCTAGTAAACCTTAAAAATCCCTAACCAACCTTAATAAACTGCACCCAACCCTAATAAACCCTAATAAAACATTAAATATGCCTACTCAAACCTAATAAAACCCTAAAAATACCTAATCAACCCAAATAAACCTTAACACACCATAATAAACCATAATAAACCCCACTAAACCCTAAAAAATGAAAATATACCATTAAAATCCCTAAAACCCCTAATAAATTCTAGTAATACATAATAAAGCTTAAATGCACTAATAAACCAAAATAAACAATACTAAACACTAAAAAACCCTAATATACCCTCTTAAAAATTAATAAACCATAATGAACCATAATAAACTCTAATAAATCCTAAACATACCCAAATATACCATAATACCCTAATAAACCCAAGTCAATCCTAATAAAACCCAAAAAATACCTAATAAACCCTAATAAACCTTGACACACCATAATAAACCCAAATAAAATCCCAATAACCCCCACCAAACCCTAAAAACACTAATATACCATTAAAAACCCTAAAAACCTATCCTACCATAATAAATGTTAATAACACCTAAAAATCCGGAAAAAATGATAGTAACCCCTAAAAATACCTCTAACAATAATTGTAGCAACAACACAAATGCATGTGCATATGCATGTGCATGGTTTAAATAATAAATCATAATGTGTGTGCATGTGCATATGCCTACGAATTTTCATGTGAATGATAATAAATAATAAATTATAAATATCAACGCATGTGAATTTCATGTGTATGTGCATGTACATGTGAATGATAATAAATTGTAAATAATTACGCACATACAAGTGCATGTGAATGTGCATGTGCATGTGCCTATTCATGTGCATGGTAATAAACAATAAATAATAAGGAATTCCACATGAATGTGAATTTTCATGTGAATTATAATAAATAATAAATAATAAAACATGTGATAATAGAATAACGCATGTGCATTGCGTGTGCACGTGAATTAGAATAAATAATAATAACACATCTGATAATAGAATAATGCAAGTGCATTGAATTTTCATGTGCATGATAATAAATAATATATAATAACTCATGTGCATGTGAATTTTTATTTGATGATACAAACAACAACAACAATAAGAATATTATTAATAATTATAATTATAATTATAATTATAATTATAATAATAGAATAACGCAAGTTCATTTCATGTGCATGTGCATAGTAGTAACAATAAATAAATAATAATAAATAAAAATGCACATGCATGTGAATGTGAATTTACATTTGACGATAAAATTAATACTACTAATTGTAATAATAATAATAATAATAATGCATGCACGTGCATGGTAATAAAAAATAAATAACAACGCACAAGCTCGTGCATTTTCATGTGATAATGATAATAATAATGATAATGATATTAATAATAATAATAATCAAAACTATGATAATAATAATAATAATAATAATAAAATAATAATACAAGTGCATTTCATATGAACGTACATAGTAATAAATATTAACGCACATGCATCTACATTTACATGTGATGATAGTAATAATAACAGCAGTAGTAATAACAGTAGTAGTAGTGGTGATAATAGTAGTTGTACTAATTACTATGATAATAGAATATTTCATGTTCATTACGTGTGAATGTGTATGGAAATAAATAATAACTCCCATGCATTGCATTTTCATGTGATGATGATGATGATGATAATAATAATATTTAAATTAATAATATTAATAATAACAACGCATGTGATAATATAATAACACACGTTCCTTGAATGTGCGTATATGTGCATTTGGATGTGCATTTTCATTTGATGATAATAACAATAACAACAACAACAAAAACAACAACAACAATGAAAAAAACAAAAACAATGACCACAATAATAATAATAACAATAATAACAACAATGCATGTGATAATAAAATAACGTGTGCATTTCCTGGGCACGTGCATGGTAATAAAAATATAATAATAATGCACGTGCACTTGCATGTGCATTTTCACGAGATGATGATAATAATAATAATAATAATAGTAATAATAAGTTATAGTTGTTTGAAATAACAACAGATAGGACCAAAGTGCTAGAAATGGTGTCTTGAAAAACCTAACAAATCACAGAGTCATTAAAAAAGGCATAACTTTCTTCGGTGTCCATTTCCACTCTGTAAATAGTCAAACTAAATATCCTGGAATTAACTACGATAAAAACAGGTGCCATAGGCCGAACAGACTCACATATCAGAAGTTATTACCATTTTATGAAAAATTTGACATGGATCCGGATACGAAAATGGAGTTTTGGACGCATTCTGATCGGTTTTTGGGATTTTAGGGTCCCAAACATGATTGGAACCTTTTTCAAGTTAGCATTATTAGTAGATCTCTTCGCTACCTTCGATTTGATATGTGGTAGAGCTCAAACAGACAACCAGAGTGAATGTTATGGCCGTTTGAAGTTGGAATTTTTTTGGAGTGGTATAACTAATATATCTTCTGTTTCTTTGATCTTCTCACAGTTTTGATTAGACATGGTCTTCACTCATCTCACAAGATTCTATTTTACTAGTCAAAGTTCTCAAATGGACACCTGAAGGAGAATTTGTGCTTATTTTAGCGAGTTATGGGTTTCTTAGGTTTTTAGGTGCTAGGAGGTTTGCTCAATTTAAAATGAAAATAAATTCTACTACGTGTGTTGATTCTGGATCTACCACATATCAAATTGAATATTGTGAAAGGATATAGACACTGGTAACCACTGGAACACTTTTTTACATTCTTCAACCCCACAAAATACACAAAATCTTTTTGGATGGTCAAAAGATTGGCTTCTGGTGTGAGTTTTGCAATAACTTCTTCTATGGGTGTCTATTTTTCCTCTACCACATATAAAATAGAATCTTGATACTAGACCTACACTCCTATAACCACTAAAGAACCTTATCACATCCTTGAAGGCCCAAAAATGTAGTTAAACCCTCCAAAAGACCATTAAAAACCACACAAAACCCTAACAAACCCTAACAAATTCTAACTAACACTTAAAAAGCCTAACAAACCCTAACAAACCCCAAAAAACACTAAAAAACCCTAAAAACCCTAACTAACACTAACAATATCTAACAATCCTTAACAACCCCCAAGAAACCCTAAAAACATAACAATCCCTAAAAACCCTTAATAAACACAATCAAGCCCTAACAAACCCCAAGAAGCACTATGAAACCCCAATAAACCCAATAAATACAAAAAACCCAATGAAACCCTTAAACCCCCTATTAAACCATAGGAAACCCTAACATAACCCTAAAAATGCTAAAAACCCTAACAAAACCCAAAGAGAACCAAAGAAACACTAACACACCATTAGAAACCCTAACACACCCTTAGAAACCCTAAAACACCCTTAGAAACCCTATCACACCCTTAGAAACCCCAACACACCCATAAAAACCCTAACACAACCATAGAAACCCTTAGAAACCATAACATACCCTTAAAAACCCTAACCCATCCATAAAAACACCAACCCACCCTTAGAAACCCTATCACACCCTTAGAAACCCTAACAAACCCTTAAGCACCCTAAACCACTCTAATAAAAACTTATAAATCATAACAAACCCAACCAACCAATAATAAATCACAATGAACCCTAATAAACCTTAAACCCCGCTACTAAACCCTAATAAACACTAATAAATCTTAATAAACCCTAAAACCACTATTAGACCCCAATAAAAGCTACAAAATACCTAAAAACCCAAATATACAACAGAAACACTATTAAACCGTTCAAAATCCTAATATTCACAAAAAACCCTAACAAACCCGACAAAACCTGAGAAAACCCTAAAAACCCATAAAAACCAAAAATAAACCCTAAAACCATAAAAACCCAAGTAACCCTAAAACCCTAAAAAATCCTAAAAAACCCTAAAAACCCTAAAAACCCCTAAAACCCCTAAAACCTGAAAAATAAAATTGAAAAACCCCCAAAACAACCCTAAAATACCTTAAATACCCTAAAAAAACCTTATAAAACCCTAAAAAACCAAAAAACCACTAAAAACACTAAAAACCCCTAAATGCCTAAAAATAACCAATAAAACCCAAACCAACCATATGAAACCCTTCAAAACCCTAAAAACCCCCTAGAAAACCTTAAAAACCTCAGGAGAAAACATAATACAACCTAAATAACCCTAAAGAACCCCAAAACCCCTAAATAACCCTAAAGAACTACTAAAGCCACTAACAACGCTACATAAACCCTATAAACTACTACAAAAACCCGAAAATTGCTTCAAAACCAACAAAGTGAAAAAAAACCCAAAAACACTAAAAAAACCCTAAAAAAGCATAACAAATCCAAACACTCCCATAAAACCCAGAAAAATGCATAAAACCCCAAACAACTCAAACAAACTGCAACAAACACTAAAAACCTAAAAAACCTAAAAAACCCTAACAGCCACAAATAACCCCTAAGATCCATTAATAAACCCTAATAACCTATAAAACCCACTATTAAACCCTAAAAACCCTAATAAACACTAATAAATCATAATAACCTGTAATAAACCCTAACAAACTCTATTAGACCCTAATAAATGCTACAAAAGCCCTAAAACCCCTAATATACCATAAATAACACTATTAAACCATAACAAACCCTAATAATCACTAAAAACCCTAACAAACATGACAAAACTCAACAAAATCTCCAAATAATAGCCTACAAAACCGTACAACCCACTAACAAACCCTAAAAACCATATTCACCCCAAAATAAATCGTAACAAACCCTAACAACCCCAATAAATCATAATAAATCCTAACAATGTGAAATAAATCGTAACAAACTGAAACAAACCATAACAAACCCCTAATAAAACCCAATAAACCCCAAAAAATCATAATAAACCCTAAAAAATCATAATAAACCCAAATACACGTTACTAAACCCTAATAAATAAAATAAACCCTAATAAATCCTAAATAATCCTAAAAAAGGTTGATAAACCCTATAAAAGCTATCAATGCCTATAAAAGACCAATAAAACCCAAATATACAATAAAAAACGCAAATAAACTGTAAAAAAACACAAAGAACACTAATAAACCCTAAAGCACCCTAAAGAACCCAAAAAAACCATATTAAACTCTAAAGAACTCTAAAAACCCTAAAGAACCCAAAAAATGCTAAAACACATTATATAAACCCTAATAACCGCTACAATACCCAAACATGCCCTAAAACACACTAAAAACTCTAACAACCCCTATCAATCACAAAAAACAAATATACCCATAACCCCCCCCCCCCCAACCATTAAAAAGCCATTAAATACCGTAAAAACCCATAAACACCCGTTAACCACCCTTAAAACCCCTAAAAACACTACAAACCATAAACAACCATTAAACCCCTAAAAAGGATTCAAATAGATACATAAACCCTAAAAACGTTACATAAACCCTAAAAATGCAAAGAAACCCTAAAATGCAACGCAACCCAACAAAACGCAACATAAACCCAAAAACTGCTACATAAACCCTAAAAGCACAACATAAACCCTAGATCTGTAACATAAACCCTAGAAATCACAACATAAACTCTAACAAACGCAACATAAAAATTAAAAACGCTACATAAAACCTAAAAACACAATAAAAACTCTAAAAATACATCATAAACCCTAAAAACGTTACATAAACCTTAAAAAATAAAACATAAACACTACATCACCTCCAAATATGCTACCTAAATCTAGAAAAAGCAACATAAACCCTAAAAAATGCTACATAAAACATAAACCCTAAACACACTACTTAAACCCTAAAAACGTTACATAAACCCTAAAACGATACATAAAACCTAAAACTGCTAACTAAACACAAAAAATGCTACATAAACCCTAAAAATGATACATAAATTCTAACAACGCTACACAAACCCTAAAAAATGCTACAAAAACCCTAAAGACGCTTCAAAACCCTCAGAAATATCAAACCCTAATATACAATAATATAAAAAATTAAACCCAAATAAACCCCTAAAGAACCACTAAAGCCACTAAAAACGCTACATAAACCCTAACAATTGCTACAAAAAACTGAAAAAATACTTCAAAATCCAAAAAATGCAACAAAACCCCAAAAAATGCTAAAATAACCTTAACTAAGCATTAAAATCCATACACACCCATAAAACCCAAAAAAAATATTAAAACCCCAAACAACTAAGACAAACTATAACAAACCGTAAAAACCCTAACAACTACTAAAAACCCCAAAGAACCACTAATAAACCATAATAACCCGTAAAACCCGCTATTAAACCCTAAAAACCCTAATAAACACTAATAAATCGTAATAACCTGTAATAAACCCTAAAAAACTCTATTAGACCCTAATAAACTCTAAAAAATCCCTAAACCCCCTAATATACAATAAGAAACACTATTAAACCAAAATAAACCCAAATAATCACTAAAAACCCTAACAAACCCGACAAAATGCTTCAAAACCCACCAAATAATAGTCTACAAAACCCTACAACCCACAAATAAACCCTAATAACCCAAAAATAAATCGTAAAAAACCCTAAAAACCCCAAATAAGTCGTAAAAAATCCTAACAATGCCAAATAATTCATAATAAACTAAAACTAAACATAACAAACCCCTAGTAAACCGTAATAAAACCTAAGAAAGCATAATAAACCCTAATAAATCGTAATAAACCCAAAGACACATTACTAAACCCTAATAAATAAAATAAACCATAATAAACCATAATAAATCCTAAATAACCCTATAAATGTTTGATAAACCCTAAAAAAACTATTAATGCCTACAAAAGCCCAATAAAACCCTAATATACAATCAAAAACGCTTATAAACTGTAACAAATCCTAAAGAACACTAATAAACCCTAAAGAACCCTAATAAACCATAAAGAACCATATTAAACTCAAAATAACACTAAAAAACCCTAAAGAACCCACAAAAATTCTAAAACACATTATATAAACCCTAAAAACTGCTACAATACACAAAAAACCCTAAAACACAATAAAAACCCTCACAACCCCTATCAATCCCAAAAAACAAATAAACCACTAAAAACCCCCCAAAACCAATAAAAATCCATCAGATACCATATAAAACCACAAACACCCATTAACAACCCTTAAAACCCTAAAAACACTAGAAACCATAAACAAACATTAAAGCCCTAAAAAGTCTTCAAATAGATACATAAACCCTAAAAACGTTACATAATCCCTAAAAATGCTTCATAAACCCAAAAAACGCTACATAAACCCAAAAATCACTACATAAACCCAAGAACAGTAATATAAACCCTAAAAACACAACATAAACACTAAAAAATGCAAGAAAACCTTAAAAAATGCTATATAAAACCTAAAAAACACAATAAAAACCATAAAAACACTCCATAAACCCTAAAAAAATTACATAATCCCTATCAAATGCAACATAAACTTTATATCACCCCTAAAAACGCTACATCAACCCAGAAAACGCAACATAAACCCTAAAAAATGCTACATAAAACCTAAACCCTAAACATGCAACATAAACCTTAAAAACATTACATAAACCCTAAAAATGGTACATTAAATCTATAACTGCTAACAAAACCCTAAAAATACTACATAAACACTAAAAATGCTACATTAACTCTAACAATGCTACACAAACCCTAAAAATGATACAAAAACCCTAAAGATGCTTTAAAACACTAAAAAATATTAAACCCTAATATACCATAATATAAATAATTAAACCCTAATAAACCTCTAATAAACTCTAATAATCCCTAAAACGCCTTATAATCCTTAAAATCCTATGAAACTCTACTCAACCCTAATAAAACCCAAAAAATACCTAATAAACCATAATAAATGATAATAAAACCTTATAAACCCTAAAAACACTTTAAGAAAACCTAAAAAACCCTAACCAACCCTAATAGACACTAATAAACACTAATAAACACTAATAAACCCCAAAGAAACCCTAAAAATCCCTAATAAACCATAAATAAATCCAAATAAACCCCACTCAACCCTAAAAAACATTAACACACCATAATAACCCCTAATAAAACCCTACAAAACCCTAATAAAGAAAAAAATGCTAGTATACCTTAAAAATCCCTAGGATCCCTGATAAACTCTAATATAACCTAATAAAACCTAAAAATGATCACAAACAATAAAAAATGATCAGAAACAGAAAAAAAACGCGCTATTTTACCTCAAAAACCTAAAAACACTAATATAACCTAATAAAGACAAAAAACACTAATATACCTTTAAATCCCTAGAAACACTAATAAACCATAATAAACTCTAATATAACCAAAGAAACCCTTAAACTCTCACAAAAAAACACTCACAAAAAATAAAAACACACTATATTATTTAAAAAGACCTAACAAACACTAATATAACCTAATAAAAAAACTAATAAACCCCTAAGAGACCCTTATGAACCCTAAAAATCCCTAATAAACCCTAATAAAAAAAGAATAAACCATAATAAGACCTTAATAAAACTCTAAAAATACCTTCTCAACCCTAATAATCATTGACACACCATAAAAAAACCTAATAAAACCCAAATAAACCCCAATAAACAAAAAAATGAAAACAAACGATTAAAAATACCTAGAAACCCTAATAAACCAAAATAAATTCAAATATAAGCTAATAAACCATTAAAAATGCTCACAAACTCTAAAAATAAGAAAATAAAACCCAAAATTTCATAACAACCCCTCGTATATATTAACAAAAACTAAAAAACACTCATATACCCTAATAAAAACAATAACAAACACTAGTAAACCCTAAAAACCCAAACAAACCCTAATAAACCGTACTCAACCCTATGAAACCCTAATAAAACCTTAAAGATACCGACTCAACCCTAATAAAACCCTAAAAATACATACTCAACCCTAATAAACCTTAACACATCATAATAAACCATAATAAACCCCACTAAACCCTAAAAAATACTAATATACCATTAAAATCCCTAAACCCCCCAATAAATGCTAATAAAACCTAACAAAGCTTAAAAGCGCTAATAAACCCGTATAAACACTACTAAACACTAAAAACCCAAATATACCCTCTTAATAATTAATAAACCATAATAAACCTGAATAAATCCAACACATACCCAAATATACCATAATATACCTTAATAAACCTAACTCAATCCTAATAAAACACTAAAAATACCTAATAACCCTATTAAACATTAACACACCATAATAAACCCTAATAAAATCCTAATGACCCCCACCAAATCCTAAAAAATGATAATATACCATTAAAAACCCTAAAACCCTAACAAACCATAATAAATGTTAATAACACCTAAAAATTATAAAAAATGATAGCAAACCCTGAAAATACCTCTAATAATAATAGCAGTAATAACGCATGTGCATGTGCATATGCAGGTGCATGGTCTAAATAATAAATCATAACGCACATGCATGTGTATATGCATGCGCATTTTCATGTGAATGATAATAAATAATAACGCTTGTGAATTGCATGTGTTTGTGCATGTGCATGTGAATGATAATAAATAATAAACAATAGCGCACATCCATGTGCATGTGCATGTGCATGGAAATAAACAATAAATAATATCAAAGTCTACATGAATGTGCATTTGCATGTGAATGACAATAAATAATAAATAAGAACACATGTGATAATAGAATAACGCAAGTGCATTGCGTGTGGATGTGCATGAGAATAAAAAATAATAACACATGTGATAATACAATAACACAAGTGCATTGCATTTTCATGTGCCTCGTAATAAATAATATATAATAACGCACGTGTATGTGGATTTACATGTAATGATAATGATAATGACGCATGCACGTGGATGGTAATAAATAATAAAAAACAATGCACGTGCATGTGCATTTGTATTTTATGACACAAACAAAAATAATAATAATAGTAGTAGTAGTAGAATAACGCAAGTGCGTTGCATGTGCATGTGAATAGTAGTAAATAATAAATAAATAATAGTAAATTACCCCATAATAAATCATAACAAACCCTAATAACCACATAATAAATCGTAATAGACCCTAATAACTTCATAATAAATCGTAACAAACCCTAACAACCCCAAATAAATCGTAACAAATCCTAACAATTCCAAATAAATAATAACAAACAGAAACAAACCATAACAAACCCCTAATAATCTGCAATTACACTACAAGAAAACAAGCGTTTCGTGGCGGTTTTTTCCCGGCGGTTTTAAAAACCGCTGCAAAATGTGTAAAAAAATTAATTTTTTTTTAATTTTTTTTAATTTTTTTTAATTTTTTTGAGGATTAGCGGCGGTTTTTTAAGAACCCGCCACGAAATAGCGGTGGTTTGGGTAAAACCGCCGCGAAATGAAATGAAAAAAATAAAAAAACATGAGAAACCGTGAAATCACTAAAATGACCATAACTTTTGATTCGGGCGTCCGTTGGAGCGCCACGACCAATTAAATCGAAGCTCATAAAGAGATCTAGAAGCACGTATAATAATATAATAATATTATAATTAATAATATTTGTTTATGGTTATTTATTATTTATATTTATTTATTATTTATTACTTATTATTTATTACTTAATATTTATTATTTATTATTTATTATTTATTATTATTATTTATTATTGGTTATTTGTTATTTGTTATTTGTTATTTCTTATTTATATTTATTATTTATATTTATTATTTGTTTATTATTATTTATTATTTGTTTATTATTATTTATTGTTTATTATTCATTTTTATTATTTATTATTTATTATTATTTATTATTTATTATTTATTATTTATTATTTATTATTTATTATTCATTATTTATTATTATTTATTTATTATTTCTTATTTCTTATTTCTTATTTCTTATTTCCTATTTCTTATTTCTTATTTATTATTTATTATTTATTATTTATTATTTATTATTTATTTTTTCTTTTTTCTTTTTTCTTTTTTCTTATTTCTTATTTCTTATTTCTAATTTCTTATTTCTTATTTCTTATTTATTATTTATTATTTATTATTTATTATTTATTTTTTATTTTTTATTTTTTATTTTTTATTTTTTCTTATTTATTAATAATAATATTTTATTTGTTATGTGTTATTTATTATTTAATATTTATTATTAAAAAAAATTATTTCGTATTTATTATTATTTATTATTATTTCTTATTTCTTATTTCTTATTTCTTATCTATTATTTCTTATTTATTATTTATTATTTATTATTTATTATTTATTATTTATTATTTTTTATTTATTATTTGATTATTATTATTTATTATTTGTTTATTATTATTTATTATTTGTTTATTATTATTTAATACTTATTATTATTTATTATTTACTATTTATTATTTATTATTTATTATTTATTATTTATTAATAATAATATTTTATTTATTATGTGTTATTTATTATTTAATATTTTTTATTAAATATTTTTTTATTTTGTATTTATTATTTATTATTAAATATTATTATTTATTAATATTTATTATTATTTATTATTATTTATTATTATTTATTATTATTATTTATTATTATTTATTATTTATTATTATTTATTATTATTTATTATTATTTATTATTATTTATTATTATTTATTATTTATTATTTATTATTTATTATTTATTATTTATTATGTATTTTTTATTTTTTATTTTTTCTTTTTTCTTTTTTAATTTTTCTTTTTTCTTATTTCTTATTTATTAATAATAATATTTTATTTATTATGTGTTATTTATTATTTAATATTTATTATTAAATATTTTTTTATTTCGTATTTATTATTTATTATTATTTATTATTATTTATTATTTATTATTATTTATTATTTATTATTTATTATTTATTATGTATTATTTGTTTTTTTAATTAACATATATAAGTATATTAAATTCTGTTTATTAACCACATGACGTGCTTGCTCGAGTGGTAAAGTCTTTGGAAAATATGCAAGAGGTTAGGGGTTCAAATCTCATCAAACGCAGTATTTGTTTATATTGCACGGGCATGTGCATTTGCATATGCATGGGATGTGCATGCATGGATAAATAAAGTAAATAAATAAGTAAATAAAAAAATTACAAAATAAATAAAATAAAAAATAAAATAAATAAAACAAATAAATACGAAATAAAATAAATAAATAAATAAATAAATAAATAAAATAAATACGAAATAAAGAAAATAAAAAATAAATAAAATAAAAAATAAATAAGAAAAAAATAAATAAAAAAAATAAATAAAATAAATAAATAAAATAAATAAATAAAATAAACAAATAAAATAAATAAATAAATAAATAAAATAAATAAATACGAAAAATAAATAAATAAAATAAATACAAAATAATTAATTAATTAATTAAAAAGATAAAAACATTTAAAAAAAATTAAAATTTAAAAATTTAAAAAAAATTAAAAAAAAATTAAAAGAACCGCCGCTAAATCATTTACAGGCGGTTTAAACTGCCGCTAAAAAACCGTCGCGAAACGTTTTGCGACGGTTTTGAAAACCGCCGCAAATAGTTTCCCAACGCACAATTTCGCGGCGGTTTTTCAAAACTGCCGCCAATCTATTTGGCGGCGGTTTAAACCGTCGTGAAACGTAAAATCAAACCGCCACTAAATGCCTTTTTTGCCGTAGTGTTAACCCTAACAAATCATAATAAACCCTAATAAATCATAATAAACCCAAATACACGATAATAAACCCTAATGAATAAAATAAACCCTAAGAAACCCAAATAAATCCTAAATAACCCTAAAATTTGTTGATAAACCGTAGAAAATGCTATTAATGCCTACAAAAGCCCAATAAAATTTTAATATACAATAAAAACGCTAATAAATCGTAAGAAATCCTAAAGAACACAAATAAACCCTAAAGAACCATAATAAACCCTAAAGAACCATAATAAACACTAAAGAGCACTAAAAACCCTAAAGAACAAAAAAACTCTAAAACACATTACATAAACTCTAAAACCCGCTACAATTCCCAAACAAACCCCAAATCACACTAAAAACCCCTAACAACCCCTATCAATCCTGAAAAAACGAATAAACCCTTAAAAACCCCCAAAAAACATTGAAAACACATCAAAGACCATAAAAACCATAAACACCCGTTAAAAACCCTTAATAACACTAAAACCACTACAAACCATAAACAACCATTAAAACCCAAAAAAAGGCAACAAATAGATACATAAACCCAAAAAACGTTACATAAACCCTAAAAATGCAACATAAATCTTAAAACACAACATAAACCCAAAAAACGCAACATAAAACCCAAAAACGCTACATAAACCCAAAAAGCACTACATAAACCCCATAATTGTAACATTAACACTAAACAACACAACATAAACATTAAAAAACGCAACATAAAACCAAAAAACACTACATAAACACTAAAAACATTACATAAACCCTAAAAACGTTACATAAACCCTAAAAAATGCAACATAAATGCTACATCACCCTTAAAAATGCTACATAAACCCAGAAAATGCAACATAAACCCTAAAAAATTACATAAAACCTAAACCCTAAACACACTACATAAACCCTAAAAACATTACATAAACCCTAAAAATGATACATAAAATTTTAAAATCGCTAACTAAACCCTAAAAATGCTACATAAACACTAAAAATGCAACATAAACTCTATCAACGCTACACAAACCCTAAAAAATGCAACAAAAACCCAAAAGATGCTTTAAAACCCTCAAAAATCATAAACCCTAATATATCGTAATATAAAAAATTAAACCCTAATAAACACCTGATAATCTCTAATAATTCTTAAAAACACCTTAGGATCCCTAAAATCGTATGAAAATGTACTCAACCCTAATAAAACCCAAAAAATACATAATAATCCCTAATAAATTATAATAAAATCTAATAAACCCTAAAAACATGTTATGGAAACCTAAACGACCCTAAACGACCCAAATTGACACTAATAAACACTAATAAACCCTAATAAACCACAAACAAACCCTAAAAATCCCTAATAAACCATAAATAAATCCAAATAAACCATAGTGAACCCCAACAAAACTTAACACACCATAATAACCCCTAATAAAACCCTACAAAACCCTAATAAAGAAAAAAATGCTAGTATACCTTACAAAATCCCTAGAAACCCTAATAAACTCTAATATAACCTAATAAACCCTAAAAACAATCACAAATAATAAAAAAATATCACAAACAATAAAAATGTGCTATATTACCTAAAAAACCTAAAAACACTAATATGACGTAATAAAGACAAAAATGCTAATATACCTTAAAATCCCCGAAAAACCTAACAAACCATAATAAACTCTCATATAACCAATGAAACCCTAAAACGCTCACAAAAACCAAATAAAAACACTCACAAACAATAAAAACACGCTATATTATCTAAAAAGGCCTAACAAACACTAATATAACATAATAAAACAAAAAAACTACTAAACCCCTAACAGGCCCTAATAAACCCTAAAAATGACAAATAAACCCTAATAAAAAAGAATAATCCCTAATAAAGCCCTAATAAAACTCTAAAAATACCTTCTCAACCCTAATAAACCTTGATACACCATAACAAAACCTAATAAAACCCAAATAAACCCCAATAAATAAAAAAATGCAAACAAACCATTAAAAATCCCTTGAAACCATAATAAATCATAATGAATTCAAATAAAAGCTAATAAACCATTAAAAATTCTCACAAACACTAAACACATGCAAATAAAACCTAAAAAGTCATAACAACCCCTCATATATATTAACAAAAACTAAAAAACACGCATATACCCTAAAAAACAATAACAAACCCTAGTAAACCCTAAAAATCCCTAAAAAATCCTAATAAACCATAATCAACCCTAATAAACCCTAACCCAATCTTAGTAAAACCCTAAAAATACCTAATTTACCGAAAAACACCTTGACACACCATAATAAACCCAAATAAAATCCTAATAACCCCCACCAAATCATAAAAAATGCTAATGTACCATTAAAAACCCTAAAAACCTAACAAACCATAATAAATTTTAATAACACCGAAAAATCCTAAAAAATGATAGTAAACCCTAAAAATACTTCTAATAATAACAGTAGTAATAACGCATGTGCATGTGCATATGCATGTGCATGGTTTAAATAATAAATCATAATGCACGTTCATGTGAAAATGCATGCGCATTTGCATGTGAATGATAATAAATAATAAATTATAAATAATAACGCATGTGAATTGCATGTGTTTGTGCATGTGCATGTGAATGGTAATAAATAATAACGCACATCCAAGTGCATGTGAATGTGCATATGCATGTGCATGGTAATAAACAATAAATAATAACAAAGTCCACATGAATGGGCATTTTCATGTGAATTATAATAAATAATAAATAATAAAACATAAGATAATAGACTATTGCATGTTCATTGTGTGTGGATGTGCATGAGAATAAATAATAATAACGCATGTGATAATAGAATAACACAAGTGCATTGTATTTTCATGTGCATGGTAATAAATAATATATAATAACGCACATGAATGTGCATTTACATGTAATGATAATGATAATGACGCCTGCATGTTCGTGGTAATAAATAATAAATAACAACGCACATGCATATGCATTTGTATTTGATGATAGAACCCATAATAATAGTAGTAGTAGTAGTAGTAGTAGTAGAATAACGCAAGTGCATTGCATGTGAATGTTCATAGTGGTAAATAATAAATAAATAATAGTAAATTACCCCATAATAAATCGTAACAAAACCTAATAACCCCATAATAAATCCTAACAAACCCTAATAACCCCATTATAAAACGTAACAAACCCTAACAACCCCAAATAAATCATAACAAATCCTAAAAATGCCAAATAAATCATAACAAATATAAACAAACCATAACAAACCCCAAATAAACCGCAATAAACCCTAACAAATCATAATAAATGCTAATAAATCGTAATAAACCCAAATACACGTTAATAAACCCTAATAAAAACAATAAACCCTAATAAAAACAATAAACCCTAAGAAACCCTAATAAATCCTAAATAACCCTAAAAAAGGTTCATAAACCCTAGATAAATCTATTAATGCCTACAAAAACCCAATAAAACCCGAATATACAATAAAAAATGATAATAAACCATAAAAAATCCTAAAGAACACTAATAAACCCTAAAGAAACCTAAGATGGCACCCGCTTCTCCTAGATTATCTCGAGTTTGGGTCTTCCCTCGGCGTCAACCCTTCCCTGCGTGGTGCTTCTCCGGATCGACGGTGGTTTCTCAGGAACCTGCTAGCTTAGCGTTGCTGCTATCTCCTCATGAGGTCAGTTTTCTCTGGATCGATGGTGCCCTCGCAGGTCCTCTATGGAAGCATCTTTGGAGGACGACTTCATCCATGGATAATCAGGCATGCTCTGGACTTTCTGACATTTGGCGTTGTGGAGCTTTCCTGGGGTGGACCGGATCAGGTTTTTCTTCTAATTCCATAGAGGCGGTGGTCGGATTTAGTTTTCCCGACGTGCGACTTGTTTTCTGGTGCAGATCTGGACCCTCCGGCGTGCGAATGTGCTTCTATTTAGTTTTTACGGCTAGCGCTGGTCTTCCCTTTGGTCGGTGTTGCAGATCCATGGAAGAATGGTCACGATCTGCTCTCCGCTCTTTGCGTGGTGTTAGATATGGTCGTGGCGATTTCATACGGCATTGCAGATCCATGGTGGAGCTTATTAAGTCTGGAACATACAGTATGCACCACCACAGATCCAGGGATAAGTGGGAAAGATTTTGGTGTTATAGTTTGTGGCGATGGGCCTTAGTGGTGTTCCTCAGACTCACGTTTGCAGACGCTCTTCTGTTTCTTCGGAAAATCAGGTATCTCATCTTTGGTGTGGCATTGTCCCTGCATTTTTGTTCTTCTACTGGTGTTCTGGTGGCTCGCGGATTCAGTGAAATACTGCCTTGTGAGTGCGTGATTGATCTGATGTTATGGAATGGGTGGCTGGTGGACTGGTTCGCGAGTTGGTTTCTTCATCTGGGATAAATGAGTTGTGCTGCTGCTTGTTCTCGAGGCATAGAAGGAAGTGTTGGCTGGCTGAAAATTTGGTGCTGGATCATGTTTGATACCGGACTGGGATGCGTGGAGTTGATGCTGTTGGTGGTTGATGATGGGATGATGAAATTTATGGTGATGGTTTTGGTGCTGCTGGCTTTGGTTCTGATGAATGCTGGCTTTGGTGCTAATGGATATGAGCTGATGATTGGCAGGGAGGCGCTGTTGGGGACTTTTATTATTTTTTTTGATGGGCTGGACGTTGGCTGCTTGGCTAAGCTGTGAAAGAGGTGTTGGTTGTTTGAAAATGAGGATGCTGGTTTCTAGTTGGTTGTGGATGCTGGTTGGCTGGCTACTGCGGCTGGATTTCGTTTACTGTTGTAGTTTGAATGCTGGTCGTTGGTTAGTTGTGAGCTGCTGGATGCTGGTTAATGCTGGATGTAGTGTTGCTGTATGCTGGTACTGGCTGGATGTGATGTGATGATGTTGCTGTTGTGTCTGTTTTTGAGTCTTTTTTTTCATTGTTTTTTTTTCTTTGGCATGGGTTGTAAGGGCTTTTTGGGTGTGGGTCGTTCGACCCCTCTCCTCCCTTGTCTACTGTGTCTCCTTTTTATTTTAATAAATTTAGGGGGGGGGGAATAGCCTGACCCTCTCATCTTCCTTGCCCTAAAGAAACCTAATAAACCCTAAAGAACCATAATAAACTCTATAGAACACTAAAAAACCCTAATGAACCCAAAAAACGCTAAAACACATTACAAAAACCCTAAAAACCACTACAATTCCTAAACAAACCTTAAAACACACTAAAAAACCCCAACAACCCCTATCAATCCCGAAAAAAATAAACCCTTAAAACCCCCAAAAAAACCATCAAAAACCCATCAAATACTATAAAAACCATAAACACCCGCTAACAACCCTTAAAACCCTAAAACCACTAGAAACCATAAGCAACCATTAAAACCCTAAAAAGGGCAATAAATAGATACATAAACTCAAAAAACGTTACATAAACCCTAAAAATGAAACATAAACCCTAAAAACACAACATAAACACAAAAAATGCACCATAAACCCAAAAAATGATAAATAAACCCCAAAAGCTCTACATAAACCCTAGAATCGTAACATAAACCCTAAACAACGTGACATAAACATTAAAAAATGCAACATAAAACGTAAAAATGCAACATAAACCCTAAAAAACAACATGAACCCTAAAAAAATTACATAAACCCTAAAAAATGCAACGTAAATGCTACATCACCCCTAAAAACACTACATAAACCTAGAAAATGCAACATAAACTCTAATAAATGCTACATAAAACCTCAACCCTAAACATGCTACATAAACCCTAAAAACACTACATAAACCCAAAAAAATGCTACATAAAACCTAAAACCGCTAACTAAACCCTAAAAGTGATACATAAACACTAAAAATGCTACATAAACTCAAACAACACCACACAAACACTAAAAAATGATAAAAACCCTAAAGACGCTTCAAAATCCTCAAAAATATTAAACACTAATATACCATAATATAAAAAATTACACCCTAATAAACCTCTAATAAACTCTAATAATACCTAAAAACCCCTTATAATCCCTGAAAACCCTAATAGACTCTAATCAACCCTAATAAAACCCCAAAATACCTAATAAACCATAATAAATGATAATGAAACCCAATAAACCCTAAAAACGTTAAGAAAACCCAAAAAACACTAACCAACCCTAATAGACAATAATAAACACTAATAAACCATAATAAACCCCAAGAAACATAAAAAATCCCTAATAAACCATAAATAAATCCAAATAAACCGTACTCAACCCTAACAAACCTTAACATGCCATAATGACCCCTAATAAAACCCTACAAAACCCTAATATTGAAAACAAATGCTAGTATAGCTTAAAAAATACCTAGAAACCCTGATAAACTCTAATATAACCTAATAAACAATAAAAATTCTCACAAAAAAATAAAAAAGATATTATAAATAATAAAACACTCTATATAACCTAAAAAGACCAAAAAACACTAATATGAACTAATAAAGACAAAAACTCTAATATACCTTAAAAATCCCTAGAAACCATAATAAACCATAATAAACCATAATAAACCATAATAAACCATAATAAACTATAATAAATCCTACGAAACCCTTAAAATGCTAAAAAAACAAAACAAAACCCTCACAAACAATAAAAAATGCTATATTATCTAAAAAGACTTAACAAACACTAATATAACCTAATAAAACAAAAAAACTAATAAACCCCCAAAAACCCTAATAAAACGTAAAAATCCCAAATAAACACTAATAAAACCATAATAAAACCCTAATTTTAGTAATAATAATAACAATGCTTGCACGTGCATGGTAATAAATAATAAATAACAACTCACATGCATGTTCATTTGCATGTGATAATGATAATGATGATAATAATAATAATAATAATAATAATAATAATTGTGATAATAATAACTATAATATAGAATGATACAAGTGCATTGCATATGAACGTGCATGGTAATAAATAATAAATAATAACGCACGTGCATCTACATTTGCATGTGATGATAGTAATAATAACAAAAATAGTAATAATAGTAGTAGTAGTGGTGGTGATAATAGTAGTATTACCAATGCATGTGATAATAGAATATTGCATGTGCATTACGTGTGCACGTGCATGGTAATAAATAATAACGCATGTGCATTGTATTTTCATGTGATGATGATGACGATGATAATAATGATAATAATAATAATAACTACACATGTGATAATAGAATAATTCACATTCATTGAATGTGCGTGTATGTGCATTCTCATGTTCATTTGAATGTGATGATAATAACAATAACAACACCAACAGAAACAACAATAACAACCACAATAATAATAATAACTATAATAATAACAACGCATGTGATAATAAAATAACGTGTGTGCATTGCATGTGCATGTGCATGGTAATAAAAATATAATAATAACGCACGTGCATGTGAATGTGCATGTGCATGAGATGATGACAATGATAATAATAATAAAAGTAATAATAAGTTATTTTTGTTTGAAAAAATAGTAGACAAGACAAAAATTCTAGAAATGGGGTCTCGAAAAACCTAACAAATCACAGAGTCATTGAAAAAGGCATAACATCTTCTTTGGGAATCCATTTCCACTCCGTGAATAGTCAAACTATATCTCATGGAATGAACTACGATAAAAACAGGTGTTGGTGGCCGAACAGACACCCAGATCAGAACTTATGACCATTTAATGAAATATTTGACAGGGATCCGTACACAGAAATGGAGTTTTGGAAGACATATGATGGGTTTATGGGATTTTAATGTCTCAAACATGACTTGAACTATTTTCAAGTCATCATTCTGCATAGATCTCTTCACTGCTTTCGATTTGATATGTGGTAGAGCTCAAACGGAGAACCGAAGTGAAAGTTATGTCCGTTTGAAGTTGGAATTTTTTTGGAGTGGTATAACTAATATATCTTATATTTATTTCATCTTCTCATTGTTTCTACTAAACATGGTCCTCACTCATCTCACGAGCCGCAATTTGACTAGTCACAACACTCTAATGGACACCTTAAGGAGAAGTTATGCCTATTTTAGTGAGTTGCGGGTTTCTTAGGTTTTTAAGCCCTAGGAGAGTTGCTCAATTTAAAACAATAATAACCTCTACTACGTCTATTTATTTTGGATATACCACATATGAAATCGACTATTATGAAGAGATACACACTCTGGTAACCACTGGAACCCTTTCTGACATTCTTCAACACCCCAAAAGACCCAAATTCCCTTTGGATGGTCAAAAGATTGGTTTCGGGTGTCCGTTCTGAAATAACTTCTTCTATGGGTGTCTGTTTTGCCTCTACCACATATCAAATCAAATCTTGGGACTAGACATACACTCCAATAACCACATAAGCACCTTCTCACATCCTTGAAGGCCTAAAAAGGCACTTAAACCCTTCTAAAGACCATAACTTCTACTCTAGGAGTCCGTTTTACCTCTACCATATATCAAATTGAAGCTTTCGACTAGATCTACACATCTGGGACTTATTGGAACACCTTATCAATAAGAAACCTAAAACCCCTTATATACCATAATATAAAAAATTAAACCCTAATAAACCCCTAATTAAACCATAATAAACTCTAATAATCCCTAAGAACCCTAAAAACCCTAAAGAACCCTAACAACCCTAAAAACCCTATAGAACCCTAAAGAACAACTAAAGCCACTAATAACTCTACATAAACCCTATCAATTTCTACTAAAACCTGAAAAATGATTCAAAACACAAAAAATGCAACAATCCCCCAAAAATACTAAAATAACCCTTAAAAAGCATAAAAAATACAAACACACCCATAAAACCCAAAAAAAACGCCTAAAACCCGAAATAACTCAAACAAACTGTAACAAACCCTAAACTTCCTAACAAATCCTACAAACCCTAACAACCTCTAATAACCCCTAAGAACAACTAATAAACCCTAATAACCCATAAAACCCACTATTAAACCCTAAAAATCCTAATAAACACTAATAAATTGTAATAACCTATAATAAACTCTAACAAACTCTATTAGACCCTAATAAATGCTATAAAATCCCTAAAAACCCTAATATACAATAAAAACACTATTATACCATAATAAACTTTAATAATCGTTAATAACCCTAAAAAACATGACAAAACACTAGAAAAATATCTGAATAATAGCATACAAAACCCTACAAGCCACTAATAAACCCTAAAAACTTAATAACCCCAAAATAAATCGTCATAAACCCCAAAAACCCCAAATAAATCATAACAAATCCTAACAATGCCCAATAAATCACAACAAACTGAAACAAACCATAACAAACCCTTAATAAATTGCAATAAACCCTAACAAATCATAATAAACCCTAATAAATCGTAATAAACCAAAATACACGTTACTAAACCCTAATAAATTAAATAAACCCTAATACACCCTAATAAATCCTAAATGACCCTAAAAAGGGTTGATAAACCGTAGAAAAAATCTATTAATGCCTACAAAAGCCCAATAAAACCCTAATATACAATAAAAAATGCTAATAAATAGTAACAAATCCTAAAGAACACTAATAAACCCTAAATAACCATAATCAACCCTAAATAACCATATTGGACTCTAAAAACACTAAAACCCCCTAAAGAACCCAAAAAATGCAAAAACACATTATATAAACCCTAAAAATCGCTGCAATACCCAAAAAAATCCAAAAACACACTAAAAAACCCTAACAACACCTATCAATCTCGAAATGACAAATAAACCCATAAAACCCCCAAAACCCATTAAAAGGCCATCAGATACCATAAAAAACCATAAACACCCGTTAACAACCCTAAAAAACACTACAAACCATAAAAAACCATTAAAACCCTAAAAAAGGATTCAAATAGATACATAAACCCTATAAATGTTACATAAACCCTAAAGAATACAACAAACCCCTAAAAATGCAACATAAACCAAAAAACACAACATAAACCCCAAAACGCTACAAAAACCCTAAAAGCACTACATAAACCCATGAACTCTAACATAGACCCTAAAAACACAATATAAACCCTAAAAACGCAACATAAATATTAAAAAATGCAATAAAAAACCTAAAAACATAATATAAAACCTCAAAACACTACATGAACCCTAAAAACATAACATAAACCCTAAAAATGTAACATAAACCCTACATCACCCCTAAAAATGCAACATAAACCTAGAAAACGCAACATAAAGCCTAAAAAGTGCTACATAAAACCTAAAGCCTAAACTCGCTACATAAACCCTAAAAAAGTTACGTAAGACCTAAAATGATACATAAAACCTAAAACCACTAACTAAACCCAAAAATGCTACATAGACACTAAAAATGATACATTAACTCTAACAACACTACACAAACCCTAAAAAATGCTACAAAAACCATAAAGACGCATCACAACCCTAAAAAATATTAAACCTTAACATACCATTATATAAAAACTTAATCCCTAATAAACCCCTAAAGAACCACTAAAGCCGCTAACAGCGCTATATAAACCTTAACAATTCCTACCAAAAACCGAAAAAAGTCTTCAAATAGACACATAAACCCTAAAAACGTTACATAAACCCAAAAAAATGCAACGAAAACCCTAAAAATTCCACCAAAACCAAAAATGCAACATAAACCCAAAAAATGCTATAAAAACCTTAAAAGCACTACATAAACCCTAGAACTATAACATAAACCCTAAAAAACACAACATAAACCCTAAAAACGTGACATAAACAATAAAAATGATACATAAAACCTAATAACAAAATAAAAACCTTAAAACACTCTACGGAACATAAAAACATTATATAAACCCTAAAAAAAGTTACATAAATGTTACATCACCCCTAAAAATGCTTCCTAAACCCAAAAAACGCCACATAAACCCAAAAAAATGCTACATAAAACCAAAAACCTAAACACTCTACATAAACCCTAAAAACGTTACATAAACCCTAAAAACGATACATAAAATCTAAAACCGCTAACTAAAACCTAAAAACACTACAGAAACACTAAAAATGCTACTTAAAATCTAACAACTCTACACACACCCTAAAAATGATACAAAAACCCTAAATACGCTTTAAAACCCTAAAAAATATTAAACCCTAATATACCATAATATAAAAAATTAAACCCTAAAAACCCTAATAAACTCTAATAATCCCTAAAAACACCTTATAATCCCTAAAATCCTAAAAAACTCTACTCAACCCTAATAAACCTTCAAAAATACCTAATAAAACCTAATAAATGATAATAAATCCTAATAAACCTTGAAAATACTTTAAGAAAACCTAAATTACCCTAACCAATCCTAATAGACACTAATAAACCATAAATAAATCCAAATAAACCCTAATCAACCCTAAAAAACCTTAACACACCATAAGAACACCTAATAAAACCCTAAAAGCCCTAATAATGAAAAAATATGCTAGTTTACTTTAAAAAATCCCTAGAAACCCTGATAAACTCTAATATAACCTAATAACCCCTAAAAATGCTCAAAAACAATAAAAAACGATCAGAAACAATAAAAATGCCCTTTATTACCTAAAAACACTAATATAACCTAATAAAGACAAAAAATTCTAATATACCTTAAAAATCCCTAGAAACCCTAATAAACTAGAATAAACTCTAATAGAACCAAAGAAACCATAAAACACTCACAAACAAAAACAAAATACTCACAAACAATAAAAACATGCTATATAATCTAAAAAGACCTAACAAACAATAATATAACCTAATAAAACAAAAAAACTAATAAACCCCAAACAAACCCTAATAAACCCAAAAAATCCCTAATAAACCCTAATAAAAATGAATAATACCTAATAAAAAACAAATAAAACCCTAAAAATACCTTCTCAACCCTAATAAACCTTGACACACCAAAACAATACCTAATAGAACCCAACTCAACCCCAATAAACAAAAAAATTCAAACAAACCATTAAAAATCCCTAGAAACCCTAATAAACCATAATAAATTCAAAAAAAGCTAATAATCCATTAAAATGCTCAAAAACACTAAAAACACACTAATAAAACCTAAAAAATCATAGCAACCCCTCCTATATATTAACAAAAACTAAAAAACACTCATATACCCTAATGAAAACACTAACAAACCCTAGTAAACCATAAAAATCCCTAACAAACCCTAATAAACCGTAGTCAACCCTAATAACCCCTAATAAAACCTTAAGGATACTGACTCAACCCTAATAAAATCCTAAAAATACCTAGTCAACCCTAATAAACCTTAACACATAATAATAAACCATAATAAACCCCACTATACCCTAAAAAAAGAAAATATACAATTAAAAAGCCCTAAAATCCCAAATAAATTATAATAAAACCTAACAAAGCAAAAAAGCGCTAATAAACCCGAATAAACACTACTAAACACTAAAATACCCTGATATACCCTCTTAAAAATTAATAAACCACCATGAACCATAATAAAACTTAATAAATCCAAGATATACCCAAATATACCATAATATACCATAATATACCCTAATAAAGCCACCTCAATCTTAATAAAACCATAAAAATACCTAATATACCCTAATAAACCTTGACACACCATAACAAACCCTAATTAAATCCTAATAACCCCCACCATACCCTAAAAAATGCTAATAAACCATTAAAACCCCCTAAAAACCTAACAAACCATAATAAATGTTAATAACACCTTAAAATCCTAAAAAATGATAGTAAAACCTAAAAATACCTCTAATAATAATAGTATTAATAACTCACGTGCATGTGTATATACATGTTCATGGTTTAAATAATAAATCATAACACATGTGCATGTGCAAATGCATGAGCATTTGCATGTGAATGATAATAAATAATAAATAATAAATAATAACGCATGTAAATTGCTTATGTGTGTGCATGTGCATGTGAATGTTAATATATAATAAATAATAACACACATCCAAGTGCATGTACATGTACATGTGCATGTGCATGGTAATAATCAATAAATAATAACAACGTCCACATGAATGTACATTTTCATGTGAATGATAATGAATAATAAATAATAACACATGTGATTATAGAATAATGCAAGTGCATTGCGTGTGCACGTGCATGAGAATAAATAATAATAACACATGTGATAATAGAATAACGGAAGTGCATTTCATTTTCATGTGCATGGTAATAAAGAATATATAATAACGCACGTGTATGTGCATTTTCATGTAATGATAATGATAATGACGCATGCACGTGCATTGTAATAAAAAATAAATAACAACACATGTGCATGTGCATTTGTATTTGATGATACAAACAACAACAACAACAACAACAACAACAACAATAATAATAATAATAATAAAAGAATAATGCAAGTGCATTGCATGTGCACGTCCGTAGTAGTAAATAATAAATAAATAATATTAAATAAGAATGCACATGCATGTGCATGTGCATTTACATTTGATAATAATATTAATAATACTAAATGTAATAATAATAATAATAATAGTGTATGCATGTTCATGGTAATAAATAATAAATAACAATGCACATGCATGGGGATTTGCATGTGATAATGATAATAATAATGATAATGATAATAATAATAATAATAATAACTGTGATAATAATAATTATAATAATTATAAAATAATAATACAAGTGCATTTCATATGCAAGTGCATGGTAATAAATAATAAATAATAACGCACATGCATCTGAATTTTCATGTGATGTTAATAATAATAAAAGCAGCAGTAATAGTAGTGATAATAGTTGTAGTACCAATGCATGTGATAATAGAATATTGCATGTGCATTACGTGTGCATGTGCTTGGTAATAAATTATAACGCGCGTGTATTGCATTTTCATGTGATGATGATGACAACAATAATAATAATAACACTAATAATATTAATAATAACAATGCATGTGATAATAGAATAACAAACGTGCATTGAATGTGCGTGTTTATGTATTTGCATGTGCATTTTCATGTGCATTTACTTGTGATGATAATAACAATAACAACAACAACAACAACAACCACAATAATAATAATAACAATAATAATAACAATGTATGTGATAATAAAATAATGTGTGTGAATTGAATTTTCACATGCATGGTAATAAAAAATAAATAACAATGCACGTGCATGTGCGTGTGCTGCTCATGACATGATAATAATAATAATAATAATAAGAACAATAATAATGATAATAATAATAATAATAATAATAACAATGCATGTGATAATAGAATAACGCACATGCATTGCATGTGCAGTGCATGATGATAAATAACAACTCATAGCGCACGTGATGATAATAATACCAATAATAGTAATATTAATAATAATAGTGCATGTGATAATAGAATAATTCACATGTATTGAATGTGCACACGTATGGTAATAAATAATAACGCACGTGCATTTTCATTTTCATTTGATGATAATAACAATAATAACAATAATATTAATAATAAAAATAACAATAAAAATACATGTGATAATAGAATAATGTAGGTGCATTGCGTGTGCACGTGCAAGGTAATATAACATAATGGATGTGCATGTTCATTTGCATGTGATGATGATAATAATAGTAATAATAATAATAACAACAGCGACAACAAAATATGCACGTGAATGGAAATAAATAATATATAATAAATAATAATAAATAACGCATGTGCATCTACATTTGCATGTGACGATAATAATAATAACAATAATTATAATTATAATAATGATAATTATAATAATGATAATGATTACAATGATAATGATAACGTGTGTGATAATAGAATAACACACGTCCTAACAAACCCTAACAAACCCTAACAACCACTAATAACCCCTAAGAACCACAAATAAATCCAAATAACACCTGAAACCCACTATTAAACCCTAAAACCCTAATAAACACTAATAAATCACAATAACCTGTATTAAACCCTAAAAACTCTATTATACTCTAATAAATTCTTCAAAATCCCTAAAACCCCTAATATAATATAAAAAACACTATTGAACCATAACAAAACCTAATAATCACTAAAAACCCTAATAAACCTTAAAGCCCACTACTAAACCCTAGTAAACACTAATAAATTGTAATAAACCCTAAAAACCCTGTTAGACCCCCAATAAAAGCTACAAAATATCTAAAACCCCAAATATACAACAAAGCGTTATTAAGCCATTCAAAATGCTAATATCCACAAAAAACCATAACAAACCCGACAAAACCTGACAAAACCCTAAAAGACCAGAAATACCCAAAAAACCATAAATACCCTAAAAACCCTAAAAACCCTAAAACCCTAAAAAATCCTAAAAATACCTAAAAACCCCTAAAAACTCTAAAACCCCAGAAACTCGAAAAAACTGAAGAAGCCCGAAAACTACCCTAAAAACCTCAACAAAACCTCATAAAACCCTAAAAAAACTAAAAACCACTAAAAACACTAAAACCCCTAAAAATCCTAAAAATGACTAAAAAAACCCAAACCAACCATATGAAACCCTTAAAAACCCTAAAACCCCCTATAAAACGCTAAAAACCTCAAAAGAAACCATAATACATCCTAAAGAACCCTAAAAACCCTAAAAAAACCCTAAAGAACCACTAAAGCCACTAGAAACGCTACATAAACCCTATAAACTACTACAAAAACTCGAAAAATGCTTCAAAACCGACAAAATGAAAAAAAACCCCCAAAACACTAAAATAACCCTAACAAAGCATAAAAAATTCAAACACACCCATAAAACCCAAAAAAATGCATAAAACCCCAAACAACTCAAACAGACCATAACAAACACTAAAAACCCTAAAAAACCTAAAAAACACTAACAACCACAAATAACCCCTAAGAACCACTAATAAACGCTAATAACTCATAAAACCTACTATTAAACCCAAAAAACCCTAATAAACACTAATAAATCATAATAACCTATAATAATCCCTAATAAACTCTATTAGACCCTAATAAACGCTACAAAAGCCCTAAAACCCCTAATATACCATAAAAACACTATTAAACCATAACAAACACTAATAATCACTAAAAACCCAAACAAACCTGACAAAACGCAAAAAAAAATCTCCAAATAATAGCCTACAAAACCCTAACACCCACTTACAAACCCTAAAAACCCTAATAACCCCAAAATAAATCGTAACAAACCCTAACAACCCCCAATAAATCATAACAAATCCTAACTATGTGAAATAAATCATAAAAAACTGAAGCAAACCATAACAAACCCCTAATAAACCCCAATAAACCCTAAAAAATCATACTAAACCCTAATAAGTCGTAATAAACCCAAATACACGTTACGAAACCCTAATAAATAAAATAAACCCTAATAAATCCTAAATAATCCTAAAAAGGTTGATAAACCCTAGAAAAAGCTATTAATGCCTATAAAATCCCAAGAGAACCCAAATATACAATAAAAAACACAAATAAACTGTAAAAAATCCTAAAGAATGCTAATAAACCCTAAAGCACCCTAAAGAACCCAAAAAACCACATTAAACACTAATGAACACTAAAAACCCTAAAGAATCCAAAAAAAAATGCTAAAACACATTATATAAACCCTAAAAACCGCTACAATACCCAAACACACCCTAAAACACACTAAAAAGCCCAACAACCCCTATCAATCCCAAAACAAAAATATACCCCTAACCCCCCCAACCATTAAAAATCCGTTATTAGATAACATAAAAACCATAAACACCTGTTAACCACGCTTAAAAACCATAAAAAATACAAACCATAAACAACCATTAAAACCCGAAAAAGGATTCAAATAGATACATAAAACTTAAAAATGTTACATAAACCCTAAAAAATGCAAACAAAAACCCTAAAACACAACACAAACCAACAAAACAAAACATAAACCTAGAAATTGCTACACAAACCCTAAAAGAACTATATAAACCCTAGAACTGTAACATAAACCAAAAAAAAACACAACATAAACCCTAAAAATGCAACATAAACATTAAAAACGTTGCATAAAATCTAAAAACACAATATAAACCCTAAAAATACAACATGAACCCTAAAAACGTTAGATAAACCCAAAAAAATAAAACATAAATGCTACATCACCCCCAAAAACGCAACATAAATCCAGAAAAGGCAACATAAACCCTAAAAAATGCTACATAAAACCTAAACCCTAAACATGCTACATAAACACTAAAAATGTTACATAAACCCTAAAATGATACTTAAAACCTAAATATGCTTACTAAACCCTAAAAATGCTACATAAACACTAAAAATGCTACATAAACTCTAACAACGCTACACAAACCATAAAAAATGCTAAAAAACCCCAAAGACGCTTCAAAACCCTCAGAAATATTAAACCCTAATATATCATAATATAAAAAATTATACCCTAATAAACCCCTAATAAACCCCTAAAGAACCACTAATGTCACTAACAACGCTACATAAAACCTAACAATTGCTACAAAAAACCAAAAAATGCTTCAAAACCCACAAAACGCAAGAGAACCCAAAAAAATGCTAAAACAACCTTAACAAAGCATAAAAATCCAAACACACCCATAAAACCCAAACAAAACGATAAAAATCCCAAACAACTCAAACAAACTATAACAAACCCTAAAATCCCTAACAACCACTTATAACACCTAAGAACCACTAATCAACCCTAATAACCCGTAAAACCTGCTATTAAACCCTAAAAACCCTAATAAACACTAATAAATCGTAATAACCTGTAATAAACCCTAAAAAAACTCTATTAGACCCTAATAAACTCTAAAAATTCCCTAAACCCCCTAATATACAATAAGAAACACTATTAAACCATAATAAACCCTAATAATCACTAAAAACCCTAACAAACCCGACAAAACGCTTAAAAAACCACCAAATAATTGCCTACAAATCCCCACAACCCACTAATAACCCCTAATAACCCCAAAATAAATCATAAAAAACCCTAACAACCCCAAATAAATCATAACAAATCCAAACAATGCCAAATAAATCATAAAAACTAAAACTAACACTAACAATCCCCTAGTAAACAACAATAAACCCTAAGAAAGCATAATAAACCCTAATAAATCTTAATATACCGAAAGACACATTACTAAACCCTAAAAAATAAAATAAACCCAAATAAACCCTATTATATCCTAAATAACCCTATAAAAGGTTGATAAACCCTAGAAAAAATTATTAATGCCTACAAAATCCCAATAAAACCCTAATATACAATAAAAAACACTTATAAACTGTAAAAAATCCTAAAGAACACTAATAAACCCCAAAGAACCCTAATAAACCCTAAAGAACCATATTAAACTCTAAATAACACTAAAAACCCCTAAAGAACCCAAAAAATGCTAAAACACATTATATAAACCCTAAAATCCGCTACAATACACAAAAAACCCTAAAACAAAATAAAAAACCCTAACAACCCCTATCAATCCCAAAAAAACAAATAAACCACTAAAAAACCCCCCCAAACCCATTAAAAAGCCATCAAATACAATATAAAACCATAAACACCCATTAACAACCCTTAAAAACCCTAAAAAACACTACAAACCATAAAAAACATTAAAACCCTAAAAAAGGCATCAAATAGATACATAAACCCTAAATACGTTACATAATCCCTAAAAATGCAACATAAACCAAAAAACACAATATAAACCCAAAAAACACTACATAAATCCAAAAAGCACTACATAAACTCTAGAACAGTAACACAAACCCTAAAAACACAACATAAACCCTAAAAAATGTAACAAAAACATTAAAAAATGCTACATAAAACCTAAAAACACAATATAAACCCAATAAACACTCCATGGACCCTAAAAACATTATATAAACCCTAAAAAATGCAACATAAACACTATATCACACCTAAAAACGCTACATAAACCCAGAAAATGCAACATAAACCCTAAAAAATGCTACATAAAACCTAAACCCTAAACATGCTACATAAACCCGAAAAACATTACATAAACCCTAAAAATGGGACATAAAATCTAAAACTGCTATCAAAACCCTAAAAATGGTACATAAACACAAAAAATGCTACATAAACTCCAACAACGCTACACAAACCCTAAAAAAAGCTACAAACCCCCTAAATATGCTTTGAAACCCTCAAAAATATTAAACCCTAATACACCATAATATAAAAAATTAAACCCTAATAAACCCCTAATAAACTCTAATAATCCCTAAAAACACCTTATAATCCCTAAAATCCTATGAAACTCTACTCAACCTTAATAAAACCCCAAAACTACCGAATAAACCATAATAAATGATAATAAAACCTAATAAACCATAAAAACGCATTAAAAAAACCTAAACAACCCTAAACAACCATAATAGACACTAATAAACACTAATAAACCCTAATAAACCCCATACAAACACTTAAAAGCCCTAATAAACCATAAATAAAGCCAAATAAACCCCACTCAACCCTAAAAAACCATAACACACCATAATAACCCCTAATAAAACCCTACAAAATCCTAATAAAGAAAAAAAATGTTAGTATACATTAAAAAATCCCTAGGAACCCTGATAAACTCTAATATAACCTAATAAACCCTAAAAATGATCACAAACAATAAAAAAATGAACAGAAACAATAAAAACACGCTATATTACCTAAAAAACCTAAAAACACTAATATAACATAATAAAGACAAAAAACACTAATATACCAAAAAATCCCTAGAAACACTAATAAAACATATTAAACAATAATATAACCAAATAAACCCTAAAACGCTCACAAAAAACACTCACAAACAATAAAAACACGCTATATTATTTAAAAAGACCTAACAAACACTAATATAACCTAATAAAACAAAAAATAATAATAAACCCCTAATAGACCCTAATAAACCCTAAAAATCACTAATAAACCCTAATAAAAAAGATTAAACCCTAATAAGACCCTAATAAAACTCTAAAAATACCTTCTCAACCCTAATAAACCTTGACACACCATAACAAAACCTAATAAAACCCAAATAAACTACAATAAAAAAACGCAAACAAACCATTAAAAAAATCCCTAGAAGCCCTAATAAACAATAATAAATTCAAATATAAGCTAATAAACCATTAAAAATGATCACAAACACTAAAAAAATCAAATAAAACCTAAAAATTCTTAACAACCCCTCATATATGTTAATAAAAACTAAAAAACACTCATATAACCTAATAAAAACAATAAAAAACACTAGTAAACCCTAAAAACCCAAACAAACCCTAATAAACCATTCTCAACCCTAAGAAACCCTAATAAAACCTTAAAGATACCGACTCAACCCTAATAAAACCCTAAAAATACCTACTCAACCTTAATAAACCTTAACACACCATAATAAACCCTACTAAACCCAAAAAAAATGAAAATATACCATTAAAAATCCCTAAATCCCCTAATAAATGCTAATAAATGCTAACAATGCCTAAAAGCGCTAATAAACACGTATAAACAATACTAAACACTAAAAACCCTAATATACCCTCTTTAAAATTAATAAACCATAATGAACCATAATAAATCTGAATAAATCCAACACATACCCAATTATACCATAATATACCATAATATACCCTAATAAACCCAACTCAATCCTAATAAAACCCTAAAAATACCTAATAAACCTTATTAAACCTTGACACACCATAATAAACACTAATAAAATCTTAATAACCCCCACCAAATTCTAAAAAACGCTAATATACAATTAAAAACCCTAAAACCCTAACAAACCATAATGAATGTTAATAACACCTAAAAATTATAAAAAATGATAGTAAACCCTAAAAATACCACTAATAATAATAGTAGTAATAACGAATGTGCTTGTTAATATGAATGTGCATGGTCTAAATAATAAATCATAATGAACATGCACGTGCATATGCATACTCATTAGCATGTGAATGATAATAAATTATAAATTATAAATAATAACGCATGTGAATTGCATGTGTTTGTGCATGTGCATGTGAATGATAATAAATAATAAATAATAATGCACCTCCATGTGCATGTGCAAGTGCATGTTCATGTGCATGTGTATGGTAATAAACACTAAATAAGATCAAAGTCCACATGAATGTGCATTTTCATGTGAATGATAATAAATAATAAATAATAACACATGTGATAATGGAATAATGCAAGTGCATTGCGTGTGGACGTGCATGAGAATAAATAATAATAACACATGTGATAATAGAATAACGCAAGTGCATTTCATTTTCATGTGTCTCGTAATAAATAATATATAATAACATAGATGTATGTGCATTTACATGTAATGATAATGATAATGACGAATGCACGTGCATGGTAATAAATAATATAAAACAATGCACGTGACTGTGCATTTGTATTTTATGATACAAACAATAATAATAATAATAATAATAGTAGTAGTAGAATAACTCAAGTGCATTGCATGTGCATGTGAAAAGTAGTAAATAATAAATAAATAATAGTAAATTTCCCCATAATAAATCGTAACAAACCCTAATAACCCCATAATAAATCCTAACTGACCCTAATAACTTCATAATAAATCGTAACAAACCCAAACAACCCCAAATAAATTGTAACAAATCCTAACAATGCCAAATAAATCATAACAAACTGAAACAAACCATAAAAAACCCCTAATAAACCACAATAAACCCTAAGAAATCAAAATAAACCCTAATAAATCGTATTAAAACCAAATACATGTTTATAAACTCTAATAAATAAAATAAACCCTAAAAAACCCTAATAAATCCTAAATAATCCTAAAAACTGTTGATAAACCATAGAAAATGTTATTAATGCCTACAAAAGCACAATAAAATCCTAATATACAATAAAAAATGCTAATAAACCGTAACAAATCCTAAAGAACAGTAATAAACCCTAATGAACCCTAATAAACACTAAAGAACCATAATAGACTCTAAAGAGCACTAAAAACCCTAAAGAACAAAAAATGCTAAAACACATTACATAAACCCTAAAATCCTCTACAATTCCCAAACAAACCCTAAAACACACTAAAAACCCCTAACAACCCCTATCAATCCCGAAAAAACAAATAAACCCTTAAAACCACCAAAAAACCATTGAACACCCCTCATACACCATAAAAACCATAAACACCCGTTAACAACCCTTAATAACCCTAAAAACCACTACCAACCATAATCAACCATTAAAACCCTAAAAAGGTAACAAATAGTTACATAAACCCAAAAAATGTTACAGAAATCCTAAAAATGCAACATAAACCCTAAAAACGCAACATAGACCCAAAAAAGGCAACATTAAACCAAAAAAACACTACATAAACCCTAGAACTGTAACATTAGCACTAAAAACACAACATAAACATTAAAAAATGCAACATAAAACCTAAAAACACAACATAAAAACTAAATAACTACATGAACCCTAAAAACATTACATAAACCCTAAAAAATGCAACATAAACGCTAAATCACCCCTAAAAACGCTGCATAAACCCAGAAAACACAACATAAACCCAAAAAATGCTACATAAAACCTAAACACAATACACGCTACAGAAACCCTAAATTGTTACATAAACCCTAAAAATGATACATAAAATTTTAAAACAGCTAACTAAACCCTAAAAATGCTACATAAACACTAAAAATGCTACATAAACTCTATCAACCCTAAAAAATGATACAAAAATCCAAAAGACGCTTTAAAACCCTCAAAAATATTAAACCCTAATATACCGTAATATAAAAAATTAAACCCAAATAAACACCTAATAAACTCTAATAATCCCTAAAAACACCTTAGTATCCCTAAAATCCTAAGAAATTCTACTCAACCATAATAAAAAACCCAAAAAAACCTAATAAACCCTAATAAATTATAATAAAACCTAATAAACCCTAAAAACGGGTTAAGAAAACCTAAATAACCCTAAAAAACACTAATTGACACTAATAAACACTAATAAACCATAATAAACCCCAAAAACCCTAAAAGCCCTAATAAACCATAAATTAATCCAAATAAACCCTACTCAACCCTAAAAAAACTTAACACACCATAATAACCCCTAATAAAACCCTACAAAACCCTAATAAAGAAAAAAATGCTAGTATACCTTAAAAAATCCCTAGAAACCCTAATAAACCCTAAAAACAGTCACGAATAATAAAAAAAGATCACAAACAATAAAAACGTGCTATATTACCTAAAAAGATCTAAAAACACTAATATGACCTAATAAAGAAAAAAAACGCTAATATACCTTAAAATCCCCAAAAAAATCTAATATACCATAATAAACTCTAATATAACCAATGAAACTCTAAAAGGCTCACAAAAACCAAAACAAAACACTCACAAACAATAAAAGCACGCTATATTATCTAAAAAGGCCCGAAAAACACAAATATAACCTAATAAAACAAAAAAAAATAAACATATAAAAGACCATAATAAACCCTAAAAATCACAAATAAACCCTAATAAAAAAGAATAAACCCTAAAAAACCTAATAAAACTCTAAAAAATCCTTCTCAACCCGAATAAACCTTGACACACCATAAAAAAACCTAATAAAACCCAAATAAACCCCTATAAACAAAAAAATGCAAAAAAACCATTAAAAAGCCCAAGAAACCCTAATAAACCATAATAAGTTCAAATAAAAGCTAATAAACCATTAAAAATGCTCACAAACACTAAAAACACGCAAATAAAACATAAAAAGTCATAACAACCCCTCATATATATTAACAAAAACTAAAAAACACTCATATACCCTAATAAAAACAATAACAACCCCTAGTAAACCCTAAAAAAACGCACATATACCATTAAAAACAATAAACCCCCTAATAAATGCTATTAAAACCTAACAAAGCCTAAAAGCACTAATTAACCTGAATAAACACTACTAAACAGTAAAAAATCCTAATATACCATCTTAAAAATTAATAAACCACAATGAACCATAATAAACCAGAATAAATCCTAAATATACCCAAATACACCATAATATACCATAATATACCCTATTAAACCCAACACAATGCTAATAAAACCATAAAATACCTAATTAACCCTAATAAACCTTGACACACCATAATTAACCCTAATAAAATCCTAATAACCCCCACCAAATCCTAAAAAAACGCTAATATACAATTAAAAATCCTAAAACCCTAACAAACCATAATAAATGTTAATAACACCTAAAAATCCTAAAAAATGATAGTAAATCCTAAAAATACCTCTAATAATAATAGTAGTAACAATGCATGTGCATGTGCATATGCATGTGCGTGGTTTAAATAATAAATCATAACGCGCGTGCATGTGCATATGCATGCGCATTTGCATGTGAATGATAATAAATAATAAATTATAAATAATAACGCATGTGAATTGCTTGTGTCTGTTCATGTTCATGTGAGTGATAATAAATAATAAATAATAACACACATCCAAGTGCGTGTGCATGTGCATGTGTATGTGCATGGTAATAAACAATAAAAAATAACAAATTCCACATGAATGTGCATTTGCATGTGAATGATAATAAATAATAAATTATAACACATGTGATAATAGACTAATGCAAGTTCATTGCGTGTGGATGTGCATGATAATAAATAATAATAACACATGTGATAATAGAATAACACAAGTGCATTTAATTTTCATGTGCATGGTAATAAATAATATATAATAACGCACATAAATGTGCTTTTACATGTAATGATAATGATAATGACGCATGCACGTGCATGGTAATAAATAATAAATAACAACGCACATGCATGTGCATTTGTATTTAATGATACAAACAGTAATAATAATAATAATAGTAGTAGTAGTAGTAGAATAACGCAAGTGCATTGCATGTGAATGTTCATAGTAGTAAATAATAAATAAATAATAGTAAATTCCCGCAACATTAGTCAGAAGCTAAGCTTCTGACCATTTATTAACATAAAAGAAAAAGTACAAAATAGACGATCGGGGTCAAACATAGGAACTTTCTCTCATCCATCAAGTACAAAATTATAGATCATAATAAGACATGTCATTCCCATAGTTATAATCATCACATGTTTCCCATTCAGACTGAGACTGGCCATGGTTTAAGATCATAAGAGTATCAGAATTGAACTTTCCTGACAACTTCGAAGAAGCTCGGCTAGACATAGTGCGGGGTGTGTTAGAATAGTCATTCTTCGGCCTTCTCTTCGAGGGAGAATGAGGGACATCTATCCTCCCTTTTTCAGATAAATGTGCATCCTTAAAAGAGACACCACCAGTGATACCTGTTTTCACCCCATCTACATCAGAGATATCACCCTACTTCTCAGCAATCCTAGAGGAGTTCAACAAATTCTGAATTTCATGGTGAAAATCAACATGTAATAATAGTAAATTACCCCATAATAAATCGTAACAAACCCTAAAAACCCCAAAATAAATCCTAACAAACCTTAATAACCCCATAATAAAACGTAACAAACCCTAACAACTAGCACGCGCGTCGCAACGCGTGCAAATTTGCAATATTTATTTACCTACTAACTACTGTAGAAGTGGTGAGCAGGGTCGAACCACAGAGAGAATGTGAGTAGACACTAGAAATGTCCTTTTGGAGGAATGTTCAGGCGGATGGGCTTTAATTGTGTGATTAACAACTAAGTTCTAAAAACTAAATGACTATTTTAAAAATGACTAATTAAATTAACTAAAACTATCTAAGTGAACTTAGCTATGAAAGAAACTGGCAGAGATGGAAGTGTCAGAGTCGTGATGTCCGTTCAAGTGCATGCAATGTCAATTATTTAATTCCCATATTTGAATATTTATTTATTCAATTATCATCGATTCCAAATTTAATCAAAATGTCATCCGGTCTCGTTCTCTGATGTTAGATAACATTCTAATTTTCACACAAATTATTTATCATTTCGTTCTCTGTCCTGACAAATAATTTGCGCGTCCTTATAGTGCTGAATCACTTGGTGAAATACAACGACCCGTTTCTCACAAAGTCGATGTATCTACCTGCGTTGAGTTCGCTCAAATGAGATTACTTATTAGGTATCACTCATGTAAGTTTGAAGGAGAGCGCACACAATATATTAATTTTTCAATTAATATATTTATTTATTCAAAATTCGATCGCGCGCTTGATTGAATTCCAGATAAATAAATTCTTTGATGAACTCCCATTCGTGATTACTTATTAGGTATCACACGAATGGGCACCAAGCATGTGTGCAGGGCCCAAATGAAAATTAATTTAAACGCAGATACAATTAATTAAATAAACATCCTAATGAAATTAATTCAAAAGGCAATCAAACGTAAGAATAAATTAAAGACATGCATTCACCATCACATTTATCACAACTCCAACACTAATGAATTAGCCTGCCATCACGACGACACGACACATAAAATAATAAATAAAAGATATCACCGTGCTCGTGTTGTTGTTTTGGTCACCGCGAGACGTCTTCAACGATCACAAAACAATAACCATCGCTCCGCTCTGTGCAGTCGCTGACGCCGCACCCGAATCAAACCACCGCGTCACTGAAAAATATGTTTTGATCTGCGCTCGCTCTCGCCATGCGACGTGAATCTCCAGAGGCCAAGAAAATTTCTACGCACGTCGATGAGAGCTCGTGGCTGCTTGGTGTACCTGTTACACTTGAAATGGCCGAGAAGTGAAGGTGGGGATGGCCTTGGTTCTACAAGGAAGCCGGAAGAGGGCCGGCGGGTTCGGTAGGGGGAAAGGCAGCGGAGGAGGGTAGGAGAGCGGGGGCTAGCGGGATGGGGAGTGGGATAGAGGGGGCGCCGTGGGGAGACGACGGAGGGGGATAGGAGGGGAGGGCCGTGGGTGAGAGGGGATGCGGGTAGAGGGAATAATAGGGAGAGGCCGCCGGTCCAGCGGGAGAGAAAGGGGAGAGGTGGCCGGCGGGTCCAGCGGGTAAGGGGAGGGAAAGGGGAGAGCAGGGGAGGGCGGCGGGTCCAGCCGGGAGAGAAGGGGAGGCCGAGAGTGAGAGAGGGGAGAGAGGGGGTCGGCGGTTCCAGCGGGAGAGAAAAGGAGGGGGGCGCTGCTGTGGGTTCGAGATGAGGGAGTGCGGCCAGGGGGAGTTAAGGGGGGGCCGCGTGGAGAGAGTGAGGACGGGTAGGGCGGCGGATCCAGCGGGAGAGAAAGGGGGAAGGCGTGGGGAGTGATTGGAGAGAGATAGAGGGTGAGGATTGGAGAGAGGTGGGGTGGCGTGGAGAAAAAGGGCATGAGAAAATTGATTGGAGAGAGAAGATGAGAGGGGGTAGAGGGAATGACGTGGGAAAGGGGATAAGATGAGTAAAAGGTGGAAGAAAAGGTCAAAGGGGGAAGTGGGGCGTGGGAATAGGTGGTTAGGGGATGGGGAAATTGGAGAGATAAAAATCAAAACAAAAATAAATAAATAAACAAGTAAAATAAAAGTTAAAACTAAATTTCAAATTCAAATTAAAAGAAAACAATTATCTAATTATTTAATGTTAGAAAATAATAATAATAATAATAATAATAATAATAGAACTAAAAATTAATGCACTTGTAATTAGATATTATACTATTAAATATAAAGATAATAAACAAAAAAAATACTATGTTATTAATACTATAAAAATAATGAAATAAAATACAAATAGAGAATTAAAATATATACATACTAATAAAAATTAATAAAATAAACTAAACTAAAATTAGTGAAACTAATAATAATAATAATAATATAGTGTTAAATATAATATATAAAATTAATACAACTAATAAAAACACTAAATTACTAATATAAGTATATAAATTAACTAAAAATTATCAAAATGTTTAAACTAATACAAAACTACAAAAATAAACTAAAAATATAAAAAATCGTTAAACTAATTAATTAAAACTATGTTAGAAAATTATAAAAATACATGCGAAATCCATGTACATCAAATCCCCCACACTTAAACTTTTGCACTCCTGGGAAAAACAATCAGAAAGAGAACACAAGTGGCCGCAGACAAATCAAAACATCCAAGTTACAAGTTCAAAATTTTTCATTCTCTTTCCTCATAAAATATCTTGCTTCATTTAAAACTTCAATTTTCAAAAAAAAAAATTCTTTCACTTGCATTTTTTTTAAAACAAGTATGTGCACTCATCAATCATGTGACCTACCTTGCCATTACACTCATCGCTCGAAAAGATTTGATCAAAGTTTTTCTCAGTTCTCATGCACATGCATGCTTACCATAGGCTTTCCATGAATTTCACATCTCCACTAGTGGAAATCAAAAGAATGTACCAATATCAAGGACTTTACATGAGGTTCAAATGTTTCTGAAGCTGTGGGATGGTGGGTTAAAAAAAATATTGACATCTTTTTGGTAAAAAGGAGGGTTGAATCTTGAAATAAATGCATGATAAGTCAATCTAAATGTCTCCCTCGAACTCTTTCTCCCCCACACTTAAAACACTGCTTGTCCCCAAGCATTTGATAATCCAATGTTTCGCTCTATTTTTTACACAACTCACTCAAATAAGATGGGTAGGAAAAACAAGTGAGTATCAGTTCCAAAACCCCATGAAATAAATGTCAGACAATAATCCCAAAGAAAGGTACACAAGTAGCATATACGATGTAACATCTCAATGAAGGTAGGTCATATAGAAAACTTTCTAGTTCCTGGAGTAATGGATCATCACTTTGATAGGTATCCCCAAAGTCGAGGTTTACCGCGTAATGACCACCAATGTACTCATTGTTGGAACTCAAAAGGATTCTATATTCCTATATCAAAATAATATGAAATGAATGTGGCTACTGTGAAAAAGAACTCATATGATCAGGATGGGATAATGTCAATCCATGTACATCAAATGACTCACTGCCCCTCGAAGAACCCTCTCCATGAGTAAGTCTCTCTCCCCCACACTTAGATTGTAATCATCATGCAAAAATCCAAGAAATTGGTAGGGAAGGGTATCGGCTTGGGCTCATCCTAAAAGGCTCATGCATGGCTTCTAAGGTCTATACGAAGGAGAAAATGTTTGGGTGGCTCAGTGGGTCAACGGGGATAAAATATCAAACAGATGCCTCGATCATTTTAGTACAACTTTCAAAAATTCCTATCGCTTTGATGGAAAAACATGGCATGTTCTAGAAGACAAAACATGGTTGAGATTCCCTCAAGAAATAAGAGAAATAAGAGATGATTTTGAAATGGATTAGAGTCCTCATGGGTATGGAAATATAATGTTGGACAGCACAGATGATAATGAGTGCAAATAAGTGTCTCAAAAATATTCAAGTTTTTGAAAAACATTCGAAGCATGAAATAATATCAGCACTCATCTAAGTCATGATAGAAAGGATCAAATAATTCCAAAACAAGAATCAGGTTCTCAAACTTCCTAGGGACATAAGTGGTATGTTCCCAACTGTGTTGCGACAAGAATACAATAGATTTTATGTGGGTTCATCAATGACAGGAATGTTAGTTTTTTTTCATTTTTCAAAAAATTTCTCTTTTTTTTTGTTTTTTTTACGTGGTGTTTTTGGAAGCATAAAATATGGAAAAAAAAATAGAACACTTCCCTGTGTAACTGCATATTGACGTGGAGAGGTTGTTTGTATCTGATGAAGCTCCAGAAATGGTATACCTATAAAACCTACACATTGACAGCACATAATCGCATCATATCAAAGAAGTCACACCATAATAAAAAAATTGTGGATGATAAAAATATTTATGATGAATTTAAATCCACTACTGTGCCGGGAGAAAACAGATTGTTGTAAATGCATGCCATTTTATTTAAAATAAAACTAAATGAAATGAAATGAAATGCAGTGAAAAGAAAACAAACAAATGATGGGTTGCCTCCCATTGAGCGCTAAGTTTACTTCGTCTTCAGCCAGACGTTATTGAAACTCCACCAGGATCGAATGGAAATGTAAACCATGCATCTGCTTCTTTTTCAGTAGGAGCGCGGAATCCATTCGTTGAAGAAGAGTTTATCCTGCAAGCTGCACAAAATCTCAACGGAATCTTGTTAGAATAATGGATGTGTGGAATGAAATGAAAATATGCCAACTCACAAGGGAATGAATATACCTCACCTGAAGAAAGACTCATCGAATTGTTGAATTTTGGGAAAAGGTTGTCAATGGAAAGATCAAGAAGATTACCTCCTTGAACATACACAGGTGAAAAAGTGCCATTACTAGAATCCTTCATTGGTTCGCTTATATCCATCACATTCTTGAATGCAGTATCTGGGTTAATGATGTATCCCAATTCGTTTTCACACCCAACCACTAGCACGGGGAAATATACTGGTTTCCAACTCAATTCATGCTTGATGGTTTCATTGATTGTGCCAAGGTAAAAAATATTGTTAGAATATGTGGGTATTTCAAGTGAAGTGTTTTTAACCTCGACGCATGGAGCAAGTGGCGCAGGATCAATTGGAGCAGATGACTCCATTGTGTCAAGAATGACATCTTTTTCAATATTTTCTTCTATTTCACCCTCATCATTTTTCTCTGTTGGTGCATGTGTCACCACGAAATCAGGATCCTCCAAGCTATCCCATTCTTCCATTGTTTCTAGAAAATTATGAGTGTTCTCTTCCACCAATGCTGATTGATTCTTCGACTCCAGAAATGTTTCAGATGTCTCCATTTTAGAAAAAGTTTCGGACTCACAAAGATTTTCATAAAGAGGTGATTCGATGTCATTTGAAGTGATGTCCTCTTGAGTGTGGCAATCCAATGTCTCTTGGTTCAATTCTAAATCTATCATGGTAAAGAATGGTCCTAGTTCAATGTCCTCTTCATCCTCAAAAAGGTGCAGTTTGATATACATTGAATGTGTCCTTTTTCACTTTGGGATGACTAGGTTGTGAATTCACAGAAGGACATGAAATCACATTTTCTGAGGGACCATTATGTTCAACAGGGCGGAAGACCAAGCTCTCATATTCTTGAAATGTGATTAGATTTGAAGAATTATTTTGTGATGGAGGGGAGTCATCAATTGTATGATAAGAAGGCAGATTAATCCCATTATCAGACTCGGGACATAGATGTTGTTCAAATGGAACCTCTATTGCACTCTCCTCAAAATAATTTTTTTTAATTAGATCATCAAGGGGTAATGAAGCATCTAGTTCGGAAATATGATTCATTTGATTTAATAAATTATTCAATTGATTTTCTAGATCTTTTGTTGAGGAAAGCAACTTTGCATTGCATTCATCTTGAAGTTCAAACCTCCGATTGGTCTCAGTGATAGCACAATGCAACATGTGCTCAATTATTGAATCATTTGTTTGAAATGAATTATCAAGTTCTAAATTTTCAAGAATGCATTGACTTTGAAAATAATCAACAGATGTATAAGGTCGTGTTTCATAGCATGGTGAAATATTCTCATATGGATCATAGCATGGACTTGAATAAAGATCATTGAAATAAACGGGATTACCTGGATAGATCATGTGCGGTGAATCGTTATACGTCATACCTTGAGTCGGGGCTGCATAGGGCGGGTACTGGTTGTAATTATGTGGTGCGGCCCACGTCATTCCGAGCTTCTGGGTGTCTTGAAAATTCCTGCAATGAAAAATTCCCAGAGTAGTAAACTTTTTTTTTTATTTAATTTTTTAATTTTTTTTTTAATTTTAATTTTTTTTGACCTAAATCACTCTTTTAAAGGAACTCCTAATGATACTATTCTCCCCGGCAACGGCGCCAGAAATTTGGCACGCGCGTCGCAATGCGTGCAAATTTGCAATATTTATTTACCTACTAACTACTGTAGAAGTGGCGAGCAGGGTCGAACCACAAAGAGAATGTGAGTAGACACCAGAAATTTCCTTTTGGAGGAATGTTCAGGCGGATGGGCTTTAATTGTGTGATTAACAACTAAGTTCTAAAAACTAAATGACTATTTTAAAAATGACTAATTAAATTAACTAAAACTATCTAAGTGAACTTAGCTATGAAAGAAACTGGCAGAGATGGAAGTGTCAGAGTCGTGATGTCCATTCAAGTGCATGCAATGTCAATTATTTAATTCCCACATTTGAATATTTATTTATTCAATTATCACCGATTCCAAATTTAATCAAAATGTCATCCGGTCTCGTTCTCTGATGTTAGATAACATTCTAATTTTCACACAAATTATTTATCATTTCGTTCTCTGTCCTGACAAATAATTTGCGCGTCCTTATAGTGCTGAATCACTTGGTGAAATACAACGACCCGTTTCTCACAAAGTCGAAGTATCTACCTGCGTTGAGTTCTCTCAAATGAGATTACTTATTAGGTATCACTCATGCATGTTTGAAGGAGAGCGCACACAATATATTAATTTTTCAATTAATTTATTTATTTATTCAAAATTCGATCGCGCGCTTGATTGAATTCCAGATAAATAAATTCTTTGATGAACTCCCATTCGTGATTACTTATTAGGTATCACATGAACGGGCACCAAAGCATGTGTGCAGGGCCCAAATGAAAATTAATTTAAACGCAGATACAATTAATTAAATAAACATCCTAATGAAATTAATTCAAAAGGAAATCAAACGTAATAATAAATTAAAGACATGCATTCACCATCACATTTATCACAACTCCAACACTAATTAATTAGCCTGCCATCACGACGACACGACACATAAAATAATAAATAAAAGATATCACCGTGCTCGTGTCGTTGTTTTGGTCACCGCGAGACATCGTCAAAGATCGCAAAATAATAACCATCGCTCCGATCCGTGCAGTCGCTGACGCCGCACCCGAATCAAACCACCGCGTCGCTGAAAAATATGTTTTGATCTGCGCTCGCTCTCGCCGTGCGACGTGAATCTCCGGAGGCCAAGAAAATTTCTACGCACGTCGATGAGAGCCCGTGGCTGCTTGGTGTACCTGTTACACTTGAAATGGCCGAGAAGTGAAGGTGGGGATGGCCTTGGTTCTACAAGGAAGCCGGAAGAGGGCCGGCGGGTTTGGTAGGGGGAAAGGCAGCGGAGGAGGGTAGGAGAGCGGGGGCCAGTGGGATGGGGAGTGGGATAGAGGAGGCGCCGTGGGGAGACGACGAAGGGGGATAGTAGGGGAGGGCCGTGGGTGAGAGGGGATGCGGGTAGAGGGAATAATAGGGAGAGGTCGCCGGTCCAGCGGGAGAGAAAGGGGAGAGGTGGCCGGCGGGTCCAGCGGGTAAGGGGAGGGAAAGGGGAGAGCAGGGGAGGGAGGTGGGTCCAGCCGGGAGAGAAGGGGAGGCCGAGAGTGAGAGAGGGGAGAGAGGGGGCCGGCGGTTCCAGCGGGAGAGAAAAGGAGGGGCGCTGTTGTGGGTTCGAGATGAGGGAGTGCGGCCAGGGGGAGTTAAGGGGGGGCCGCGTGGAGAGAGTGAGGCCGGGTAGGGCGGCGGATCCAGCGGGAGAGAAAGGGGGAAGGCGTGGGGAGTAATTGGAGAGAGAGAGAGGGTGAGGATTGGAGAGAGGTGGGGTGGCGTGGAGAAAAAGGGCATGAGAAAATTGATTGGAGAGAGAAGATGAGAGGGGGTAGAGGGAATGGCGTTGGAAAGGGGATAAGATGAGTAAAAGGTGGAAGAAAAGGTCAAAGGGGGAAGTGGGGCGTGAGAATAGGTGGTTAGGGGATGGGGAAATTGGAGAGATAAAAATCAAAACAAAAATAAATAAATAAACAAGTAAAATAAAAGTTAAAACTAAATTTCAAATTCAAATTAAAAGAAAACAATTATCTAATTATTTAATGTTAGAAAATAATAATAATAATAATAATAATAGAACTAAAAATTAATGCACTTGTAATTAGATATTATACTATTAAATATAAAGATAATAAAATAAAAAAATACTATGTTATTAATACTATAAAAATAATGAAATAAAATACAAATAGAGAATTAAAATATATACATACTAATAAAAATTAATAAAATAAACTAAACTAAAATTAGTGAAACTAATAATAATAATAATATAGTGTTAAATATAATATATAAAATTAATACAACTAATAAAAACACTAAATTACTAATATAAGTATATAAATTAACTAAAAATTATCAAAATGTTTAAACTAATACAAAACTACAAAAATAAACTAAAAATATAAAAAATCGTTAAACTAATTAATTAAAACTATGTTAAAAAATTATAAAAATACATGCGAAATCCATGTACATCAACAACCCCAAAATAAATCGTAACAAATCCTAACAATGCCAAATAAATCATAATAAACTAAAACAAACCATAACAAACCCCTAATAAACTTCAATAAACCCTAAAAAATCATAATAAACGCTAATAAGTCGTAATAAACCCAAATACACGTTAATAAACCCTAATAAATAAAATAAACCCTAAGAAACCCTAAAAAATACTAAATAACACTAGAAAAGGTTCATAAACCCTAGATAAATCTATTAATGCCTACAAAAACCAAATAAAACCCAAATATACATTAAAAACACCAATAAACCATAAAAAATCCTAAAGAACACTAATAAACCATAATCAAACCTAATAAACCCTAAACAACCATAATAAACTCTAAAGAACACTAAAAAACCCTAAAGAACCAAAAAACGTTAAACACATTACATAAACCCTAAAAACCGCTACAATTCCTAAACAACCCCAAAAACACTCTTAAAAACCCTAACAACCCCTATAAATCTCAAAAAAAACAAATAAACCCTTAAAACCCCACAAAAACCCATTGAAATCCCATCAAATACCATAAAACCCATAAACAACCGCTAACAACCCTTAAAACCCCTAAAAACCACTACAAACCATAAACAACCATTAAAACCATAAAAAGGCAATAAATAGATACATAAACCAAAAAATTGTTACATAAACCCAAAAAATGCAACATAAACCCAAAAAAACACTACATAAACCCAAAAAAACCTACATAAACCCTAGAATTGTTACATAAACCCTAAACAACGCAACATAAACATTAAAAAATGAAACATAAAACTTAAAATGAAACATAAACCCTAAAAACACTACATGAACCCTAAAAATGTTACATAAATCTTAAAAAATTCAACATAAATGCTACATCACCCCTAAAAACGCTACATAAACCCGGAAAATGCAACATAAACCCAAATAAATGCTACATAAAACCTCAACCCTAAACATGCTACATAAACCCTGAAAACATTACATAAACCCAAAAAAAATGCTACATAAAACCTAAATCCACTAACTAAACCCTAAAAGCACTACATCAACACTAAAAATGCTACATAAAATCAAAAAATGCTACACAAACACTAAAAAATGCTACAAAAACCCTTAAGATGCTTCAAAACCCTCGAAAATATTAAACCCTAATATTCCATAATATTAAAAATTAATCCCTAATAAACACCCGCTAATAAACCATAAAAAACCCTAATAATCCCTAAAAATCCATAACAAACACTAATAAAACCATAATAAAACCCTATAAATACGTTTTGAACCCTAATAAACCTTGAAACACCATAATAAAACCTAATAAAACCCAACTAAACCCCCAACAAACAAAAAAACGGAAAATACATTGAAAATCTATAGAAACCCGAATAAAGAATAATAAATTCTAATAAAACCTAATAAACCATAAAAAAATTATCACAAGCACTAAAAACTCTCCAATAAAACATAAAAAGCCTTAACAACCCCTCATATATATTAACAAAAACTAAAAAACACTCATATAGACTAATAAAAACAATAACAAACCCTAGTAAACCCTAAAAATCCCTAACAAACCCTAATAAACACTACTCAACCCTAATAAAACCGAATAAAACCCTAAATATACCTATTAAACACAAATAAAACCCTAAAATTACCTACTCAACCCCAATAAACCTTAACACACTATAATAAAACATAATAAACCCCACTAAACCCTAAAAATGAAAATACTCCATTAAAAATCCCTAAACCCCTAATAAATGCTAATAAACCTAACAAATCTTAAATGCACTAATAAAACATAATAAACACTACTAAACCATGAAAAACCCAAATATACCCTCGTAAAAATTAATAAACCATAATGAACGATAATAAACCCTAATAAATCATAAACATACCCAAATATACCATAATATATCATAATATACCCTAATAAACCCACCTCAATCCCAATAAAACCCTAAAAATACCTAATAATCCTTAATAAACCATAACACGCCATAATAAACCCTAATAAAATCCTAATAACCACCACCAAACCCTAAAAATGCTAATATACCATTAAAAAACCCAAAAACCCTAACAAACCATAATAAATGTTAATAACACAAAAAATTTCTAAAAAATGCTTGTAAACCCGAAAAATACCTCTAATAATAATAATAGTAATAACGCATGTGCATGTGCATATGCATGTGCATGGTTTAAATAATAAATCATAATGCACGTGCATGTGCATATGCCTACGCATTTTCATGTGAATGATAATAAATATTAAATTATAAATAATAACGCATGTGAATTACATGTGTATGTGCATTGCATGTGAATAAGAATAAATAATAAATAATAACGCACATCCAAGTGCATGTGAATGTGCAAGTGCATGGTAATAAACAAGAAATAATAACCAAGTCCACATGAAGGTGGATTTTCATGTGAATGAAAATAAATAATAAATAATAACACATGTGATAATAGAATAAGGCACATGCATTTCCTGTGCACGTGCATGAGAATAAATAATAATAACACATGTGATAATAGAATAATGTAAGTTCATTGCATTTTAATGTGCATGATAATAAATAATATATAATAATGCACGTGCATGTGCATTTACATGTAATGATAACGATAATGATGCATGCACGTGCATGGTAATGAATAATAAATAACAATGCACGTTAATGTGCATTTGTATTTGATGATACAAACAATAATAATAATAATAATAATAATGGTAATAATAATAGAATAATGCAAGTTCATTTCATGTGCATGTGTATAGTAGTAAATAATAAATAAATAATAATAAATAAGAACACACATGCATGTGCAAGTGCATTTACATTTGATGATAATATTAATATTACTAATAATAATAATAATAATAATAATGCATGCACGTGCATGGTAATAAATAATAAATAACAACACACATGCATGTGCATTTTCATGTGATAATGATAATAATAATAATAATAATAATAATAATTGTGATAATAATAACTATAATAAAATAATGATACAAGGGCATTGCATATGAACATGCATGGTAATAAATAATAAATAATAACGCACGTCCATCTACATTTGCATGTGATAATAGTAATAATAAAAACAATAGTAATAATAGTAGTGGTAGTGGTGATAATATTAGTATTACCAATGCATGTGATAATAGAATATTTCATGTGCATTACGTGTGCACGTGCATGGTAATAAATAATAACACTTGTGCATTGCATTTGCATGTGATGATGATGACGATGATAATAATAATAATAATAATAATAATAATAATAACAACACATGTGATAATAGAATAATTCATATGCATTGAATGTGTGTGTATGTGTATTCGCATGTGCATTTTAATGTGATGATAATAACAATAACAACACCAACAAAAACAACTACAAGAACCACACTAATAATAATAACAATAATAATAACAACGCATGTGATAATAAAATAACATGTGTTCATTGCATGTTCATGTGCATGGTAATAAAATTATAATAATAACGCACGTGCATGTTCATGTGCATGTGGATGAGATGATAATAATAATAATAATAATAAAAGTAATAATATGTTATATTTGTTTGAAAAAACAGCAAACAGGACAAAAATGCTTGAAACGGGGTCTTGAAAAACCTAAAAAATCACAGAGTCATTGAAAAAGCCATAACTTCTTCTTTGGGTGTCCATTTCCACTTTGGGAATAGTCAAACTATATCTCATGGAATGAACTACGATAAAAACAGGTGTCGGAGGATGAACAGACACACAGATCAGAACTTATGACCATTTAAGGAAATATATTACAGGGATCCGTACATGGAAATGGGGTTTTGGAGACCATCTGATGGGTTTTTGGGATTTTAGGGTCTCAAACATGACTTGAACTAGGTTCAAGTCATCATTCTCCAAATACCTCTTCACTGCTTTCGATTTGATATGTGGTAGAGCTCAAATGGAGAATCAGAGTGAATGTTATGGCTGTTTGAAGTTGGAATTTTTTTTGGGGTGGTATAACTAATATATCATATATTTATTCCATTTTCTCATTGTTTCTACTAAACATGGTCCTCACTCATCTCACGAGCTTCGATTTGACTGGTCACAACACTCAAACGGACACCCGAAGGAGAAGTTATGCCTATTTTAGTGAATTGCGGGTTTCTTAGGTTTTTTGGCGCTAGGAGAGTTGCTCAATTTAAAACAATAATATCATCTACTACGTGTGTTAATTTTGGCTCTACCACATATGAAATCGATTATTGTGAAGAGATACACACTCTGGTAACCACTGGAACCCTTTCTGACATTCTTCAACCCCCCAAAAGAACCAAATTCCCTTTGGATGATCAAACGATTGGCTTCTGGTGTCCGTTTTGAAATAACTTCTTCTATGGGTGTCTGTTTTGCCTCTACCACATATAAAATCAAATCTTGAGACAATACCTACACTCCTATAACCACTGAAGCACCTTCTCACATCCTTAAAGGCCCAAAAAGGTACATAAACCCTCATAAAGACCATAACTTCTACTCCAGGAGTCCGTTTTACCTCTACCATATATCAAATCGAAGATTTCGAATAGATCTACACATCTGGGACCTATAGAAACACCTTATCACTAAAAACACTAAAAACCATTATATACCATAATATAAAAAATTAAACCCTAATAAACCCCTAATAAACAACTAATAAACTCTAATAATCCCAAAAAACCCAAAAAACCCTAAAAACCCTAAAAACCCTAAAAACCCTAAAAACCCTATAAAACCCTAAATAAAAACTAAAAAATCTAACAACGCTACATAACCCCTATTAATCGCTAAAAAAACCTGAAAATTTATTCAAAACTCACAAAATGCTACAAAACCCCCAAAAACGCTAAAAAAACCCTATCAAAGCATAAAAATTCCAAACACACCCATAAAACCTCAAAAAATGCAAAAAACCCCAAACAACTAAACCAATCTGTAACAAACCCTAAAAACCCTAACAAATCCTAGAAACCCTAACAACCACTAATAACCCCTAAGAACAACTGATAAACCCTAATAACACTTGAAACCCACTATTAAACCCTAAAAACTCTAATAAACACTAATAAATTGTAATAACTTATAATAAACCCTAAAAAACTCTATTAGACCCTAATAAAAGCTATAAAAGCCCTAAAACCCAAAATATACAATAAAAAACACTATTATACCATAATAAACCCTAATAATCACTAATAACCCAAACAAACATGAAAAAACACTAGAAAAATCTCCAAATAATAGCCTACAAAACCCTATAACCTGCTAATAAACTCTAACAAACCCTAATAACCCCATAATAAATCGTAAAACCCTAACAACCACAAATAAATTGTAACAAATCCTAACGACACCAAATAAATCGTAATGAACTGAAACAAACCATAACAAACCCCTAAAAAATTGCAATAAACCCTAAAAAATCATAATAAACCCTAATGAATCGTAATAAATCCAAATACACGTTAATAATCCCTAATAAATAAAATAAACCCTAAGAAACCATAATAAATCCTAAATAACCCTAAAAAGGTTGATAAACCCTAGAAAAAACTATTAATTCCTACAAAATCCCAATAAAACCCTAATATACAATAAAAAATTCTAATAAACCATAAAAAATCCTAAAGAATACGAATAAACCCAAAAGAACCCTAATAAACCCTAAAGAACTATAATAATCTCTAAAGAACACTAAAAAACCCTAAAGAACCCACAAAACGCTAAAACACATTACATAAACCCTAAAACCACTAAAATACCCAAACAAACCCTATAACACACAAAAAAACCCCAACGACCCCTATCAATCCTGAAAAAACAAATAAACCCTTAAACCCCCCCAAAAAACCATTGAAAACCCAAAAAATACCATAAAAACCATAAACACCCGTTAACAACCCTTAAAAACCCTAAAAAACCATTACAAACCATAAACAACCATTAAAAACCTAAAAAAGGATTCAAATAGATACATAAACCCTAAAAACGTTATATTAACCCTAAAAAATGCAACAAACCCCTAAAAACACAACATAAACCAAAATATGCAACATAAACACTACAAAACTACATAAACCCTAAAAGCACTACATAAACCCAAGAACTGAAACATAGACCCTAAAAAACACAACATTAACCCTAAAAAATGCAACATAAACATTAAAAAACGCTAAAAAATCCTAAAAACACAATATAAAACCTAAATACAATACATGAACCCTAAAAACGTAACATAAACCCAAAAAAATGCAACATAAACACTACATCACCCCTAAAAATGCTACATAAACCCAGAAAATGCAACATAAAGCCAAAAAAATGCTATATAAAACCTAAACGCTCAACATGCTACATAAACCCTAAAAACATTACAGAATCCCTAAAAATAATACATAAAACCAAAAAACGCTAGCTAAACCCCAAAATGATACATAACACTAAAAATGAAACATAAACTCTAACAACACTACAAAAACCATAAAAAATGCTACAAAAACCATAAAGACGCTTCACAACCCTAAAAAATATTAAACCCTAATATTCCATAATATAAAAACTTAATCCCTAATAAACCCATAGTAAACCCTAAAAAACCACTAAAGACACTAACAACGCTACATAAAACCAAACAATTCCTACCAAAAATCTAAAAAAAGGCTTCAAATTGATACATAAACCATAAAAGCGTTACAAAAACCCTAAAAAATGCAAGGAAAACCCTAAAAACGCCACATAAACCAAAAACTCAACATAAACCCAAAAAACACTATAAAACCCTTTAAAGCACTACATAACCCATAGAACTGTAACATAAACCCTAAAAACACAACATAAACCCTAAAAAACGCAACAAAAACAATAAAAAACGCTACATAAAACCTAATAACACAATATAAACCCTAAAAACACCCTATGAAACATAGAAACATTACATAAACCCTAAAAAAGTGACATAAACGCTACATCACCCCTAAAAATGCTACATAAACCTAGAAAACACCACATAAACCTGAAAAAATGCTACAAAAAACCAAAAACCTAAACACTCTACATAAACCCTAAAAACGTTACATAAACCCTAAAAATGACACATAAAATCGAAAACCGCTAACTAAAACCTACAAATGCTACAGAAACACTAAAAATGCTACTTAAAATCTAACAACGCTACACAAACCCTAAAAAAGGCTACAAAAACCCTAAATGCGCTATAAAACCCTCAAAAATATTAAACCCTAATATACCATAATATAAAAAATTAAACCCTAATAAACCCCTAATAAACTATAATAATCCCTAAAAACACTTTATAAGACCTAAAGTCTTAAGAAACTCTACTCAACCCTAATAAAACCCCAAAAATACCTAATAAACCCTAATAAATGATAATAAAACCTAATAAACCCAAAAAACACGTTAAGAAATCCTACACAACCCTAACCAACACTAATAGACACTAATAAACCATAAATAAAGCCAAATAAACCCTACTCAAACCTAAAAAACCTTAACACACCATAATAACCCCTAATAAAACCTTAAAAGGCCTAATAAAGGAAAGAAATGCTAGTTTACTTAAAAAAATCCCTAAAAACCCTGATAAACTCTAATATAACCTAATAAACCCCAAAAACACTCACAAACAATAAAAAAATGATCAGAAACAATAAAAATGCACTTTATCACCTAAAAAGACCTAAAAAAACTAATATAACCTAATAAAGAAAAAAAATGCTCATATACCTTAAAAATCCCTAGAAACCCTAATAAACCAAAATAAACTCTAATAGAACCAAAGAAACCCAAAACACTCGCAAACAAAAAAAATGCTCACAAACAATAAAAACATGATATATTATCTAAAAAAACCTAACAAACAATAATATAACCTAATAAAACAAAAAAAAACTAATAAACCCCTAACAAACCCTAATAAACCCTAAAAATCCCTAATAAACCCTAATAAAAACGAATAAAACCTAATAAAACCCTAATAAAACCCTAAAAAACCTTCTCAACCCTAATAAACCTTGACACACCATAACAAAACCTAATAAAACCCAACTCAACCCCAATAAATAAAAAAATGCAAACAAACCATTAAAAATATCTAGAAACCCTAATAAACCATAATAAATTCAAATAAAAGCTAATAAACCATTAAATTGCTCACAAGCACTAAAAACACGCTAATAAAACCTAAAAAGTCTTAACAACCCATTTTATATATTATCAAAAACTAAAACACACTCATATACCCTAATAAGAACACTAACAAACCCTAGTAAACCATAAAAATCCCTAACAAACCCTAATAAACCGTAGTCAACACTAATAAACCCTAATAAAACCTTAAAGATACTGAACCAACCCTAATAAAATACTAAAAATACCTAGTCAACCCTAATAATCCTTAACACACCATAATAAACCATAATAAACCCCACTATACCCAAAAAAAAGAAAATATACCTTTAAAAATCCATAAAATCCCAAATAAATGCTAATAAAACCTAACAAAGAAGAAAAGTGCTAAAAACCTGAATAAACACTACTAAACACTAAAATACCCTAATATACCCTCTTAAAAATTAATAAACCACAATAAACCATAATAAATCCTAAACACACCCGAATATACCATAATATACCATAATATACCCTAAACCCAACTCAATACAAAGAAAACTCTACAAATACCTAATAAACCCTAATAAACCTTGACACACCATAATAAACCCTAATAAAATCCTAATAACTCCCACCATACACTAAAAAATGCTTATAAACCATTAAAAAACTCTAAAAACCTAACAAGCCATAATAAATGTTAATAACACCTTAAAATCCTTAAAAATGATAGTAAACCCTAAAAATAAATCTAATAATAATAGTAGTAATAGCTCACATGCATGTGCATATACATGTGCATGGTTTAAATAATAAATCATAATGCACATGCATGTGCAGATGCATGCACATTTGCATGTGAATGATAATAAATAATAAATAATAAATAATAACGCATGTAAATTGCATGTGTTTGTGCATGTGGAAGTGAATGATAATAAATAATAAATAATAACGCACATCCAAGTGCATGTTCATGTACATGTGCATGTACATGTGAATGTGCATGGTAATAAACAATAAATAATAACAAAGTCCACATGAAGGTGCATTTTCATGTGAATGAAAATAAATAATAAATAATAACACATGTGAAATAGAATAACGCAAGTGCATTGCATGTGCACATGCATGAGAATAAATAATAGTAACACATGTCATAATAGAATAATGCAGGTGCATTGCATCTTCATGTGCATGGTAATAAAGAATATATAATAACACACATGTATGTTCATTTACATGTAATGATAATGATAATGACGCATTCACATGCATGGTATTAAATAATAAATAACAACACATGTGCATGTGCATTTGTATTCAATGATACAAACAACAACAACAATAATATTAATTATAATTATAATAATAATAATAAAAAAAATGAATAACGCAAGTGCATTGCATGTGCACGTCCATAGTAGTAAATAATAAATAAATAATAGCAAATAAGAATGCACATGTATGTGCGTGTATTTACATTTGATAATAATATTAACAATACTAATTGTAATAATAATAATAATAACAATGCATGCACGTGCACGGTAATAAATAATAAATTACAATGCAAATGCATGTGGATTTTCACGTGATAATGATAATAATAATGATAATGATGATAATAATAATAATAATAATAATAACTGTGATAATAATAATTATAATAATAATAAAAGAATAATACAAGTGCATTGCATATGCACGTACATGGTAATTAATAATAAATAATAACGCACGTGCATATGAATTTTCATGTGATGTTAATAATAATAACAGCGGCAGTAGTAGTAGTGATAATAGTAATAGTACCAATGCACGTGATAATAGAATATTGCGTGTGCATTACATGTTCACGTGCTTGGTAATAAATTATAACGCGCGTGCATTGCATTTGCATGTGATGATGATGATGATAATAATAATAATAATAACCCTAATAATATTAATAATAACAATGCATGTGATAATAGAATAACACATGTGCATTGAATGTGCATGTTTATGTATTTGCATGTGCATTTGCTTGTGATGATAATAACAACAACAACAACAACAACAACAACCACAATAATAATAATAACAATAATAATAACAATGTGTGTGATAATAAAACAATGGGTGTGCATTGCATGTGCACATGCATGGAAATAAAAAATAAATAATAATGCATGTTCTTGTGCGTGTGCTGCACATGACATGATAATAATAATAAGAATAATAAGAATAAAAATAATAATAATAATAAAAATAACAACGCATGTGATAATAGAATAATTCATGTGCATTGCATGTGCAGTGCATGATAATAAATAATAACTCATAGTGCACGTGATAATAATAATAACAATAATAGTAATATTAATAATAATAGTGCATGTGATAATAGAATAATGCACATGTATTGAATGTGCGCGTGTATGGTAATAAATAATAACGCACGTGCATTAGAATTTGCATTTGATGATAATAACAATAATAACAATAATAGTAATAATAAAATTAACAATAAAAATTCATGTGATAATAGAATAATGTAGGTGCATTGCATATGCACGTGCATGGTAATAAAAAATAATGAACGTGCATGTGCATTTTAATGTGATGATGATATTAATAATAACAACAACAACAACAACAACAACAACCACAACAACAAAATATACTCGTGAATGGAAATAAATAATATATAATAAATAATAATAAATAACGCATGTGCATCTGCATTTGCATGTGACGATAATAATAATAATAGTAATAGTAATAACAATAATGATAATTATAATAATGATAATGATAATAATGATAATGATAACAATGATAATAATAACGTGTGTGATAATAGAATAACACACATCGTAAAAAGCCCTAACAAAACCCAACAAACCCTAACAACCACTAATAACCCCTAAGAACCACTAATAAACCCAAATAACACCTAAAACCCACTATTAAACCCTAAAACCCTAATAAACACTAATAATTCATAATAACCTATAATAAACACTAAAAACCCTTTTATACTCTAATAAATGCGTCAAAATCCCTAAAACCCCTAATATAATATAAAAAACACTATTGAACCACAATAAATCCTAATGATCACTAAAAACCCTAACAAACCCAAAAAAACACTACAAAACCCATAAAATAATATCCAACAAAACCCTACAACCCACTAATAAACTCTAACAAACACTAATAACCCCATAATAAATCGTAAAAAACCCTAACAACCACAAATAAATTGTAACAAATCCTAACAACACCAAATAAATCGTAACAAACTAAAACAAACCATAACAAACCCCTAAGATATTGCAATAAACCCTAACAAACCATAATAAACCCTAATAAATCGTAATAAACCCAAATACATGTTAATAATCCCAAACAAATAAAATAAACCCTAAGAAACCCTAACAGATCCTAAATAACCCTAAAACGGTTGATAAACCCTATAAAAAGCTATTAATGCCTACAAAATCCCAATAAAACCCTAATATACAATAAAAAATTCTAATAAACCATAAAAAATCCTAAAGAATACAAATAAACCCAAAAGAACCCTAATAAAACCTAAAGAACAGTAATAAACTCTAAAGAACAATAAAAAACCCTAAAGAACCCAAAAAACGCTAAAACACATTACATAAACCCTAAAACTACTACAATACCCAAACAAACCCTAAAACACACAAAAAAACCCCAACGACCCCTTATCAATCCCGAAAAAACAAATAAACACTTAAACCCCCCCCCCCAAACCATTGAAAACCCAACTAATACCATAAAAACCATAAACACCCGTTAACAACCCTTAAAAACCCTAAAAACCACTACAAACCATAAACAACCATTAAAAACCTAAAAAAAGATTCAAATAGATACATAAACCCTAAAAACCTTATATGAACCCTAAAAAATGCAACAAACCCCTAAAAACACAACATAAACCAAAATATGCAACATAAACACTACAAAACTTCATAAACCCTAAAAGCACTACATAAACCTAAGAACTGAAACATAGACCCTAAAAACACAACATCAACCCTAAAAAATGCAACATAAACATCAAAAAACGCTAAAAAATCCTAAAAACACAATATAAAACCTAAATACAATACATAAACCCTAAAAACGTAACATAAACCCAAAAAAATGCAACATAAACACTACATCACCCCTAAAAACGCTACATAAACCCAGAAAACGGAACATAAAGCCTAAAAAATGCTACATAAAACCTAAACGCTCAACACGCTACATAAACCCTAAAAACATTATAGAAGCCCTAAAAATGATACATAAAACCTAAAACTGCTAACTAAACCCCAAAATGCTACATAACACTAAAAATGATATAGAAACTCTAACAACGCTATACAAACCCTAAAAAATGCTACAAAAACCATAAAGACGCTTCACAACCCTAAAAAATATTAAACCCTAATATACCATAATATAAAAACTTAATCCCTAATAAACCCCTAATAAACCCCTAAAACCCACTAAATCCACTAACAACGCTACATAAACCCTAAAAATTCCTACCAAAAAACTAAAAAAAGGCTTCAAATAGATACATAAACCCTAAAAACGTTACAAAAACCCTAAAAAATGCAACAAAAATCCTAAAAATGCCACATAAACAAAAAACTCAACATAAACCCAAAAAACACTATAAAAAATAAAAGCACTACATAACTCCTAGAACTGTAACATAAACCCTAAAAACACAACATAAACCCTAAAAAACGCACCATGAACTATAAAAAATGCTACATAAAACCTAATAACACAATATAAACCTAAAAACACTCTATAAAACATAAAAACATTACATAAACCCTAAAAAGGTTACATAAACTCTACATCACCCCTAAAAACACTACATAAACCCAGAAAATGCCATATAAACCCTAAAAAATGATACATAAAACCAAAAACCGAAACACTCTACATAACCCCTAAAAACATTACATAAACCCTAAAAATGATACATAAAGTCTAAAACCGCAAACTAAAACCTAAAAATGCTACAGAAACACTAAAAATGCTACTTAAAATCTAACAACGCTACACAAACCCTAAAAAATGCTACAAAAAACCTAAATATGCTATAAAACCCTCAAAAATATTCAACCCTAATATACCATAATATATAAAATTAAACCCTAATAAACCCCTATTAAACTCTAATAATCCCTAAAAACAACTTACAATCCCAAAAATCCTATGAAACTCTAATCAACCCTAATAAAACCCCGAAAATACCTAATAAACCCTAATAAATGATAATAAACCTCATAAACTCAAAAAACACGTTAAGAAATCCTACACAACCCTAAACAACCCTAATAGACACTAATAAACCATAAATAAAGCAAAATAGACCCTACTCAACACTAACAAACCTTAACACACCATAATAACCCCTAATAAAACCTTAAAAGCCATAATAAAGAAAAAAAATGCTAGTTTACTTAAAAAATCCCTAGAACCGCTAATAAACTCCAATATAACCTAATAAACCCTCAAAACCCTCACAAAAAAAAAACGATCAGAAACAATAAAAATGCACTATATAACCAAAAAAGACCAAAAAACACTAATATAACCAAATAAAGACAAAAAATGCTAATATACCTTAAAAATCCCTAGAAACCCTAATAAACCAAAATAAACTCTAATAACACCAAAGAAACCCTAAAACACTCACAAACAAAAACAAAATGCTCACTAACAATAAAAACATGCTATATTATCAAAAAATACCGAACAAACAATAATATAACCTAATGAAACAAAAAAAAACTAATAAACCCCTAACAAACCCTAATAAACCCTAAAAATACCTAATAAACCCTAATAAAAATGAATAAAACCTAATAAACCCCAAATAAAACCCTAAAAATACATTCTCAACCCTAACAAACTTTGACACACCATAACAAAACCTAATAAAACCCAACTCAACCCCAATAAACAAAAAAATGCAAACAAACCATTAAAAAGCCCTAGAAACCCTAATAAACCATAATAAATTCAAATAAAATCTAATCAATAATTAAAATGCTCAGAAACACTAAAAACAAGCTAATAAAACCAAAAAATTCATAACAACCCCTTTTATATATTATCAAAAACTTAAACACACTCATATACCCAAATAAAAACACTAACAAACCCTAGTAAACCTTAAAAATCCCTAACAAACCCAAATAAACCGTAGTCAACCCTAATAAAACCTAATAAAACCTTAAAGATTCTGACCCAACCCTAATAAAATACTAAAAATACCTATTAAACCCTAATAATCCTTAACATACCATAATAAACCATAATAAACCCCACTATACCCTAAAAAATAAAATATACCTTTTAAAAGCCCTAAAATCCCAAATAAATGCTAATAAAACCTAACAAAGTAGAAAAGCACAAATAAACTCGAATAAACACTAGAAGACCCTAATATACCCTCTTAAAAATTAACAAACCAAAATGAACCACAATAAACCCTAATAAATCCTAAACATACCCAAATTTACCATAATATACCCTAAACCGAACTCAATCCTAATAAAACCCTAAAAATACCTAATAAACCCTAATAAACATTTACACACCACAATAAAACCTAATAAAATCCTAATAACCCCCACCATACCCTAAAAAATGCTTATAACCCATTAAATAACTCTAAACACCTAACAAACCATAATAAATGTTAATAACACCTTAAAATCCAAAAAAAGGATAGTAAACCCTAAAAATACCTCTAATAATAATAGTAGTAATAAGTCATGTGCATGTGCTTTTACATGTGCTTGGTTTAAATAATAAATCATAATGCACGTGCATGTGCAGATGCATGCGCATTTGCATGTGAATGATAATAAATAATAAATAATAAATAATAACTCATGTCAATTGCATGTGTTTGTGCATGTGCAAGTGAATGATAATAAATAATAAATAATAATGCACATCCAAGTGCATGTGCATGTGCATGTGCATGTACATGTGCATGTGCATGGTAATAAACAATAAATAACAAAGTCCACATGAATGTGCATTTGCATGTGAATGATAATAAATAATAAATAATTACACATGTCATAATAGAATAACTCATGTGAATTGTGTGTGCACATCCATGAGAATAAATAATAATAACACATTTCATAATAGAATAATGCAAGTGCATTTCATTTTCATGTGCATGGTAATAAAGAATATATAATAATGCACGTGTATGTGCATTTACACATAATGATAATGATAATGATGCATGCACGTGCATGGTAATAAATAATAAATAACAACGCATGTGCATGTGCATTTGTATTTGATGATACAAACAACAACAACAACAATAATAATAATAATAAAAGAATAATGCAAGTGCATTGCATGTGCACGTCCATAGTAGTAAATAATAAATAAATAACAGCAAATAAGAATGCACATGTATGTGTGTGTATTTACATTTGATAATAATATAAATAATAATAATTGTAATAATAATAATAATAACAACACATGCACATTCATGGTAATAAATAATAAATAACAATGCACATGCATGTGGATTTTCATGTGATAAGGATAATAATAATGATAATGATAATAATAATAATAATAATAATAACTGGGATAATAATAATTATAATAATAATTAAAGAATAGTACAAGTGCATTGCATATGCACGTACATGGTATTAAATAATAAATAATAATGCACGTGAATATGCATTTGCATGTGATGTTAATAATAATAACAACAACAGTAGTAGTAGTGATAATAGTAGTAGTACCACTGCATGTGATAATAGAATATTGCATGTGCATTACGTGTGAACGTGCTTGGTAACAAACTATAACGCACATGCATTGCATTTTCATGTGATGATGATGATGATAATATTAATAATAATTACACTAATAATATTAAAAATAACAACGCATGTGATAATAGAATAACACACATGCATTTAATGTGCATGTTTATGTATTTTCATGTTCATTTGCATGTTCATTTACTTGTGATGATAACAACAATAACAACAACAACAACAAACACAATAATAATAATAACAATAAGAATAAAAATGTATGTGATAATAAAATAACGTGTGTGCATTGAATGTGCACATGAATGGTAATAAAAAATAAATAATAATGCACATTCATGTGCATGTGCTGCGCATGACATGATAATAATAATAAGAAGAAGAACAATAATAATAATAATAACAACAACAATGCATGTGATAATAGAATATCGCACGTGCATTGCATGTGCAGTGCATGATAATAAATAACAACTCATAGAACTGGTGATGATAATAATAACAATAATAGAAATATTAATAATAATAGCACATGTGATAATATAATAATGCACATGTATTGAATGTGTGCGTGTATGGTAATAAATAATAATGCACGTACATTGCCATTTGCATTTGATGATAATAACAATGATAACAATAATAGTAATAATATAATTAATAATAAAAATTCATGTGATAAAAGAATAATGTTGGTGCATTGCGTGTTCACGTGCATGGAAATAAAAAATAATGAAAGTGCATGTGCATTTGCATGTGATGATGATGATAATAATAATAATAATAACAACAACAATAACAACAAAATATGCACGTGAATGGAAATAAATAATAAAGAATAAATAATAATAAATAATGCATGTGCATCTGCATTTTCATGTGACGATTATAATAATAATAATAGCCTACAAAACTCTATTATACTCTAATAAATGCGTCAAAATCCCTAAAACCCCTAATATAATATAAAAAACACTATTAAACCACAATAAATCCTAATAATCACTAAAAACCCTAACAAAACTAACAAAACACTACAAAACCCACAAAATAATAGCCTACAAAACCCTACAAGCCGCTAATAAACTCTAACAAACCCTAATAACCCCATAATAAATCGTAAAAAACCCTAACAACCACAAATAAATTGTAACAAATCCTAACAACACCAAATATGAGCCCCAATCAGAATGGGAATCAGTCGATGCAGATGATATGACCAGGTAAGAATGTGATGCTTATGACTATTCTGACATGTAACCTCGCCCTCTTTTCCTTGTTTGTTTCTGCACTTTTCTTTTATTAATAAATTTGTGGTCCAAGCGTTCTTGGATCTGACTTTTGGTTAATAAACCCAAATACACATTAATAATCCCTAATAAATAAAATAAACCCTAAGAAACCCTAATAAATCTTAAATAACCCTAAAAGGTTGATAAACCCACGAAAAAGCTATTAATACCTACAAAGCCCAACAAAACCCTAATATACAATAAAAAGTTCTAATAAACCATAAAAAATCCTAAAGAATACGAATAAAACCAAAAGAACCCTGATAAACCCCAAAGATCAATAATAAACTCTAAATAACACTAAAAACCCTAAAGATCCCAAAAAATGCTAAAACACATTACATAAAACCTAAAACAACTACAATATCCAAACAAACCCTAAAACACACTAAAAATCCTAAATACCCCTATCAATCTCGAAAAAACAAATAACCCCTTAAAACCCCCCAAAAAAACATTGAAACCCCATCAAATACCATAACAACCATAAACTCCCATTAACAACCCTTAAAAACCCTAAAAACCACTACAAACCATAAACAACCATTAAAACCATAAAAGGCAACAAATAGTTACATAATCCCAAAAAACGTCACATAAACCCTAAAAATGAAACATAAACCCTAAAAACTCATCATAGACCCCAAAAACGCAAAATAAACCCAAAAAATGCTACATAAACCCCAAAAGCACTATATAAACCCTTGAACCGTAACATAAACCCTAAACAACACAACATAAACATTAAGAATCGCTAAATAAAACCTAAAAACACAACATAAACCCTAAAAACAATACATGGACCCTAAAAAAGTTACATAAACCCTAAAAATTACAAAATAAACACTACATCACCCCTTAAAAAACTATATAAACCCCAAAAATGCAAGATAAACCCTAAAAATTCTATATAAAACCTAAACCCTAAAAACGTTACATAAACCCTAAAAAATTCTATATAAAACCCAAAACCGATATCTAAACCCTAAAAGCACTACATAAACACTAAGAATGTTATATAAACTCAAACAACTCTACACAAACACTAAAAAATTCTACAAAACCCCTAAAGGTGCTTCAAACCCCTCAAAAATATTAAACTCTAATATATCATAATATAAAAAATTAAACCCTAATAAACCCCTAATAAACTATAATAATCCCTAAAAATGCCTTCTAATCCCTAAAAACCCTAAGAGACTCCACTCAACCCTAATAAAACCCCAAAATACCTAATAAACCCTAATAAATGATAATAAAATATAATAAACCCTAAAAACACGTTAAAAAACCTAAAAACCCTAATCATCCCTAATAGACACTAATAAACACTAATAAAACATAATAAACCCCAGAAAAACCCTAAATATCCCAAATAAACAATAAATAAATCCAAATAAACCCTACTCAACCCTAACAAACCTTAACAGACAATAATGACCCCTAATAAAACCCTACATAACCCTAATAACGAAAACAAAAGCTAGTATACCTTAAAAAATCCCTAGAAACCCTGATAAACTCTAATATAACCTAATAAACCCAAAAAATTCTCACAAACAATTTAAAAAATGATCACAAACAATAAAAACATGCTATATTACCTAAAAAGACCTAAAAACACTAATATAACCTAATAATGACAAAAAAACACTAATATACCTTAAAAATACCTAGAAATCATAATAAACCATAATAAACTCTAATATAACCTAATAATCCCTAAAATGCTCACAAAAAAAAACAAAATGCTAACAAACAATTAAATATTCTATATTATCAAAAAAAGATTAAACAAACACTAATATAACTTAATAAAACAAAAAAAACAAATGAACCCCTATCAAACCCTAATAAACCCTAAAAAACACTAATAAACCCTAATAAAAACTAATATACCCTAATAAAACCATAATAAAACCATAAAAATACCTTCTCAACCCTAATAAACTTTGTCACACCAATATAAAACCTAGTAAAACCCAACTAAACCCCAATAAACAAAAAAAACCTAAACAAACCATTAAAAAGCCCTAGAAATCCTAATAAACCACAATAAATTCTAATAAAAACGAATAAACCATAAAAAATGCTCAAAAAACTAAAAACACTATAATAACACCTAAAAATTCCTAAAAACCCCTCATATATATTAACAAAAACGAAAAAAATACTAATATACCATAATAAAAACACTAAAAAACCTTACTAATCCCTAAAAATCCCTACCAAACCCTAATAAATACTATTCAACCCTAATAAACCCTAATAAAACCCTTAAAGATACCTACTCAACCCTAATAAAACCCTAAAAATACCTACTCAGCCCTAATAAATCTTAACATGCTATAATAAACCATAATAAATCCCACTAAACCCTAAAAACGCAAATATACCATTAAAAATCCCAAAAACCCCTAATAAATGCTAATAAAAACTAACAAAGCTTAATAGCACTAATAAACCCTAATAAACACTACTAAACCCTAAAAAACCACAATATACCCTCTTTAAAATAATAAACCATAATGAACCATATTAAACCCTAATAAATCCTAAACACACCCAAATATACCATAATATACCATAATATACCCTAATAAACCCAACTCAATCCTAATAAAACCCTAAAAATAAATCTTAATTAACCTTATCACAACATAATAAACCCTAATAAAATCCTAATAACCCCCACCAAACCCTAAAAAAAGCTAATATACCATTAAAAAACCCTAAAACCCTAACAAACCATAATAAATGATAATAACACCTAAAAATTATAAAAATTCTAGTAAACCCTAAAAATTCCTCTAATAATAATAGTTGTAATAACACACGTGCATGTGAATTTGCATGTGCATGGTTTAAATAATATATCATAACACACGTGCATGTTCATATGCCTGCACATTTGCGTGTGAATGATAATAAATAATAAATTATAAATAATAACGCATGTGAATTACATGTGTGCATGTGAATGATAATAAATAATAAGTAATAACGCAGATCCAATTGCATGTGCATTTTCATGTGCATGTGCATGTGCATGTGCATGGAAATAAACAATAACTAATAACCAAGCCCACATGAATGTGCCTTTTCATGTGAATGATAATAAATAATAAATAATAACAGATTTGATAATAGAATAACGCACGTACATTGCGTGTGCACATGTATTAGAATAAATAATAATAACACATGTGATAATAGTATAACGCATGTGCATTGCATTTTCAGGTGCATGTTAATAAATAATATATAATAATGCACATGTATGTGAATTTACATGTAATGATAATGAAAATGACACATGTAGGTGCATGGTAATAAATAATAAATAACAACGCACATGCATGAGCAATTGTATTTGATGATACAAACAACAAAAACAACAACAACAACAATAAAAATAATAATAATAGAATAACACAAGTGCATTGCATGTGCACGTGCATTGTAGTGAATAATAAATAAATAATAGTAAATAAGAACACACATGCATGTGCATGTGCCTTTACATTTGATAATAATATTAATAATACTAATTTTAATAACAATAATAATAATAATAACAACGCATGCACGTGCATGGTGATAAATAATAAATAACAACTCACATGCAATTGGAATTTCATGTGGTATAACTAATATATCTTCTATTTCATTGATCTTATCATAGTTTTGATTATACTTGGTCCTCACTCATCTCACGAGATTCAATTTTACTAGTCACAGTGCTCAAATTGACACCCGAAGGAGAAGTTATGCCTATTTTAGTGAGTTGCGGGTTTCTTATGTTTTTAGGCGCTAGGAGGGTTTCTCAATTTAAAACGACAATAACTTCTGCTACATGACTTCATTTTGACTCTACCACATATCAAATCTAAAATTGTGAAAAGATACACACTCTGGAAACCACTGGAACCCTTTCTGTCATTCTTCAACCCCCAAAAAGACCCAAAATCCCTTGGGATGGTCAAAATATTGGCTTCCGGTGTCCATTTTACAATAACATCTTCTATGGGTGTCTATTTTACCTCTACCACATATCAAATCGAAGCTTGCGACTATACCAAAACTCCAGTAACCACTGAAGCACCTTCTCACATACTGAAGGCCCAAAAAGGTACTTAAACCCTCCAAAAGACCATAACTTCTACTCTGGGAGTCCTTTTTGCCTCTACTATATATCAAATCAAACATTTCGACTAGATCTACACATATGTGACCAATAAAAACACCTTATAACGTTCTTAAAGTCCCAAAATGTCATTAAGTCCTCCAAATGACCATAACTTCTGCTATGGGTGTCTGTTTCACCTCTATCAAATATCAAATTGAAGCTTGGGACTATCTCTACACATATGTGACAACCATGAACGACTAAATAAACCTAAAAACCTTGAAAAACCCCATAAACACTAAAAACCATTCAAAACCATTCAAAACTTTAGAAAGCCATAACAAACCCTAACAAACACTAACAAACACTAAAAAACCCTAACAAACCCTAACAAACCCTAACAAACCCCAAAAACCCCCAAAAAACCTAACAAACCATAAAAACCCTAACAAACCCATACAAGCCCTAATAAACCCCAAGAAGAACTAAGAAACACCAATAAACCAAAAAAACCCAAAGAAACCAAAAAAACCTCAATGAAACAATAAGAAACCCTAACAAAACCCTAAAACCCTAACAAAACACTAAACAAACCAAAAAAACACTAACACAACCTTAAAAACCTAAAACACCCTTAGAATCCATAACACACCCTTATAAACCCTATAACACCCTTAGAAACCCCAACACACCCATAGAAACCCAAAAACAACCTTATAAACCCTTAGAAACCATAACACACCCTTAGAAACCCTGACCCGCCCATAAAAACCCTAACCCACCCTTAGAAAACCTAACACACCCTTAGAAACCCTAACAAACCCTTAGACACCCTAAGAAACTCTAATAAGCACTAATAAATCCTAACAAACCCTCCTAACCAATAATCAACCATAATAAACCCTAATAAACCCTAAATCCCACTACTAAACCCTAATAAACACTAATAAATCATACAAAACCCTAAAAACCCTATTAGACCCCAATAAAAGCTACAAAATATCTAAAAAACCAAATATACAAAAACACTATTAAACCATTCAAAATGCTAATATTCACAAAAAAATCATAACAAACCCGACAAAACCCTAAAAAAACCCTAAAAACACAAAAACCCATAAAAACCCTAAAAAACCCTTAAACCCCTAAAAAATCTTAAAAACCCTAAAAACACTAAAAAATCCTAAAATATCTAAAATAATGAAAAAAAACAAAAAAACCCCAAAAACAAACCTAAAAACCCTAAAAACCTCAAACAATCCTAAAAAAACCTCAAAAAATGCAAAAAAAACCTAAAAACCCCTAAAAATGCTAAAAACCCAAAAAAGGCCAAAAAATGCCTAACAAAACCCTCGCCAACCCTATGAAACCATTGAAAACCCAAAAAACCATAGCAAACCATAAAAAACTCAAAAGAAACCCTAATACACCATAAATATCCCTAAAGATCCATAAAAACCCTTAAGAACCACTAAATCCACTAACAACGCTACATAAACCCTAACAATTGCTACAAAAAACTGAAAAAATCTTCAAAATACACAAAATGCAACAAAACCCCAAAACACTCTAAAACAACCCTAACAAAGAATAAAAAATCCTAACACACCAAAAAACCCAAAAAAATGAATAAAACCCCAAACAACTCAAACAAACTGTAACAAACCCAAAAAACCCTAACAAAACCTAAAAATCCCTAGAAACCACTAATAACCCCTAAGAACCACTAATAGACCCAAATAACCCCTAAAAACCACTATTAAACCCTAAAACCCTAATAACTACTAATAAATTGTAATAACCTGTAATAAACACTAACAAACTCTATTAGACCCTAATAAATGGTACAAAATCCCTAAAACCTCTAATATACAATAAAAAACACTATTAAACCATAATAAACCCTAATAATCACTAAAAACCCTAACAAACCTGACAAAACATTTCAAAAACCTCCAAATAATAGCCTAAAAAACCCTACAAGCTACTAATAAACACTAACAAACCCTAATAACCCAAAAATAAATTGTAACAACCCCTAACAACCCCAAATAAATCGTAACAAATCCTAACGACACTAAATAAATTGTAACAAACTGAAACAAACCATAACAAACCCCTAATAAAACAAAATAAACCCTAAAAAATCATAATAAACCCTAATAAATCGAAATAAAACCAAATACATGTTACTAAACCCTAATAAATAAAATAATCCCCCAATCAACCCTAAAAAATCTTCAATAACCCTAAAAAGGTTGATAAACCCTAAAAAAAGCTATTAATGCCTACAAAATCCCAATAAAACCCTAAAATACAATAAAAATTGCTAATAAACTGTAAAAAATCCTAAAGAACACTAATAAACCCTAAAGAACCCTAATAAACCCTAAAGAACCATATTAAACTCTAAAGAAGACTAAAAACCCTAAAGATCCCAAAAAACACAAAACACAATATATAAACCCTAAAAACAGCTACAATACCCAAACAAACCCTAAAACGCACTAAAATTCCTTAAAACCCCTATCAATCCCAAAAAAAACACATAACCCCCCCCCCCCCCGCCCCAAAAAAACCATTAAAAAGCCATCAGATACCATAAAAAACCATAAACACCCGTTAACAACCCATAAAACCCCTAAAAAATCTACAAACCATAAACAACCATTAAAATCATAAAAGGGCTTCAAATAGATACATAAACCCTAAATACATTACATAAAAGCTTAAAAATTCAACAGAACCCCTAAAAACGCAACATAAACCAAAAAAAGGAAACAGAAACAAAAAAACGCTACACAAACTCTAAAAGCACTACATAAACCCTAGAACTGTAACATGAACCCTAAAAAACCCAACATAATCCCAATAAAATGCAACATAAACATTAAAAAATGCTACCTAAAACCTAAAAACACTACATAAACAATTAACACACTACACAAACCCTAAAAACATTACATAAACCCTAAAAAATGCAACATAAATGCTACATCACCCCTAAAAACAATACATAATCCCAAAAAAGGTAACATAAACTCTAAAAAATGCTACCTAAAACCTAAAACCTAAACACACTAAATAAAACCTAAAAACATAACATAAACCCTAAAAATGATACATAAAATCTAAAATTGCTTACTAAACCCTAAAAATGCTACATAAACACTAAAAATGCTACATAAACTTTAATAATGCTACACAAACCCTAAAAAATGCCACAAAAACCTAAAGACACTTTAAAACCCTCAAAAATATTAAACCCTAATAATCCCCTAATAAACTCTAATAATACCTAAAAACACCGTATAATCCCTAAAACCCTATGAAACTATACTTAACCCAAATAAAAGACCAAAAATACCTAATACACCCTAATAAATGATAATCAAACCTAAAAAACCCTAAAAAACATTAATAAAACCTAAACAACCCTAAACAACCCTAATAAACACTAATAAACACCAAAAAAACCCTAAAAAGATCTAATAAACCATAAATACAGCCAAATAAACCCTACTCAACCCTAACAAATATTAACACACCATAATAACCCCTAATAAAACCCTACAAAACCCTAACAAAGAAAAAAATGCCAGTATATCATAAAAAATCCCAAGAAACCCTAATAAACTCTAATATAACCTCATAAAACATAAAAAATTTCCCAAACAATAAAAAAATGATCACAAACAATAAAAACTTGCTATATTACCTTAAAAGACCTAAAAACACTAAAATAACATAATAAAGAAAAAAAATTCTAATATACCATAAAAATCCCTAAAAACCCTAATAATCCATAATAAACTCTAAAATAACCTTAGAAACCCTAAAAACACTCACAAACAGAAACAAAACGATCACAAACAATAAAAACACGCTATATTATCTAAAAAAACTTACAAACACTAATATAACCAAAAAAATTAAAAAACTAATAAATCCCTAACAAACCCTAATAAACCATATAAATCCCTAATAAACCCTAATAAAACCACAATAAAACTCTAAAAATATCTTCTAAACCCTAATAAACCATGACACACCATAAAAAAACCTAATAAAACCAAACTAAACCCCAATAAACAAAAAAACGCAAACAAACCATTAAAAATCCCTAGAAACCCTAATAAACCATAATAAAATCAAATAAAAGCTAATAAACCATTAAAACTGCTCACAAACTCTAAAAACATGCTAATAAAACCTAAAAAGTCATAAGAACCCCCCATATATATTAACAAAAATTAAAAAAACACTCATATACCCTAATAAAAACACTAACAAACCCTAGTAAACCCTAAAAATCCCTAACAAACCATAATAAACCGTACATAACCCTAATAAACCCTAATAATGCCTTAAAGATACCGACTCAACCCTAATAATACCCTAAAAATACCTACTCAACCCTAATAAACCTTAACACACCATTATAAACCATAATAAACCCCACTAAACCCTAAAAAACACAAATATACCATTAAAATCCCTAAAACCACTAATAAATGCTTGTAAAACCAAAAAAAAATCTTAAAATCGCTAATAAACACGAATAAACACTACTAAACACTAAAAAACCCTAATATACCCTCTTAAAAATTAATAAACCATAATGAACCATAATAAACCCTAATAAATCATAAACATTTCCAAAAATAACATAATATAGCATAATATACCCTAATAAACCCAACTCAATCCTAATAAAACCCTAAAATACCTAATAAACCCTAATAAACATTGACACACCATAATAAACCCTAATAAAATCCTAATAACCCCCGCCAAACTCTAAAAAAGGCTAATATACCATTAAAAACCCTGAAAACCCTAACAAACCATAATAAATGCTAATATCACCTAAAAATCCTAAATAATGATGGTAAACCCTAAAAATACCTCTAATAATAATAGTAGTAATAACGCACGTGCATGTGCATACGCATGTGCATGGTTTAATTAATAAATCATAATGCACGTGCATGTGCATATGCCTGTGCATTAGCATGTGAATGATAATAAATAATAAAGTATAAATAATAACTCTTGTGAATTGCAAGTGTATGTTTATGTGCATGTGAATGATAATAAATAATAAATAATTACGCACATACAAGTGCATGTGCAAGTTCATGTGCATGTTCATGTGCATTTGTATGATAATAAACAATAAATAATAACCAAGTCCACATGAATGTTCATTTGCATGAGAATGATAATAAATAATAAATAATAACACATGTGATAATAGAATAAATCATGTGCATTGCGTGTGCACGTGCATTAGAATAAATACTAATAACACATGTGATAGTAGAATAACGCAAGTGCATTTCATTTCTTGTGCATGATAATAAATAATATATAATAACGCACATGCATGTGCATTTACATGTAATGATAATGATAATTATGCATGCATGTGCATGATAATAAATAATAAATAACAACACACGTTCATGTGCATTTGTATTTGATGATACAAACAACAATAAAAACAACAACAACAACAACAACAACAATAATAATAATAGAATAACACAAGTGCATTTCATGTGCACGTGCATAGTAGTAAATAATAAATAAATAATAATACATAAGAACATACATGCATGTGCATGTGCATTTACATTTGATGGTAATATTAATAATACTAATTGTAATAATAATAATAATAATGCATGCACGTGCATGGTAATAAATAATAAATAACAACGCCCATGCATGTGTATTCGCATTTGATAATGATAATAATAATTATTATGATAATAATAATAATAATAATAATAATAATAATAACTGTGATAATAATAATAACAATAAAAGAATAATACAAGTGCATTGCATATGCACATACATGGTAATAAATAATAAATAATAATGCATGTGCATCTACAATTGCATGTGATGATAGTAATAATAACAGCAGTAGTAATAATAGTAGTGGTGGTGGAGATAATAGTAGAAGTACTAATTCATATGATAATAGAATATTGCATGTGCATTACATGTGCAGGTGTATGGTAATAAATAATAACCCACATGCATTGCATTTTCATGTGATGATGATGATAATAATAATAACAATATTAATAATATTAATAATAACAATGCATGTGATAATAGAATAATGCGCGTTAATTAAATGTGTGTGTATGTGAATTTGGATGTGCATTTGCATGTGATGATAACAACAACAACAACAACAACAACAATAACCACAATAATAATAATAATAATAATAATAACAACGCATGTGATAATAAAATAATGTGTGTACATTTCATGTGCACGTGCATGGTAATAAAAATATAATAAGAATGCACGTGCATGTGCATGTGCATTTGAACGAGATGATAATAATAATAATAATAATAATAATAATAATAATAATAATAATAATAAAAGTAATAATAAGTTATAGTTGTTTGAAAAAACAGCAGACAGGACAAAAGTGCTAGAAATGGTGTCTCGAAAAACCTAACAAATCACAGAGTCATAAAAAAGGCATTATGTCTTATTGAGGTGTCCATTTCTGCTCTATGAATAGTCAAACTAAATCTCATGGAATGAACTATGAAAAAATCAGGTGCCAAAGGCCGCACAGACACACAGATCAGAAGTTATGACTATTTTAAGAAAACATTGATAGGGATCCGGACATAGAAATTGAGTTTTGGAGGCCTTCTGATGGGGTTTTAGTGATTTTAGGGTCCCGAAGATGACTTGAACTTTGTTCAAGTTAGCCTTCAGCATAGATATCTTCGCTTCCATTGATTTGATAAGTGGTAGAGCTCAAACGGACAACCAGAGTGAAAGTTTTGGCCTTTTGAATTTGGACTTTATTTTGGAGTGGTATAACTAATATATCTTATGTTTCATTGATCTTATCAAGGTTTCAATTAGACTTGGTCCTCACTCATCTCAAGAGATTTGATTTTACTAGTCACAGATCTCAAACAGACACCCGATGGAGAAGTTATGTCTATATTAGTGAGATGCGGGTTTCATAGGTTTTTAGGCGCTAAGAGGGTTTCTCAATTTAAAACGACAATAACTTCTGCTACGCATATTCATTTTGACTCTACCATAAATTAAATCGATGATTATGAAAAGATACGCACTGTTGTAACCACCAGAACCCTCTCTGACATTCTTCAACCCCCAAAAAGTCCCAAAATCCGTTTGGATGGTCAAAAGATTTGCTTCTGGAGTCTGTTTTGCAATAACTTCTTCTATGGGTGTCCATTTTTCCTCTACCTAATATCAAATCGATGCTTGAGACTAGACCTACACTCTTATAACCATTGAAGCACATTCTCACATCCTTGAAGGCCCAAAATGGTACTTAAACCCTCTAAAAGACCATAACATCTACTCCGAGAGTCCGTTTTGCCTCTACCATATATCAAATCGAATCTTTCAACCATCTCTACACATCAGTGATCAATAGGAACACCTTATCATGTTCTTAAAGACCCAAAAAGTCCTTATGTCCTCCAAATGACCTTAACTTCTACTCTGGGTGTCCGTTTCACCTCTACCACATATCAAATTGAACCTTGCGACTGGCTCTACATATCTGTGACAACCATAGACATCTAAATAACCCTAACAAACCATGACTAACCCCATAAACACTAAAAAACATTAAAAACCATGAAAAACACTAAAAACCCTAAGAAACCCTAACAAACACTAACAAACCCTAACAAACCCCAGAAAACCCTAAAAACATAAAAAACCCTAAAAACCCTAACAAACCCTAACAAGCCCTATCAAACCCCAAGAAGCACTAAAAAACCCCAATACACACTAAAAACCTGAAGAAACCCTAAAAACCCTATGAAAGCATAACAAATCCTAACATAACCCTAAAAACCATAACAAAACTCTATGTAAACCAATGAAACACTAACACACCCTTAGAACCCCTAACACACACTTAGAACCCCAAACACACCCTTAGAAACCCTAGCACACCCTTAGAAACCCCAAAACATCCATATAAACCCTAACACAACCATAGAAACACTTAGAAACCATAACACACCCTTAGAATCCCTAACCCGCCCATAGAAACCCTAACCCACCCCTAGATATCCTAACACACACTTAGAAACCCTAACAAACCCTTAGGCACCCTAAACCACTCTAATAAGAATTAATAATTCCTAACAAACACGACCAACCAATAATAAACCATAATAAACCCTAATAAACCCAAAAGCCCACTACTAAAACTAATAAACATTAATAAATCGTAACAAACCCTGAAAACCCTATTAGAACCCAATAAAAGCTACAAAATACTAAAAAATCCAAAAATACAACAAAAATGATATTAAACCATTCAAAATGCTAATATTCAAAAATAAACCCTAACAATCCCGGAAAAACCTCACAAAACCCTAAAAAACCATAAAAACCCAAAAAACCCAAAAAACACCTAAAAATTATAAAAACCCTAAAAAACCCTAGAAAACCCTAAAAACCCTAAAACCCCTAAAACCCCTAAAAATTGGAAATACCAAAAAATCCCAAAAACAAACCAAAAACCCTAAAAAAACCTAAAAAAACCTCAAAAAACCCTAAAAAACTAAAAACCACTAAAAATGCTAAAAAAACCCTAAAAAGTCTAAAAATTCCTAACAAAACCCTAACAAACCCAATGAAACCCTTAAAACACCAAAAACCCCTAGCATACCCTAAAAACCTCAAAAGAAACCCTAATATACGCTAAAGAACCCTAAAAACCCCTAAAAACCCTAAAGAACCACTAAAGCCACTAACAACTCTACATAAACCCTATTAATTGTTATGAAAACCCGAAAAATGCTTCAAAACTCACAAAATGCATCAAAACCACAAAAAAACACTAAAATAACCCTAACAAAGCATTAAAAATTCAAACACACCCATAAAACCCAAAAAACGCATAAAACCCCAAACAACTCAAACAAACTGTAACAAACCCTAAAAACCCAAACAAATCCTAACAAACCCTAACAACCACTAATAACCCCTATGAACCACTAATAAATCCTAATAACCCAAAAAACCCACTATTAAACCCTAAAAACCCTAATAAACACTAATAAATTGTAATAACCTGTAATAAACCCTAACAAACTCTATTAGATCCTAATAAACACTACAAAATCCCTAAAACCACTAATATACAATAAAAAAAACTATTAAACCATAATAAACCCTAATAATTACTAAAAACCCAAAAAAACCTGTCAAAACACTACTAAAATCTCCAAATAATAGCCTACAAAACCCTAAAACTCACTAATAAACCCTAAAAAACCCTAAAAACCCAAAATAAATTGTAACCGACCCCAAAAAACCCAAATAAACTGTAACACATCCTAACAACACCAAATAAATCATAACAATCTGAAACAAACCATAACAAACCCCTAATAAACCCCAATAAACCCTAACAAATCATAATAAACCCTAATAAATCGTAATAGACCTAAATACATGTTACTAAACCAAAATAAATAAAATAAACCCTAAAAACCCTAATAAATCCTAAATAACCCTAAAAAAGGTTTATTAACCCTAGAAAAAGCTATTAATGCCTAAAAAATCCCTATAAAACCCTAATATACAATAAAAACGCTAATAAACTGTAACAAATCCTAAAGAACACTAATATACCCAAAAGAACCCTAATAAAACCTAAATAACAATATTAAACACTAAAGAACACTAAAAACCCCTAAAGAAACAAAAAAATGCTAAAACACAATATATAAACCCTAAAACCGCTACAATACCCAAACAAACTCTAAAACACACTAAAAAATCCTAAAAACCCCTATCAATCCAAAAAAATCAAATAAACACATAAAACCCCCCAAAAACAATTAAAAAGCCATCAGATACCATAAAAATCATAAAAACCCATTAATAACCCTTAAAACCCTAAAAACACTACAAACCATAAACAACCATTAAAACCCTAAAAGGGGCTTCAAATAGATACATAAAACCAAAAAACATTACATAAACCCTAAAAATGCATCAAAAATACAAAAAACGCAACATAAACTAAAAAACACAACATAAATCCAAAAACTCTATATAAACCCTAAAAGCACTACATGAACCCTAGAACTGTAACATAAACCCTAAAAACACAACATAAACCCAACAAAATGTAACACAAACATTAAAAAATTATACATAAAACCTAAAAATACAATACAACCCCTAAAAACACTCCATGAACCCAAACCACGTTACATAAACACTAAAAAATGCAACATTAAAGCTACATCACCCCTAAAAACACTAAATAAACCACAAAAATGCAACATAAACCCTAAAAAATTCTATATAAAACCTAAACCCTAAACACGCTACATAAACCATAAAAACATTACACAAACCCTAAAAATAATACATAAAACCTAAAACTGCTAACTAAACCCTAGAAATGATACATAAACACTAAAAATGATACATAAACTCTAATAACGCTACACAAACCCTAAAAATGATACAAAAACCCTAAAGACGCTTCAAAACCCTCAAAAATATTAAACCCTAATATACCATAATATAAAAACTTAAACCCAAATAAACCCCTACTAAACCACTAATAAACTCTAATAATCCCTAAAAATGACTTATAATCTCTAAATTCATAAGAAACTCTACTCAACCCTAATAAAACCCAAAAAATAACTAATAAACACTTATAAATGATAATAAAACCTAATAAACCCTAAAAACACATTAAGAAAATCTAAACAACCCTAACCAACCCTAATAGTCACCAATAAATACTAATAAACCCTAATAAACCCCCAAAAAAACTTAAAATCCCTAATAAACCACAATTAAATCCAAATAACCCTTACTCAACCCTAATAGTCCTTAACACACCATAATAACACCTAATAAAACCCTACAAAACCCTAATAAAGAAAAAAAATGCTAGTATACCTTTAAAAATCCCCAGAAACCCCGATAAACTCTAATATAAACTATTAAACCCTAAAAACGCTCACAAACAATAAAAAATGATCAAAACAATAAAAACTTTCTATATTACTTAAAAAGACATAAAAACACTAATCTTACCTAACAAAGACAAAAAACGCTAATATACCTTAAAAATCCCTAGAAACCCTAATAAACCATAATAAACTCTAATATAACAAAAGAAACCCTAAAACGCTCACAAACAAAAAAATGCTCACAAACTATAAAAACACGCTATATTATCTAAAAATACCGAACAAACACTAATATAACCTAATAAAACAAAAAAACAAAAAAAAACCCTAACAAACCCTAAAAAAACTAAAAAAACCCTAATGAACAATAATAAAAATGATTAAACCCTAATAAAACCCAAATAAAACTTTAAAAATACAATCTCAACCCTAATAAACCTTGAAACACCATAACAAAACCTAATAAAACCCAACTAAACCCCAATAAACAAAAAAAATGCAAACAACCCATTTTAAAGCCCTAAAAACCTTAACAAACCATAATAAATTCAAATAAAAGCTAATAAACCATTAAAATGCTCATGAACACTAAAAAATCTCTAATAAAACCTAATAAGTCATAACAACCCCTCATATATAATAAAAAAAATTAAAAAACAATCATATACCCTAATAAAAACACTAACAAACCATAGTAAACCATAAAAATCCCTAAAAAACCCTAATAAACCATACTCAACCCTAATAAACCCTAATAAAACCTTAAAGATACTGACTCTGAAAAGACCCGTAAAATTCAAGGGAAATTTTTTCTTAATTTTCTTTGGAATTTTACAAGAACGCGGTTTCTGACGGCACCTGATTCCGAGGCCCGGTGTGCCCGGAATCAATTTCCGAAGTTTGGCTCGGGTACGTTCAGTTAACGAACGAGCGGGAATTTCTAACTTCTGAACTAGTGCCCGGAATCGAATTTCAAGGGCACCGATGAACTCGCATCACCTATATTCGCTTAAGGAGACCTTTTCCGAGGTTGCGTTTATTGCGGGTTGAGAGTTAGTTTTTGGGAATTTAAAATGAAGTTAAATAAAATGTGGAAACACATTTTATTTTTAACCAAGTTGGTTATAACCTCCCAAAGGGAGTTAGGGGTGGGACCCACATCCACTTAACCTCCCTTGAGAGGATTAAGTGTGGTGGGGACCACACAAACCCTAACACTTCATCTTCCTTTTAAAACTCCCTATAACTCCTCTTTTATTAAACGTGACAACTTGGTTAATTAATTGAGTTGAGTTGTTTTAATTTCAAACTTTTGAAATTCAAGTTGTTTAATTGTGTAAATAAAATAAGCTTTAAGCTTATTTTATTTTGGTTGGTATCCTTTACCACCTTGAGAGGATTTGGGGAAGCTCTCTCCACCTTCTTCAACTTTAACGAAGAAGACGAAGAACACTTAAACTCCGACGAAAAAACGCCGCTTCTCTTCTTCGTAGCCGGTGTGTTTCCGAAGATCGACGACACCACATCTTCGATCTTCTTCCCGTGTCAACGAAAGGAGACGCCGATTCCTCCTCGGACTATCTCCGTCAGCTTTCGAAGGTTCTCCAGCGACGTACCTCTTCGGACGCACCTCGGCGTCAATGGAAACGACGTTCGATTTCCGCGACGCCCAACCTCCGCGACGCTTGTCTTCCGCAGCTTGTTGACATGCTCCGCACTTGAAACTGAGGTAGGGGTTTATTTTATTCTTTTATTCATGATTTATACCAGTGATTATTTCTTCATGAAATTTGTCCAATTGTTAGCAAATAACGCGAGGGGGCCGGACCGCACGAACACGGCCGAACCTCCTCCTATTCATGTTGATTCTGTTGTGGATTGAAACGGGTGTGGCGTGGTGCCGTCGCACCGCGCAGGATCATACGGCAAGAAACGTGCGGCGCCGTCGCGCCGCGTCGAAGAAAGTTGAAGGCGCCGCGACCGGAGCGGGGCCGTGGCGGAGGGGCGTGGTGTCGTGGCACCGCGCCGGACAACGAAGGCCGCGGCCGGTTCCGGGCCGCGGCGGAACGAGAAGACCGGCGGTCAGCCGGGCCGCCGGTGTCGGAAGCCGGAAGGGGGACCGGCTTTGCCGGTCCCGTTGAGGAAGAACCGGCCAGCCAGGTCGGGCCGGCCGGAAGGGAGGAAAACCGGGGGGAATCAATTCCCCCGGCCAGCAAAGAAACGACCCCCATAATGAGGGGGGCCAGTTTCACAAAGGGGGCAGGCGCCCCCCCCCCCCCCCCCCCGTTTTCCAGCAGCTCGACCTTCAGCCGAGCGGGTAGCGCGCGGCGCGCTGCGCCGGACCGGGCCGCGCCGCACCGCGCCGGGCCGGGCCGGGCCGGTTCGACCCTGTCCAGGGCGGGTCGACCCGGTTCGGGCCAACTGGGGGGTCCCGGGCTGGGACAGCCCGGGCCCGAAACCCTCGTTACCGAGCGGTTTGGATTCAAATGCCCATAACTAAGGCTACAGATTTCCAAACGATGTGTCGTCAGCGGCGATGCGATCCTTGGATCGAGACGGTCGTTTTGGTATATCGTACTCAAGGTTTCAGAATACTTTTAGTTCGGCTGGGATGGTTCGTACACGAAACCAACCGGGCCCTCGGAGCGGAAACGCTCATATCTTGAGCTACGGACGTCCGATTGATGAGCCGTCAGCTTTGTTGAGTTCCTCTTAGTGAGACGGATCTTTTGGCATACTCCTCCTGAGGTTTGGACGCAGGTGGAGTACGGTCGGGTTGGTTTTGCCTTAAAAACCAACCGGGCCCCTGGGACAAAAAGGCCAATAACTCTCAGACCGGGCGTCCGATTGACGCGCCGTCTGTTGCGTTGAGTTCCTGTTGACGATACGGAACTTTTGGATACATCAACTCTGGACTTTGTGACTGTTGATGTATCAGCCTCTCGGCACGTGGAGCGGACCCTCCCGAACGAGTTTGCTGTGTGCGGGAACCCTAGAGCTGGCTGCGACTGCTACTGTGACTGCGACGACGACAGTACAGAGATCCTTAGTGGATTCGACGACGACGACTACAGCACTCAGCGATCCTGTGTGGATCAGTGCTACCGATCCTGTGTGGGTCCGATCCTGTGTGGGTCTGCGCTCAGCGGTCCTGTGTGAACCAGCGCCTACAGGTCCTGTATGGGCCCGATCCTGTGTGGGTCATTGCGGGGGTTAGTACCTATCGATCCTTTGTGGGTCCGACGACTTAGATGGATCAGTGATCATCTCTATCGTCCTCGAAGAAGTATACCTGTGTGAGCTGAATCTTGTTGCTTTCCTGTGTGGATTGTGTTGTGCTATCATGTGTGGATTTCGTTTTTCTTTCCTGTGTGGAATACATATACTTTCCTGTGTGGACTGAGTTGTACTTGGGCTCGGAGGTTGGAGCATATTGGAATTGATGACTTAGGTATATGTATGGGCATATACCTAAGCAGTGTCGGTTGTTACTTCGTGATTGTATCTTTCCTTTGTGGTTTATCCTTTGTGGATTTTGGGAGACCTTCAAGGGTCTCGGGGTCCCTACTGAGTAGCTTATACTCACCCCTGCACGGGCTATGCCCGCACTACATTGTGTTGGTTGTAGACGACGGACAGCATTGATCGTGGTTGAGTCTTGCAGAGCAGGACGGTACCTGGAGGTGGACCACTGGGCGGGACGTACTCGGAGTGGACGGCGGGACCCGAGGAGTAGTGGAGCTATTTGTACCCACCCTTCAGGTGGGATTTCCAGTGGACAGCTCGGTGTAGCGGCTTTTACTTTACAGTTGTTGTTTTTCCATTCAAGTTGTACTTTTCTTTCAGTTTGGGTTTGTATACTGGACCATTTACTTTTCCGCACTTTCAGTTGTACTCCGTTTTTACTTAGTGTTTACTTTTCCGCTTGCTTACTCTGTGGTGTTTGTTTACTTTACAAAGGCAATGCCTTCCTTTATTACCAGGATTTACGCCTTGGTGCTAGTCGCCAGCCCCTGGCCTATGGAAGGCGGGCTTGGGGTAGTCATGGCACGGGCCCCGAGGGCGGGTCGTCACAAATTGGTATCAAAGGAGTTTGGTTCTACCGCAAACTCTGATCTTTTCTATGTGAAGAAATAGTGTTTAGCATATTGAGTGTGGTTATCAGTCCAGGGAGTCCAGTGTTGGTGTGGCGGCCGACGTATCCGTACACCAGGACCCTGACTTCTGATTTCCGACTTAATGCACGAAAACATTGATTGTGTGTGTGTTTCAAGATTTATTTGTGATTACTTTGTATCAGCTCACCAGGTATAATGTTCTGACCGTGGCGCACCTGTTTCCTTTTCAGGATGGCCCCACGACGGCAGCCAGCTATGGTTCCGAGAGTCGAGCGTGACGACAGCCCACCGAGCGACGAGGCCTCGGTGCAGGGCCCTTTGTCAGCAGTGGCACTGACGGTAGCACTACCCGCCGAGCCACCGATGCTTCCAGCACTAGCCGCTGACGATGCACGTCGCCTTGGAGCTCTACATGAGTTCCAGTGCCAGTGACCGCCTAGGTTCCATGGGGAGACGGACCCCCAGGCAGCAGAGGATTGGCTGGAGGCAGTGGTACGAGTTTTTAGGCTAGTGAGGACACCTGCATACCTCATGGTGATCCTCGCTGCGAGCCTACTGCACGCAGCAGCAGGACGATGGTGGAGCTTGATTCTCCAGGTGCACGATGAGGAATCTCTACTATGGATGGACTTTGAGAGCCTCTTCCACTCAGATTTCATCCCAGCCACCCTCTGTGCGGTGCGTATCCAGGAGCTTCTTCAGCTACGGCAGGGCAGCATGACGGTCGCTCAGTACTCGATGAGATTTACCTATCTCTCGTGCTACTCGACCGACATGGTACGAGACCCATTATTCTGGGCCCGGACCTTCGAGCAGGGATTGAGACACGAGATCAGGGCATCACTGATCTCCCTCATCATTCCGACTCAGACGGGAGTACTGGAGCGGACCCTTTTGATCGAGAGCTTTCTTGCTGAGTCTACACCAGCGCTGAGACCCACCGCAGGGCGGCACGTGGCAGAGTCATCTGCAGCAGGCAGTCGACAAATGACTATGGGGACCAGGCAGACCAGAACTTCAGGTAGACAACCTCAAGACACTGGCTCAGCAGTGCGGGGCACACAGCGCGGAGCCAGTCTTTCGAGAGGCAGACAGTGCTACTCGTGCGGCGGGCAGGGCCACATGGCTCGTGACTGCCCGACCCGTCGTGCCGAGGAGCATCAGACGGTTGAGGGACCACCGAGGCAGAGGCAGAGAGTCGACCGTGGCGGTCCACAGGGAGGAGGCGGATGAGGCAGAGGTGCTGGCTGAGCAGCAGGTGGTGGGCGACGCTTTGAGGCTCTACCACCACCATCACCAGGTGGTCCACCCCGACCACAGGGAGCTGGCGGGCAGAGACAGGCACAGCTCCAGGCAGCGGACGCCTACGACCACGGTGCTCCCGGGATGATTCGAGGTACTATCTGTGTCTATTCCACCCTTGCTGCAGTACTTATAGACACAGGAGCGAGTCACTCTTTCATAGCCGCTGCCCTTGTTCGGAGCTTGGAGATTCCGACAGAGCCGTTGGCTCGATCCTTACGGCTAGAGACTCCTACGGGAGTAGACTCGACGATTACGCACTGGTGCCGGCAGTGTGAGCTTACTCTAGGAGGTGAGAGATTCGGTTTGGATCTTCTTGTAGCAGCGTCGAGGCCTTACGACTTCATCTTGGGCATGGATTGGTTATCTATGGTCCATGCACAGATTGACTGCATTAGGCGCAAGGTGCGATGTGTACGCACCGACTGGAGCAGGTTCACCTTCACCGGCGAGAAGGGAGCCTTCGCAGCACAGGATGGACTTCCGCAGAGGAGAGGACAGCCCATCACTCACCAGTTGGCTAGCCTCATCCTAGGAGCAGTTGACGTGCTGAGTCCTGGTTTTCCTGTAGTGGTGGATCAGTTTGCGGACGTTTTTCCCGACGACATTCCAGGGCTACCTCCTCGCAGAGAGGTAGACTTTTATATTGACCTGTACCCCGGGACAGCTTCGATATCGACTCCAGCATATCGGATGGCCCCCGCCGAGCTTCGAGAGCTACGGGTACAGTTGGAGGACTTGCAGGGCAAGGGGTTCATCTGACCCAGTGTTTCACCCTGGGCTTCCCCGATATTGTTCGCCAAGAAGGCGGACGGGAGCTTGCGACTTTGTGTTGACTATCGTCGCCGGAACCAGGTGACAGTGAGGAACAAGTATCCACTACCGAGGATTGATGAACTCTTTGATCAGCTCAAGGGAGCACGGTGGTTCTCGAAGATAGACCTCAGGTCAGGATATCATCAGCTCAGAGTTAGAGACGAGGACGTACAAAAGACGTCCTTCAGATGTCGGTATGGCCACTATGTGTTCTTGGTTATGCCTTTCGGTGTAACCAATGCTCCAGCAGTGTTCATGGCCCTCATGAACAGGATCTTTCAGCCATACCTAGATCGATTTGTCGTGGTCTTCATCGACAACATTTTGATTTACTCGACGACTGAGGAGGAGCACTCCTACCACTTGCGAGTTGTACTAGACACACTCCGAGAGAACCAGCTTTATGGTAAGCTCTCGAAGTGCCAGTTCTGGATACGTGAGGTCCACTTCTTGGGACACGTTATCTCTAAGGCGGGAGTTGCAGTGGATCCTGCGAAGATCGAGGTTGTGTTAGCTTGGGAGCCACCCAGGAGCGTGACGGAGGTTCGGAGTTTCTTGGGACTAGTTGGATACTACCGGAGATTCGTGCTAGACTTCTCTTGAGTTGCGGCACCACTCTCAGCTTTGACGAAGTAGGGGAAACCCTTCGTGTGGTCAGACAGATGCCAGCAGAGCTTCCAGGAGCTGAGATAGAGATTGACCAGCGCACCTATCTTGAGGTTGCCTGAGGAGGGAGTAGGGTACGTAGTCTACTGCGATGCATCAGGGACCGGAATTGGTTGTTTCCTGATGCAGGAGCGGGCAATGATCGCCTATGGATCACGATAGTTGAGGCCGCATGAGCAGAACTACGCTACCCATGACCTGGAGTTAGCAGCAGTGGTCTTCACTCTGAAGACATGGCGACACTACCTGATGGGCGAGCGCTTTACAATCTTTTCTGATCATCAGAGTCTCAGGTATATCTTCTCGCAGAAGGACCTGAACCTGAGACAGCGGCGATGGCTCGAGTTCCTCCAGGACTATGACTTTGAGATAGTCTATACTCCTGGAAAGGGGAACGTGGTAGCTGATTCCCTCAGCAGGAGGACGAGCATTCAGCTACTTGAGGAGGCGACAGAGCAGCTAGCCTCTTTGCAGATATCCTTCGTGGATAGAGATGGAGCAGCCTTCCTTCAGTCTCTCACAGTCACCCCTCCACTACTGCAGCAGGTCAGAGAGGCACAGCGTGAGGATGCTGACTGTGAGACATGGCGTGCATAGATATCCTCGGAATAGGCACCTGATGGTTTCTCCCTTGGAGAAGAGCACGAAATCCTTTTTAGAGGACGTACCATGGTACCAGTCGCTTTGCGAGAGGAGGTTCTGAGAGAGTTTCACACTTCTCCTTTGGCAGTACATCCTGGAGTGGCGAAGATGTACCAGGATCTCAGACGACAGCACTGGTGGCCGGGTATGAAGAAGGTTGTGGCAGAGTTCGTTTCTCGATGCCTCACCTGCCAGTAGGTGAAGGCAGAGCATCAGGTACCGGCAGGCTTGGTACAGCCCTTAGAGGTCCCGGAGTGGAAGTGGGACGGGATATCTATGGACTTCGTGACTGGACTTCCACGCACTTCCAGAGGTCACGACTCCATCTGGGTGATTGTCGACCAACTCACCAAGTCGGCTCACTTCTTACCCATCATAGAGCAGGGCTCAGTGGAGAGCATGGGACGTCTCTACGTTCAGTAGATTGTGAGGCTCCACGGTGTGCCATCTTATATAGTCTCTGATTGAGATGCTCGCTTTACTTCCCGGCTTTGGAAGGGGTTGCAGGAGGCGTTCGGGACACAACTACATTTGAGAACAACCTTTCACCCTCAGACGGATGGTCAGACGAAGAGGACCATTCAGACTCTCGAGGACATGCTCCGCGCATGTTTCCTCGACTTTGGTCATAGCTGGGAGGACCACCTACCCTTGGTGGAGTTTGCGTACAACAACAGCTACCACTCCACCATCGGGATGGCACCGTACGAGGCATTGTACGGCCGACCTTGTAGATCTCCTTTGTGCTGGACAGACCCTGGGGAGTCAGCACTTGTGGGACCGGAGATGGTCCAGGCCACGACAGAGAAGGTCCAGGTCATCCAGGAGCGGATGATGACAGCTCAGAGCCGGCATAAGTCATATGATGATAGGAGGCGGAGGCCACTGGAGTTTGAGGATGGCGACCACGTCTTCTTGCGGGTCTCACCTCAACCTGGTATACAGAGATTTGTCCGAGGCGGCAAGTTATCTCCGTGCTTCATCGGAACCTTCCAGGTCCTCAGCAGGATTGGCGAGGTGGATTATCGCCTGGCTCTACCACCTCAGTTGCACCGGGTGCACGACGTCTTCCATGTTTCTCAGCTGAGGAGATACGTGCACGACCCGATGCACATCATTGACCACGGGGAGCTTGACGTTGACGATGGGGCGACTTTTACAGAGGTCCCGGTGGAGATCGAGGATCGACAGGGGCGGGTCCTACGTGGACGGTCGATTCCTCTAGTGCGCATCAGATGGCAGCATGGGAACCTCCAGGAGAGCACATGGGAGCGGGAGGCTCAGATGCGTGCTCAGTACCCTCATTTGTTTCCCTAGTTTTGATGTATCTTTATGGGGACGTAAAGCCTTGAGGTGGGAGTAATGTAAAGACCCGTAAATTTCAAGGGAAATTTTTTCTTAATTTTCTTTGGAATTTTACAAGAACGCGGTTTCTGACGGCACCTGATTCCGAGGCCCAGTGTCCCCGGAATCAATTCCCAAAGTTTGGCTCGGGTACGTTCAGTGAACGGACGAGCGGGAATTTCTAACTTTTGAACCGGTGCCCGGAATCTAATTTCAAGGGCACCGATGAACTGGCAGCACCTATATTCGCTTAAGGAGACCTTTTCTGAGGTTGCGTTTATTGCGGGTTGAGAGTTAGTTTTTGGTAATTTAAAATGAAGTTAAATAAAATATGGAAACACATTTTATTTTTAACCAAGTTGGTTATAACCTCCCAAAGGGAGTTAGGGGTGGGACCCACATCTACTTAACCTCCCTTGAGAGGATTAAGTGTGGTGGGGCCCACACAAACCCTAACACTTCATCTTCCTTTTAAAACTCCCTATAACTCCTCTTTTATTAAACTTGACAACTTGGTTAATTAATTGATTTGAGTTGTTTTAATTTCAAACTTTTGAAATTCAAGTTGTTTAATTGTGTAAAAAAAATAAGCTTTAAGCTTATTTTATTTTGGTTGGTATCCTTTTCCACCTTGAGAGGATTTGGGGAAGCTCTCTCCACCTTCTTCAACTTTGAAGAAGAACACGAAGAACACTTAAGCTCCGACGAAGAACGCTGCTTCTCTTCTTCATAGCCGGTGTGCTTCCGAAGATCGACGACGCCACATCTTCGATCTTCTTCCCGTGTCAATGAATGGAGACGCCGATTCCTCCTCGGACTATCTTCATCAGGTTTCGAAGCTTCTCAAGCGACGTACCTCTTCGGACGCACCTCGGCGTCAATGGAAATGACGTTCAATTTCCGTGACGCCCGACCTCCGCGACGCTTGTCTTCCGCAGCTTGTTGACGTGCTCTGCACTTGAAACTGAGGTAGGGGTTTATTTTATTCTTTTGTTCATGATTTATACCCGTGATTATTTCTTCGTGAAATTTGTCCAATTGTTAGCAAATAACACGAGGGGGCCGGAACGCACGAACACAGCCGACCCTCCTCCTATTCATGTTGATTCTGTTGTGGATTGAAACGGGTGTGGCGTGGTGCCATCGCACCGCGCAAGATCATACGGCAAGAAACGTGCAGCGCCGTCGCACCCTGTCGTAAAATAATGCAAGGACGCGACGCCGTAGCGCCGCGTCGAAGAAAGTTGAAGGCGCCGCGGCCGGAGCGGGGCCGCGGCGGAGGGGCGCGGTGCCGTCACACCGCGCCGGACAACGAAGGTCGCGGCCGGTTCCGGGCCGCGGCGGAACGAGAAGACCGGCGGCCAGCCTGGCCACCGGTGTCGGAAGCCGGAAGGGGGACCGGCTTTGCCGGTCCCGTTGAGGAAGAACCGGCCAGCTAGGTCGGGCCGGCCGGAAGGGAGGCAAACCGGGGGGAATCAATTCCCCCGGCCAGCAAAGAAACGACCCCCATAATGAGGGGGGCCGGTTTCACAAAGGGGGGCAGGCGCCCCCCCCCCCCGTTTTCCAGCAGCTCGGCCTTCGGCCGAGCTGGCAGTGCGCGGCGCGCTGCGCCGGACCGGCGCCTGGCCGGTCCGCCGGGCCGGGCCGGGCCGGGTCTACCCATTTCGGTCCAACCGGGGGGTCTCGGGCCGAGACGGCCCGGGCCCAAAACCCCCGTTACTGAGCGGTTTGGATTCAAATTCCCATAACTCGGGCTACGGATTTCCAAACGACGCACCATCAGCGGCGATGCGATCCTTGGATCGAGACGTTTGTTTCGGTATATCGCACTCAAGGTTTCGGAATACTTTGAGTTCGGCCGGGTTGGTTCGTACACGAAACCAACCGGGCCCTCGGAGCGGAAACGCTCATATCTTGAGCTACGGACGTCCGATTGACGAGCCATCCTCTTTGTTGAGTTCCTCTTAGTGAGATGGATCTTTCGGCATACTCCGACTATGTTTTGGACACAGGTGGAGTAAGGTCGGGTTGGTTTTGCCTTAATAACCAACCGGGCCCCTGGGACAAAAAGCCAATAACTCTCAGACCGGGCGTCCGATTGACGCGCCGTCTATTGCGTTGAGTTCCTGTTGACGATACGGAACTTTTGGATACATCAACTCTGGACTTTGTGACAGTTGATGTATCATCCTCTCGGCTCGTGGGGCGGACTCTCCCGAACGAGCTTGTTGTGTGCGGGAACCCTAGAGCTGGCTGCGATTGCTACTGCGACTGCTACTGTGACTGCGACGACGACAGTACAGAGATCCTTAGTGGATTCGACGACGGAGACTACAGCACTCAGCGATCCTGTTTGGATCAGTGCTACCGATCATGTGTGGGTCCGATCCTGTGTGGGTCTGCGCTCAGCGGTCCTATGTGAACCAGCGCCTACAGGTCCTGTGTGGGCCCGATCCTGTGTGGGTCATTGCGGGGGTTAGTACCTATCGATCCTTTGTGGGTCTGACGACTTAGATAGATCAGGGATCATCTCTATCGTTCTCGAAGAAGCATACCTGTGTGAGGTGAATCCTGTTGCTTTCCTGTGTGGATTGTGTTGTGCTATCCTGTGTGGATTTCGTTTTTCTTTCCTGTGTGGAATATGTATACTTTCCTGTGTGGACTGAGTTGTACTTGGGATCGGAGGTTGGAGCGTATTGGAATTGATGACTTAGGTATATGTATGGGCATATACCTAAGCAGTGTCAGTTGTTACTTCGTGATTGTATCTTTCCTTTGTGGTTTATCCTTTGTAGATTTTGGGAGACCTTCAGGGGTCTCGGGGTCCCTATTAAGTATCTTATACTCACCCCTGCACGGGCTATGCCCGCACTACGTTGTGTTGGTTGCAGACGACGGATAGCGTTGATCGTGGTTGAGTCTTGCAGAGTAGGACGGTACCTGGAGGTGGACCACTGGGTGGGACGTGCTCGGAGTGGACGGCGGGACCCGAGGAGTAGTGGAGCTATCTGTACCCACCCTTCAGGTGGGATTTCCAGTGGACAGCTCGGTGTAGCGGCTTTTACTTTACAGTTGCTGTTTTCCCTTTCAAGTTGTACTTTACTTTCAGTTTGGGTTTGTATACTGGCCCATTTACTTTTTCGCACTTTTAGTTGTACTCCGTTTTTACTTAGTGTTTACTTTTCCGCTTGCTTACTCTGTGGTGTTTGTTTACTTTACAAAGGCAATGCCTTCCCTTATTACCGGGATTTACGCCTTGGTGCTAGTCGCCAGCCCCTAGCCTATGGAAGCCGGGCTTGGGGTAGTCACGGCACGGGCCCCGAGGGCGGGTCGTGACAGACTCAACCCTAATAAAACCCTAAAAATACCTACTCAATCCTAATAAACCTTAACACACCATAATAAACCATAATAAACCCCAATAAACCATTAAAAACCCAAATATACCATTAAAAAGACCTAAAACCTCAAATAAATGCTAATATAACCTAAAAAATCTTAAAAGCACTAAAAAACCCGAATAAACACTATTAAACACTAAAAAACCCTAATATACCCTCTTAAAAGTTAATAAACCAGAATGAACCATATTAAACCCTAATAAATCCTAAACATACCCAAATATACCATAATATACCAAAATATACCCTAATAAACCCAACTAAATCCTAATAAAACCCTAAAGAACCTTATAAACCCTAATAAACCTTGACACACCATAATAAACCCTAATAAAATCCTAATAACCCCCAAAAAACCTTAAAATACTAATATACCATTAAAAACCCTAAAACCCTAACAAACCATAATAATGTTAATAACACCTAAAAATCCTAAAAATGATAGTAAACCTTAAAAATACCTCTAATAATAATAGTCATAATAACACACGTGCATGTGCATATGCATGTGCATGGTTTAAATAATTAATCATAATGCACATGGATGAACATATGCAAGTGCATTTGCATGTGAATGATAATAAATAATAAATTATAAATAATAACTCATGTGAATTTCATGGTATGTGCATGTTCATGTGAATGATAATAAATAAATAATAATAACGCACATCAAAGTTCATGTGCTTGTGCATGTGGATGTTCATGGTAAGACACAATAAATAAAAACAAAGTCCACATGAATGTACATTTGCATGTGAATGATAATAAATAATAAATAATAACACATTTGATAATAGAATGACACAAGTGAATTGTGTGTACACGTGCATGATAATAAATAATAATAGCACATGTGATAATAGAATAACACATGTGCATTTCATTTTCATGTGCATGACAATAAATAATATATAATAACGCATGTGTATGTGCATTTACATGTAATTATAATGATAATGATGCATGCACGTGCATGGTAATAAATAAAAAATAACAATGCATGTGCATGTGCATTTGTATTTGATGATAAAAACAACAAAAACAACAATAATTACAATAATAACAATAATAATAATTATTATTATAATAGAATAACCCAAGTGAATTGCATGTGCACGTGCATGATAATAAATAATAACTCATAGTGCACGTGATGATAATAATAAAAAATATATTAATAATAATAGCACATGTGATAATAGAATAACGCACATGTATTGAATGTGCGTGTGTATGGTAATAAATAATAATGCACTTGCATTTGAATTTTCATTTGATGATAATAACGATAATACCAATAATAGTAATAATATCAATAACAATAAAAATGCATGTGATAATAGAATAATGTGGGTCCATTGCGTGTGCGTGTGCATGGTAATAAATTATAACGGACATGCAGGTGCATTTGCATGTGATGATGATAATAATAATAATAATAATAACAACAACAACAACATATGCACATGCATGAAAACAAATAATATATAATAAATAATAAATAATAAATAATAACACATGTGCATCTGCATTTTCATATGACGATAATAATAATAATAGTAACAACAATAGTGATAATTATAATAATGATAATGATAATAATGATAATGATAATAATGATAATAAAAATGTGTGTGACAATAGAATAAAACACTTCCTAACAAACCCCAACAAAACCTAACAAACCCTAACAACCACTAATAACCCCTAAGAACCACTAATAAACCCAAATAACACCTGATACCCACTATTAAAACCTAAAACCCTAATAAACACTAAAAATCATAATAACCTGTAATAAACCCTAAAAAACCCTATTAGACTCTAATAAACACTGCAAAATCCCTAAAACCCCTAATATACAATAAAAAACACTATTGAACCATAATAAATCCTAATAATCACTAAAAACCCTTACAAACCCAACCAAACACTACAAAACCTGCCATATAATATCCTACAAAACCCTACGACCCACTAATAAACCCTAAAAACCATAATAAACCCATAATAAATCGTAACAAACCCTAACAACTAGAATTAAATCGAAACAAATCCTAACAAGGCCAAATAAATCAAAAAAAACTGAAACAAACCATAACAAACCATTAATAAACCGCAATAAACCCTAACAAATCATATTAAACCCTAAGAAATCATAATAAACCCAAATACACGTTAATAAACCATAATAAATAAAATAAAACCTAAGAAACCCTAATAAATCCTAAATAACACTAAAAAGGTTGACAAACCCTAGAAAAGGTTATTAATGACAACAAAAGCCAAATAAAACCCTAATATACTATAAAAAATGCTAATAAACATTAGAAAATCCTAAAGAACACTAATAAAACCCGAAGAACACTAATAAACCCTAAAGAATCATAATAAACTCTAAAGAACACTAAAAAACCCAAAAGAACCCAACAATGGCTAAAACACATTACATAAACCCTATAAACTGCTACAACACCCAAACAAACCCTAAAACACACTAAAAACCCCTAACAACACCTATTAATCCCGAAAAAACAAATAAACCCTAAAACCCCCCAAAAAACCATTGAAAACCCATCAAATACCATAAAAACCATAAACACTCGTTGACAACCCTTAAACCCCCTAAAAACACTACAAACCATAAACAACCACTAAAACCCTAAAAAAGGCAACAAATAGATACATAAACCAAAAAAACATCACATAAACCCTAAAAACGCAACATGAACCCTAAAAACGCAATATAAACCCAAAAACCACAACATAAACCCAAAAAATACTACATAAACCCAAAAAGCACTACATAAACCATAGAACCGTAACATAAACCCTAAACATTGCAACATAAACATTAAAAACGCTACATAAAACCTAAAAACACAACATAACCCAAAAAACACTACATGAACCCTAAAAACGTTACATAAACCCTAAAAAATGCAACATAAACGCTACATCACCCCTAAAAATGCTATATAAAACTAGAAAACGCAACATAAACCCTAAAAAATGCTACATAAAACCTAAACCCTAAACACGATACATAAACCCTAAAACGTTACATAAACCCGAAAAAATGCTACATAAAACCTAAAACCGCTATCTAAACCCAAAAAGCACTACACAAACACTAAAAATTCTACATAAACTCAAAAAACTATACAAAAACACTAAAAATGCTACAAAAACCCTAAAGACACTTCAAAACCCTCAACAATATTAAACCCTAATATACCATAATATAAAAAATTAAACCCTAATAAACCCCTAATAAACTCTAATAATCCCTAAAAATTCTTTATAATCCCAAAAAAACCCTAAGAGACTCTACTAAACCCCAATAAAACCCCAAAAATACCTAATAAACCCTAGTAAATGATAATAAAACCTAATAAACCCTAAAAACACATTAAGAAAACCTAAACAACCCTAACCAACACTAATAGAAACTAATAAACATTAACAACCCGTTATAAACCCCAAAAAAACCCTAAAAATTCCTAATAAACCATAAATAAATCCAAATAAACCCTACTCAACCCTAACAAACCTTAACAACAATAATGACCCCTAATAAAACCCTACAAAACCCTAATAATGAAAATAAATGCTAGTATGCCTTAAAAAATCCCTATAAACCATGATAAACACTAATATAACCTAATAAACCCTAAAGACGCTCAAAAACAATAAAAAATGATCACAAATAATAAAAACACGCTATATTACCTAAAAATTCCTAAAAACACTAATATAACCTAATATAGACAAAAATGCTAATATACAATAAAAAAACCTTGAAAAAAATAATAAACCATAATAAACTCTAATATAACCTTAGAAACCTAAAAATGCTCACAATCAAATAACAAAATGCTCAAAAACAATAAAAAATGCGATATTATCAAAAAAGACCTATCAAACACTAATATAACCTAATAAAACAAAAAAAAACTAATAAACCCCTAACAAACCCTAATAAATCTTAAAATCCATAATAAAACCTAATATAAACCAACAAACGCTATTAAAACCATAATAAAACCCTAAAAATACTTTCTCAACCCTAATAAACCCTCACACACCATAATAAAACCTAATAAAACCCAACTAAACCCCAATAAACAAAAAAACGCAAACAAACCATTAAAAAGCCCTAAAAACCCTAATAAACCATAATATATTCTAATAAAACCTAATAAACCATAAAAAATGCTCACAAACACTAAAAACACTCCAATAAAACCTAAAAAGTCCTAACAACCCTTCATATATATTAAAAAAACTAAAAACACTCATATACCCTAATAAAAACACTAACAAACCCAAGTAAACCCTAAAAATCCCTAAAAAACCCTAATAAACACAATGCAACCCTAATAATCCCAAATAAAACACTAAAGATACCTACTCAACCCTAATAAAACCCTAAAAATAACTACTCAACCCTAAAAACCATAACACACTATAATAAACCATAATAAACCCCCTTAAACCCTAAAAAAGTCAAATATACCACTAAAAGGCCCTAAAACCCCTAATAAATGCTAATAATAACTAACAAAGCTTAAAATCAGTAGTAAAAACTAATGAAAACTACTAAAACCTAAATATAAACCCTCATAAAAATTAATAAACCATAATGAACAATAATAAACCCTAATAAATCCTAAACATACCCAAATATACCATAATATACCATAATATACCCTAATAAACCCAACTCAATCCTAATAAAACCCTAAAAATACCTAATAAACCATAATAAACCTTAACACACCATAATAAACCCTAATAAAATCCTAATAACCCCCACAAATACTAAAAAATGCTAATATACCATTAAAACCCCCAAAACCCTAACAAACCACAATAAATGTTAATAACACATAAAAATTCTAAAAAAATCTAGTAAACACTAAAAATACCTATAATAATAATAGTAGTAATAATGAACGTGAATGTGGCTATGCATGTGCATGGTTTAAATAATAAATCATAATGCACGTGCATGTGCATATGCCTGCACATTTGCATGTGATTGATAATAAATAATAAATAATAAATAATAATGCATATCAATGACATGCGTATGTGCATGTGCTTTTGAATGAAAATAATTACTAAATAATAATGCACTTCCAAGTGTATGTGCATGTGCATGTGCATGTGCATGTGCATGTGTATTGCATGTTCATGGTAATAAACAATAAATAATATCCAAGTCCACATGAATGTGCATTTGTATTTGAATGATAATAAATAATAAATAATACCACATATGATAATAGAATAATGCCAGTGAATTGCGTGTGCACGTGCATGAGAATAAATAATAATAACAGATGTGATAATAGAATAATGCAAGTGCAATGTATTTGCATGTGCATGATAATAAATAATATATAATAATGCACATGCATGTGCATCTACATGTAATGATAATGATAGTGACACATGCACGTGCATGGTAATAAATAATAAATAACAACGCACATGCATGTGCATTTGTATTTGATGATACAAATAATATTATTATTATTAATAATAAAATAATAATGCAAGTGCATTTCATATGCACTTGAAAATTAGTAAATAATAAATAAATAATAATAAATAAGAACGCACATGCATGTGCGTGTGCATTTACATTTGATAATAATATTAATAATACTAATTGTAATAATAATAATAATAACAACGCATGCACGTGCATGGTAATAAATAAAAAAAACAATGCGCGTGCATGTGCATTTGCATGTGATAATGATAAAAATAATGATAATGATGATAATAATAATAATAATAATAAAAAAAGAACAATACAAGTGCATCGCATATGCACGTGCAGGGTAATAAATAATAACACACGTGCATCTACATTTTCATGTGGTGATAGTAATAATAACAGCTATAGTAATAATAGTAGTAGTAGTGGTGATAATAGTAGTAGTACCAATGCATGTGATAATAGAACATTGCATGTGCATTACGTGTGCACCTGCATGGTAATAAATAATAAAGCCCATTCATTGCATTGGCATGTGATGATGATGATGACAATAATAAAAATAATGACAATAATATTAATAATAACAACGCATGTGATAATAGAATAACGCACTTGCATTGAATGTGCATGTATCTGCATTCCCATGTGATGATATTCATAACAACAACAACTACTACAACAACTACAACCACTGCAATAATAATAATAATAATAATAACAATGCATGTGATAATAAAATAAATGTGTGCATTGCATGTGCATGTTCATGATAATAAAAATATAATAATAATGCAGGTTCATGTTCATGTGCATGTGGATTAGATTATGATGATAATAATAATAATAACAATAATAATAAGTTATAGTTGTTTGAAAAAATAGCAGGCAAGAGAAAAATGCTAGAAATGGGGTCTCAAAAAACCTAACAAATCACAGAGTCATTGAAAAAGGCATAACATATTCTTCGGGTGTCCATTTCTACTCTTTTAGTAGTCAAACTGAATCTCATGGAATGAAATATGATAAAAACAGGTGTTGGAGGCCGAACAGACACACATATTAGAAGTTATGACCATTTTAATATAAATTTGACAGGGACCTATAAAAGGAAATAGAGTTTTGGAGGCCTTATGATGGATTTCTAGGATTTTATATTTCTTTGATATTCTCATATTTTCTAAATTCGATTTGATATGTGGTAGAGCTCAAACGGACAACCGGAGCGAAAGTTATGGCCATTTGAAGTTGGACTTTTTTTGGAGTGGTATAAGTAAAATATCTTATATTTCTTTGATATTCTCATATTTTATACAAAACATGGTCCTCAATCATCACACAATCCTCGATTTGACTGGTCACAACACTCAAACGGACACCCGAAGTAGAAGTTATGCCTAATTTAGTGAGTAGTGGGTTTCTTAGGTTTTTAGGTGGTAGGAGAGTTGCTCAATTTAAAATGACAATAACTTCTGCTACATGTGTTCTTTTTGGCACTACCACATATAAAATCGAAGATTTTTAAAATATACACACTCTGGTAACTACTGAAAACCATTATGACATTCTTCAACTCTCTAAAAGACCTAAAATCCCTTTGGATGGTCAAAAGATTGGCTTCTGGTATCTGTTTTGCAATAACATCTTCTAGGGGTCTCCATTTTTCCCCTACCACATATCAAATCTAATATTGAGACTAAATATACTCCTATAACCACTAAATCACCTTTTAACATCCTTCAAGGCCCAAAAAGGTACTTAAACCCTCCAAAAGACTATAACTTCTACTCCGGGAGTCTGTTTTTCCTCTACCATATATCAAATAGAAGATTTCGACTAGATCTACACATATGTGACCAATTGGAACACCATATCACGTTCTTAAAGTCCCAAAAGGTCCTTATGTCTTCCAAATGACCACAACTTCCACTCTGGATGTCCGTTTCACCTCTACCACATATAAAATTGAAGCTTCTGACTAGCTCTACAAATCTACGACAACAATGAACAACTAAAAAACCCTAAAAAACCATGAATAAATCCATAAACACTAAAAACCATTAGAGGCCACACCAAAACCCTAACAAACCCTAAAAAAGTAACAAACCCTAACAAACCCTAACAAAACTGAACAAACCCTAACAAACCCCAAAAACCCTAAAATATATAACGAACCCTAACAAACCCTAACAAGCCCCAAAACATCCCATGAAGCAATACAAAACCCCAATAAACCCAAAAAAACCCTAAGAAACTTTAAAAACCTCAAAGAAACCATAAGAAACCCTAACAAAATCCTAAAACCCTAACAAAACCTTAAAAAACCTAAGAAACCCTAACACACCCTTAGAAACACTAGAACTCCATTAGAAACCCCAACACACCCTTAGAAACCCTGGAACTCCCTTAGAAACCCCAACACACCCATATAAAACCTAACACAACCTTAGAAACCCTTAGAAACCACAACACACCCTTAAAAACCCTTACTCACCCATAAAAACCCTAACCCACCATTAGAAACCCAAACACACCCTTAGAAACCCTACCAAACCCTTAGACATCCTTAATCACACTAATAAGCACAAATAAATCCAAAAAAACCCTACCAACCAATAATAAAACAGAATAAACCCCAATAAACCCTAAAGCCTACTTCTAAACCCAAATAAACAATAATAAATTGTAATAAACCCTAAAACCCCTATTAGACCCCAATAAAAGCTACAAAATACCTAAAAACCCAAATATACAAAAAAATACTATTAAACCATTCAAAATGCTAAAATTCACAAAAACACCCTAACAAACCTGGGAATACATGACAATACCCTAAAAACCCTAAAAACCCAAAAAACCCAAAAAAACCCAAAAAACCATAAAAAACCCTAAAAAACCTTAAAAAATACTAAAAACCCTAAAAACCCTAAAAAGCATAAAACCCCTAAAAACACGAAAAAAATAAAAAAAAAACCAAAAACAATCCTAAAAACCCTAAAAACCTCAAAACATTATCAAAAAAATTTCTAAATCGCTAAAAACCCTATGACACCCTTAAAAATCCCTATAAACCCCCCTATAAAACCCTAAAAACCACAAAAGAAACCCCAATACACCATAAAGAACCCTAAAGAACCATAAAGAAACCTAAAAACTCTAAAGAACCACTAAAACCACTAACAACACTACATAAACCCTAACAATTGCTACAAAAAAAGCCAAAAAATGCTTCAAAACCAACAAAATGTAACAAAACCCCAAGTTATGCTAAAATAACCCTAACAAAGCATAAAAAACCCAAACACACCCCTAAAACCCAAAAAATGCATAAAACCCCAAGCAACTCACACAAACCGTAACAAACCCTGAAAACCCTAAAAAAACCTAAAAAACCCTAACAACCACTAATAACAACTAAGAACCACTAATAAACCCTAATAACCCTTAAAACCCACTATTAAACCCTAAAAACTCTAATAAACACTAATAAATCATAATAACCTGTAATAAACCCTAACAAACCCTATTAGACCCTAACAAATGATACAAAATCCCTAAAAATCCAAATATACAATAAAAAACACTACTAAACAATTATAAACCCTAATAATCACTAAAAACCCTAACAAACCCGACAAAATGCTACAGAAACCTCCAAATAATAGCCTACAAAACCCTACAACCCACTAATAAACCCTTACAAACCCTAATAACCGCAAAATAAATTGTAACAAACCCTAACAACCCCAAATAAATCGTAAGGAATCCTAACAATGCCAAATAAATCGCAACAAACTGAAACAAACCATAACAAGCCCCTAATAAACCGCAATAAACCCTAACAAATCATAATAAACCCAAATACATGTTCCTAAACCCTAATAAATAAAATAGACCATAATAAATCCTAAATAACCCTAAAAAGGTCGATAAACCCTAGAAAAAGTTTTTAATACCTACAAAAGCCCAATAAAACCCTAATATACAATAAAAAATGCTAACAAATTATAACAAATTCTAAATAACACTAATAAACCCTAAAGAACCCTAATAAACCCTAAAGATACATATTAAACTCTAAAGAACACTAAAAAACCTTAAAGAACCCCGAAAAACACTAAAAACATTATATAAACCCTAAAACCCGCTACAATACCTAAACAAACCCTTAAAACACTAAAAAACCATAACAACCCCTATCGATCCCAAAAAAACAAATAAACCCATAAACCCCCACCAAAAAGCATTAAAAATCCATCAAATACCATAAACACTCGTTAGCTACCCTTAAAACCCTAAAAAAACTACAAAACATAAACCATTAAAACCCCAAAAAAGGCATCAAATAGATATATAAACCCTAATAATGTTACGTAAACCCTTAAAAATGAAACAAAAACCCTAAAAACACTTCATAAACCAAAAAAAGTAACATAAACCCAAAAAACGATACATAAACCCTAAAAGCACTACATAAACCCAAGAACTGTAACATAAACCATAAAAAACACAACATAAACCCAAAAAACGCAACATAAACATTACCAAATGCAACGTAAAACCTAAAAACACAATATAAACCCAAAAAACACTACATAAACCCTAAAAACGTTACATAAAACCTAAAAAATGCATCATAAACACTACATCACCCCTAAAAATGCTACATAAACCAAGAAAACACAACATAAACCCTAAAAAATGCTACATAAAACCTAAATCCTAAACATGCTACATAAACCATAAAAACGTTAAATAAACCCTAAAAATGATACATAAAATCTAAAACTGCTATGTAAACCCTTAAAACACTACATAAACACTAAAAATTCTACATAAACTCTAACAACGCTACACAAACCCTAAAAAATGCTACAAAACCCGAAAGATGATTTAAAACCCTCAAAAATATTAATCCCTAATATACTATAGTATAAAAAATTAAAAGCTAATAAACCCCTAATAAACTCTAATAATCCCTAAAAACACTTTATAATCCCTAAAAAACTTAAGAAACTCTACTCAACCTGAATAAAACCCCCAAAATACCTAATAAACCATAATAAATGATAATAAAACCAAATAAACCCTAAAAACACGTTAAGAAAACTTAAAAAACCCCTAACCAACCCTAATAGACACTAATAAACACCAATAAACCTCAAACAAACCCTAAAAACCCTAATAAACCATAAATAAGTCCAAATAAACCCTATTCAACCTAAACAAACCTTAACACACACTAATAACCCCTAATTAAACCCTACACAACCCTAATAAAGAAAAAATGCTAGTATACCTTACAAAATCCCTAGAAACATTGATAAACTTAAATATAACCTAATAAACCCTAAAAACACTCAAAAACAATAAAAAAATTATCACAAACAATAAAAAGGTGCTATATTACCTAAAAAGACTTGAAAACACTAAAATAATCTAATAAAGTCAAAAAATTCTAATATACCATAAAAATCCCTAGAAACCCAAATAAATCATAATAAACTCTTATATAACCATGAAAACCCTAAAAACGCTCACAAACAAATACAAAATGATCACAAACAATAAAAACATTCTATATTATCTAAAAACACCTAACAAACACTAATATAACCTAATAAAACAAAAAATACTAAAAAACCCCTAACAAACCCTAAAAACCCCTAAAATCCATATTAAACAATAATAAAAACTAATAAACCCTAATAAAACCATAATAAAACCCTAAAAATGCCTTTTTAACCCTAATAAACCTTGATACACCATAGAAAAATCTAATAAAACCCAACTAAACCCCAATAAAAAAATGCAAACAAATCATTAAAAATCCCTAGAAAACCTAATAAAGCAAAATAAATTCAAATAAAATCTAATAAACAATTAAAAATGCTCACAAACACTAGAAACACGATAATAAAACCTAAAAAGTCATAACAACCCCTCATATATATTAACAAAAACTAAAAAACAATCATATACCCTAATAAAAACACTAACAAACCCTAGTAAACACTAAAAATCCATATCAAACCCTAATAAACCATACTCAACCCTAATAAAACCTTAAAGATACTAACTCAACCCTAATAAAACCCTATAAATATCTAATCAACTCTAATAAACGTTAACACACCCTAATAAACCCCACTAAACCCTTAAAAATGCAAATTTACCATTAAAAATCCCTAAAACCCCGAATAAACACTACTAGAAAAACAGGTATTTACGATGGGTCATTTGTGACGGGATCCCATCGCAAATGGCCTTTTGCGATGGGGGTCCGTCGCAAATCGCCCGTTGTGGAAAACGCCGTCGCAACAACAATTATTTGTGACGGGCCCGTCACTACAGATATTATTTGCGATGGGGATCCTTCCCGTCGCAAATATTACTCCGTATATTTATAAAAACTTTTAAAATAGTAATTGCGACGGGGCCCGTCGCAACAGGTAATTGCGATAGGACCGTCATAAATACGAATTGTGACGGGCCCCGTCGCAATTACGTTTAAAAAAAAAATTAAAAACTATTATTAAATTATTTTAATGGATATAATAATACTATTTGCGACGGGCATAGTATCCCGTCGCAAATACTATAAAAAAATAATAAATTATTAATAAATTATTTTAATTAATATAATAATAATCCAATTATAATTCAAAAATAAAAAATAATAAAAAATTAATAAATGATTTTAATTAATATAATAATAGAATTATAATTCACAAATAAAAATAATAAATTATTAATAAATTATTTTAATTTATATAATAATAATAGAATTATAAATCAAAAAAAAAAAATAGAATATTAATAAATTATTTAATTAATATAATAATATTAGAATTATAATTCATAAATAAAAAAATATTAATAAGTTATTTTAATTAATATAAAAATAATAGAATTATTTTACATTCAAATATTAAAATAATTCAAATATTACAAAAAAATATAATTAAATTATAATATTATAAAATTTTAATATATATATAAAATTTAATATTATAAAATATAAATAATATTATTATTCATATTAATATTTTTATTTCAAAATATAATATTATTAATATTTTATAATGAGACAGAAACTACGAATAGAAAAAAATTCATATTTTGATTTAACAAACTTTATAACATAAAAACAAACTCTAATCTGAAGGGGGGGAGGGGGGATCTGCAGATGCTGGTGGAGGAAACTCCATCCCTAAAGCATGAGTGTGTCGGCGCATGTACTCCATCTGCTCCTGGTGCTGTTGCTGCCACCGACTCATCTGCTCCTCGTACAGTTGTTGCTGGCGTCGACGCTCCTCCTCATGCTGCTGCTGCTGCTGACGCATCTGCTCCTGCTCCTATCGGAGACTCTCTATCAGTGCAGTCTGAGATCGCAACTGATCCTCATACTGTGTAGCAGGAGAAGATGCACGAGCTCTTCTCGAGCTGGACACCGACATCGCAGCACTGCCATAATAATCTCCGGAAGTCAGTCGAGAGATAATACCAACTACCCGGCCCTTCTCGAAGGCATACTGGGTGGCATGCATCCATGTCGCCTCATCAAACTGACGGCCAGTGGTCTGATCTGATGACTTGGCCTGACTCTCAGGCCGGGTCTATGACGCTGCGGCCTCATATGGCTCTTGTAGTTGCAATTTAAAATTAAAATTGTGAATATATTATATGCAGTTAATTTTTAAACTTGAAAACAAATAATATTGACCACGATGTGATGCTGACGATTACCTCTGAGCTCCCCAGTAGCAGGATCACTATACATCCTCTGATATACGTCGTACTCCATAATATCGGGGTGCTCGACAGCCTATAAGAATAAAAAATAAACTGTTAATATTTATAGTTATATAAAATATTTATAAATAATGTACGTACCAGATGCTGTCTATGAGTACTGAAAGAACGACTCCCAGCTCGATGAGTCACCTACTGTCTCCCCCGATTCTGCCTCCCCACCGATGATCTCCTCTGAAAGGCACCACTCAACCAGTGCGCACATAATCCATCCCATACATGGGATGAAATGTACTCTGGTCGGTGTGCTCTACATGACTCGTCAAAATCTGACACTCCTGCTTTCTTCGTGGCAGCTTTTCTTAAATTGTGCAAAAACTGACGAAAGCGATCACACATGGCCACCTCTCATGCCTTTTGGATGGCGTCGCGCATGGTATCCTCGATCGGATATCATAAACCCTACAAATAAATCAAAATATCAAGTTAGGAATGAAATAATTTTCAAAAGAAAAATTATTTATTTACGTACGTACCAACCAATGGCCGAACATGGCCTACTGCACATCAATGGGAATCTGCTCCCATGTGGTCCACGATTGAGAGAAATAGTTGCGCAAAATAGTGCGGCCCTGTCCGACTGCTATATGCGGAAAACTGTAAAAATAATAAACATTTATTATGTGAATATATTAATGAAATCTTAGTCAAATCCACAGATTATCACACAGGTTATCATAGCTCTATGTGCGTGGATCAAACCCAAGATGTGGACGTCGCTCGGGGACGGGGTCAGGAATCATCAATCGTGCAAGACCGCGCGCCCTCCGCGTACTCCCTGGAGCGCCTGCAGGCTGAGGGTCATTTGCCAGCAACTCATCTGCATCGAAAGGCAGGTCAGCATCCGCCAACTCACGAAATGTCTCGTCGTCCATCTGAAACAGAAAATGTTAATGTTGTTAGAAAATAATTGATAATTACTATTATATATACATATATATATATATATATTATGATTTTATATAACTACCATGGAATTCTATCAGTGTTCATCTTCATCATCATCTTCATATATGTCAATGTCATCTTCATATTCCTCCTCAACATCATCGATATCCATTCGAGTTCTAGTTGCTTCATCTCTTACCATTTCAAATTCATATGTGACATCATTAACATCATCGTCATCACTGACTATTAAATGCGGGGTGTCGTCATCGATACTCATGTCTGTTTGTAAAAAATATTGATTTTGATGACTCTCTTGAAAAACTTCAATTATTTGCACATCAGTGAAAGCACATTCACTTTGACTAAACTGATTGTCTCGAATTTTGATTTTTATTACACTCCACCAATCAGTCAAGTCTCTTGATGTAGCACAGTACTTTGCGTAATAAACTTTATGTGCCTGTTGATCCAATAAGAATGGTTCATTTACTGCGCGAACATTTTTACATTTAATATCGATGATTCCATAAGTCGGATGAACACGCACGCCTCTCTCTGTATCCAACCACCGACATTTGAACATGGTTATGTAATGTTGTCCAAGATAACAGAGTTCAATGATTTCATCAAGTATGCCATAAAAGTCAACTTCATTTTCTCGATGATGAGATCCTCTCAAGTTAACTCCACTGTTCATTGTTTTTTTAGATTCCCCATATGCATGTGTGTGAAATAGAAATCCATTCACCACATATGCATTATAGGTTTTAACAAGTTTGGAAGGTGGGTTACTCAATATACACACCCGTTTGTCAATTTTATCAGCATGTCGAGACACCTGGAAATTTGTGAAATAATTATCAATACAGTAAACTATACATTGAATGAGTTGCTAAAAGATAAAGAATTTATGTTACCAGTTTTTGAAACCACTGAGAGAAATTTTTCAGTCGGCGTTCTTCAAGAGCAGCTGCTGTAATTTGTGGAATTTGTTTCTTGATATGATTATCATACAACCTATAAAAACCAAAGTTATTTACTGTAACATAAATGATAGAATAAGTGATATAAACACTTACAGTACAACTGATGTCATCTCTTCACAGTTGAGCAGAACATACGTATGAGCTCTGTGATGTTCATCATCCGAAAGCCATCGTTCATAAACTCCACCAAAACCAAGATCTGGCTGGTTGAAAACAGATAATTGATTTTCGATTTCATCAATATTCCTCTCGTTCTGTCCCATTCGGTTGTGTTTTGAAGGATACTCAGATTCAAAATAATGGGAGCAGAAAAAAGATATTTCCTCTTTCAAATAAGCTTCTGCAATAGATCCTTCAACAGATTCTTTGTTACGTACTTTTCTTTTCAATTTTTGCATGCATCTTTCAAATGGGTACATCCATCGAAACTGTACTGGACCTCCACATTTGGCTTCATATGGAAAAGGTAACATCAAATGTTCCATTAAGTCGAAGAAAGATGGCAGAAATATTTTTTCCAGTTTACATATAATTACAACAACATCTTCTTCAAGTTTGCATAGAGAATCATAATCTGCTGTAGCCACACAAATTTCCCAAAAAAAATGAGACATGTCTATTATGGAATCCCAAATCACAGAATTCAACAGACCTCTTAATCCAATGGATATAAGTCTTTCCATTATAACATGACAATCATGACTTTTTAATCCAGTAATATGACCATTCTTTACACATCTACCCAAATTGGAAGCACAGCCATCTGGAAGTCTCAAATCTGCAATCCACTAACAAAATAATAAACGGTTTTCTTAGACAGTGTATAAGCTGCTTTTGGTTTTAGTAACCTTTCTGTTCTGACATTCTCAAACAGTTCCAGTTCTGGACGCCTGCAAATTTGGGCAAGATCTAAACGTGCATTTACATTGTCTTTTCTATTTACTGGCATATCCAAAACTGTATAAAACAAATTATCAAAACAGTTCTTCTCAATGTGCATGAAATCTAACATGTGTCAGACCAACAAATCAGACCAATATGGAAAATCCCAAAATATGCTACGTTTAATCCAATTTTGTTCTTTCCCAAAACCAGAAATTTTTTATTGGTTTATTGTGGGAACAAAAGTGATGGGAGGTAATGAAAATACATCTGATTTTAACTCCAAACCTAATATCATTTTTGGAGGTCCATCCCTTTCAACTGTTCCTTTTCTGAAATGAGATCTGTTTCTGCGAAAAGGATGATCAGCTAGAAGAAATCTGCGATGACAGTCAAAATAACAAGGTTTCTTTCCATGAATGAGCATAAATGCTTTGTTCTCTCCCATACAGTAAGGACATAATTTCTGACCATGTGTACTCCAGCCAGATAACATCCCATAAGCCGGGAAGTCACTAATTGTCCACATCAATGCTGCTCTCAGTATGAAATTCTGTTTCGTTGCAACATCATATGTACTGACACCAGTACTCCACAATAAACTTAATTCATCAATTAATGGTTTCAAATAAACATCAATATTTTTCTTCAGATGTCTTGGAATTAGTAAAGTCAAAAAGATATATGGCTCCTTCATCAACATCCATGGAGGTAAATTGTACGGAGTTAAAAAACAGGCCAACATGAATATTGACTACCATAAGATCCGAACGGACAGAAACCATCAGTGGAAAGGCCCAGTCGAACATTTATATCTTCTAAAGCAAAGGATGGATGCACTCTATCAAAATGTTTCCATGAATCACCATCGTTTGGATGATTCAAGCTTTTATCGGTTGAAATATTCTCTTTATTCCATGACATCATTGTCGCTGTATTCATAGACATTAATAAACGCTGAAGTCTGGATGTAAGCGGAAAATATCTCAACTGTTTTACAAGAATCAAACCAGACTTCCCATGTTGTCCTTCTTTATATCTCAGTTGCCCACATGTGGGACAACTATCCAACGAATCATTTTCCCCAGAATATAAAATGCAGTCATTTGAACATGCATGAATCTTCTGACAAGTAAGTCCCAAATTTCGAACCATCCTCTTACTCTCATAGTAATTTGCAGGAAAAACATTTCCTTTGGGTAACAGTGTTTTAAGAAAAGAAAATATCTGGTCAAAACAGGTGTTTGACATTCCGTTATCTGATTTGATAGCCATAAATTTTGCAACTGCTTCTAATTTGCTCATCTTGCAGCCAGGATATAATGCATCCTCAGCAGACCTCAACAACTCATAAAATTCAGATGGTACCAACTCAGGATTTGAAGCTATATCAGCCGGAGTTTCTGTATGCTGAACAGATGAACCTGCAACATCATGTACTAAATCTTGAAACCGAGATGGATCCGGAATCAAGTTGGTATCACCTGCTCTGAAACTGCATTCACCGTGTTGATACCAAAAAACATAATCTGGTTGAAAACCAAAATGCAAGAGATGTCCCCCCACTTTGTCAAACGTGTCAAACGTTCTCAATGCACATTTTCTAAAAGGGCATTTTATTTTGCCTTCTAAAACAAATTCTGGATTTGAAGCCGCAAATGATAAAAAAGTCTCCACACCCTCTACATATACTAGATTTAAACCAGAACCGTTTGGATTTCTACGTTGATTTATCCATATGCGGTCACCTAATAATGATTGTTGACGACCTCGTTGTTCCATATTTTTCTATAAAATATAAAAGCATTACTGGTTTTGAATAATTTGTTATAAAAAACACTCAAGCAAGGATAATTATAGAGTTTACATCATACATGACTGGCGCAAACTTTTTATTGAGATAGACCTAAAAATTGACCCTTTAAGAATTGAATATGTTGAGAATAAAGCAAAACCTGTTACAAATATTGATAATTTTAATATTATATAATTTTTTTTTATTATTTTCATAGTACTAATATTATTTTTTCATAAATATTAATTATATAATAATAAAATTATTACATTATTAATATATTTTACTATTAATATTAAAATAATATAATTTTCTATATTATATACAATTCTCCTTTCATTTGTGTGCTTAACATTCTGTCTCCACATGTAATATTTGCATTCACTTTCACCTCTCCATTAGTGAGTAGGTTGATAATTTTAAAAAAGAATGCAAATATTACATGTGGAGACAGAAAACACACAGATGAAAGGAGAATTGTATATAATATAGAAAATTATATTATTTTAATATTAATAATAAAATATACTAATAATGTAATAATGTTATTATTCCTAATTATTGGTAATTATTCCTAATTATAGGTAATTATTCCTAATTATTACTAATTATTCTTAATTATTGGTAATTATTGGTAATTAATGGTAATTATTCCTAATTATTGGTAATTATTCCTAATTATTGGTAATAATTAGGAATAATTACCTATAATTAGGAATAATTACCAATAATTAGGAATAATAACATTATTACATTATTAGTATATTTTATTATTAATATTAAAATAATATAATTTTCTATATTATATACAATTCTCCTTTCCTCTATGTGTTTTCTGTCTCCACATACAAATATTACATGTGGAGACAGAAAACACACAGATGAAAGGAGAATTGTATATAATATAAAAAATTATATTATTTTAATGATAATAATAAAATATTCTAATAACGTAATAATGTTATTATTCCTAATTATTGATAATTATTCCTAATTATTGGTAATTCTTACTAATTATTGATAATTATTACTAATTATTGGTAATCATTACGAATCATTACTAATTATTGGTAGTTATTCCTAATTATTGGTAATTATTCCTAATTATTGGAAATTATTCCTAATTATTGGTAATTATTGGTAATCATTGTTAATTATTGGTAATTATTGGTAATTATTGGTAATTATTGGTAATTATTGGTAATTATTGGTAATTATTGGTAATTATTGGTAATTATTGGTAATTATTGGTGATTATTGGTAATTATTAGTAATTATTGGTAATTATTCCTAATTAGTGGTAATTATTCCTAATTAGTGGTAATTATTCCTAATTATAGGTAATTATTACTAATTATTGGTAATTATTACTAATTATTGGTAATTATTACTAATTATTACTAATTATTACTAATTATTGGTAATTATTACTAATTATTGGTAATTATTCCTAATTATTGGTAATTATTGATAATTATTACTAATTATTGGTAATTATTCTTAATTATTACTAATTATTGGTAATTATTATTAATTATTACTAATTATTGGTAATTATTACTAATTATTACCAATTATTACTAATTATTAGTAATTATTGGTAATTATTGGTAATTATTACTAATTATGGATAATTATCAGAAATTATTACTAATTATGGATAATTATTGGTAATTATATCTAACTAATGGTAATTATTGGTAATTATTATTAATTATTGGTAATTATTACTAATTATTGGTAATTATTACTAATTATTGGCAATTATTACTAATTATTGGTAATTATTACTAATTATTGGTAATTATTACTAATTATTACTAATTATTACTAATTATTGGTAATTATTACTAATTATTACGAATTATTGGTAATTATGATTAATTATTACAAATTATTGGTAATTATTGTTAATTATTACTAATTAGTGGTAATTATTGGTAATTATTACTAATTATTACCAATTATTACTAATTATTGGTAATTATGGTAATTATTGGTAATTATTGGTAATTATTACTAATTATGGGTAATTATTACTAATTATTACTAATTATCGGTAATTATTACTAATTATCGGTAATTATTACTAATTATGGATAATTATTTGTAATTATTACTAATTATTGATAATTATTTGTAATTATTACTAATTATTGGTAATTATTACTAATTATTGCTAATTATTGGTAATTATTACTAATTATTACTAATTATTGATAATTATTTGTAATTACTACTAATTATTGGTAATTATTACTAATTATTGCTAATTATTGGTAATTATTACTAATTATTACTAATTATTGGTAATTATTGGTAATTATTGGTAATTATTTGTAATTATTACTAATTATTGGTAATTATTACTAATTATTGGTAATTATTACTAATTATTGATAATCATTGGTAATTATTACTAATTATTACTAATTATTGGTAATTATTGCTGATTATTGTTAAATTATTAGTAATTATTACTCATTATTGGTAATTCTTGGTAATTATTGGTAATTATTACTAATTATGGATAATTATTGGTAATTAATACTAATTATTTATAATTATTTGTAATTATTACTAATTATTGATAATTATTTGTAATTATTACTAATTATTGGTAATTATTACTAATTATTGCTAATTATTGGTAATTATTGGTAATTATTACTGATTATTCCTAATTATTAGTAATTATTACTGATTATTACTAATTATTACTAATTATTACTAATTATTACTAATTATTACTAATTATTACTAATTATTACTAATTATTACTAATTATTACTAATTATTACTAATTATTGGTAATTATTGGAAATTATTACTAGTTATTGGTAATTATTAGAAATTATTACTAATTATTGTAATTATTACGAATTATTTGTAATTATTACTAATTATTACTAATTATTGGTAATTATTGGTAATTATTACTAATTATTGGTAATTACTGGTAATTATTAATAATTATTGATAATTATTGGTAATTATTACTAATTATTCCTAATTATTGATATTTATTACTAATTATTAGTATTTATTCTTAATTATTGAAAATTATTACTAATTATTCCTAAGTATCATTAACTATGAACAAAGAATACTAATAATTTAAATTTATTAAGTAACAAAACAATGTAACCATAATTAAATTACAACTAATTAAGAATAATTGAAACTAATAAAAAATTTAAAATAAATATTAAATTAAAAAGAACATAAATACCTTTAAAATTGATCTGAGGTTGATCCCTGATCGTTGTTGAAAACTTCAATATCAACTCCAGAAAAAAAATTAAACTGAAGAAACGCTGAAATCTAGAAATAGAATTTTGAGAGAAGGAGAAGATTGAGTTTGAGAATGAATGAAAAAAAACAGATGGGGGGTATTTATAGGTTAGATCATTTGCGACGGGTATCCCGTCGCAAATACCTTAGCCCTCATTTATTACGGTCAACGGTTAAATAGTTATTCGCGACGGGTCCCGTCGCGAATAATAACCTGCCAACATACTATTTGCGACGGGGGTAGATTCTCGTCGCAAATAGCTTTTACCGCCGCCGCTTATTTGCGACGGGCGGTAACCGCCCGTCGCAAATAACTTTCCCGCGATTTGGCGCACAAAGCACGCCAGTCCTTTTGCGACGGGGGAAGCTAACCCGTCGCAAATAAGTAGTTATTTGCGACGGGTCAATTCCCCCGTCGCAAATAACTTTCCCGCGATTTGGCGCACAAAGCGCGCCAGTCCTTTTGCGACGGGGGAAGCTAACCCGTCGCAAATAAGTAGTTATTTGCGACGGGTCAATTCCCCCATCGCAAATAAGTTTCTAACGGAACTATTTGCGACGGGATTTATCCCCGTCGCAAATAACCCGTCACAAATACCCATTTTCCCGTAGTGAAATGCTAATAAAACCTAACAAATCTTAAAAGAGCTAATAAACCCGAATAAACACTACTAAACACTAAAAAACCCTAATATACCCTCTTAAAAATTAATAAACTATAATGTACCATAATAAACCCTAATAAATCCTAAACATACCCAAATATACCCTAATATACCATAATATACCCTAATAAACCCAAATCAATCCTAATAAAACCCTAAAAATACCTAATAAACCCTAGTAAACCATGACACCCCATAATAAACCCTAATAAAATCCTATTAACCCCCACAATGCCCTAAAAACACTAATATACCATTAAGAAACCTTAAAACCCTAACAAAACATCACTACTAAAAAATTAGGCTCTAGCCACGGTTTTAAACCGTGGCTATAGGCCCAAAAACCATGGCTATAGGTTATAGCCACGGTTCCCATAGCTGTGCCCAATATTGTCGTGGCTATAGGGTAAAATATACAGCCACGGTTCCCAACTATGGCTATAGCCATATATCCATGGTTTTAACCCTGGCTAGAGCCCTATAGCCATGGTTCCAACCATGGAAACAACCCTAATACCACGGTTTTCAACCCGTGGAATAGGCTAAAATCACTCATAACCTATAGCCACAGTTCCAACCATGGCTATAGACATTATCCATGGTTAAGAACTGTGGATATAGACCTAGAGCTACGGTTTAAAACATAATAAACCCCAAACAAACCGTAAATATCCCAAATAAACTATAAATAAATCCAAATAAACCCTACTCAACCCTAACAAACCTTAACAGACAATAATGACCCCTAATAAAACCCTATATAACCCTAATAACGAAAACAAATGCTAGTATACCTTAAAAAATCCCTAGAAACCCTAATAAACTCTAATATAACCTAATAAACCACAAAAATTCTCACAAACAATTAAAAAAATGATCACAAACAATAAAAACACGCTATATTACCTAAAAAGACCTAAAAACACTAATATAACCTAATAATGACAAAAAAACACTAATATACCTTAAAATCCCTAGAAACCATAATAAACCATAATAAACTCTAATATAACCTAATAATCCCTAAAAAATCTCACAAACAAAAACAAAACGCTAACAAACAATTAAAAATGCTATATTATCAAAAAAGATTAAACAAACACTAATATAATCTAATAAAACAAAAAAACTAATGAACCCCTAACAAACCCTAAAAAACCCTAAAAAACACTAATAAACCCTAATAAAAACTAATATACCATAATAAAACCATAAAAATACCTTCTCAACCCTAATAAACCATGACACACCAATATAAAACCTAATAAAACCCAACTAAACCCCAATAAACAAAAAAACCCAAACAAACCATTAAAAAGCCCTAGAAACCCTAATAAACCACAATAAATTCTAATAAAACCTAATAAACCATAAAAAATTCTCAAAAACAATAAAAACATTAAAATAACACCTAAAAATTCCTAACAACCCCTCATATATATTAACAAAAACTAAAAAAATACTAATATTCCATAATAAAAACACTAACAAACCCTACTAAACCCTAAAAATCCCTACTAAACCCTAATAAATACTATTCCACCCTAATAAACCCTAATAAAACCCTAAAGATACCTACTCAACCCTAATAAAACCCAAAAAATACCTACTCAGCCCTAATAAATCTTAACAAGCTAAAATAAACCATAATAAATCCCACTAAACCCTAAAAACGCAAATATACCATTAAAAAGCCCAAAAACCCCTAATAAATGCCAATAAAAACTAACAAAGCTTAAAATCACTAATAAACCCTAATAAACACTACTAAACCCTAAAAAACCCCAATATACCCTCTTTAAAATAATAAACCATAATGAACCATAGTAAACCCTAATAAATCCTAAACACACCCAAATATACCATAATATACCCTAATATACCATAATAAACCCAACTCAATCCTAATAAAACCCTAAAAATACCTAATAAATCATAATTAACCTTATCACAACATAATAAACCCTAATAAAATCTTAATAACCACCACCAAACCCTAAAAATAGCTAATATACCATTAAAAACCCTAAAACCCTAACAAACCATAATAAATGTTAATAACACCTAAAAATTATAAAAATTCTAGTAAACCCTAAAAATACCTCTAATAATAATAGTAGTAATAACGTACGTGCATGTGCATTTGCATGTGCATGGTTTAAATAATATATCATAACACACGTGCATGTGCCTATTCTTGCACATTTGCATGTGAATGATAATAAATAATCAATTATAAATAATAACGCATGTGAGTTACATGTGTATGTGAATGTGCATTTGAATGATAATAAATAATAAGTAATAACGCAGATCCAATTGCATGTGCATTTTCATGTGCATGTGCATGTGCATGTGCATGGAAATAAACAATAAATAATAATCAAGTCCACATGAATGTGCATTTTCATTTGAATGATAATAAATAATAAATAATAACAGATGTGATAATAGAATAACGCACGTGCATTGCGTGTGCGCGTGTATTAGAATAAATAATAATAACACATGTAATAATAGTATAACACAAGTGCATTGTGTTTTCATGTGCATGGTAATAAATAATATATAATAACGCACATGTATGTGTATTTACATGTAATGATAATGATAATGACACATGTAGGTGCATGGTAATAAATAATAAATAACAACACATGTGCACGTGCAATTTTATTTCATGATACAAATAACAAAAACAACAACAACAATAATAAAAATAATAATAATAGAATAATGAAAGTGCATTGCATGTCCACGTGCATTTTAGTGAATAATAAATAAATAATAGTAAATAAGAACACACATGCATGTGCATGTGCCTTTACATTTGATAATAATATTAATAATACTAATTTTAATAACAATTATAATAATAATAACAACGCATGCACATGCATGGTGATAAATAATAAATAACAACGCACATGAAAGTGGATTTTCATGTGGTATAACTAATATATCTTCTATTTATTTGATCTTCTCATAGTTTCGATTATACTTGGTCGTCACTCATCTCAGGAGATTCAATTTTACTAGTCACAGTGCTCAAATTGACACCCGAAGGAGAAGTTATGCCTATTTTAGTGAGTTGCGGGTTTCTTATGTTTTTAGGCGCTAGGAGGGTTTCTCAATGTAAAATGAAAATAACTTATGCTACGTGACTTCATTTTTGATCTACCACCTATCAAAACTAAAATTGTGAAAAGATACACACTCTAGTAACTATTGGAACCCTTTCTGACATTCTTCCACCCCCAAAAAGACCCAAAATCCATTCAGAAGGTCAAAATATTGGCTTTTGGTGTCCATTTTACAATAACCTCTTCTATGGGTGTCTATTTTTCCTCTACCACATATCTAATCGAAGCTTGCGACTATACCTAAACTCCAGTAACCACTGAAGCACCTTCTCACATACTTGAAGGCCCAAAAAGGTAATTAAACCCTCCAAAAGACCATAACTTCTACTCTGGGAGTCCGTTTTGCCTCTACCATATATCAAATCGAAGATTTCGACTAGATCTACACATATGTAACCAATAGAAACACCTTATCACGTTATTAAAGTACCAAAATGTCCTTAATTCCTCCAAATGACCATAACTTCTGCTATGGGTATCTGTTTCACCTCTACCAAATATCAAATTGAAGCTTGCGACTAACACTACACATCTGTGACAACCACGAACAACTAAATAACCCTAAAAACCTTGAATGAACCCATAAACACTAAAAACCATTCAAAACCATTCAAAACCCTAAAAAAACCTAACAAACCCTAAGAAACACTATCAAACACTAAAAAACAATAACAAACCCTAACAAACCCCAAAAAACCCAAAAAAACTTACAAACCTTAAAAAACCCTAACAAACCCAAAGAAGCCCCAGTAAACCCCAAGAAGCACTAAGAAACACCAATAAACCAAAAAAACCCTAAGAAACCAAAAAAAACTCAAAGAAACTATTAGAAACTCTAATAAAACCCTAAAACCCTAACAAAACACTAAACAAACCTGAAAAACACTAACACACCCTTAAAAAACTTACACACCCTTAGAATCCATAACACACCCTTATAAACACTAGAACACCCTTAGAAACCCCAAAACACCCATAGAAACCCAAACACAACCTTAGAAACCCTTAGAAACCATAACACACCCTTAGAAACCCTGACCTGCCCATAAAAACCCTAACCCACCCTTAGAAAACCTAACACACCCAGAAACCCTAACAAACCCTTAGACACCCTAAGACACTCTAATAGCACTAATAAGTCCTAACAAACCCTCCCAACCAATAATAAACCATAATAAACACTAATAAACCCAAAATCCCACTACTAAACCCTAATAAACACTAATAAATCGTACTAAACCCTAAAAACCCTATTAGACCCCTATAAAAGTTACAAAATATCTAAAAAACCAAATATACAAAAAATGATATTAAACCATTCAAAATGCTAATATTCACAAAAAAATCATAAAAACCAGACAAAAACTGACAAAACCCTAAAAACACAAAAACCCATAAAAACCCTAAAAAACCCTGAAAACCCTAAAAAATCATAAATACCCTAAAAACCCTAAAATCCATAAAAGCAAGAAAAAAACGAAAAAAATCCCAAAAACAAACCTAAAAACCCTAAAAACCTCAAATAATCCTAAAAAACCTCAAAAATGCAAAAAACCTAAGAACCCCTAAAAATGCTAAAAGCCCAAAAAGGCAAAAAAATTGCCTAACAAAACCCTCACTAACCCTATGAAACCATTGAAAACCCAAAAAAACTCTAGCAAACCATAAAAAACTCAAAAGAAACCCTAATACACCATAAAGATCCCTAAAAACCCTTAAGAACCACTAAAGCCACTAACAACGCCACATAAACCCTAAGAATTGCTACAAAAATTGAAAAATGCATCAAAACACACAAAATGCAACAAAACCTCAAAAAAACTCTAAAACAACCCAAAAAAGCATAAAAAATCCAAACACACCCAAAAACCCAAAAAAATGCATAAAACCCCAAACAACTCAAACAAACTGTAACAAACCGTAAAAACCCTAACAAAACCTAACAATCCCTAGAAACCACTAATAACCCCTAAGAATTACTAATAGATCCAAATAACCCATAAAACCCACTATTAAACCCTAAAAACACAAATAAACACTAATAAATCGTAATAACCTGTAATAAACACTAAAAAAATTCATTAGACCCTAATAAATGATACAAAAGCCGTAAAACCTCTAATATACAATAAAAACACTATTAAACCATAATAAACATTAAACAATAACTAAAAACCCAAACAAACCTAACAAAACATTTCAAAAACCTCCAAATAATAGCCTAAAAAACGCTACAACCTACTAATAAACACTAACAAACCCTAATAACCAAAAAATAAATCGTTACAACCCCTAACAACCCCAAATAAGTCGTAACAAATCCTAACGACGCTAAATAAATTGTAACAAACTGAAACAAACCATAAAAAACCCCTAATAAACCAAAATAAACCCTAAAAAATTATAATAAACCCTAATAAATCGTAATAAACCCAAATACAAGTTACTAAACCCTAATAAATAAAATAATCCCCCAATAAACCCTAATAAATCCTAAATAACCCTAAAAAAGGTTGATAAACCCTAGAAAAATATTTTAATTCCTACAAAAGCCCAATAAAACCCTAAAATACAATAAAAATTGCTAATAAACTGTAACAAATCCTAAATAACTCTAATAAACCCTAAAGAACCCTAATGAACCCTAAAGAACCATATTAAACTCTAAAGAACACTAAAAACCCCTAAAGAACCAAAAAAACACAAAAACACATTATATAAACCCTAAAAACAGCTATAATACCCAAACAAACCCTAAAACACACTAAAAATCCTTACGACCCCTATTAATCCCAAAAAACAAACAAACACATAACCCCCCCCCCCCAAAAAAAACCATTAAAAATCCATTAGATACCATAAAAAACCATAAACACCCGTTAACAACCCTTAAAACCCATAAAAAAACTACAAACCATAAAAAACCAATAATACCATAAAAAGGGATTCAAATAGATACATAAACCCTAAAAACGTTACATAAAAGCTTAAAAATGCAACAAAACCCCTAAAAACGCAACATAAACCAAAAAAACAAAACAAAAACAAAAAACGCTACAGAAACCCTAAAAGCACTACATAAACCCTAGAACTGTAATATGAACCCTAAAAACACAACATAAACCCAATAAAATGAAACATAAACTTTAAAAAATTCTACCTAAAACCTAAAAACACTACATAAACAATAAAAACACTACACAAACCCTAAAAACATTACATAAACCCTAAAAAATGCAACATAAATGCTACATCACCCCTAAAAACACTATATATAATCCCAAAAAAGGGAACATAAACCATATATAATTCAACATAAAACCTAAAACCTAAACACACTACATCAACCCCAAAAATGATACATAAAATCTAAAATTGCTTACTAAACCCTAAAAATGCTACATAAACATTAACAATGCTACACAAACCCTAAACAATGCCACAAAACCCGAAAGACACTTTAAATCCTCAAAAATATTAAACCATAATAATCCACTAATAAACTCTAATAATACCTAAAAACACCGTATAATCCCTAAAACCCAATGAAACTCTACTTAACCCAAATAAAAGCCCAAAAATACCTAATACACCCTAATAAATGATAATTAAACCTAACAAACCCTAAAAACACCTTAATCAAACCTAAACAACCCTAACCAACCCTAATAAACACTAATAAACACTAATAAACCCTAATAAACCCCAAACAAACCCTAAAAATCCCTAATAAACCATAAATACAGCCAAATAAACCCTACTCAACCCTAACAAACATTAACACACCATAATAACCCCTAATAAAACCCTACAAAACCCTAATGAAGAAAAAAATGCTAGTATATTGTAAAAAATCCCAAGAAACCCTAATAAACTCTAATATAACCTCATAAAACCTAAAAATTTTCACAATCAATAAAAAAATGATCACAAAAAACAAAAACATGCTATATTACCTTAAAAGACCTAAAACACTAATATAACATAATAAAGACAAAAAATTCTAATATCCCATAAAAATCCATAGAAACCCTAATACTTCATAATAATCTCTAAAATAACCTTAGAAACCCTAAAAACACTAACAAAAAGAAATAAATCGATCACAAACAATAAAAACATGCTACATTATCTAAAAAAATTACAAACACTAATATAACCTAAAAAATAAAAAAACAAATAAACCCCTAACAAACCCTAATAAACTATAAAAATCCTTAATAAACCCTAATAAAACCATAATAAAACTCTAAAAATACCTTTTAAACCCTAATAAACCTTGACACACCATAACAAAACCTAATAAAACCCAACTAAACCCCAATAAACAAAAAAATGCAAACAAACCATTACAAATTCCTAGAAACTCTAATAAACCATAATAAAATCAAATAAAAGCTAATAAACCATTAAAACTGCTCACAAACACTAAAAACATGCTAATAAAACCTAAAAATTCATAAGAACCCCCCATATATATTAACAAAAATTAAAAAACACTCATATACCCTAATAAAAACACTAACAAACCCTAGTAAACCCTAAAAATCCCTAACAAACCCTAATAAACCGTACTCAACCCTAATAAACCCTAATAATGCCTTAAAGATACCGACTCAACCCTAATAAAAGCCTAAAAATACCTACTCAACACTAATAAACCATAACACACCATTATAAACCATAATAAACCCCACTAAACCCTAAAAAAACAAATATACCTTTAAAAGCCCTAAAACCACTAATAAATGCTAATAAAACCTAAAAAAATCTTAAAAGCGCTAATAAACATGAATAAACACTACTAAACACTAAAAAACCACAATATACCCTCTTAAAAATTAATAAACCATAATGAACCATAATAAACCCTAATAAATCCTAAACATTACCAAAAATAACATAATATACCAAAATATACCCTAATAAACCGAACTCAATCTTAATACAACCCTAAAATGGCTAATAAACCCTAATAAATCTTGACACACCATAATAAACCCTAATAAAATCCTAATAACCCCCACAAAACTCTAAAAAAGGCTAATATACCATTAAAAAACCCTAAAACCCTAACAAACCATAATAAATGTTAATATCACCTAAAAATCCTAAATAATGATGGTAAACCCTGAAAATACCTCTAATAATAATAGTAGTAATAACGCACATGCATGTGCATGTGCATGTGCATGGTTTAAATAATATATCATAATGCACATGCATGTTCATATGCCTGCGCATTAGCATGTGAATGATAATAAATAATAAAGTATAAATAATAACTCTTGTGAATTGCAAGTGTATGTTCATGTGCATGTGAATGATAATAAATAATAAATAATTATGCCCATACAAGTGCATGTGCAAGTTCATGTGCATGTGCATGTGCATGTGTTTGATAATAAACAATAAATAATAACCAAGTCCACATGAATGTGCATTTGCATGTGAATGATAATAAATATTAAATAATAACACATGTGATAATAGAATAAAGCACGTGCATTGCGTGTGCACGTACATTAGAATAAATAATAATAACACATATGATAGTAGAATAACACAAGTTCATTTCATTTTCATGTGCATGATAATAAATAATATATAATAACGCATGTGCATGTGCATTTACATGTAATGATAATGACAATGATGCATGCATGTGAATGATAATAAATAATAAATAACAACACACGTGCATGTGCATTTGTATTTGATGATAGAAACAACAATAACAACAACAACAACAAAAATAATAATAGAATAACACATGTGCATTTCATGTGCACGTGCGTAGTAGTAAATAATAAATAAATAATAATAAATAAGAACATACATGCATGTGCATGTGCATTTAAATTTGATGGTAATATTAATAATACTAATTGTAATAATAATAATAATAATGCATGCACGCGCATGGTAATAAATAATAAATAACAATGCCCATGCATGTGTATTTGCATTTGATAATGATAATAATAATTATTATGATAATAATAATAATAATAATAATAACTGTGATAATAATAGTAACAATAAAAGAATAATACAAGTGCATTGCATATGCACAAACATGGTAATAAATAATAAATAATAATGCATGTGCATCTACAATTTCATGTGATGATAGTAATAATAACAGCAGTAGTAATAATAGTAGTGGTGGTAGAGATAATAGTAGAAGTACTGATGCATATGATAATAGAATATTGCATGTGAATTACGTGTGCAGGTGTATGGTAATAAATAATAACCCACATGCATTGTATTTGCATGTGATGATGATGATGATGATAATAATAATATTAATAATAACAGTGAAAGTGATAATAGAATAATGCACATTCATTGAATGTGCGTGTATGTGAATTTGGATGTGCATTTTCATGTGATGAAAACAACAACAACAACAACAACAACAACAACAACAATAACCACAATAATAATAATAATAATAATAATAACAATAACGCATGTGATAATAACATAATGTGTGTGCATTGCATGTGCACGTGCATGGTAATAAAAATATAATAATAATTCACATGCATGTTCATGTGCATTTGAATGAGATAATAATAATAATAATAATAATAATAATAATAATAATAGTAATAATAAGTTTAGTTGTTTGAAAAAACAACAGACAGGACAAAAGTGCTAGAAATGGTGTCTCGAAAAACCTAACAAATCACAGAGTCATAAAAAAGGTATTACGTCTTCTTGAGGTGTCCATTTATGCTCTGTGAATAGTCAAACTAAATCTCATGGAATGAACTATGAAAAAATCAGGTGCCAAAGGCCGAACAGACACACAGATCAGAAGTTATGACTATTTTAAGAAAACATTGACAGGGATCCGGACACGGAAATTGAGTTTTGGTGGCCTTCTGATGGGGTTTTGTGATTTTAGGGTCCCGAAGAAGACTTGAACTTTGTTCAAGTTGGCCTTCAATGTAGATCTCTTTGCTGCCATTGATTTGATAAGTGGTAGAGCTCAAACGGACAACTGGAGTGGAAGTTTTGGCTATTTGAATTTGGATGTTATTTTGGAGTGGTATAACTAATATATCTTATGTTTCTTTGATCTTCTCAAGGTTTCAATTAGACTTGGTCCTCACTCATCTCAAGAGATTTGATTTTACTAGTCACAGTTCTCAAACGGACACCCGAAGGAGAAGTTATGTCTATATTAGTGAGATGCGGGTTTCATAGGTTTTTAGGCGCTAAGAGGGTTTCTCAATTTAAAATGACAATAAATTCTCCTATGCGTATTCATTTTGGATCTACCACAAATTAAATCGAAGATTATGAAAAGATAAGAACTTTTGTAACCACCGGAACCCTCTCTAACATTTTTCAACCCCACAAAAGACCCAAAATCCCTTTGGATGGTCAAAAGATTTGCTTCTGGAGTCCGTTTTGCAATAACTTCTTCTATGGGTGTCCATTTTGCCTCTACCTAATATCAAATCGAAGATTGAGACTAGACCTACACTCCTATAACCACTGAAGCACATTCTCACATCCTTGAAGGCCCAAAATGGTACTTACACCCTCCAAAAGACCATAACATCTACTCCAAGAGTCCGTTTTGCCTCTACCATATATCAAATCGAATCTTTAAACTAGATCTACACATCAGTGATCAATAGGAACACCTTATCTTGTTCTTAAAGACCCAAAAGTCCTTATGTCCTCTAAATGACCTTAACTTCTACTCTGGGTGTCTGTTTCACCTCTACCACATATCACATTGAACCGTGCGACTGGATCTACACATTTGTGACAACCATAAACAGCTAAATAACCCTAAGAAACCATGAATAACCCCATAAACACTAAAAAAAATTAAAAACCATGAAAAACACTAAAAAACCCTAAGAAACCCTAACAAACACTAAGAAACCCTAACAAACCCCAAAAAACCCTAAAAACATAACAAACCCTAAAAACCTTAACAAACCCTAACAAGCCCTAACAAACCCCAAGAAGCACTAACAAACCCCAATACACACAAAAAACCTGAAGAAACCCTAAAACCCCTATGAAAGCATAAAAAATCCTATCATAACTGTCACGAACCAGGCTGGATCGTCATCCGACCCGACACCCGACCCGGTCCGCGACATGGCCCGAAGGGAGTTCCCGATCCCCACGGGCTGGCAACTAGTGTCGGGCATCAAAACAAACCAGTTGGGAATGGTTTGGCCCATGAAAAAGATAAGCAAACATAAACTGAACCAGCATACAAATAAAGGAAAACAAACTGAACGACGTGGCAGCAGAAAAGGAATAAACAAAGAAACGCGACATACCTCAGGTGACCCCGTGGATCACCACGACACGACAACCACTCACTTCCAAAAAAACGATCCAAGACTGAAACCTGCAACTGAAAAGTAATGTAGGCGTGAGCACCGAGATGCTCAGTAGGAAAGCCAAAAAAAACAACCACATCCTATGCCCCTGCCTTTAATAAGAAATCCAACCAATGCCAGTTTGGAAGATAAGATATACTAAAATAATGTTTTCCCCTCTTTTCAAAATCAAGCAACGAGTTTGCATTTTCAGGTAATGCCTTTTACTCCCACTACATTTTCAAAATAGGTTTCAAGCATGCATTAACATTTCAAAATGAAAAGAAACCAGTTTGGGTTAAAATATGATTCTCACAAACAAGACATCAAGTATGAAACAGCTGAAAAGAAAGTTACATCATTAGCAGCATGACGAAAATGAGCACCATGGGTAATCCCTATAGGTAGCTAAAACAATTGGGAACCTAAAGTCCTCGTACCTCAGTGAAACGTGGCTTAGAAGGCCACGACCCTCAGATAACGTGGCTTAGAAGGCCACGACCCTCAGAAAACGTGGTTTAGAAGGCCACGACCCTCAGAAATTCAAATGTTTAGTTAGTGTTGTTGCGTCAAACCTGCTAGATAAACCGGGACGAACCCCTGCCGTGTCATCTAGCGCACTAGTCCTGGTCACCCACCTAGATACCCGGGTTTTCCCATTGTGCTCTATTTCAAATGGTGGTGAGTTTTCTTTATCAAACAATCAAACAAGTACATTACACTTTCTTTGTCTAAAATTCATTCAACCTTTCACCACCGCACTCCCTACTTAAGTGCATTCCCCCTCTTTACATCACATAAATACACACAAGCCTTTACACTAGGCACATATCACAAATCACTCATTAACACTTGCATCACATTTTATTTTCAAATTTAGGGGGAATGACTAAAAAGGGGTTTTCTATTTTCGCAAACCAAATCTTAAAGTGCCAACCGGGCCTTTCATAAAACATTCTGAAGATGCCAAACATGCTTAATTACTTAAAGGGAACACTTTTAAAAATCAATCAGCGAAAAGGCCAAACACCATTGGAAATACACATTACTAATTCAGAATCACTTAAGAAATCAATTTTTCAATAAAAGGTCACTTAAGACCGATAGCATTAAAAATACATTTAAATTTCCAAATGAAAGGCGTAATCATTTCTAGCAACCGTAACCTGATTTCATAGCATGTGGATATAGCGTAAATGTAAAACATATTTTTAAAACAAGCGAGCAATTATGAATCTCAAATTAAAGGCATAGGCATAGAGGACCTACCTCCAACTTGTCGCTATCTGCCAAAGGTCACTCTAACCGACACTTGGCGCACACACGCACATGCATTTATACATATATATATATACACCCCTAGCTGCATTGCACATATTCCCCGCGCCATGAGGGAATATGTACAAAGAGGGCATATATATATATATGTCTTACCCTGTTCACTTACATGTAAGATACCACGAACCCGCTGGCCCAAACCACCGTAGCGAGGCCCAACGCGCTACACAAATAATTTAATAAAACCATTAAACATATAATCAAACATTTGACCAAATTATAAAACATTTTAGCATGCTCAAAGTTGTACATTTTCCATAAAAAATTCTTTTCCAACACACGCGCACCTCAAGAACCCACAATATCACATTTCGCACTACTCAAATGATTACTTCAACACTTTCAATGATTGTCACAACAATATCCGCACACATATACCCTTATATGTATGCTCAAACCCACTTTTGAAAACACTCACACCAAAAAAAATATACAAACATGTTTCACACACTTTACAAGATTTTATAAACCACTTAAAATTTTTATAAAACCACTCCAAGTGGTATTACAAGACATTGAACACCAAAAGCCTACCCCAAAACCTCTTATAAGGCCAAACGCACACCACTCACTTGTCAAAACAGAACACGCAGCCCGTGCAAAACAAAATCAACCAATTGCACAATAAAAAAAACACTTTTAAAACTCAAAAAGACTATTATGAACATTTTATTAAAAAGTTTCAAAACATTTCGTTAACTTTGAATACCAAAAGATCACCCAAAATCTATTTTGTGATAAAATGCATTTCAACGTCGCATCAAAACACAAACTACATCCCCTTGCACGTCTTAACAAACTATCAATGCAATTAATTAAACACTAATAAATAATTCATCATAGGTTCTTCACACATTAACACACTCATATTTCACAAACAGACTACTTACAAAATAAATACACATCAAAATTCAAATACAACCAATTTCACCCTTTGCACATTTTAACAAATTAAATACACAATTTATAAAATTCTGATAAACATCTCAACACGGGTTTGCACTGAAAATTTGTACACATGTTGCATCAACATACTATTGAAAAATTAAAAGTATATCGAATCTCAAAAATAATCAAACTCGCATCTTGCAAATCAATAAATAAACAAACTGAATTAATTAAACTCCCAAATTAATGCATCAAATAATGGTTATACACAGAATCACATACCTTATATGGAGGAATTTCCAATATCAGTGCGAAACTTAAATCGCTTGACATTTGCACCACATAGGACCTAATGCGAACCCGCAAACATGAATCCGAATCGAAAACATTAAGTCAAAACCCCCAGAATCAGAACATAAATCCGCTAGAAAAAAAAACAACAACAAAACAAAAGGAAGAAGACATAACCGAGGGTGGGGGTCGACGCCGGTGACCACCGGACAACAGCCTGCCGGGAGGAGGAGGGTTCGAGCAGGCGGACCGGGAGGGAGGAGGCGCGGCCAAGGCGGCGGCCGGAGAGGGAGGAAGGGACGGCGGCGAGGGCGGTGGTCAAAGCGGAAGGAGGCGCGGCGAGGGCCGGACGGGAGGGAGGCTGCGCGAGCAGGCCGGATGGGAGGGAGGCGGCAAGAGGGAGGCCGGAAATCCGACGGGGAGAAGGGGGGGTTCCGCGTAGGGTTTCTGCGCGACGGGGGGAAAGGGAAGAGGCCGAGCGAGAGAGTGAGGGAGGAAAGAAAAGGAGAGAAAAAAAAGGAAAAAGGAATAAAAATAAGTAAGTAAAATGAAATAGAAATATAAATAAATAAATAAAATGAAATAGAAATAAAAATGAATAAATAAAATGAATAAAATGAAATGAAATAAATAAATAAAATGAAATAAAAATAAATAAATAGAGTGAATAAAATGAAATAAAATAAATAAATAAAATCTGAAAGAAGAACAAATCCCTAATTAAAATATTAACTAAATTAATAATAATAAAATTATCACCTGAGAGAGGACACCGCGCACGGTCTCACGCGCGGGGTCACGTGCATGGTTGCGTGTCTCAAAAACAACACATTCAATAACAAACAATCCCTTAACAAAAATTAGGGGCTGTGCAGGGCGCGCATACGCTCGCGCATTCGTATAAAAACGAGATTTTCTTTTAATTTAAAACCGGTTCAAAACACAAATTCAAAAACGAGACCCAAAATAATTAAGTTAAAATAATGCATTGGTCAGGGTGTGACAATAACCATAAAAACCCTAAAAAACCCTAAGTAAACCAAAGAAACACTAACACACCCTTAGAACCCCTAACACACGCTTAGAACCCCAAACACACTCTTAGAAACCCTAGCACACCCTTAGAAACCCCAAAACATCCATAGAAACCCTAACACAACCATAGAAACACTTAGAAACCATAACACACCCTTAGAATCCCTAACCCACCCATAGAAACCCTAACCCACTCCTAGAAATCCTAACACACCCTTAGAAACCCTAAAAAACCCTTAGGCACCCTAAATCACTCTAATAAGAATTAATAATTCCTAACAAACACGACCAACCAATAATAAACCATTATAAACCCTAATAAACCCAAAATCCCACTACTAAACACTAATAAATACTAATAAATCGTAATAAACCCTGAAAACCCTATTAGATCCCATTAAAAGCTACAAAATACTAAAAAATCCAAAAATTCAACAAAAAAGATATTAAACCATTCAAAATGCTAATATTCACAAATAAACCCAAACAATCCCATAAAAACCTCACAAAACCCTAAAAAACCATAAAAACCCAAAAACCCCAAAAAACCCCTAAGAGTCCTAAAAACCCTAAAAAACACTAGAAAACCTTAAAAACCCTAAAAACCCTAAAACCCCTAAAAATCGGAAATACCAAAAAATCCCGAAAACAATCCTAAAAACCCTAAAAAAACCTAAAAAACCTCAAAATACCCTAAAAAACTAAAAACCACTAAAAATGATAAAAAATCCTAAAAAGTCTAAAATTTCCTAAGAAAACCCTAACAAACCCAATGAAACCCTTAAAACGCCAAAAACCCCTAGCATACCCTAAAAACCTCAAAAGAAACCATAATATACCCTAAAGAACCCTAAAAACCCCTAAAAACCCTAATGAACCACTAAAGCCACTAAAAACGCTACGTAAACCCTATTAATTTCTATGAAAACCCGAAAAATGCTTCAAAACTCACAAAACGCATCAAAACCCCAAAAAACACTAAAATAACCCTAACAATGCATAAAAAATTCAAACACACCCATAAAACCCAAAAAACGCATAAAACCCCAAACAACTCAAACAAACTGTGACAAACCCTTAAAACCCAAACAAAACCTAGCAAACCCTAACAACCACTAATAACCCCTATGAACCACTAATAAACCCTAATAACCCAGAAAACCCACTATTAAACCCTAAAAACCCTAATAAACACTAATAAATTGTAATAACCTGTAATAAACCCTAACAAACACTATTAGACCCTAATAAACACTACAAAATCCATAAAACCCCGAATATACAATAAAAAAACTATTAAACCATAATAAACCCTAATAATCACTAAAACCCCAAACAAACCTGACAAAACACTACTAAAATCTCCAAATAATAGCCTACAAAACCCTAGAACTCACTAATAAACCCTAAAAACCCCTAAAACCCCCAAAATAAATCGTAATCGACCCCAACAAACCAAAATAAATTGTAACAAATCCTAAAAACACCAAATAAATCTCAACAATCTGAAACAAACCATAACAAACCCCTAATAAACCCCAATAAACCCTAACAAATCATAATAAACCCTAATAAATCGTAATTAACTTAAATACATGTTACTAAACCATAATAAATAAAATAAACCCTAAAAACCCTAATAAATCCTAAATAACCCTAAACAAGTTTGATTAACCATAGAAAAATCTATTAATGCCTACAAAATCCCAATAAAACCCTAATATACAATAAAAAACGCTAATAAACTGTAACAAATCCTAAAGAACACTAATATACCCTAAAGAACCCTAATAAACCCCAAATAACCATATTAAACACTAAAGAACACTAAAACCCCCTAAAGAACCCAAAAAAAAAAATGCTAAAACACAATATATAAACCCTAAAAATCGCTACAATACCCAAAAAAACTCTAAGACACCCTAAAAAAATCCTAACAACCCCTATCAATCCAAAAAAATAAAATAAACCCATAAAACCTCCCAAAAACAATTAAAAAGCCATCAGATACCATCAAAATCATAAACACTCGTTAATAACCCTTAAAACCCTAAAAACACTACAAACCATAAACAACCATTAAAACCCTAAAAGGGGCTTCAAATAGATACATAAACCCTAAAAACGTTACATAAACCCTAAAAATGCATCAAAAACACTAAAAACGCAACATAAACAAAAAAAGCACAACATAAATCCAAAAAACACTACATAAACCCTAAAAGCACTACATAAACCCTAGAACTGTAACATAAACCTTAAAAACACAACATAAACCCTAAAAATGAAACCCAAACATTAAAAAATTATATATAAAACCTAAAGATACAATACAAACCCTAAAAACACTCCATGAACCCTAAACACGATACATAAACACTAAAAAATGAAACATTAAAGCTACATCACCCCTAAAAACGCTACATAAACCCAAAAAATGAAACATAATCCCTAAAAAATGCTATATAAAACCTAAACCCTAAACACGCTACATAAACCATAAAAACGTTACACAAACCCTAAAAATAATACATAAAACCTAAAACTGCAAACTAAACCCTAGAAATGCTACATAAACACTAAAAATGCTACATAAACTCTAATAACGCTACACAAACTCTAAAAAATGATACAAAAACCCTAAAGACGCTTCAAAACCCTTAAAATATTAAACCCTAATATACCATAATATAAAAACTTAAACCCAAATAAACCCCAACTAAACCACCAATAAACTCTAATAATCCCTAAAAACGACTTATAATCCCTAAAATAATAAGAAACTCTACTCAACCCTAATAAAACCCAAAAAATAACTAATAAACACTTATAAATGATAATAAAACCTAATAAACCCTAGAAACACATTAAGAAAATCTAAACAACCCTAACCAACCCTTATAGTCACCAATAAATACTAATAAACCCTAATAAACCCCAAAAAAACCCCTAAAATCCCTAATAAACCATAATTAAAGCCAAATAACCCTTACTCAACCCAAAAAAACCTTAACACACCATAATAACCCCTAATAAAACCCTAAAAAACCCTAATAAAGAAAAAAAATGCTAGTATACCTTTAAAAATCCCCAGAAACCCCGATAAACTCTAATATAAACTATTAAACCCTAAAAATGCTCACAAACAATAAAAAATGATCAAAAACAATAAAAACGTGCTATATTACTTAAAAAGACATAAAAACAGTAATCTTACCTAACAAAGACAAAAAACGCTAATATACCTTAAAAACCCCTAGAAACCATAATAAACCATAATAAACTCTAATATAACAAAAGGAACCCTAAAACGCTCACAAACAAAAACAAAATGCTCACAAACATTAAAAACATTCTATATTATCTAAAAATACTGAACAAACACTAATATAACCTAATAAAACAAAAAAACAAAAAAAAACCCCTAACAAACCCTACAAAACACTAAAAAACCCTAATGAACAATAATAAAAACGATTAAACCCTAATAAAACCCTAATAAAACTTTAAAAATACAATCTCAACCCTAATAAACCTTGACACACCATAACAAAACCTAATAAAACCCAACTAAACCCCAATAAACAAAAAAAATGCAAACAAACCATTAAAAATCCCTAAAAACCTTATCAAACCATAATAAATTCAAATAAAAGATAATAAACCATTAAAAATGCTCACGAACACTAAAAAAAGCTCTAATAAAACCTAATAAGTCATAACAACCCCTCATATATAATAACAAAAAATAAAAAACAATCATATACCCTAATAAAAACACTAACAAACCCTAGTAAACCATAAAAATCCCAAACAAACCCTAATAAACCGTACTCAACCCTAATAAACCCTAATAAAACCTTAAAGATACTGACTCAACCCTAATAAAACCCTAAAAATACCTACTCAATCCTAATAAACCTTAACACACCATAATAAACCATAATAAACCCCACTAAAGCATTAAAAACACAAATATACCCTTAAAAAGCCCTAAAACCTCTAATAAATGCTAATATAACCTAACAAATCTTAAAAGCACTAATAAACCCGAATAAACACTACTAAACACTAAAAAACCCTAATATACCCTCTTAAAAATTAATAAACCTGAATGAACCATAATAAACCCTAATAAATCCTAAACATACCCAAATATACCATAATATACCAAAATATACCCTAATAAACCCAACTCAATCCTAATAAAACCCTAAAAACCATATAAACCCTAATAAACCTTGAAACACCATAATAAGCCCTAATAAAATCCTAATAACCCTACAAAACCCTAAAAATGCTAATATACCATTAAAAAACCCTAAAACCCTAACAAACCATAATAATGTTAATAACACCTAAAAATCCTAAAAATTGATAGTAAACCTTAAAAATAACTCTAATAATAATAGTCATAATAACACACGTGCATGTGCAATGCATTTGCATGGTTTAAATAATAAATCATAATGCACGTGCATGAACATATGCAAGCGCATTTGCATGTGAATGATAATAAATTATAAATTATAAATAATAACTCATTTGAATTGCATGGTATGTGCATGTGCATGTGAATGATAATAAATAAATAATAATAACGCACATCCAAGTTCATGTGCTTGTGCATGTGGATGTCCATGGTAAGACACAATGAATAAAAAAATGTCCACATGAATGTACATTTGCATGTGAAGGATAATAAATAATAAATAATAACACATGTGATAATAGAATGACGCAAGTGCATTGTGTGTCTACGTGCATGAGAATAAATAATAAAGCACATGTGATAATAGAATAACACATGTGCATTTCATTTTCATGTTCATGGTAATAAATAATATATAATAACGCATGTGTATGTGCATTTACATGTAATGATAATGATAATGATGCATGCACGTGTATGGTAATAAATAAAAAATAACAATGCACGTGCATGTGCATTTGTATATGATGATACAAACAACAAAAACAACAACAATAACAATAACAATAATTATTATTATAATTATTATAACAGAATAACCCAAGTTCATTGCATGTGCACGTGCATGATAATAAATAATAACTCATAGCGCACGTGATGATAATAATAACAAAAATAATAATATTAATAATAATAGCGCATGTGATAATAGAATAACGCACATGTATTGAATGTGCACGTGTATGGTAATAAATAATAATGCACGTGCATTTGAATTTTCATTTGATGATAAAAACGATAATAACAATAATAGTAATAATATCAATAACAATAAAAATGCATGTGATAATAGAATAATGTAGGTCCATTGCGTGTGCGTGTGCAAGGTAATAAATAATTACGGACATGCAGGTGCATTTTCATGTGATGATGATAATAATAATAATAATAATAATAATAACAACAACAACAACATATGCACATGCATGGAAATAAATAATATATAATAAATAATAAATAATAACACATGTGCATCTGCATTTTCATATGACGATAATAATAATAATCGTAACAACAATAGTGATAATTATAATAATGATAATGATAATAATGATAATAAAAACGTGTGTGATAATAGAATAACACACTTCCTAACAAACCCCAAAAAAACCTAACAAACCCTAACAACCACTAATAACCCCTAAGAACCACTAATAAACCCAAATAACACCTAATACCCACTATTATAACCTAAAACCATAAAAAACACTAAAAAATCATAATAACCTATAATAAACCCTAAAAAACCCTATTAGACTCTAATAATCATTGCAAAATCCCTAAAACCCCTAATATACAATAAAAAACACTATTTATCCATAATAAATCCTAATAATCACTAAAAACCCTAACAAACCCGACCAAACACTACAAAACCTGCCATATAATAGCCTACAAAACCCTACAACCCGCTAATAAACCCTAAAAAACCGTAATAAACCCATAATAAATCATAACAAACCCTAACAACCAGAATTAAATCGAAACAAATCCTAACAAGGCCAAATAAATCATAAAAAAACTAAAACAAACCATAACAAACCCTTAATAAACCGCAATAAAACTTAACAAATCATATTAAACCCTAATAAATCATAATAAACCCAAATACACGTTAATAAACCATAATAAATAAAATAAACCCAAAGAAACCCTAATAAATCCTAAATAACACTAAAAAGGTTGATAAACCCTCGAAAAGGCTATTAATGACAACAAAAGCCAAATAAAACCCTAATATACTATAAACAATTCTAATAAACCATAGAAAATCCTAAAGAACACTAATAAAACCTGAAGAACACTATTAAACCCTAAAGAATCATAATAAACTCTAAAGAACACTAAAAAACCCAAAAGAACCCAAAAATGGCTAAAACACATTACATAAACCCTATAAACTGCTACAATACCCAACCAAACCCTAAAACAACTAAAAAACCCTGACAACACCTATCAATCCCGAAAAAACTAATAAACCCCAAACCCCCCCAAAAAACCATTGAAAACCCATCAAATACCATAAAAACCATAAACACTCGCTGAAAACCCTTAAAAACCCTAAAAACACTACAAACCATAAACAACCACTAAAACCCTAAAAAGGCAACAAATAGATACATAAACCAAAAAAACATCACATAAACCCTAAAAATGAAACATGAACCCTAAAAACGCAATATAAACCCAAAAACCGCAACATAAACCCAAAAAGCACTACATAAACCCAAAAAGCACTACATAAACCCAAGAACTATAACATAAACCCTAAACAATGCAACATAAACATTAAAAAACACTACATAAAACCTAAAAACACAACATAACCCAAAAAACACTACATGAAACTAGAAAACGCAACAAAAACCCTAAAAAATGCAACATAAAACCTAAATGCTAAACATGATACATAAACCCTAAAAACGTTACATAAACCCTAAAAATGCTACATAAAATATAAAACTGATAACTAAACCCAAAAAGCACTACACAAACACTAAAAATTCTACATAAACTCCAACAACTTTACACAAACACTAAAAATTCTACAAAAACCCTAAAGACACTTCAAAACCCTCAAAAATATTAAACCCTAATATACCATAATATAAAAAATTAAACGCTAATAAACCCCTAATAAACTCTAATAATCCCTAAAAATGCGTTATAATCCCAAAACAACCCTAAGAGACTCTACTCAACCCTAATAAAACCCCAAAAATACATAATAAACCCTAGTAAATTATAATAAATCCTAACAAACCCTAAAAGCACATTAAGAAAACCTAAACAACCCCAACCAACACTAATAGACACTAATAAACATTAAAAAACTGTAACGAATCCCAAACAAACCCTAAAAATTCCTAATAAACCATAAATAAATCCAAATAAACCCTACTCAACCCTAAAAAACCTTAACAACAATAATGACCCCTAATAAAACCCTACAAAACCCTAATAATGAAAATAAATTCTAGTATGCCTTAAAAAATCCCTACAAACCATGATAAACACTAATATATCCTAATAAACCCTAAATACGCTCACAAACAATAAAAAAATGATCACAAACAATAAAAACATGCTATATTACCTAAAAATTCCTAAAAACACTAATATAACCTAATATAAACAAAAATGCTAATATACAATAAAAATCCCTAGAAAAAAATAGTAAACCATAATAAAATCTAATATAGCCTAAGAAACATAAAAATTCTCTCAAACAAAAAAAATGCTCAAAAACAATAATAAATGCGATATTATCAAAAAAGACCTAACAAACACTAATATAAGATAATAAAACAAAAAAACTAATAAACCCCTAACAAACCCTAATAAATCTTAAAATCCATAATAAAACCTAATATAAACTAATAAAACCTAATAAAACCATAATACCTTCTCAACCCTAATAAACCCTGACACACCATAATAAAACCTAATAAAACCCAACTAAACCCCAATAAACAAAAAAACACAAACAAAAAATTAAAAAGCCCTAAAAACCCTAATAAACCCTAATATATTCTAATAAAACCTAATAAACCATAAAAATGCTCACAAACACTAAAAACGCGCAAATAAAACCTAAAAAGTCCTAACAACCCTTCATATATATTAAAAAAACTAAAAACACTCATATACCCTAATAAAAACACTAACAAACCCAAGTAAACCATAAAAATCCCTAACAAACCCTAATAAACACAACGCAACCCTAATAAACCCAAATAAAACCCTAAAGATACCTACTCAACCCTAATAAAACCCTAAAAATACCTACTCAACCCTAATAAACCCCAACACACTATAATAAACCATAATAAACCCCCTTAAACCCTAAAAAAGGCAAATATACCATTAAAAGGCCCTAAAACCCCTAATAAATGCTACTAAAAACTAACAAAGATTAAAAGAAGTATTAAAAACTAATGAACACTACTAAACCCTAAATATATACCCTCTTAAAAATTAATAAACCATAATGAACAATAATAAAACCTAATAAATCCTAAACATACCCAAATACACCATAATATACCATAATATACCCTAATAAACCCAACTCAATCCTAATAAAACCCTAAAAATACCTAATAAACAATAATAAACCTTAACACACCATAATAAACCCTAATAAAAACCTAATAACCCCCAAAAACCCTAAAAATGCTAATATACCATTAAAACCCCCAAAACCCTAACAAACCACAATAAATGATAATAACACCTAAAAATTCTAAAAAATACAGTAAACACTAAAAATACCTATAATAATAATAGTAGTAATAATGAACGTGCATGTGGGTATGCATGTGCATGGTTTAAATAATAAATCATAATGCACGTGCATGTGCATATACCTGCACATTTGCATGTGATTGATAATAAATAATAAATAATAAATAATAATTCATGTCAATTACATGCGTATGTGCATGTGCTTTTGAATGATAATAATTAATAAATAATAATGCACTTCCAAGTGTATGTGCATCTGCACGTGCATGTGCATGTGCATGTGCATTGCATGTTCATGGAAATAAACAATAAATAATAACCAAGTCCACATGAATGTGAATTTTCATGTGAATGATAATAAATAATAAATAATAACACATATGATAATAGAATAATGCAAGTGCATTGCGTGTGCGCGTGCATGAGAATAAATAATAATAACACATGTGATAATAGAATAACACAAGTGCATTGTATTTCCATGTGCATGATAATAAATAATATATAATAATGCATGTGCATGTGCATCTACATGTAATGATAATGATAGTGACGCATGCACGTGCATGGTAAGAAATAATAAATAACAATGCACATGCATGTGCATTTCTATTTGATGATACAAATAATAATAATAATAATAATAATAAAAAAATAATGCAAGTGCATTTCATAGGCACGTGCGATGTAGTAAATAATAAATAAATAATAATAAATAAGAACGCACATGCATGTGCGTGTGCATTTACATTTGATAATAATATTAACAATACTAATTGTAATAATAATAATAACAATGCATGCATGTGCATGGTAATAAATAATAAATAACAACGTGCATGCTTGTGCATTTTCATGTGATAATGATAATAATAATGATAATGATAATAATAATAATAATATTATTATTATTAATTTTGATAATAATAATAACAATAAAATAACAATACAAGTGCATCGCATATGCACGTGCATGGAAATAAATAATAACACACGTGCATCTACATTTGCATGTGGTGATAATAATAATAACAACTATCGTAATAATAGTAGTAGTAGTGGTGATAATAGTAGTAGTACCAATGCATGTGATAATAGAATATTGCATGTGCATTACGTGTGCACGTGCATGGTAATAAAAAATAAAGCTCGTGCATTGCATTGGCATGTGATGATGATGATGACAATAATAAAAAAATGATAATAATATTAATAATAACAACGCTTGTGATAATAGAATAACACACGTGCATTGAATGTGCATGTATGTGCATTCCCATGTGATGATAATCATAACAACAACAAAAACTACTACAACTACAACCACAACAATAATAATAACAATAATAATGACAATGCATATGATAATAAAATAACGTGTGTGCATTTCATGTGAATGTGCATGGTAATAAAAATATAATAATAATGCATGTGCATGTGAATGTTCATGTGCATGTGCATGTGAATGTGCATGTGGATTAGATGATGATAATAATAATAATAATAACAATAAAAATAAGTTATAGTTTGAAAAAATAACAGACATGATAAAAATCCTAGAAATGGGGTCTCAAAAAACCTAACAAATCATAGAGTCATTGAAAAAGTCATAACATATTCTTTGGGTGTCCATTTATACTCCGTTAGTAGTCAAACTGAATCTCATGGAATGAACTATTATAAAAACAGGTGTCGGAGGCCGAACAGACACACATTAGAAGTTATGACCATTTTAATATAAATTTGACAGGGACCTGTAAAAGGAAATGGAGTTTTGGAGGCCTTCTGATGGTTTTCTAGGATTTTAGGGCCTCAAATATGACTTGAACTATGTTCAAGTCATCCCTCTATGTAGATATATTCACTACATTCGATTTGATATGTGGTAGAGCTCAAACGAACAACCAGAGCAAAAGTTATGGCCATTTGAAGTTGGACTTTTTTTTGGAGTGGTATAACTAAAATATCTTATATTTCTTTGATATTCTCATAGTTTCTACGAAACATGGTCCTCACTCATCACACAATCCTCGATTTGACTGGTCACAACACTCAAACGGACACCTGAAGTAGAAGGTATGCATATTTCAGTGAGTAGCGGGATTCTTAGGTTTTTAGTCGGTAGGAGAGTTGATCAATTTAAAATGACAATAAATTCTGCTGTGTGTGTTCTTTTTGGAACTACCACATATCAAATCGAATATTTTGAAAAGATACACACTCTGGTAACCACTGAAACCCTTTCTGACATTCTTTAACTCTCCAAAAGACCCAAAATCCCTTTGGATGGTCAAAAGATTGGCTTCTGGTATCTATTTTGCAATAACATCTTCTAGGGGTGTCTATTTTCCCCCCACCACATATCAAATCTAAGATTGAGACTAGACATATACTCCTATAACCACTAAAGAACCTTTTCACATCTTTGAAGGCCCAAAAAGGTACTTAAACCCTCCAAAAGACCCTAACTTCTACTCCGAGAGTCCGTTTTGCCTCTACCATATATCAAATCGAAGATTTCGACTAGATCTACACATCTGTGACCAATTGGAATACCAAATCACGTTCTTAAAGTACCAAGAGGTCTTTAATTCCTCCAAATGACCACAACTTCAACTCTGGATGTCCGTTTCACCTCTACCACATATTAAATTGAAGCTTCCGACTAGCCAATATCATTTTTTTTCATTTTTATATGGCCGGTTTAAGGGGTTGCCGGTACCCAAACACCATTTCACCACATCCAGTAACAAACCCTAACAAACCCTAACAAAACCGAACAAACACTAAAACCCCCAAAAACCCTAAAATATATAACAAACCCTAACAAATCCTAAAAAACCCTAACAAGCCCTAAAAACCCCCATGAAGCAATAAGAAACCCCAATAACCCCAAAGAAACCCGAAGAAACATTAAAAGCCCCAAGGAAACCATAAGAAACCCTAACAAATTCCTAAAACCCTAACAAAACCTTAAGATAACCTAAGAAACCCTAACACACCCTTAGAAACCATTACACACCCTTAGAAACCCTAGCACTCCCTTAGAAACCCCAACACACCCTTATGAACACTAGCACTCCCTTAGAAATCCCAACACACCCATATAAAACCTAACACAACCTTAGAAACCCTTAGAAACCATAGCACACCCTTAGAAACCCTAACTCGCCCATAAAAACCCTAACCCACCCTTAGAAACCCTAACACACCCTTAGAAACCCTACCAATCCCTTAGACATCCTTAATCACACTAATAAGCACAAATAAATCCAAACAAACCCTACCAACCAATAATAAAACATAATAAACCCTAATAAACCCTAAAGCCTACTTCTAAACCCGAATAAACACTAATAAATTGTAATAAACCCTAAAACCCCTATTAGACCCCAATAAAAGCTACAAAATACCTAAAAACCCAAATATACAACAAAAATTATATTAAACCATTCAAAATGCTAAAATTCACAAAAAAACCCTAACAAACCTGGGAATACATGACAATACCCTGAAAACCCTAAAAACCCAAAAAACCCAAAAAACCCTAAAAAATCGTAAAAAACCCTAAAAAACCTTAAAAAATAATAAAACCCCTAAAAAACCTAAAACCCCTAAAAACACGAAAAAAACAAAAAAACCCAAAAATAATTCTAAAAACCCTAAAAATCCTCAAAAATTTATCAAAAAAATGCTAAAAACCCTAAAAACCCTATGAAACCTTTAACAACCCTAAACCCCCCCTAGAAAACCCTAGAAACCTCAAAAGAAACCCAAATACACCATAATGAACCCTAAAGAACCATAAAGAACCCTAAAAAACCCTAAAGAACCACTAAAGCCACTAACAACACTACATAAACCCTAACAACTGCTACAAAAAACCAAAAAATGCTTCAAAATCCAAAAATGCAACAAAACCCCAAGTAATGCTAAAATAACCCTAACAAAGCATAAAAAATCCAAAAACACCCCTAAAAACCAAAAAAAATGCATAAAACCCTAAACAACTCACACAAAGCGTAACAAACCCTGAAAACCCTAAAAAACCTAACAAATCCTAACAACCACTAATAACAACTAAGAACCGCTAATAAACCCTAATAACCCTTAAAACCCACTATTAAACCCAAAAAAACTCTAATAAACACTAATAAATCATAATAATCTGTAATAAACCCTAACAAACCCTATTAGACCCTAATAAATGATACAAAATCCCTAAAAACCCAAATATACAATAAAAAACACTATTAAACAATTATAAACCCTAATAATCACTAAAAACCCTAACAAACCCGACAAAATGCTACAAAAACCTCCAAATAATAGCCTAAAAAACCCTACAAACCACTAATATACCATTACAAACCCTAATAACCACAAAATAAATTGTAACAAACCCTAAAAACCCCAAATAAATCGTAACAAATCCAAACAATGCCAAATAATTCATAACAAACTGAAACAAACCATAACAAACCCCTAATAAACCGCAATAAACCATAACAAATCATAATAAACCCAAATACATGTTACTAAACCCTAATAAAAAAATAAACCATAATAAATCCTAAATAACCCTAAAAAGGTTTATAAACCCTAGAAAAAGTTGTTAATGCCTACAAAAGACCAATAAAACCCTAATATACAATAAAAATGCTAATAAACTGTAACAAATCCTAAAGAACACTAATAAACCCTAAAGAACCCTAATAAACCCTAAAGATATATATTAAACTCTAAAGAATACTAAAAACCCCTAAAGAACCCCAAAAAACTCTAAAAACATTATATAAACCCTAAAACCTGCTACAATACCTAAACAAACCCTTAAAAACACTAAAAACCATAACAACCCCTATCGATCCCAAAAAAACAATTAAACCCATAAACCACCACAAAAAACCATTAATAAGCCATCAGATACCATAATAAACCATAAACACCTGTTAACAACCCTTAAACCCCTAAAAAAACTATAAACCATGAACCATTAAAACCCCAAAAAAGGAATCAAATAGATACATAAACCCTAATAATGTTACGTAAACCCTTAAAAATGCAACAAAAATCCTAAAAACGCTTCATAAACCAAAAAAAGTCACATAAACCCAAAAAAACGATACATAAACCCTAAAAGCACTACACAAACCGAAAAAACTGTAACATACACCCTAAAAAACACAACATAAACCCTAAAAACGCAACATAAACATTACAAAATGCTACATAAAACCTAAAAACACAATATATACCCAAAATCACTACATGAACCCTAAAAACGTTACATAAATGCTAAAAAATATATCATAAACACTACATCACCCCTAAAAACGCCACATAAACCAAGAAAACACAACATAAACCCTAAAAAATTGTACATAAAACCTAAACCCTAAACATGCTATATAAACCATAAAAACTTTAAATAAACCCTAAAATTGATACATAAAATCTAAAACTAAACCCTAAAAATGCTACATAAACACTAAAAATTCTACATAAACTCTAACAATGCTACCCAAACCCTAAAAAATGCTACAAAACCCTAAAGATGCTTTAAACCCCTCAAAAATATTAATCCCTAATATACAATAATATAAAAAATTAAAACTTAATAAACCCCTAATAAACTCTAATAATCCCTAAAACACATTAGAATCCCTAAAAACCTTAAGAAACTCTACTCAACCATAATAAAACCCCCAAAATACCTAATAAACCCTAATAAATGATAATAAAACCACATAAATCCTAAAATCATGTTAAGAAAACTTAAAAAAGCCCTAACCAACCCTAATAGACACTAATAAACACTAATAAACACTAATAAACCCCAAACAAACCCTAAAAACCCTAATAAACCATAAATAAGTCCAAATAAACCCTACTCAACCTAAACAAACCTTAACACACACTAATAACCCCTAATTAAACCCTACACAACCCTAATAAAGAAAAAAATGGCAGAATACCATACAAAATCCCTAAAAACCCTCATAAACTCAAATATGACCTAATAAACCCTAAAAACACTCAAAAATAATAAAAAAACGATCACAAACAATAAAAAGGTGCTATATTACCTAAAAAGACCTGAAAACACTAATATAACTTAATAAAGTCAAAAAATGCTAATATACCATAAAAATCCCTAGAAACCCTAATAAATCATAATAAACTCTTATATAACCTAGAAAACCCTAAAACCACCCACAAAAAAATACAAAATCCTCAAAAAAAATAAAAACATTCTATATTATCTAAAAAGACATAACAAACACTAATATAACCTAATAAAACAAAAAAACTAAAAACCCCCTAACAAACCCTAAAAAACCCTAAAATCCATAGTAAACCATAATAAAAACAAATAAACCCTAATAAAACCATAATAAAACCCTAAAATTACCTTTTTAACCCTAATAAACCTTGATACACCGTAGAAAAATCTAATAAAACCAAACTAAACCCCAATAAAAAAATGAAAACAATTCATTAAAAAGCCCTAGAAAACCTAATAAAGAAAAATAAATTCAAATAAAATCAAATAAACCATTAAAAATTCTCACAAACACTAGAAATACGATAATAAAACCTAAAAAGTCATAACAAACCCTCATATATATTAAAAAAAACTAAAAAACAATCATATACCCTAACAAAAATACTAACAAACCCAAGTAAACCCTAAAAATCCCTAGAAAACCCTAATAAACCATACTCAACCCTAATAAAACCTTTAAGATACTGAGTCAACCCTAATAAAACGCTATAAATATCTAATCAATGCTAATAAACCTTAACAAACCATAATAAACCCCACTAAACCCTTAAAAATGCAAATATACCATTAAAAAGCCCTAAAACCCCGAATAAATGCTAATAAAACCTAACAAAGCTTAAAAGAGCTAATAAACCCGAATAAACACAATTAAACACTAAAAAACCCTAATATACCATCTTAAAGATTAATAAACCATAATGTGCCATAATAAACCCTAATAAATCCTAAACATACCCAAATATACCCTAATATACCATAATATACCCTAATAAACCCAAATCAATCTTAATAAAACCCTAAAAATACCTAATAAACCCTAGTAAACCATGAAACCCCATAATAAACCCTAATAAAATCCTAATAACCCCCACAAAACCCTAAAAAAGCTAATATACCATTAAAAACCCTTAAAACCCTAACAAACCATCATTACTAAAAAATCAGGCTATAACCACGGTTTTAAACCATGGCTATATGCCCAAAAACCATGGCTATAGGTTATAGCCACGGTTCCCATAGCCGTGGCCAATATTGGCGTGGCTATAGGGTAAAATATATAGCCACGGTTCCCAACTATGGCTATAGCCCTATAGCCATGGTTCGAACCCTGGCTAGAGCCCTATAGCCATGGTTCCAACCCTGGCAACAACCCTAATACCACGGTTTTCAACTCATGGCATAGGCTAAAATCACTCATCACCTATATCCACAGTTCCAACCATGGATATAGACATTATCCATGCTTAAGAACTATGGCTATAGACCTAGAGCTATGGTTTAAAACCATGGATATAGGCCTACACATTTCATAAATAACCCCAGCACCGTTCAGCCGGTGCTTTCCCCTTGCATCCTCCCCACCGCCCCTACAAATCCCCCCCACTCTCCCCCTTGCACCCCACCTACACCTTAAATCCCCCCCATGCAACCCTCCCCCTGCATCCCCCTTCCCACACTAGACAGACCCCACTCACCCCCCTGGACAGACCCCCCCCCCTCCTGGACACCCCCTCCCTCCTGGAAACTCCCTGGACAGACCCCCCTGGACAACCCCACCCAGACAGAAAACCCCCTACTAGACACCCCTTGCACCACCCCTCCAGGACACCCCCCTTGGACAGACCCCCCTTGGATAGAACCCCCCAGGAAAACCCCACCCAGACATCAGCCCCCCCTACTGGACACCCCTTGCACCACCCCAGCAAGACACCCCCTGGACAGACCCCCCCTCCCTCCTGGACAGACCCCCCTGGACAACCCCACCTAGACAGTAACCCCCCTGGACAACATCCCCCACTAGACCTCCCCCCCGGACAGACCCCCCTGGACACCCCCTCCCTCTTGGAAACCCCCTTGGACAACCCCACCCGGACAACCCCCACCAGACAGTAGCCCCCCTCTACCACCCTGGATAGACCCCCCCCCCCTCCTGGACAGACCCCCCCGGACAACCCCACCCGGACAGCAGCCCCCCCTTATGGAAACCCTTTCACCACCCATACTGGACTCCCCACCTCCTGGACGTTCCCCCTCCCTCCTAGAAACCACCTGGAGAACCCCACCCAGACAACACCCCCCAGGACAGAAGCCCCCCTCCACCACCCCTGGACAAACCCCCCCTCCCTCTTGGAAACCCCCCTGGACAAACCCACCTAGACAGTAGCCTCCCCCCTCCTTGAAACCCTCTGGACAGACCCCCCCATGACAACTCCACCCAGACAGCACCCCCTACTGTACAACCCTTACACCCCCTGTTGGACACCCCCCCATTCTGAACACCCCCTCCCTCTTGGAAAGACTCTTGAACAACCCACCCCCCGGTCACCAGCCCCCCTCTACCCCCCCCAGACAGACCCCCCCTCCACCCCCTGGACAGACCCCCCCCCGGACAGCAGCCCGCCCTGTTGGACACCCCTAGCACCACCCCTGCTGGACACCCCCACCCCGCTGCATAGACCCCCTTGCACCCCACCCTGCACCCCCTCCCCCTACACACCTGCACCCCCCCCAATACCCCTTGCACCACCCCTTGCAAGTCGAATTTTGGAATGGCACTAAAGCATCAATGATGGTATCCTGGTTAACACATGGATACCTCAAGTGTAGGGAGTCATAGTAGCCTAGGTGTGGTATCATGAATCATGCTTAGGTGTGGTATCGTGAATCCCCAGATAACACAAACCAAAAGATTATGGCTTTTACTACATCATGTCGTATTCTTTGGTGCATATTTACAATAATCTACAACATTCACGTATGCATCTTAGGTTTTATTCAAATCATTGAATATTATTGTGAAATGATACCAAGTCTTTTGGATATGATCTTCATATAAACACCCTAAAACATTAGATGAAAACATTGTTCCAAATTGTGAGAAACTGGAAGCCCTCTATGGGCGTTTTGGTGGACATATTAGTGTTGTTAAAGATTAAAATATCTATTTAGGATGTGGATGACTAAATAAAGATTTTTCCATGTATATGGTTGTTTTGTCTGATGATTAACTACTCGATGCTACGATGTCAAGAAGAAGGGTATTTCATTGGGAGTGAAGTCTAGAGAAGCACTCAAAATGATATGGAAATAGTTGTTATGTTGTACAACATTGATAATCATATGACTTATAATGTCATATGAAAATTTTCTACGTAAGTCTTTCCTAAAAGTATTCAAATATTAAAAATATGACTTTGTTTGACTGTGTGATCAAAGAAGATGTTACAATATAGTCTAATAGGTGGGAGTAACACTACCCCCCCCCACACCCCATGCACCCTCCCTCGGCCACTTGCACCCTCCCCCTCCCCCTTCCACCCTCCCCATGCCCCTTCAGACCCCCTACACCCTCCCCCATTCCCCTACACCCCCTCCCCTCCCTCTTCCCTTTCCCCTGCCCCTACATACCCCCCTACACCCTCCCCCTACACCACATCTGCACCCTACCCCCTTTCCCTAGGGATATGATTTCTCTTTCTTGACCCAGCTCAGGGGTTCTCTATTATACCATCATAACCTCCTATTGTGCATGAGGAATCACCCTTTATTAGTAAGATATCATAATGTTATAAAATGTAATCTTTTTCCTCTAATATTCTAAATGAGTTTAATAATATTTGAGGATATTATAATGAGGTGAAACATGAGTTAAAATATACTAATGATGAGATTAGAGTACTTAAGAAGTCCTCTATTCCCATGGTTGATTTTGACAAGTTGTTTGGGTTAACGACTACCCAAAAAAAGTTTATTAGGAATCTCCAACCATTCCCTGCTATTAAAAAAGTTGTTTCAGAAGTTAATTTCAAAGAGCATAAGGATGTGAATGGTCTAGTTAGATATTTGAAGGATGTTTATACTACCATGCTTAAGTTCAATGATCTTGGTGTTATGGTTGTATCTCAATGGTACATGTTCCAACCGGATTGGGCTACACCAATCCAACAATCTTCCTTGTTTCATCCCTTGATGGGAAGGAAGTTAAGAGTTCCCTTTTTTCTCTAAATCTTGAGAGCGTGGCTTGTCCTGATGGGTTCATAAATTAATTCTTTATGTTCTACTGGTACATAGTTCGTGATGAGCTCCTTAACGCAATAAGGGAGTTCTTTAACCATGCCTCAATGCCCTATAGAATCAACTCTAATATATTGCCCTAATCCCAAAGAAGGAAAATGATGTGGACGCAAAGGATTTCATACCTATTTCTATTGGGAATACCTTTCCAAATATAATTTTAAAAATTATTGCTATGAGGTTTGGTCACATTTCTCGTTGGTTTATCTCTTTAAATCATCCCCCTGGGCAACCCTTTATCACCCCCTAGACACCCCACCTGCACCCTACCCCCCTGCCCTACAGACCCCCTTGAACCCCCCCCCCCGAACATCCTTTGGACACCCCCTGGACAACCCCTCCTAGAAACCCCACCTGCACCCTCTCCCTGCCCTGCAGATCCCCAAACACCCCCCCCCACGGACAGCACTTGGATCCCCCACCTGCTCCCTGCCCTACAGACCCCCCCAGACAGCCCTTATACACCTCCCTGGACATCCCCTCCAAGACACCCCACCTGCACCCTCCCCCTGCCCTGCAGACCCCCTCGGATAGCCCTTGTACACCCCACCTAGATAGCCCCTCCTAGAAAATTCTATATCCATTAGTAACTTCACTTAATTATGAAAGAATTCTAAATGATCAATGCCTTGAAACTTTTCCATGAATAGTCTTTGTCTTTCTTAGTCTAAATAATAGACTTCCACCACTTATAACTCGGACCCTCTAGTAGGATGGTTACAAAAATAAAATTAAGAGACTCATAAATCAAAATCTAGATAAAAATATCCACATCCTTCAATACCAAAACCAATTCATCCTAATAATCTTGTTACCCAGGAATTATTGTGGGTCTTCCATCTTGATTCTGGGGTTCCTAGGTGTTCCTTCAAGATTGATTTATTCAAGGCTTTTGATTCGGTCATGTGGGACTTCTTATGTGATGCTTTTGATCTTCTCGGATTTCCTGCTAGGTTATCTTCTTGGGTTAAAAGACATGCCTCTACCCCAATGTTCTCTATGAACATTAATGGAAATTTACAAGGATACTTTTTGGGGAAAAGAGAGATCAGGCAAGGGGATCCTCTTTCGCCTTTTCCTTTTTGTGATTTTCATGGAGTTTTTCTTGCGCATCCTAGAATACAGGTGGTTGGGGGCTCGTGCTGTGGCTGGTGCGGGCTGGAGTTACTGCTGTAGGCAGGAAGTCAGGCGGTAGGGTGGGCTGGATTGCAGGTGGATGGGGGTTGTTGGGAATGTGGAAGTGGCTGGTATAGGTTGGGATGTAGGAGGTCGGGGGCTGGTGAGGGCTGGAACTCCTGGCTGGGGCAGTTTTGCAGGTGGTAAAGGGCTGGAATGAGTGTTTTGCAGGAGGCTGGGGGTGGTGGAAAGTGTGGTGGCTAGGGGCTGGTGCAGGCTCGAATGTAGGTGGAAGGGGGATGGTTCCAGGTGTTGGGGGGATGGTGCGGGCTGATTTGAATGTGGAAGGGGGGATTTTGAGGGCAGGAATGCTGGTGGCAACGGGCTGAAATGAAGGCGGAAGGGGGCTGGTGTAACACCCCGAGATTTTATGAAAAATATTTTTTTTAATTTCATTAATGTCTTGTGTTATACGCTACACCAAAAGGAGCTTTCACAACACACATCTCTGACCTGGCTTGAATTACACGTAATCGCTACCTTCCACGATAGCGTGTGTTGTACGCAACACCAAGTTTCGCTAAACAACGATATGCTATTAAAATATTATTAAAACTAACCGTTATGAATAGTAATAACAACTTTTTGAAATTTTGTAAATTTTATTTTTCAAAATGGAATTCATTTTTGGATTCATAATATCGAAATTATCTTAGGGTGAAATTTTTGTGATTTTCGGATAACTTTCATATTTTGATGAATAGTGAAAATTACTAAATTTTAATTAAAAACAACTTTTTCAATCGAAATAATTAATAGTGATAAATTATTAATTTGAGTGGTTTTAAAGTATATTTAGAATATATTTTTACAATTTAATACAATGTTGGTCATCGGATGTAATTTCACATTTAAACCAGACATAAACAAGTGTCAATCTTTTGATAGTTATTATCTCTTAAAAACACGCTATTTGTTGTGACAACGGAAATTAATTATAAAATTAATTAATGCAACTTATATGTTTGAAATTTTGTAAAATAGAAATCATTTTTGAATTCGGAATATCAATTATAGCTTAGGGTGAAATTTTGGCATTTTTCTGAAAAACTTCAATTTTTGATGAATAGTGAAACCACTAAGTGGTAGGTTAAAAACTGAATTTTGCATAAAACTTAATTTTACCGCTTCTGTAAATGGAATTTCGAAAATCCGACAGACACGGTTGATATCAGTAAGTAAAATGTGGTTCAATGAGATAAAAATAATTTTTTGGTGAATAGTAACTTTTTACTTTTTTTTACCGTGGTTAATAGTAAATAGGGTAACTAAAGGTAAATATGATATTACTGTTACCCTAACACATGTCCTAATTCTATTGGATAAGTTTAATTCGACCAAAAACAACCTTATGAATATAATATGACCATTTAGGTCCACTTGGATTAGATTATGACATTTAATATTATTTTATTTAATGAATAGTTAAAATAGTTAAAATCAAAGATTAATAAGTAAATCATTTTTAATATGGGGTTATACATAAGATAAATTCGACTATAAATATTCATTAGAAAGCTAAAAATCTTTCCTATATAATGGTATTTTATTTGTAATTTTTAGACATTAAATAATTTAATTTATTTATGGCACATTGATGATGCAGTAATTATCTTATTAATGAAATATTGACATAATTGATGTTATAAACACCAAAATAAATGTAATTTGAGACTTTTTAAGAATTCCACTAATTTTTTAGGTTACTATGATATATTAGTGTTTATTTAATCAACTTGGTTCGAACATATAATTCTGTTATGACTTTCACAAAAATCATATATCAAATAGTGTCAAAATTGACACAAAATAGTTTTTAAATCAAATATTATATTATTAATTGTTATTTTATTCCTAAAAATATAAGGTTCGGAAAAATGACTTAGATAAGGATATATATATTAATAATAAACAATTTTGGGTTCTTTTGGCAAGTTATAGTAAGTGTATTAACCATATAGTGTAAGAAAACAAAAAGACACGGTAAAAGTTAAATTATTTAACTTAGAGTTAAATCTAATTGATAAGGTTAAAATAATAACCTAAACTTGTCTAAATACTATAGGTTGATAGGATTTCGACCCATCCCCACTTTAGCTTCTAAATAAGACCCTTTGGAACCATTATAAACCGATTTTGACTTTAATATAAAATAATATTTTGAGATATTCCTAAGGTGCCCCTCTCCTCCCTTATAAAAGGACACCTCCTCCCCCTCCTCCTCACACCAATTTGAGAACTCAAGCTCGGCAAACCCCTGCCAAAATCCCTTCTCCACTTCCCTAGAATAATCCTAGAGGTCCTGGTCTTCTTCAAAGACCAATCTTAGTTCCCTAAGTGGAGGATTCAAAGAGGCGTTTCAAAGAAGAGGTAATATCCATTACCGATCTTTTCAATTTCTTTCTTCTTCAACTTCTTCTTCTTTAGTTGTTTCATGACAAAGTAATAACATCAGTATTACTTACATACTGATATGTTATTATAAATATGAAACAACCCTAATTCACCTTCTATCCATCCTACGGAAAAATGAAATCACCGCGCGTGCGTACGTACAGAATACCGTCTCCACGCCGTGGTGTAATCTATTTTCCACCATCACCTTACAAGGATGGGTATAATGGTGTAATGAGTAACTATATATGATTATTATAAAGTGATATTGATACTTAAATAGTATAAATACACTTAAATACAATTCCACGATCATGGGAACAATATCATCGCTCGTGCGTACGTACGGAATACCGTCTCCACAATGTGATGCGACTCGTTCTACATGATCATCATTACATAGTAATTATATAAATGAATTAAATGAATAAATATGATATATGTTACACTAATAACATTCTGGATATAATTTATCTATAACCATAAAAGAAGAATAAGAATTTATTCGGCAAAACTCGCATAAGAACAAAAGGCAATAAAGACCCGAGTAACAAGTAACAATGAAATATTACTAATAAGAAGCTAAGAATATGACCATATATGATATCATAAAAATAATTATGATTATGGAATAAGTCAATAACATTATTTAAATCATTATACAGGAGGTTCAGACATTTACGAAGCATATCGGACCGAAGGTAAGGGAAATATCACAATCTCATTTTTATCCGAGATTGTTTATACTTTGGTATTTACTGGGGCGTGTTTTATCATCCATGTCCATGTTTCCTCAATATGTAATATTATTTCCATCCACCTACAATTGTTTAAATCCAATTTTACCCTTCGGTGAGTTTTTAGTAAAAGATATGAAAGGAATCTTTTGTCGTTTTTCGTACGAGGTACTTTTTTGACTTTTCCGACAAAAGTACGAGAAGAATGTTTTTTTAACTTATACGGCATGAATGGATTTTTAAAACCTTATTTCAAAGAATCTTCCTTTACAAGTTTTCATGTTTATTTTTAATCAACTTCTTTTAGTTTAAAATTTTATGACATGTTATGAAAGGATAAATGTTTTTGAAGTAGAAATGATATTTTCCTCAAGAATGGAGTTCAAGAGTTTTATCAAAATTATTTTCCATCTAATACAATATAGGGTTCTGTTTCTATCCCTGTTATTACATGGATTTGATTATGTTGTGATGGAAATATTTTTATGAATTCCTTTATCTTATATGAATTTTTTTATGATGTCATGATGTTTAAGATTCCCATTTGTATTACATTTGTTATGCAATGATGTATGATTTATGATTTTGTGGCACACATAAGAATGGTATCATTATGAGATGGGTGGGACCTATATCTCCCTCCAATGCATTGGGTAAAGATTTTATATCTCATGAGATAGACATGGCTGGAACGGTAGGTTATACCGGTTCAGTGAAACAGGACTGAAACGAGGGTGACTCGGTTCATAAAGGGACTTTGTCCACTAAGATAGTCTTGGCAATGAGTCTTGACTAACAGGAAAAGATTCTCTATGATTATGTGTGTATGCCACAAAGTTTCATGTTTTATGTTATGATTATTGTGATTACATTTCACTTCCATGATTTATCCCATGTTATGAAATTATGATCTCTTTTTCAGGTTAAGATTTCCAAAAGTTATGTGCCTGTGTATACGATGAGATTTATATTTCTTTTGTTTACCCTTACTAAGCATTTGAGATCACCCTTTTATGTTTTCTTTTTCCCAGGATACAAAGAAAGGTTTTAGGTAAAAAAAAGGGAAGATCTTTATGGGAGATATTGGAGAACTTTCACCACGATTAGAAGATTATGTTCCGAGTTTCCAAAGACACTAAACTATTACGGTCCTTGTGTGTGTGTTTTTGTTATGTACTAAGTATTCCGCAAAAGTAATGTAATGTCCATGTACGTTAAGCTTAGGGTCTCTACAGTTGGTATCAGAGGAAAGGTTTAGTCAACCTTTGGAAACTAGGACGCAAAAATATTAGTGAGATCCCTAGATATATTTATAAGGTATGTCTAGGGATGTCCCTAAGGATAAGTATACATATAGGATATAGTCCTAGCACTACGGTAACGATCTTAGAATTTAACCTAAGATGTTATATATTGAAGTTACTCCCCCTTTATTATGATTTTTTCCTCTCACACTATTCTTTTTGGGTTTTAGAAAATGGCTGGAAACAAGATGATTCACGATAATGGAGGATATGATGGACAATGGAATGATATTCTTCATAAGAAACCAAATGAAATGGGATTTGGAAGTCCAAACATCATTATTATGCCGAATCAGCAATCTCATAATATGATCAATAAAGTAAAATTTGGTAATTTTCCTGACTCAGCTAATAAGAGAAAGATGGAGTTTCATGATGATCATAGAAGAAAGAAATTTCAATTTCCCCTATGTAAATCATGTGGGAAGAGGCATCAAGGAGAATGTTTCAAAGGAACTGGAAGATGCTTTGGGTGTGGAAAAGAAGGACACAAAGCCAGTAAGTGAAAAGGAAAAGGTTCAGTTAACACCAGGGATGAGGATAATGGTATTGCTACGACGTCAACAATGGTTAAATGTTTTAAATGTGGAATGTACGGGCATTATGCAAACCAATGCCCTAAGGGAAAGTCTCATGAAGAGAATCAGTATGGTTGTATGGGTAGTATTTATGTGGATGATGATGAAGAGACTACAAATGATATGTGAGATGAAAGAATTGTTGAATCTCGGTCAATGGTTTAAGAATATAGTGGAATGATTACATGTTTATCATGTGTAATGTTGTATAAGTAATCTCATGCTACTATGAATAAAGAGACATATAAGGATTGTTACACTGTTGTCTTTCCTTGAGTTTTGAAAGTGTATGATTAATGTTATCAGTATCCATGAAAGGTTATTCAGATATTTTTGGAATATAGATGATATGCACATAATGAAGGAAAACTGAGAAAATGAAATGTTTAACAGTATTCATGAGCTCATGATTGATATAAGGACTAAGTGATATAATGGTTTGAGTATAAATATTTTTGAGGATTTTGGTTTATGGAAAGTGTTAACTTTTAACTGCATTCATGTTTTCACTAAGGTTCAATGGGTATTCAAGAGAATACGTGATTAAGGCCTTTTAATTTTGGAATGTGACCAACAAGACATATCTTATGATATATGGGGATCAACGACAGTATTAAATCTTTGGTAATCGTTTTCACTATATTATGAGAGTGGACAACAATATTATGGATAATCCTAAAGATTGGAATGGACTATGTTGGACATAAGTTAGTATTGTTTAAGGATTAAAGTTTTTTTTCGATATTATTGATGGGATGTTATAGTAATGTAGTTTTAGAAAAAGGACAACCTGCCGGACGGGCGACAGCCCATCGCGTCGGACAAGGCTATGGGAATCAAACCCACAACCGAAGTGCGACTGGCCTTTATCACCTACCACTGGCCTACAGGAAGTCCCTGTTTAGTAGAAACTAGTTTTATTATATTAAGCAGTATGATATATGAAGTATAACTTCATTTTGGGAACCATATATGATTAATCTCACAATAGATGGACTTAAGTATTTTTTGATAACTTTTCTAACCTTTTGAGACAGATGGAATGACCCATCATTCTATCACATGATCTTCTAACAAATCACGAATGACAAATTCAACTTCATTTCTTTAATAGATGAAGTAGAAATTGTCCAAAGAACGAAAAATAGTGAAACTATACCAAAATCATGAAAGTATTTCTTCTAATTCCAATTTCATCAACTTTAGGGAAATGATCTTGAAAACCAAAAATGTTGTCCTAGTACTCTTATATCTGATTAATCAGATGGTACCTTAGATCGTCACAAATTTATGGATTTGTGATTGCTAGATTTTCCATAGCCATGTTCTCTACCACTCTCCATCAGAACATGATGGTTAGATTTCTCTTCCATATCCATATTTTCACCTATGTGGAAACCCAGGGATTAGTCTATTTGGGTAACCGTTACGTTTCATACTTTTGTTTTTAAAGATTGGTTTTGGTATTTCTTTTTACGATGTGGGTTTTGATTAAAGAAACTTTCGAATAGTAAACCATTTATAACCCCGACGAATTTCGAGGGCGAAATTCATTTTAAGGGGGGTAGAATGTAACACCCCGAGATTTTATGAAAAATATTATTTTTAATTTCATTAATGTCTTGTGTTATACGCTACACCAAAAGGAGCATTCACAACACACATCTCTGACCTGGCTTGAATTACACACAATCGCGACCTTCCATGATAGTGTGTGTTGTATGCAACACCAAGTTTCGCTAAACAACGATATGGTATTAAAATATTATTAAAACAAGCCGTTATGAATAGTAATAACCACTTTTTGAAATTTTGTAAATTTTATTTATCAAAATGGAATTAATTTGTGGATTCATAATATCGAAATTAGCTTAGGGTGAAATTTTGGTGATTTTCGGATAACTTTCATATTTTGATGAATAGTGAAAATTACAAAATTTTAATTAAAAACAACTTTTTCAATCGAAATAATTAATAGTGATAAATTATTAATTTGAGTGGTTTTAAAGTATATTTAGAATATATTTTTACAATTTAATACAATGTTGGTCATTGGATGTAATTTCACATTTAAACCAGACATAAACAAGTGTCAATCTTTTGATAGTTATTATCTCTTAAAAACACGCTATTTGTTGTGACATCGGAAATTAATTATAAAATTAATTAATGAAAATTATATGTTGTGAATTTTGTAAAATAGAAATCATTTTTGAATTCGGAATATCAATTATAGTTTAGGGTGAAATGTTTGGCATTTTTCTGAAAAACTTCAATTTTTTATGAATAGTGAAACCACTAAGTGGTAGGTTAAAAACTGAATTTTGCATAAAACATAATTTTACCGCTTCTGTGAATGGAATTTCGAAAATCCGACAGACACGGTTGATATCAGTAAGTAAAATGTGGTTCAATGAGATAAAATATAATTTTTTGGTGAATAGTAACTTTTTACTTTTTTTTACCGTGGTTAATAGTAAATAGGGTAACCAAGGGTAAATATGATATTACTATTACCCTAACACATGTCCTAATTCTATTGGATAAGTGTAATTCGACCAAAAACAACCTTATGAATATAATATGACCATTTAGGTCCACTTGGATTAGATTATGACATTTAATATTATTTTATTTAATGAATAGTTAAAATAGTTAAAATCAAAGTTTAATAAGTAAATCATTTTTAATATGGGGTTATACATAAGATAAATTCGACTATAAATATTCATTAGAAAGCTAAAAATATTTCCTATATAATGGTATTTTATTTTTAATTTTTAGACATTAAATAATTTAATTTATTTATGACACAATGATGAAGCAGTAATTATCTTATTAATGAAATATTGACATAATTGATGTTATAAACACCAAAATAAATGTAATTTGAGACTTTTTATGAATTAAACTACTTTTCTAGGTTACTATGATATATTAGTGTTGATTTAATCAACTTGGTTCGAAAATATAATTCTATTATGACTTTCACAAAAATCATATATCAAATAGTGTCAAAATTGACACAAAATAGTTTTTAAATCAAATATTATATTATTAATTGTTATTTTATTCCAAAAAATCTAAGGTTAGGCCAAATGACTTATATAAGGATATATATATCAATAATAAACAATTTTGGGTTCGTTTGGCATGTTATAGTAAGTGAATTAACCATATAGTGTAAGAAAACAAAAAGACACTGTAAAAGTTAAATTATTTAACTTAGAGTTAAATCTAATTGATAAGGTTAAAATAATAACCTAAACTTGTCTAAATCCTATTGTTTGATAGTATTTCTACCCATAACCACTTTAGATTCTAAATAAGACCCTTTGGAACCATTATAAACCGATTTTGACTTTAATATAAAATAATATTTTGAGATATTCCTAAGGTGCCCCTCTCCTCCCTTATAAAAGGACACCTCCTCCCCCTCCTCCTCACACCAATTTGAGCACTCAAGCTCGGACAACCCCTGAAAAAATCCCTTCTCCACTTACCTATAATAATCCTAGAGGTCCTGGTCTTCTTCAAAGACCAATCTTAGTTCCCTAAGTGGAGGATTCAAAGAGACGTTTCAAAGAAGAGGTAATATCCATTACCGATCTTTTCAATTTATTTCTTCTTCAACTTATTCTTCTTTAGTTGTTTCATGACAAAGTAATAACATCAGTATTAATTACATAATGATATGTTATTATAAATATGAAACAACCCTAATTCACCTTCTATCCATCCTACGGAAAAATGAAATCACCGCGCGTGCATACGTACGGAATACCGTCTCCACGCCGTGGTGTAATCTATTTTCCACCATCACCTTAAAAGGATGGGTATAATGGTGTAATGAGTAACTATATATGATTATTATAAAGTGATATTGATACTGAAATAGTATAAATACACTTAAATACAATTCCACGATCATGGGAACAATATCATCGCTCGTGCGTACGTACGGAATACCGTCTCCACGATGTGATGCGACTCGTTCTACATGATCATCATTACATAGTAATTATATAAATGAATTGAATGAATAAATATGATATATGTTACACTAATAAAATTCTGGATATAAGGTATCTACAACCTTAAAAGAAGAATAAGAATTTATTCGGAAAAACTCGCATAAGAACAAAAGGCAATAAAGATCCGAGTAACAAGTAACAATGAAATATTACTAATAAGAAGATAAGAATATGACCATATATGATATCATAAAAATATGTATGATTATGGCATAAGTCAATAACATTATTTAAATCATTATACAGGAGGTTCGGACACTTACGAAGCATATCGGACCTAAGGTAAGGGAAATATCACAATCTCATTTTTATCCGAGATTGTTTATAATTTGGTATTTACTGGGGCGTATTTTATCATCCATTTCCATGTTTCCTCAATATGTAATATTATTTCCATCCACCTACAATTGTTTAAATCCAATTTTACCCTTCGGTGAGTTTTTAGTAAAAGATATGAAAGGAATATTTTGTCGTTTTTCGTACGAGGTAATTTTTTGACTTTTCCGACAAAAGTACGAGAAGAATGCTTTTTTTAACTTATACGCCATGAATGTATTTTTAAAACCTTATTTCCAAGAAGCTTCATTTACAAGTTTTCAATTTTATTTTTAATCAACTTCATTTATTTTAAAATTGTATGACATGTTATGAAAGGATAAATGTTTTTGAAGTAGAAAGGATATTTTCCTCAAGAATGGAGTTCAAGAGTTTTATCAAAATTATTTTCCATCTAAGAAAATATAGGGTTATGTTTCTATCCCTATTATTACATGGATTTTATTATGTTGTGATGGAAATATTTTTATGAATTCCTTTATCTTATATGAATTTTTTTATGATGTCATGATGTTTAAGATTCCCATTTGTATTACATGGGTTATGCAATGATGTATGATTTATGATTTTGTGGAACACATAAGAATGGTATCATTATGAGATGGGTGGGACCTATATCTCCCTCCAATGCATTGGGTAAAGATTTTATATCTCATGAGATAGACATGGCTGGAACGGTAGGTTATACCGATTCAGTGAAACAGGACTGAAACGAGGGTGACTCGGTTCAGAAAGGGACTTTGTCCACTAAGATAGTCTTGGTAATGAGTCTTGACTAACAAGAAAAGATTCTCTATGATTATGTGTGTATGCCACAAAGTTTCATGTTTTAAGTTATGATTATTGTGATTACATTTCACTTCCATGATTTATCCCATGTTATGAAATTATGATCTCTTTTGTAGGTTAAGATTTCCAAAAGTTATGTGCTTGTGTATACGATGAGATTTATATTTATTTTGTTTACCCTTACTGAGCATTTGAGCTCACCCTTTTATGTTTTCTTTTCCCCAGGATATAAAGAAAGGTTTTAGGTAAAAAAAAAGGGAAGATCTTTATGGGAGATATTGGAGATCTTTCACCACGATTAGAAGATTACGTTTCGAGTTTCCAAAGACACTAAACTATTATGGTCCTTGTGTGTGTGTTTTTGTTATGTACTAAGTATTCCGTAAAAGTAATGTAATGTCCATGTACATTAAGCTTAGGGTCTCTACAGCTGGTGTGGGCTGGAAGTGGCTAGAGCAGGGCCAAATCACAGCATTACTGCGGCGTGATAGGGGTGTGACTGTGGCGTGACCGCGGCGTGTTGGCCTGGTCCAACGACATCCACTCGGAAGCATCCTTCGGCTAGGAGTGAGGGGAGTGGGAGGAGGTGGGGCAACATTTCATCCATCGCCCGCCGACAGAAATTGTGATTATTCAGTCTCAACATTGATCACAAGAATCATGGAATACTATCAATGTGAACCATCATGGGGTGTCGCCTTGGACCTGGTCTAAATCACGAAATTACCACGGTGTGATCACAGCATGATCGTGGCGTGACCGCGACATGACCACGGCGTGACCGTGCTGTGACTGCGGCATGTTGGCTCGGTCCAATGACATCCACAGGGTAGCATCATTTGGCCAGGAGCAAAAGGAGTGGTAGGAGGCGGGGCGACATTCAGTCCATCGCCTCGCTGGCAGAAATTGTGATTTTTCAATCTCAACATTGATCACAAGACTCATGGAATACTATCACTATGAACTTCCGCAGGGTGTCATCCTGGAGCAGGCCCAAATCATGACATTAACACAGCGTGACTACCATGTGACCACTTTGTGGTGGCCCGGTTCAGAGACATCTACGGGGCATCATCTTTCGTCCAGAAGCAAAGGGAGTAGGAGGGGGCGGGGCAACATTCTTACCATCGCCTCACCGGAAGAAATTGTGATTAGTCAGTCTCAACATTGATCATAATACTCATGGAATACTATCATTGTGAACTGCCACAGGGTGTCTTCCTGGAGTAGGGCCAAATCATGATGTAACTTCGGTGTGACGGTGGCGTGTTGGCACAATCCAGCGACATCCGCGGGGAAGCATCTTCCGGCCAGGAGCAAAGGGAGCGAGAGGACGAGGGGCAACATTCCAATCATCACCCCACTGGTAGAAATTATGATTAGTAAGTCTCAACATTGATCATAATACTTAGGGAATACTATCCCTTTGAACCGCTGCGGGATGTTGTCCTTGAGCATGGCCAAATCCTGGCATTACCGTGGCGTGACCGCGGCGTGACCGTGGCCTGTTGGCTCAGTCCAGCAACATCTGCGGGGCAGCATCATCTGGCCAGGAGCAAAGGGAGTGGGAGGAGGAGGGGAACATTCAGGTCGTTGTCCCGCCGACAGAAATTTTGATTATTCAGTCTCAACATTGATTACAAGACTCATGTAATACTATCACTGTGAACCGCCACGGGGTGTCATCCTGGAGTAGGGCCAAAACACGGTGTGACCACGACATGACCGCGGCGTGACCGCAGCGTGACCGTGGCGTGTTGGCCTGGTTCAGCAACATCGACGGGCCTACATCTTCCGACTAGGAGCGAAGGGAGCGGGAGGAGGCAGGGAAACATTCTGGTCGTTGCCCCGCCGACAGATATTGTGATTAGTCAGTCTCAACATTGATCACAAGACTCAAGGAATACTATCACTTCGAACCACCGTGAGGTGTCATTCTGGAGCAGGGCCAAATCACGACATTACCGTGGCGTTACCACAGCGTGACCGCAGTGTGACCACGGTGTGACTGCGACGTGTTGGCCCGGTCCAGTGACATCCATGGGGCAACATCTTCAGGCCAAGTGCGAAGGGAGTGGGAGGAGGCGTGGCTATATTTAGACCATCGCCCCACCAACATATGATAAAAAAGATCAACTATTTAATATTCTCTAACAAGGGATCTCCAGAGAAGGTTGTAACAAACAGCACAATGAAGTAACGTCTAAAGGGAAACCAAATGACGAAAAACAATCATACACCCGATAGAAACAATTTAGAAATTCATTCACTTTTCCTAAACATGGAAATTTTATTTATAATATTCAAAGCATGAAAAGGAAAGTGTCATGGTCAAGGCATATGCCTACCCGGGTAATGTAATTTGAGTTAAATGAGTATGATAATCCAATTTATATTATTCAAAGAAAACAAAAACTAACTAGCCGCAAAACAAACACCAATAAGAGGCATATGAAAGACTCAAACCAAATCTAAACATGATATAAATAACTATCACTACTCTTTGGTTTAGAAGACAGTGCACCTCCGTTAGAGGGGTTTTATTATAAAATCATGGAATTTCTTTATCACACAATTTATTTAATTATATTTAAAACTTATTCTAAAACTTATTCAGCACCAATCAAATGCAATAATTTAAGCAACTAGATCAACTTAACTATCACTGTGAGTTTTCGCAGATAGCGTACCTCCGTTGGAGGGGTTTTATTATAAAATCATGACTTTATTTATCAAATGAAATAATTATACTAAAGAACACTTATTCAAGATATGAAAATAAATATAATTAAGTAGAATTATGAAAGAAACTAAATTCAATTAAAATCATTCTTGAATTAAAGAGGCTAGAAGAGGGATCCTACCTCAAGGTGGAACCAAACTGTCCACTTTGGCTCTTAGAGCTTTCTAACTAAAATTTTCTACTCCCCCACTGGGCATACGTACCTTCACACACATACAAGGACACCTAGCCCCTATGCACAGACCCGCATGGCCATGAACATGTGCAAGGGGATCCTTGCACATATGTTTATATGAATATACCAGTCTGCACTCACCTGTGTATACATTTATATACATATACATGGGCACACATAGACCCATATGTGCATAATCACTACCATGGTTGATTATACACGTAACTGGGGAACCACATACATATACTTTCTTACCTATGCACACGCAGGCGAGTCGCCCTTAAATTGGCTACTCGAAACCAACGAGCAGGGATCAACACACCACACAAAGGATATTAGGAACATTAAAAAAAATATAGGATGCTACATAACTAGTGAGAAACCATGAAATGACATTAAAGCCTTACCTATATTGGGAGAACCAAAGCCAACCTAACCAACACAAAATTATGCAACACCCTACTAAAAACATAATATGGAGTCAAAAAAACTAAAATCCCCAAATACATGAGGTGGGAGAACATATTAAAATAGAATGCATTAGATAACACTTTATAATTTAATAAAATATGGTTACCCATTCAACTGTATGTGAATCCAAAAAGAAAAACACATTTATCCCTAAACCAATTTCTCTTCACATGCATCATGAACATATTAAAACAGTATGCATTAGATAACATTTTCATTTGAAAATTATAACACTTAATTCACTTGACAACTGTATCCACAAAGCATCAATGGTATGAATAATTATACACATAAAAAACTCTTAACATTTTTATGAGCTCAAAATGATTTCACATAGAATATGATATTCTTTATGAAACTAGAAACACATCCTATATTGTTCATCTAAATTGAAAAAAAATAATGTTCTTGTGGTATCTTCTATGTGAACATACAATGATTTATATCTACAAACACTGTAATGATAACTATTTTTATGTTTTGATAACTCCAAAATATATCACATATCACAATATGATATTGATTTTCATGAATTATTATTGGGGGGGGGGGGTTCCCTACGGTGTCTAAAAACCATAGGAAAATTTTGTCTAATGTAATCTATTCCAAACGTTTTAATGAAACCATTGGAAAAACACATCAAATTATTACTTAAACCAACTGTTTTTTCAAACCATTGGTATGTAGGTGTTGGTATAAGTGAGATTTCCACAAGTTAATGTAATTTAAAAAATCATATTGAATCTAGCTATGTATAGGAAAATTCAGGCAATGTGGTGGTGGAATCAACCCACCAAAAGGAGGACAAATTGCAGGATCCAAATCTATCTTTATAATCTATAATTAAAAAAAGTGGACATAATGGCCTTGATTTTTAAAAGAAAAGGTGTTAAATCCATACCAATAACAACTAGTGGTATCATACAAAATATGATTTGTTGCAACTAATATCAAGCCATTATTTAGTGATAGAAATCTGTTGTAAATAAGAGGGCTTATTTGGATAAACCTAATCATGGAGAAATGGGGGAGTTAGAGATAGATTGTAATGGTTATTCAACCTTATCTAAGATTAAAGAAACCTATAGAGACTTACTACACCCCTTGCCCCACCCCCTTTCCCCACTGGCACACTACCCCACCCCCTCCCCTGCCCTGCAGACCCCCCTGCAGGCCACACCCCTGCCCCCTTCCCTACAGACCTCCCAACTCCACCCTACTCCCTCCACCACCCACCCTCCCATGCCCTGTAGACCTCCCCCATCCCCCTCCCCCCCTGTCCTGCCGAAATCCCCTCTCCCCCTGCCCCCTCCACCCCCTGCCCCTACCCCTTCTCTGCGGTCCTCCCCCCTGCCCCCTACTCTGCAGACCTACCCCCTTCCCCCCTCTACCCTCCCCCTTCCCCCTACCCCTCCACACTCCCCCCTGCTCCCTGCCACTACACCCTGCCCCTGGCACCTGCCCCCTACCCCCTGCCTTCTGCCCCTGCCCCTGCCCCTGCCCCACCCCCTGCCCCCATCCCCCCTCCACCATGCCCCCTACCCCCTGCCCCCCTCCACCCTGTCCCTGCCCCCTCCACCCAACCCCCTAGCCTGCACAGCCCCCCCTGCACCCCCCTGCACCCCAGCCCCCTAGCCTGCACCATCCCCCTATCCTGCACCACCCCCTAGCTTGCACCAGCCCCCTAACCTTCAAACCCCCCTATGAGACAAAAAAATCTTTGGAGATTCCCATGGAGTCTAAAATGAGAGGAGTAAGGATTAAAATGGAAAACATAAATGCAATAATGTCAAACAAGCTATATAATCATAAACTACCACATGAGGATCCTTATATATATACTCACATGCATAAGCATGGGCTATGTTTTGTTGTTGGTTCTCTTCATAGCATGCATCCCTATTCACTGACACAACCTATCATGCGATAGCATACACACAAGAAATCTAGTTCTTGTGATGACAATGAGACAAATAAAAACTCATAATGATATATTCAGAATGAGTTATACTAATAGAAGGGATGCGAAGAATGCCCGGGGAGGAATTCGTTTCAAAAGGACCATCAGTATTTGAGAAATAATATTGAAAAAATGAGGTCTAATGGAAATGTACTCCAAAAGCCTATAATAAAAAGAACATTGTCACGATGCCCACCCACCAAAGATGCCCCTCCTGAGCTGGAAATGGTGAAAGGGAGATAATGGCCCCCGAGTCCCGCCTCCAGTAGGCCCCGGGGTGGCGACTAGCACAAAGGGTATGAGTTTTCACAAATATAGGAGGCATTACCCTTTTTGTTATTTAAGATCGGGAAATAGGAAAAGTCAACCACCAAAAATGGAAAAGAACAAGTGTATAGAAATAAACCCAAACCAATCCCACATGCATGTTTAAACAATTTTATAACAAGGTACAAGGACAAGAAAGCTCAAAAGTACAATACCGAAAGAAAACAAGAGTACAGAAACTGCAACAACTCCAACTGTCCAACTAGTAGGGTCCCACACGGCCCTGGTAGTCCTCCTGGAAACCTGAAAGTAAACGTAGGGTGAGCATACAAGTATACTATGTAGGGAAACCTAAAGCTCTCGTGCACAAGTGGGGGAGACATCCTAATGTCCTGTGAGAACAACAGAAGAATCCTAGCAAGGAATTATATCCACCGAACCTCACCAGCCACACTCACCAAAAACACAATCACAACAGGTAGTAGTATATAAGAAACAAGAGTATTGGGTACCCCGAACCATTTCCCAGTAGTTAGATGCTCTTCCTAACGGCGAACGTCCTGACGCTGCCACACTCTCCCCGCTCGCACACACCTGGTCCTCACAACCACGTATCCCACCATCACACACCTGGGCCTCATCCCGACGAGTCTTGGGAAATAATAGAACCTACTCGAAGATTCTTGGGCTAAAACCACCCCAATCGAAACCTACCTGAAGATTCTTAGGTGTAAGGTCACCTCAATCCATCACAACCTAGGGGAGAAGGAGCAGGATGGAGCTAGTAACTAAGGGAGAAACACCCTCTCCCATGAAATGGGAGTGTTCGGCACTAAGTGCTCAACATGGGTGGGGTGTGATAGAACACAAAGATACAGATATATATATGTATAACAAACACACAGCCCAACCTATGGCTTCTAAACAGAGAAACTGAGCATGTGCCTCGGCACTGCTACTACGAAGCATGCAGATAAAAAACAATCCCGAAACCCCATTTAAGTTTTCACGTTTCAGCAGAATTATTTTATTTAGTTCCTTAACTACTGGGAAACTATCCACAACCAGCCACATCGATCGTTCGTAAAACATATCTCTTCCATCCACAAATCAAGTTAGGAAAACACAATCAACACAACCAAGTCCCTCTTATTAACCAACCAACCCCATTAATTATTATTCCCATTTCATTACCATGCCCCACCATTCATTAACTCCCCCAATTTCATTTATTATTCACAACTCATAGTTCGATCACATTCAAACCCATCCCTGCAGTCCTGCTTCCAACCACCAAAACCATAACTACACCATACATCATCATCCCTTGATACAATTTATCACAACCCCACTGCCCATCACCAACATAGCATTCGCACAAACTCACAACAAGCCAACTGCAGCCCCACTGATCACCTGGTCCACGACAACCCACAAAACACCCCCTTCGCATACCACATATCAAAGACAATAACCACATGTTCATTATAAAATTTTTTTTCAACTGAGGTGATCACACAAGGGTTCCAGATTTTAAAACAGCCAACTTTATGTGATTAACCAAATTCCATATTCCACAAGGCTCCATTCACAAAAACGGTCTAGAATATAGGGCAACATTTAATTTTGCAAGCAAAGGCCCCTAACAACCGTGATTTTCAGTAGGTATAAGACTATTAAATTCACAACATATCAATTGGATAAACAAAGATAAACATAAAAAATTCCACATCCCAGTTCTTTAACCAGTTATTATCTTTATTTAATGGTTCAACTGTTTCTCATGAAAACAAGAGGATACCCACCCCGCATGATTCAAAATTTAGAGAGAAGAAGGTAAGATCCCTACCTCAATAGGTTCTGATCACAACACTCCCCCGGATCAACTTTAGAAGACGTCTGTCGGCATCCGTCCCTTCCGTCGAGACCCAAAAAAACCTCCTTCGGTGGAAGTTGGAAAGGAAAGGCTGAAGGAAATACAATGGATCCAAGCTCAGAAGTTCTTCCTCGTTGTTACGATCCCATGGCCGCTGACGTATCGTAAATCGGAGCTCGGACAAAGAAGTTATGGAAGAAAGAGCCTTCGAGACTCTTGGGAGAACTCTGCTCAGAGGAAAGGGGAGGAGAGGGTGAGTTGAGAAGGAGGAGGGGACCCCTACATTTATAGGCAAGAAAATAAAAATTAAAAGGCGTGTACTTTATGGTACACGACATGTACTCAGTTATTTCACACGGTCTCCACGTGGCTTCCAACATGGCTCCGCGGCCGTTGACTGGTCAACACACGGTTTGGAGGTAACTCATACGTGGGGAAGGACTATATGGTGTGTAGTTTGGACACAGGACATGTACTCATTTATTTCACATGGCTCCAACATGTCACACGGCCACTGACTGGTCAACACACGGTAACGCGTACGCGGAGTGAGACTACACGACGTGTAGTATTGGACACACGGAGTGTACCCATTTATTTCACACTGCTCAAACACAGCACACAGCTGTTGACTGGTCAACACACGGTAATGCGTATGCGGAGAGAGACTACACGGCGTGTAGTATTGGACACATGACGTGTACCCAAACTACACGACGTGTAGTTTCAAAATTCTTAAAAGTGTGGGAAAAGTCCATTTTACCCTCCAGAACACTTCGTGGCCTTCTTTTTGACAAAGGAATGGGCTGGAGAGGTCCAGGCCATTATATCAGATACCTCATAATACATTCTCATCCCCGAGAATTCAAAAACCAACCCAGAGGAACCCAAAAAGATACCTCTTAGGGTTATCGTTATAATAGGAACACAACCAACAACCCTAATCATAGTCATTAGGAATTCCCTCTCCTATGTTGAGATATTATCCACTTTAGTCGGCACTGACTCGCCTGCACAGGTTCAATCGCATCAACATTAATGCGTCTTGATTAAGGATTGGGCCTTCCCACTTCCATATATTAGGATTTTCCCACTTACACTACCCCCAACACCGCACAACCCACACACTGCCCAAACACGTGGTTTGGGGAAAATTCCTTTTCCTATGTCGACATATTATCCACTTTAGGCGGCACTGACTCGCCCGCACGGGTTCAATCACATCCGCATTAATGCGTCTTGATTAAGGATCAGGTTTTTCCCTTTCCCCACACATCCGGACATGTTACACATTACTAGGGAACAAGGAAACAAAAGGTCTCACAACCGACAAGCCAAGCATTCCATATATCAATGGTACAGAGTATAACATCAAAACAAAGCTCAGAAGAACAAATCCAACACAAGTCAAAACAACTCCGGGTACTGAGCATGCATTTGGGTCTCCCACTCCCAAGTGCTCTCCTCGGGGCCGCCATGCCTCCACAACACACGAACCAACAGAATGGTTCATCCACGCATCACCTTCTCTTTACGATCCTCGATTATGACTGGTCGTTCCTCGAAGGTCGCGTCTTCTACCATATCTAACTCTCCCCAGTCGATAACGTGGGAGTCGTTGTGTAAGTACCGGAGAAGCTGGGAGATGTGGAAGATGTCATGAACCTTCTCCAACTGAGGTGGCAGGGCCAGCTAATATGCCACCTCACTGAATCGCCTCAGCACCTCAAAAAGGTCCGATGAACCTAGGGGAGATCTTACTCCCCTTTCCGAACCTCTGTTGCCCCCATCTAGGGGAAACCTTCAAGAACACATGATCTCCCACCTCAAACTCCAAGGGCCTCCTCTGACGATCCTCATATGACTTCTGTCGGTCCTGAGCCACTTTCATCCTCTCATGTACAAGCTGGACTTTCTCCGTGGTTCTCTGTACTACCTCTGGCCCAAGAGCACCTGTCTCACCAACCTCTGCCCAGCAAATGGGTGAACGAAATGGTCTCCCATACAAAGCATCAAAAGGTGCCATGCCAATAGTAGAGTGGAAGTTGTTGTTGTAGAAAAACTCTACTAAAGGCAAGTGTCATACCCATGATCCTCCGAAATCCAAAATGCATGCTCGCAGCATTTCCTCCAACGTCTTGATAGTCTGCTCTGTCTACCCATCGGTCTGGGGGTGGAAAGCAGTGCTAAGGCATAGCTAGGTGCCAAAAGAATGCTATAACCCCCTCCAGACTCTTGAGGTAAACCGAGTATCCCAATCCGAGACAATAGTTTTCGGGACTCCATGTAACCTCACAACCTCGTATACGTACCTCTGTGCTAAGGTGCTCACCGGGCCTGACTCCTTAATTGCTAAGAAGTGAGCTGATATCGTTAGTCGATCCACCACTACCCAGATAGCATCATAACCACCCTGAGCTCTGGGCAGTCCTATGACGATGTCCATTGAGATGTCATCCCACTTCCACTCGGGGACATCTAAAGGATGCAACAATCCACTAGTAACACGGTGTTCAGCCTTCACTTGCTGACACACTAGGCATTTAGCCACAAACTCCGCCACTACCCGTTTTACCCCGGGCCACCAAAACCGTTCCCTCAAGCCTCGGTACATTTTTGAAACTCTTGGATGTACCCCCAACGCTGAGCTATGCAACTCACAGAGAACTCCCTCACACATCGCCTCTGGAACAAACAACCTTCCGTGGAAAAGCATCTGATGTCGGTTGTCCTCTTACCATCCCTCTAGAGCGTTTCCCTGATCAACACGATCCTGCATCACTTCTACCTCGGAGTCCCCCCACTGAGACTCTTCCACCTGCTGCAACAAGGAGGACTGCACCGTCACCTGAAACAAATAGCCTCTAACACCTTCTTCCCTTGCATCCAAGTGCAAGGTAGCCAACTCTCCCATCGCTTTCCAAGAATCAGCAGATTACTAAACCACTTCGTTATGTGACTTCCTGCTCAGGGAATCAGCCACAACGTTTCCCTTACCTTCAGTGTAAGAGATCTCAAAGTTGTATGGTGTATTGGAGAAACTCGACCCATCTCTGTTGCCGCAAGTTCAGGTCACGCTGGGAGAAGATATAACATAGGCTCTTGTGATCTGAGAAGACCAAAAAGAGCTCCCCAAAGAGGTAATGTCGCCACAACTTCAATGCGAACACTACTGCTACAAGCTCTAGGTCATTGGTGGCATAGTTACGCTCATGAGGGCGCAACTGCGTAGACCCATAACAGATCACTCTATTCTTCTGCATCATCACACACCCTAGACCAAGGCTAGAAGCATCACAAAACACCTCATACAACAACCCTTCCTCTGTAAACATGAGTACTGGAGCAATGACCAACTTCTCCTTCAGGTAGTCGAAAGCCTTCTGGCACTGCTCGCTCCATATGAAGACCTAGTTCTTCCTAGTCAAAGCTTTCAATAGAGCATCAACTCGAGAGAAGTCTGAAATGAACCTATGATAGTAACCTGCTAACCCCAGGAAACTACAATCTTCTTCCACGCTCTTGGGTGCTGCCCAAGAAACAACTGCCTCCACCTTCGATGGGTCCATTGACACTCCATGTTGAGACACCATGTTCCCAAGGAAGTGTACTTCTTGTGTCAAGAACTTACACTTCGATAATTTCCCGTAAAGATGGTGGTGTCAAAGGACTTCCAAGACTTCCCTAATATGCTCAACATGCTCCTCCTCTGATCTTGAGTAGACCAGGATGTCATCGATAAACACAACGACGAAACGGTCCAGAAACTCTCAGAAGACTAAGTTCATAAGTCCTATGAACACAGCCGGTGCATTTGTAACTCCAAACGGCATCACTACAAACTCGAAGTGCCCATACCTGCACCTGAAAGCGTTCTTTGAGATGTCACTGTCCTTTACCCTCAGCTGATGATATCCAGATCATAGATCAATCTTGGAAAACCAACCTGCTCCCCTCAGTTGGTCGAAGAGATCATATATCCTTGGAAGGGGGTAGCGTTTCTTGATCGTTACCTGGTTCAACCATCGGTAGTCTATACATAGACTGAGACCACCATCTGCCTTCTTCACGAACAAAACGGAAGCACCCCATGGCGATACACTGGGTCGAACAAAACCTTTCCCCATCAGATCATCAATCTGAATCCTCAACTCCCGCAACTCTGAAAGTTCCATCCGATAAGGGGCCGTCGAAATCGGACGGGCACCGGGATGTATGTCTATCACGAACTCAACATCACGTCAGTGGGGGGGGGGGTGGTAGAGTCACAACCTCCTCAGGAAAAACATCGAGTAACTCCCCAAAAACCTCCAGGACATCCATCATCTCTGTATCAGATGGAACCATAGATAACCCACCTAACAAGGAAAGGAGAGTTTCCACACGCCGGCTTCCCACCTGATAGCTTCTCTCACCAACAAAATATACGCGCTGCCCATCCACATCGGAGAACATGACTCTTCTCTGGAAGAAGTTGATAATGGAACTAAAAGAAAACAACCAGTCGATGCCTAGGATGACATCGTATGGTTGAATCTGTAACAGAAGAAGTTCACCACTAGATCGATGTGGTCCCAATGTTAGCCCACATCCCCGACAAACACAAGATACACTGGTCTGGCCTCCAACTGGTGTACTAAGCACCAGTGGTACGGAAAGTCTCTCTACGTTTGGTCCCAAAGAATGGGCTAGACCAGGTGCAACAAAGGAGTGTGAAGCTCCCAAATCGAATAAAGGAGAAACAAGAGTGCTGAACAAACAAATCGTACCTCGCACCACCTATGGTCCTGCTGGAGCTGTCAACTCTGCTACATGCAACTGTCCACGCCTAGCTCCTCTTCCTCTCTGATGTCTTCCACCTCCCCGACCACGCCATGGTCGAGGTCCATGAGGAGCACCCCGAGTTCGGCCTCCTCCCGAAAAGTCTGCCCTCGGAGGAGCATGGTCCTGCTACTGCTGGAAGGGCCTCGCCGGCAACTGGTGCTGCTGAGGTGGTCACTAAACCTGCCCACCTCCACCGTACTGAGATCAGGGCGGGCACCGACTCTGAATGTTCCCGAAACCTCCACAATAAAAACACTTCGGTCCTGGGCTCGTGAAAAAGGGACGAGGACCCGAAGATCTGAACTGGAACTGCTGGGGCCTGCTCCCCACTCACCTGAACCTGGAAGGTCCCGTCGCAGGAGACTTGCTGCTGACTACCTTCCCCTTCGACGAGCCCAGCTGGATCCCATCTTGTGGTGCACCTCCCAGCGAGTGCATCCTCTCTAAAACCTCTGCCTTCTTCTGTACCGCCATGTACGTCAGAAGGGTGAAGAGGGTGACAACATACTGAAGCGAAGGGCGAAGTGCCTCCTCCAAACGTCTCACCCGAGACTCCTCATCTGGAAAGAGATCCATAGAAAAGCACAAGAGATCCTTGAACATGATCCACAACTCTCGTACTGACATACTCCCCTACTGAAGGGAGAGTAACTCCTTCCACTTCCCCACCTTGATCATGGAAGAAAGGAATTCCTCTCAGAATTCCTTCTCAAAGTCAGCCCACATAACCTCTGCCTCTATCCTCTCTCTGGGGTAGAGCGTCCACCCCTGTCGCGCTGCACCTCTCAGCTGGATGACTGCTAGGGGAACCCAGTACTCCCTTAGAGCAAGGATCAAGGTAAAAGCAATCCTTAGCTCCTCAAGCCACCCCTCTTTCTCTGTATCTGAAGTACTACCCTCGTACTTCTTGAGGGTCTGCCGCTGGAAAGAATGGAGAGTCTTCTGCCACTGGCTATCTTCCTCCTCTTGGTCAATCCTCAACTGATCGACCGCCTGAATCTGCTGAGCCTTGTCCGTATGAACCACCTGGGGACGTCTTCCAGGTGCCAAAGCTGTACGATAAATAAGGATTGCCTAAGCACATGTAGTAAGTAAATTTCTCAAGGATTTTATTTTATCGTTTTTATTACAATTTTATTCCCAAAACAACCAAATCAAGTAAAACACAGTCATGATGATGCATGTACCTTCCCTAGGGTCTATACCCTGCAATTAATGTGGTCTCACAATGGTCGTTCGGTAGGCTCAGAGTCCTTGCATCAGATCACGGGGGGGCCTAAAATCTTGTGTCCTAGCCGGTCTTCCCTGGCCTATGTCACGCACCGAGATTAACCAACAATGTTTCCCTACCATCCCATGCAATACTCACTGTGCATAACTCCATACTTTATCCTATCTCTAAACCATCACCTCTGATACCATTCTGTCACGACCCCCTCCCACCAAAGATGCCCCTCCTGAGCTGGCAATGGTGAAAGGGAGATAATGACCCCCGAGTCCCACCTCCAGTAGGCCCCGAGGTGGCGACTAGCACCAAGGGTATGAGTTTTCACAAATATGGGAGGCATTACCCTTTTTGTTATTTAATATCGGGAAATAGGACAAGTAAACCACCAAAAAGGGAAAAGAACAAGTGTATAGAAATAAACCCAAACCAAGTCCACATGCATGTTTAAACAATTTTATAACAAGATACAAGTACAAGAAAGCTCAAAAGTACAATACCAAAAGAAAAAAAGAGTACAACAACTACGACAACTCCAACTGTCCGACTAGTAGGGTCCCGTACGGCCCTGGTAGTCCTCCTAGAAACCTGAAAGTAAACGTAGGGTGAGCATACAAGTATAATCAGTAGGGAAACATAAGGCTCTCATGTACAAGTGGGGGAGACATCCTAATGTCCCGTGAAAACAACAAAATAATCCTAGAAAGGAATTCTATCCACCCAACCTCACCAGCCACACTGACCAAAAACAAAATCACAATAGGTAGTAGTATATACGAAACAAGATTATTGGGTACCCCGCACCATTTCCCAGTAGTTAGCTGCTCTTCCTAATGGCGAACGTCCTGATGCTACCACACTCTCCCCGCCCGCACACACCTGGGCCTCACAACCACGTATCCTGCCCGCACACACCTGGGCCTCATCCCGAAGAGTCTTGGGAAACAGTAGAACATGCCCGAAGAGTCTTGGGCTAAAACCACCACAATCGAAACCTACCCGAAGAGTCTTAGGTGTAAGGTCGCCTCAAGCCATCACAGCCTAGGGGAGAAGGATCAGGAAGGAGCTAGTAACTAAGTGAAAAACACCCTCTCCCATGAAATGGAAGTATTTGACACTAAGTGCTCAACATGCGTGGGTTACGATAAAACACAAAGATACATACATATATGTATAACACACACACAACCCAACCTATGGCTTCTAAACAGAGAAACTGGGCACATGCCTTGACACTGCTACTACGAAGCATGCATACAAAAAACAATCCTGAAACCACATTTATGTTTTCACATTTCAGCAGAATTAGTTTATTTAGTTCCTTAACTACTGGGCAACTATCCACAACCAGCCACATTGATCATTCGTAAAACATATCCCTGCCATCCACAAATCAAGTTAGGAAAACACAAGCAACACAACCAAGTCCATCTTAATAACCAACCAACCCCATTAATTATTATTCCTATTTCATTACCATGCCCCACCATTCTTTAGCTATCCCACATTCATTTATTATTAACAACACATAGTTCAATCACATTCAAACCCATCCCTATAGCCCTTCTTCCAACCACCAAAACCATAACTACACCGTACATCATCATCCCTTGATACAATTTATCACAGCCTCGTTTCCCATCACCAACATAGCATTCGCAAAAACTCACAACAAGCCAACCGTAGCCCCGCTGCTCACCTGGTCCATGACAACCCAAAAAACACCCCCTTCACATGCCACATATCAAAGACAACGACCATATGTTCATTATTCCATTTTGTTCAACCGGGGTGATCGCACAAGGGTTCCAGATTTTAAAACAACCAACTTTACGTGATTAACCAAATTCCATATTCCACAAGCCTCCATTCAAAAATACGGTCTAGAAGATAGGGAAATATTTAATTGTACAAGCAAAGGCCCCTAACAACCGTGATTTTCAGTAGGTATAATCCTATTAAATTCACAACATATCAATAGGATAAAAAAATATAAACATTACAACTTCCCCATCCCAATTTTTTAACTAGTTATTATCTTTATTTAATGGTTCAACTGTTTCTCATCAAAACAAGAGGATACACACCCCGCACGATGCACAATTTAGAGAGATGAAGGTAAGATCCCTGCCTCCATAGGTTCTAATCACAATGCTTCCCCGGATCAACTTTAGAAGATGTCCGTCGGCATCTGTCACATCCGTCGAGACCCGGAAAAACCTCCATGGGTGGAATTTGGAAAGTAAAGGCCAAAGGAAAGACAACAGATCCAAGCTCAGAAGTTCCGCCTCATTGTTATGATCCTGTGGCCACTGACGGATCATAAATCGGAGCTCGGACGAAGATGTTATGGAAGAAAGAGCCTCTGAGTCTCTTGGGAGAACTCTGCTCAGAGGAAAGGGGAGGAGAGGGGTGAGTTGAAAAGGAGGAGGGGACCCCTCCTTTTATAGGCAAGAAAAGAAAAAATATATGGTGTGTACTTTATAGTACATGGTGTGTACTCGGTTATTTCACATGGTCTCCACGTGGCTTCCAACACGGCTCCGCGATTGTTGACTGGTCAACACAAGGTTTGGAGGTAACGCATACGCGGGGAAGGACTACACAGCGTGTAGTTTGGACACACGGCCTGTACTAATTTGTTTCACATGGCTCCAACACGGTACACGGTCATTGACTGGTCAACACACGGTAACACGTACGTGGAGAGAGACTATACGGCGTGTAGTATTGGACACAGGGCGTGTACCCATTTATTTCACACGGCTCCAACACGGCACACGACCATTGACTGGTCAACACACGGTAACGTGTACGCAGAGAGAGACTACACGGCGTGTAGTATTGGACACACGGCGTGTACCCAAACTACACGGAGTGTAGTTTCAAAATTCTGAAAAGTGCGGGAAAAGTCCATTTACCCTCCAGAACACGTCGTTGCCTTCTTTTTGACAAAGGAATTGGCCGGAGAGGTCCAGGCCATTATAAACATCATAGTGTTCATCGAACTAAAGGACCAAAAGTAGTATTGCGTTTTAATTTATTGTAATTACCTCTCAATGTCATCAAGGATTATGATCCTTAATTGTTACTTATTGGCATCCTCAAATACCTGGAAAAAACAGGTGAAAAAAATGACTAAATGTATTCAGAGTACAAGATTCAAATTCAATAAGCATAAACAAATTGAAACCCAGTTGATTTTAAACCATGACAATTTGTGCACATTTACTGGCCTCACCCACCCCAATTATTTATTCAGGTGAAACCTGGCCATATAAAACCCATAAAAAGTTGAAAACACAAATATATGCAAGTGCATTCATGCAAGAATGAAAAGAAATGATGAGAATTATTATAATGCACTTACAATCTAAACATAGGTGAAATCAATTTTAATTCCAATGGTGCCTGCACATCCCCTGCCACCCTTCCCCCCCCCCCCCCGCCCCTGGCCCCCACTTCCCCCTTGCACACCCCCACTGCCCCCTACCCCTGCCTTCTTCCCAAGGAATGAATAAACCATCCATGGTATTGGATGATCCCATGCACTATCATCATGTTAAAAATAAAATCTTACATGAGGGAAGAAATAAATACTTGCTGCCCAAGGCTGCTTGAAAATCCAGAAGTGCATGCATGAAGAGTCTATATAGAATTGGAGCTAAACTGGAAAGGAAAAACTGGTAGAGAAAATTTTCTCGACCCAAAAGCTCACATTGATGAGCAAGGACATCAACCTTATTCCCTAAATATTTTTGTGTCATTAGTGTGCCATAAAATGCAGGGAATTGAAGGTGAAACTAGTTCTCAACAGGAGAGAAAATGAAGGGAAGTAAGACGAAATAACTATTCTAGATCTGAAAAAATAATTCACCATCTTGGTATGATTTATCAAATGGTATTCCAAAGAACTTCAAAAGGAAAGATCTTCCTTGATGGAGTGAATATAGTTTGTCTCCTTGATGGGGAGATGAGTGGAGAAGACCCTTGAGAAGCTTCCAGACTTATTTATTCCATGAAAATTTGAAATTTCTGGAAAGTTCTTGAAAAATTCATTGATGAGGTATGCATTTCTCTCATCCCTGTTAATGAAAAAATAAAGTATGATATTAAGGGGAAGAAATGGAATTAATCAATGACAAAAATTTGAGGAAATTTTAGATCTCAAGGATAATTTCTAAAACCTGCTACATGTACTTGAATGTTTTTAACATGTGTATTGAGATGAGTGCTAGATCATAGGTTGTAATTCCAAACAGAATGAAGATATTAATTGACATCAATTGGTTTCAAATTGAGGACAACTGAACAGTCCCAAAATGAGTCATGGGAATTAGAATCAGTTGGTATCATGTTCAGTTTGTTAATGGGACAACTTTGTTTTCTAAATCAAACCCTCATATTCTCTACACCAAACATGGATCACATAGACTTTGAATAGAATGAATGATGGAACGTTGTTTAATAATGAAGTGATACCATCATCTTTCATGAACATTGTATTTATTGTCAATAAGGGGAGAAAATAAAATGAGAGAAGTCAATGAGAAAAAGAAGAGAGAAGAAATTTAAAGAACATCTTGACATACCAATTGCTAGATTGGTATTGACAATAAACACAAAGTGAAAGATTGTTAAATCTTCATTGTTTTTGTGTCATACTTGTTTTAAATGAGTAAGACATGTTGTTTCATGCCAATATACAGATGATAAATGGATTTCCAGTTAGTTGGAGTACCCAAGCATATTGATGACACAATTGGGAGTTTGATAGATTAGAAGGGAGTTGGTAGTTCCCAAGCTTGTAGAGAAGGAATATGATGTTCCCAAGCAAAGGTGTTAGTATGTGAATCTTATATGAGTCTTGAAGAATTATCCTAAATCTTATAAGTGATGTAAACTGCCACCACTGATTATTTCACAAAGAAATGAACAAAAGAAGGAAGTGTTGCCAGTCCCCCCTACCAGCCCCCCCGGCCAGCCTCCCCTGCAGACCCTCCTGGACACCCCCTACCAGTCCCCCCTCCCAGTCCATATTTCTCTTTTATAATTAACATATACCCATGAATCTTGTTCTTGATTCAATCTCCATGTGGACATCAGTTAATAATGTCACTTTTTTCCTTATCAAGGTGAAAACTTAATGATCAAATTTGTCTAGAATTTCAATTACATTTTATATTTAGACAATCCCATAAATATATTTCTCATTTATAGAAGTGAGGGAATCATATGCTTACCACATATAAGTAATGGATGGATCTTCAGTTATGATATGGACAGGAAGGTTGTTATATCTTCTTCTGTCAATCCATATCGACATCTTAGGCTCATAATCTAACAAATACTATTCTTATCACCTATATAATCCTAACTTCATCACCAATGTCATCATAGGCAAGTCACCTATGGTATTTTAGGCTCATCACCTAATGAAATCTATCTTCATCACCTAAGGAATTACATGCTCATCACCTAAAGAATTCCATGCTCATCGCATGAGGAATGATAAGATTATGATGCATTAAGAAAGGTGAATCATCATATTCTTATGACATAATAAATCTTATACTTTTCATATATGGAAAGGTAGGGTCCTCTTATGCTCATCACAAAATTCTAGTCATGATTTTAGGTCTAGTAAGGACTAGTGCCCTTATGCTCATCGCATAAGTTTGGTCACGATTTAAATTCTTGTGGGGACTAATCCTCTTATACTCCTCACATAAGACAAATAATGGAAGAATTGTCTATAATATCATCAAATAAACTATTCAAAATATTTTGGTGACCAACCAATCATGGATGGTCCATACCAATTCTGATATTTCCAATTTTAATCCCAATTCTGATATTTCCAATTGTAATCCCAATTCTTGGAGAATCCCCAACTTCTAGAATAAAAATTCAAATTTCATCATGATTTCACAACCCATAACAGCATTAGTCATTACATATAAGATATGGTTTGGGAGAGGCATGGGATACCCTTATCTATTTAAAAACAATATTTGTGTTAATAAGGGTTTGTAGTATTCTTTGGGATTATTCAGTATGTAAAGTACATATCGTTATTGTATTATAAATGATATGTGAATGATATCTATGGGATTCCTATGTGACTGTGTGTGTGTTACACCCTAACATGGACCACCCAAAATGAACCCACACATGGATTCTACATGACCTCAAGTTCACCTAACCATACACCAAATTATTCTAACTAGTGGTGAGGTCCTCGAATATTCATCAGTACATTATTCCCTCTAATATAATGCCTGAGGGTCATAGACAAATCTATTGAAAATTTGGCATCACCTGTCAATATAACAGACATCAAAAAAACTTGTAGAAACAAAATAGAGATCCAATTAATCCCCCACATTCTAGACTAGAAATAAATAAATCTATATATTTTAGATGATTAAAATAGCTCAGAAGAAATAGTAGAAAAACATAGAATCATATATAAATAAAATGGAATGATCATCAATACATGCTAAATGACAATTAAAATAAAATTGGAATATGGGCCAACTAACATAATATAGCCTAATAAATCCTTCTCATCTGCAACTTACTAGACATTTACTACATTTACATCTCCATTAAATACTTGTGACCTCAGAGAAAACAAGAAGGTCTTGTCATTTATATTGAAACCTTGGTTGTGTATATGAATTTGGGTGAGTCCAATGACATAGGTGGAACCCCCAATTCCTCAACAATATAAATTAGTTGGGAAAACACACCATATGGAGGAGGAAGGCCCGAAGAAGGGTATGGAGGAACCCTTCTACCGATGCACCGAATGGAGGAGGAATGACCAAAGAATGGTATAGAGGAAGAGATTACCACTCGAGGGATGGAGCAACCCCGAAGGGAAAAGACAAGCCGTGATTGGAGAATCTGCGCCGTGAATGAAGGAACTACGACGATGGATGGAGGAACCGAATCCGGTGAGGATGATCTATAGAGTACAATAGAAAGGGAGAGAGAGGAAAGCTGTGAGGTAAGAGAGGAGGGTGAAGGGAGAGAAGCCATCGAGGAGGAGGAGAGGCCGTCGCGGAGGAGGGAGCCGCAGTGAGAGGGTCGCGTATCGGGGATGGGGGAGAAGCCTAACTGGAATCGAAAAAAAGGGGGACGCATATCGGGGATGGAGGTGGAGCCCGACCGGAATCGAAAAAAAGGGGGACGTAATTGTGTAACAATGGATTAAAAATTAAATTGTGGCTATAAACAAGATATAGCCATGATCCTATAAAACCGTGGCTATAGGTCAGTGGCTATAGCTTAAATTTCTAGTAGTGCATAATAAATGTTAATAACACCTAAAAATCCTAAAAAATGATAGTAACCCTAAAAATACCTCTAATAATAATAGTAGTAATACCACACTTGCATGTGCATGTGCATGTGCATAGATTAAATAATAAATCATAATGCACGTGCATGTTCATATTCCTACGCATTTTCATGTGAATGATAATAAATAATAAATTATAAATAATAACGCTTGTGAATTTCATGTGTATGTGCATGTGCATGTGAATGATAATAAATAATAAATAATTACACACATACAATTTCATGTGCGTGTGCTTGTGCATGTGTATGTGCATGTGCATGGTAATAAACAATAAATAATAACCTTGTCCACATGAATGTGCATTTTCATGTGAATGATAATAAATAATAAATAATAACACATGTGACAATAGAATAATGCACATTCATTGTGTATGCATGTGCATTAGAATAAATAATAATAACACATGTGATAATAAAATAATGCAAGTGCATTGAATTTGCATGTGCATAATAATAAATAATATATAATAACGCACGTGCATGTGCATTTACATGTAATGATAATGATAATGAAGCATTCTCGTGCATGGTAATAAATAATAAATAACAACGCACGTGCATGTGCATTTGTATTTGATGATACAAACAACCACAACAACAACAACAACAATAATAATAATAGAATAACGCAAGTGCATTTAATATGCACGTGTGTAGTAGTAAATAATAAATAAATAATAACAAAAAATAATGCACATGCATGTGCATGTGCATTTAAATTTTATGATAATATTAATAATACTAATTGTAATAATAATAATAATAATCGCGCATGCACGTGCATGGTAATAAATAATAAATAAAAATGCATATTCATGTGCATTTTCATGTGATAATGAAAATAATAATGATAATGATAATAGTAATAATAATAATAATAATAATAATTGTGATAATAATAAAAATAACAATAATAATAAAATAATAATACTGGTGCATTGCGTATGCATGTACATGGTAATAAATAATAAATAATAATACACGTGAATCTACATTTTCATGTGATGATACTAATAATAACAAGAGTAGAAATAATAGAATTAGTAGTGGTGATAATAGTAGTAGTAATAATGCATATGACAATAGAATATTACATGTTCATTACATGTGCAAGTGTATGGTAATAAATACTAACTCATGTGTGTTTCATTTTCATGTGATGATGATGATGATGATAATAATAATAATAATAATAATAACAACAACGCATGTGAGAAAATAATAATGAACGTTCATTGAATGTGCGTGTATGCGAATTTCGATGTGCATTTTCATGGGATTATAACAATGACAACAACCACAATAATAATAATAACAATAATAATAACAAAACATGTGATACTAAAATAACGTGTGTGCATTGCATGTGCATGTGCATGGTAATAAAAATATAATAATAAATCACATGCATGTGCATGTGAATTTTCATGAGACGATGATGACAATAATAATAATAACAGTAATAATAAGTTGTAGTTGTTTGAAAAAACAGTATACTAGAGAAAAGTGAAAGAAATGGTGTCTCGAAAAACCTAAAAAATCACAGAGTCATTAAAAAAGGCATAACTAATTATTCAGGTGTCTATTTCTGATCCATGAATAGTCAAACTAAATCTCATGGAACAAACTACAATAAAAATAGTGGTCGGAGGCTGAACAGACACACAGATCAGATGTTATGACCATTTTAAGAAAAATTTGACAGAGATCCGGACACATAAATGGAGTTTTGGAGGCCTTCTGATGGTTTTTGGGATTTTAGGGTCCCAAAAATGACTTGAACTTTTTTCAAGTTAGCCTTATGAGTATATATCTACGCTTCCATTGATTTGATATATGGTAGAGCTCAGAAGGACAACCGGAGTGAATGTTATGGCCACTTGAAGTTAGACTTTTGTTGGAGTGGTATAACTAATACATCTTCTGTTTCATTGATCTTCTCACAATTTCGATTAGAATTGGCCCTCAATCCTCTCACGAGTTTTGATTTTACAAGTCATAGTGCTCAAATGGACACCCAAAGGAGAAGTTATTCCTATTTTAGTGAGTTGTGGGTTACATAGGTTTTTAGGCATTATGAGGGTTTCTCAAATTAAAATGACAATAACTTCTACTACGTGTGTTCATTTTGGCTCTACCAAAAATAAAATGGAAGATTGTGAAAAGATACACACTATGGTAACCACTGGAACCCTTTCTAACATTCTTTAAACCCCAAAATTACCCAAAATCCCTTTGGATGGTCAAAAGATTGGCTTCTAGTGTCCGTTTTGCAATAACTTCTTCTATGGGTGTCTATTTTGCCGCTACCACATATCAAATCAAAGTGTGAGACTAGACCTACACACCTATAACCACTGAAGCACCTTATCAAATCCTTGAAGTCCGGAAATGGTACTTAAACCCTAAAAAATATAATAACTTTTACTCCGGGAGTCGATTTTGCCTCTACAATATATCAAATCGAAGCTTTCGACTAGATCTAGACATCTATAACCAATAGTAACACCTTATCACGTTCTTAAAGACCCAAAAGGTCCTTAAGTTCTCCAAATGACCATAACTTCTGCTTTGTGTGTCCGTTTCACCTCTACCACTTATCAAATTGAATCTTGCAACTAGCTATACACATATCTGACAACCATGAACAACTAAATAACCCTAAAAACCCTGAATAACCCCCTAAACACTAAAAACAATTAAAAACCAAGAAAAAATCCAACAAACCCTAACTAACACTAACAAACCCTAACAGACCGTAACAAACCCTATCAAACCCCAAAAAACCCTAAAAACATAACAAACCCTTAAAAACCCCTAACAAGAACTAACAAACCCCATGAAGCATTAAGAAACCCCAATAAAAACAAAAAACCTGAATAAACCCTAAAAACCCCAATGAAAACATTAGATACCCTAACATAACCCTAAAACCCTAAAAACCCTATCAAAACCCTAGGCAATCCAATGAAAAACTAACACTCCCTTAGAAACCCTAACACACCCTTCGAAACCCTAGCATACCCTTAGAAACCCCAATGCACCCATATAAACCCAAACACAACCTTAGAAACCCTTATAAACCATAACACACCCTTAGAAACCCTAGCTCACCCATAAAAACCATAACCCACCCATAGAAACCCTAACACACCCTTAGAAACCCTAATAAAACCTTAGACAACCTAAATCACTCAACTAAGCACTAATAAATCTTAACAAACCATACCAACCAATAATAAACCATAATAAACCCTAATAAACCCTAAAGCCCACTACTAAACCAGAATAAACACTAATAAATCGTAATAAACACTAAAACCCTATTAGACCCCAATAAAAGCTACAAAATACCTAAAACCCAAATATAACAAAAAATGCTATTAAACCATTCAAATCACTAATATTCACAAATAAACCCTAACAAACCCCGAAAAACCTAGCAAAACCCTAAAAAACCCCTAAAAACCCTAAAAAACCCCAAAAAACAGTAAAAACATTAAAAAATCCGAAAAAACCTAAAACTACCTAAAATCCCTAAAATCCCTAAAAACATGAAAAAACCAAAAAAACAGCAGGCAAACCAAAAAAACACTAAAAAACCTCAAAAAGTACTAAAAAACCCTAAAAAATGCTAAAAACCCTAAAACCCCTTAAAAAGATAAAAAACCCCTAAAATCCAACAAATTCCTAAAAAAACCCTTACCAACCCTATGAAACCCTAAAAACCCCTAAACCCCCCCCCCAAAAAAAATCCCTAAAAACCTCAAAAGAAACCCTAATAGACCATAAAGAACAGTAAAGAATCCTAAAAAAACCAAAAAAACCACTAAAGCCACTAACAACGCAACATAAACTGTAACAATTGCTACAAAAAACCCAAAAAATGAATCAAAATGCCACAAAACCCCAAAACACGCTAAAATAACCCTAACAAAGCATAAAAAATCCAAACACACCCATAAACCCCAAAAAAACGCATAAAACCCCAAACAACTCAAACAAACCGTAACAAACCCTAAAAAACCTAACAAAACCTATCAAACCCTAACAATCACTAATAACCCCTAAGAACCACTAATAAACCCTACTAACCCCTAAAACCCACATTTAAACTATAAAAACCATAATAAACACTAATAAATCGTAATAACCTATAATAAACCCTAACAAACTCTATTAGACCCTAATAAATGCAACAAAAACCCTAAAACACCTAATATACAACAAAAAACACTATTAAACCATAATAAACCCTAATAATCACTAAAAACCCTAACAAACAAAACAAAACGCTACAAAACCCTACAACCCACTAATAAACCCTAACAAACCCCAAAAACCCAAAATAAATCCTAACAAATCCTAAAAGTGCCAAATAAATCATAACAAACTGAAACAAACCTTAACAAACCCCTAATAAACCGCAATAAACCCTAACAAAGCATAATAAACCCTAATAAATTGTAATTGACTGAAATACATGTTATTAAACCCTAATAAACCCTAATAAATCCCAAATAACCCAAAAAAGGTTGACAAACACTAGAAAAATCTATTAATTCCTACAAAACCCCAATAAACCCCTAATATACAATAAAAAATGCTAATAAATTGTAACAAATCATAAAGAACACTAATAAACCCTAAAGAACACTAATAAACTCTAAAGAACCATATAAACTCTAGAGAACACTAAAAAACCCTAAATATCCCATAAAAATGCTAAAAACATTATATAAACCCTAAAAATGACTACAATACCCAAAAAACCAGAAAACACACTAAAAACCCTAACAAACCCCATCAATTCCAAAAAAATAAATAAACCCATAAAACCCCCCAAAAACCATTAAAAAGTCATCAAATACCATAAAAACTGTGAAGATCCGTTAACTAACCTTAAAACCCTAAGAAACACTACAAACTATAAACAACCATTGAAACCCAAAAAGGCTTCAAATAGATACAGAAACCCTAAAAATGTTACATAAACCCTAAAGAATTCAAATAAACCCCTAAAATAAAACATAAACCAAAAAACGAAACATAAACCCAAAATATGTGACATAAACCCAAAAAGCACCACATAAACCCTAGAACTATATCATTAACCCTAAAAACACAACATAAACCCTAAAAAACGCAACATAAACAATAACAAACGCTACATAAAACCTAAAAACACAATACAAATGCTAAAAACACTACATGAACCCAAAAGACGTTACATAAACCCAAAAAAATGCAACCTAAACACTTTATCACCCCTAAAAATGCTCTATAAAAGTATAAAACGCAACATAAACCCTAAAAATGCTACATACAACCTAAACCCTAAAAACGCTACATAATCCCGAAAAACGTTACATAAACCCTAAAAATGATACATAAAACCTAAAACCACTAACTAAACCCTAAAAATGGTACATAGACATTAAAATGATACATAAACTATAACAACGCTACACAAACCCTAAAAAATGCTACAAAAATCCTAAAGACGCTTCAAAACCCTCAAAAATATTAAACCCTATTATACAATAAATTAAAAAATTATACCCTAATAAACCCCTAATAAACCCCTATCAAACTCTAATAATACCTAAAAACACCTTATAATCCCTAAAAACCCTATGAAACTCTACTCAACCCTAACAAAACCCCAAAAATACGTAATAAACCGTAATAAATGATAAGAAAACCCAATAAACCCTAAATACACATTAAGAAAATCTAAACAACTCTAACCAACCCTAATACACACTAATAAAGACTAATAAACTGTAATAAACCCCAAACAAACCCTAAAAAGCCCTAATAAACCATAAATAAAGGTAAATAAACCCTACTCAACCCTAACAAACCTTAAGACACCATAATAACCCCTAATAAAACCCTACAAACCCCAAATAATGAAAAAAATTCTAGTATACCTTAAAAATCCCTATAAACCCTCATAAAGTCTAATATAACCTAATAAACACTAAAAATGATCTCAAACAAAAAAAATGATCACAAAAAATAAAAACTCACTATATTACCTAAAAAGACCTAAAACCAATAATATAACATAATAATGACAAAAATGCTAATATACCTTAAAAATTCCTAGAAACCACAATAAATAATAATAACCTCTAATATAACCTAATAAACCCTAAAAACGCTCAAAAACAAAAACAAAATGCTCACAAACAATAAAAAATACACTATATTATTTAAAAAGACCTAACAAACACTAATATAACCTAATAAAACAAATAAAACGAATAAACCCATAAAAAACCCTAAAATCCCTAATAAAAACTAATAAACCCTAGTAAAACTATAATTAAACCCTAAAAATACCTTCTCAACCCTTATAAACCTTGACACACCCTAATAAAACCTAATAAACCCCAACTACACTACAATAAACAAAAAAAACGCAGACAAACCATTAAAATGCCCAAGAAAACCTAATTAACCATAATAAAATCTAAAAAACCTAATAAACCATAAATATGCACAAAAACACTAAAAACACGCTAATAAAACATAAAATGTCCTACCAACCACTCATATTTATTAAAAAAAACCAAAAAACACTCATATTCCCTAATAAAAACAGTAACAAACCCTAGTAAACCCTAAAAATCCCTAACAAACCCTAATAAACCATACTCATCCCTAATAAACCCTAATAAAACCCTAAAGATACCTACTCAACCCTAATAAAACCTGAATAATACCTATTCAACCTTAATAAACATTAAAACACCATAATAAACCATAATAAACACCACTAAACCCTAAAAAACGCAAATATACCATTAAAAAGCCCTAAAACACCTTATAAATGCTAATAAAACCTAACAATGCATAAAAGCGCTAATAAACCATAATATCCACTACTAAACACTAAAAACCCCTAATATACCCTCTAAAAATTATTAAAGGATAATTAACCATAATGAACCCTAATAAATCCTAAACATACCCAAATATACCATAATATACCCTAATAAACCCTAATAAAATCATAATAACCCCCACCAAACCCTTGAAAATGCTAATATAACATTAAAAATCCCTAAAAAACTAAAAAACCATAATAATTGTTAATATCACCTAAAAATCCTAAAAAATGCTAGTGACCCCTAAAAATACCTCTAATAATAAAAATAGTATTAACAGACGTGCATGTGCATATGCATGTGCATGGTTTAAATAATAAATAATAATGCACATGCATGTGCATATGCCTGCGCATTTGCATGTGAATGATAATAAATAATAAATAATAAATAATAACTCATGTGAATTTCATGTCTATGTGCATGTGAATTTAAATGATAATAAATAATAAATAATAACTCAGATACAAGTGCATGTGCCTATGCATGTGCATGTGCATGGTAATAAACAATAAATAATAAAAAATTCCACATGAATGTGCATTTGAATGTGAATTATGATATATAATAAATAATAACACATGTGATAATAGAATAACGTACGTGCCTTGCGTGTGCACACTACTACAAAAATGACCTATATTTGGGCTATAAAAGTGCATTAACACTGCTAAAAAAACACCGTGAATCGAGGTGAGGATATAGGGGGTCCCTTTTATCAGTGCTTAGAAAAGCATTGATAAAGGCACCATTTATCAGCACTAAAAAAAGCACTGATAAAAGACCCCTTTATCAGCGCTTTTTTTAGCGCTAATAAAGGGGTAATTTTATCAGCCCCTCTAAAAAGCGCTGATAAAAGTCAAAAAAATAAAGAAAAAATAAAAAATAAAAAAATATTTATATAATGGGGGGGGGTGCTTTTAACAGCGCTTGACCCCCCCACCCTTATCAGCACTAGGCAGACCCCCCTCAATCTCTCTCATGAACTTCCCTTCTTGCGCATCCCCCACACGCGCGCACCGCCTTGCTTCCACCCGAACTCGAACCCGTGACCTCCCCATTTGTGTGCATGCACCTTTACCACTAATCCATTTCATTTTTTTCTCTATTTAATGATATATATATATATATATATATTTATATATATAGTTATATTTATTCATATACTAATATAGATTCATATTAATATAAATATATTTATTTATATTAATACATATATATTTATTCATATATTAGTATATATATATTCATTTTTATATTAATATATATTTTTGTTTTTGTTTTTTTATCCCTATATTAATTTTTATATTATTTTATATTTATAAAATTAGTTTTAAATAAATTTATAAAATATATTTCTTATGGGTGTTTATAAATAAATAAATACATACATATATACAACACACACACACTCACCCACACATAGAGAGAAACATATATATAATAAATACATATATATGTGTATTTGAAAAGCCATAGAATTTTAAAACGACCATAACTTCTAATATAGAAGCCAGTTTCAACTCCACAACCAGTCCAATCGAAGAAAATGAAACAATCTTCGATATGATATGCGGTACAGGCTTAACAGATATCCGAAATAGAAGTTATACTTGTTTGAATGTTAACAAATCGGGGTATCCCGACTAAAGAGACTAACAACGCTACATAAACCCTATTAATTGCTACAAAAACCCAAAAAATGCTTCAAAACCCGCAAAATGCAACAAAACCCAAAAAATGCTCAAATAACCCCAACAACGCATAAGAATCCAAAGACACCCATAAAACCCAAAAAACACATAAAACCCCAAACAACTCAAACAAACCATAACTAACACTAAAAAACCTAACAAAACTTAACAAACCCTAACAACTACTAATAACCCCTAAGAACCACTAATAAACCCTAATAACCCCTAAAACACACTATTAAATACTAAAAACCCTAATAAACACAAATAAATCATAATAACCTGTAATAAACCCTAACAAACTTTATTAGACTCTAATAAACACTAAAAAATCCCTAAAACCCCTAATATACAGTAAAAAACACTATTAAACCATAATAAACCCTAATAATCCCAAAAATTTGTAAAAAACTTTACAAAACACTACAAAAACCTCCAAATAATAGCCTACAAAACCCTACAACCCACTAATAAACCCTAATAACCCCAAAATAAATTGTAAAAAACCCTAACAACCCTAAATAAATCGTAACAAATCCTATCAATGCCAAATAAATCATAACAAACTAAAACAAACTATAACAAACCCCTAATAAACCTCAATATACCCTAACAAAGCAAAATAAACCCAAATAAATCATAATAAACCCAAATACATGTTACTGAACCCTACTAAATATTATAAACCCTAATAAATCCTAAATAACACCAAAATTTGTTGATAAACCCTAGAAAAAGCTATTAAAGCCCACAAAAGCCCAATAAAACACTAATATACAATAAAAATGCTAATAAACTGTAATAAATCCTAAAGAACAGTAATAAACCCTTAAGAACCCTAATAAACCATAAAGAACCATATTAAACTCTAAAGAACACTAAAAACCCTAAAGAACCCAAAAAAACAAAAAAACACATTATATTAACCCTAAAAGCCGCTGCAAAACCCAAACAAACCCTAAAACACACTAAAAACCCTAACAACCCCTAGCAATCCCAAAAAAATGAACCCAAAAAAACCCCCAAAACCAATTAAAAATCCATCACATACCATAAAAACCATAAACACCCGTTAACAACCCTTAAAAACCCTAAAAAACACTACAAACCATAAACAACCATTAAAACCTAAAAAAGGCTTAAAATAGATACATAAACCCTATAAACGTTACATAAACCCTATAAAATTAAACAAAAACCATAAAAATGAAACATCAACAAAAAAACGATACATAAACACTAAAAGCACTACATAAACCCTAGAACTGTAATAGAAACCCTAAAAAACACAACATAAACCCTAAAAACGCAACATAAACATTAACAAAATGCTACATAAATCCTAAAAAACACAATATAAACCTAAAAAATACTCCATGAACCCTAAATACGTTACATAAACCTTAAAAAATGCAACAAAAACACTAAATCACCCCTAAAAATGCTAAACCCATAAAATGATACATAAACTTTAAAAAATGCTACATAAAACATAAACCCTAAACACACTACATAAACCCTAAAAACATTACATATACAATAAAAATGATACATAAAATCTAAAACTGCTAACTAAACCCTAAAAATTCTACATAAACACTAAAAATGCTACAAAAACTCTAACAATGCTACACAAACCCTAAAAATGCTACAAAAACCCGAAAGATGCTTTAAAACCCTAAAAAATATTAAACCCTAATGTACCATAATATAAAAAATAAAACCCTAATAAACTCTAATAATCCCTAAAAACACCTTATGATCCCTAAAAACCTAATAAACTCTACTCAACCCTAATAAAACCTCGAAAAATACCTAATAAACCCTATTAAATGATAATAAAACATAATAAACCCTAAAAACACATTAAGAAAACCTAAACTACCCTAACCAACCCTAATAGACACTAATAAACACTAATAAACCCTAATAAACCCCAAAAACCCTAAAAATCCATAATAAACCATATATAAAGCCAAATAAACCCTACATAACCCTAACAAACCCTAACAAACCCTAATAACCCCTAAAAAAACCCTAAAAACCCTAATAAAGAAAAAATGCTATTATACCTTAAAAAATCTATAGAAACCCGGTTAAACTCTAATATAACCTAATTAACCCTAAAAATGATCATAAATAATAAAAAACGATCCCAAACAATAAAAACTCACTATATTACCTAACCTAGAAACTCGCCTCTCCCTTGTCTGTTGTGTCTTGTTTGTTGTGTCTTTTTATCTACTAAATTTGGGGGGGGGGTCAGGTATAGCCTGACCTCTGCATCTTTCTTTCCCTAGAAACCCTAATAATCCATAATATACTCTAATATAACCAAAGAAACCCTGAAATGCTCACAAATAAAAACAATATGCTCACAAAAAATAAAAACACGCTATATTATCTAAAAAGACCTAACAAACACTAATATAACCTAATAAAATAAAAATAATAATAAACCTCTAACAAACCCTAATAAACCATAAAAATCCCCAATAAACCCTAAAAAATGAATAAACCCTAATAAAACAATAAAAATACCTTCTCAACCCTAATAAACCTTGACACACCATAACCAAATCTAATAAAACCCAACTAAACCCCAATAAACAAAAAAACGCAAACAAACCATTAAAAATCCCTAGAAACCCCAATAAACCATAATAAATTCAAATAAAAGCTAATAAACCATTAAATATGCTCACAAACACTAAAAATTGGCTAATAAAACCTAAAAAGTCATAACAACCCCTCATTTATATTAACATAAACTAAAAAACACCCATATACCTTAAAAAACACTAACAAACCCTAGTGAACCCTAAAAATCCCTAACAAACCCTAATAAACCGTACTCAACTCTGATAAACCCTAATAAAACCTTACAGACACCGACTCAACCCCAGTAAAACCCTAAAAATACCTACTCAACCCTAATAAATCATAACACACCATAAGAAACCATAATAAACCCCACTAAACCATATAATATGCAAATATACCATTAAAAAGTCCTGAAACCCCTAATAAATGCTAATACAACCTAACAAAGCTTAAAAGCACTAACAAATCCGAATAAACACTACTAAACACTAAAAAACCCTAAGATACCCTCTAAAAATTAACAAACCATAATGAACCATAATAAACCCTAATAAATCCTAAACATAAACAAATATATCATAATATACCATAATATACCATAATAAACCCAACTCAATCCTAATAAAACACTAAAAATACATAATAAACCATAATAAACATTGAAACACCATAATAAACCCTAATAAAATCCTAAAACCCCCCACAAAACACTAAAAAATGCTAATATACCATTAAAAACCCTAAAACCCTAACAAACCATAATAAATGTTAATAACACCTAAAACTCCAAAAAATGATAGTAAACCCTAAAAATACCTCTAATAATAATAGTAGTAATAACGCATGTGCATGTGCACATGCGTGTGCATGGTTTAAATAATAAATCATAACGCATGTGCATGTGCATATGCATGCGCATTTTCATTTGAATGATAATAAATAATAATTTATAAATAATAACGCATGTGAATTGCATGTGTATGTGCATGTGCATGTGAATGATAATAAATAATAAATAACAATTCACATCCACGTGCATGTGCATGTGCATGTGCATGTGCATGTGCATTTGCATGTGCATGGTAATAAACAATAAATAATAACAAAGTACACATTAATGTGAATTTTCCTGTGAATGATAATAAATAATAAATAATAACACATGTGATAATAGAATAACGCAAGTGCATTGTGTCAGCACGTGCTTGAGAATAAATAATAGTAACACATGTGATAATAGAATAACTCAAGTGCATTGCATTTTCATGTTCATGGGAATAAATAATATATAATAACTCACATGTAGGTGTCTTTACATGCATTGATAATGATAATGTTTCATGCACGTGCATGGTAATAAATAATAAATAACAACACACGTGCATGTGCTTTTGTATTTGATGGTACAAACAACAACAACAACAACAAAAACAATAATAATAATAGAATAACGCGAGTGCATTGCATGGGCACACACATAGTAGTAAATAATAAATAAATAATAGTAAATAAGAATGCACATGCATGTGCTTGTGCCTTTACATTTGATAATAATATTACTAATACTAATTGTAATAATAATAATAATAACTCATGCACGTGCATGGTAATAAATAATAAATAACAACGCACATGCTTGTGGATTTGCATGTGATAATGATAATAATAATGATAATAATAATAATAATGATAATAATAATAATAATAATAATAATAATAATAACTGTGATAATAATAATAATAATAAAAGAATAATACATGTGCATTGCATATGCACGTGCATGGTAATAAATAATAAATAATAACGCACGTGCATCTGCATTTACATGTGATGAAAATAATAATAACAATAGTAGTGGTAGTGATAATAGTAGCAGTACCAATGCATGTGATAATAGAATATTGCATGTGCATTATGTGTGCAGGTGCATGGTAATAAATAATTACCCGCGTGCATTGCATATGCATGTGACGATGATGACGATGATAATAATAATAATAATACCAAAAATATTAATAATAACAATGCATGTAATAATAGAATAACACACGTGCATTGAATGTGCATGTTTATGTATTTTCATGTGCATTTGGATGTGATGATAATAACAATTACAACAACAACACCACCACCAACTAAAATAATAATAATAACAATAAGAATAACAATGTAGGTGATAAAAAAATAAAGTTTGTGCACTGCATGTGCATGTGCATGAGATGATAATAATAATAATATTAACATTAATAATAATAATAATAACAACAAAAAGCATGTGATAATAGAATAACGCACGTGCATTGCATGTGCAGTGCATGATAATAACTAATTACTCAAAGCACACATTATGATAATAATAACAATAATAGTAATATTAATAATAATAGTGCATGTGATAATAGAATAACACACATGTGTTGAATGTGTACATATAAGGTAATAAATAATAACGCATGCGCATTTTCCTTTGTATTTGATGATAATAAAAATAAAAACAATAATAGTAACAATAAAAATAACAATAAAAATGCATATCATAATAGAATAATGTAGGTGCATTGCGTGTACACGTGAAAGGTAATAAATAATAACGGACGTGGATGTATATTTGCATGTGATGATAATAATAATAATAATAATAATAATAATGAAAACAAAAAAAATATATTCACGTGCATGGAAATAAATAATATATAATAAATAATAAATAATAATGCATGTGCATCTGCATTTGAATGCGACAATAATAATAATAATAATAATAGTTGTAGTAATAACAATAATTATAATTATAATAATGATAATGATAATAATGATAATGATAATAATGATAATAATAACGTGTGGATAATAGAATAACACACATCCTAACAAATCCTAACAAAACCTAACATCCCCTAGCAACCTCTAATAACCCCTAAGAACAACTAATAAACCCAAAAAAACCTGAAACCCACTATTAAACCCTAAAACCGTAATAAACACTAATAAATCATAATAACCTATAAGAAACCCTAAAACCCCAAGTTAGACTCTAATATACGCAACAAAATCCCTAAAACCCCTAATATAAAATAAAAACACTATGGAACCATAATAAATCCTAATAATCCCTAAAAACCCTTACAAACCTGACAAAACACTACGAAACCCGCCAAATAATAGCCCAAAAAACCCTAAAACCCACTAATAAACCCTATCATGCCCTAATAACCCCATAACAAATTGCAACAAACCCTAACAAACCCAAATAAATCGTAACAAATTCTGACAACATTAAATAAATGGTAACAAAATGAAACGAATCATAACAAAACCCTAATAAACCGCAATAAACCCTAACAAATCATAATAAACCCTAATAAATCATAATAAACCCAAATACACATTAATAAACCCTAATAAATAAAACAAACCTAAAAAACCCTAATAAATCCTAAATAACCATAAAAAAGTATGATAAACCCTAGAAAAAGATATTAATGCCTACAAAAGCCAAATAAACTCCTAATATACAATAAAAACACGAATAAACCGTAACAATTCCTAAAGGACACTAATAAACCCTAAAGAACCCTAATAAACCCTAAAGAACCATTATAAACTCTAAATAACACTAAAATACACTAAAGAACCCAAAAAAATACTAAAACACATTATATAAACCCTAAAAACAGCTACAATACCCAAACAAACCCTAAAAAACACTAAAAACACTAACAACCCCTATCAATCCCCAAAAAACAAATAAACCCTTTAAAACACAAAAAATCCATTGAAACCCCATCAAATACCATAAAAAACATAAAACCCGTTAACAACCCTTAAAGACCCTAAAAACCATTACAAACCATAATCAACCATTAAAACCCTAAAAAAGGTCACAAATAGATACATAAACCCAAAAAATGTGACATAAACCCTCTAAATTAAACATAAACCCTAAAAATGCAACATAAACTCAAAAAACACAACATAAACCCAAAAAACGCTACATAAACCCAAAAATAACTATATACACTCTTGAACTGTAACCTAAACCCTAAAAAACTCAACATAAACCTTAAAAAATGCTACATAAAACATAGAAACACAACATAAACCCTAAAAACACTACATGAACCCTAAAAACATTACATAAACCCTCAATAAATGAAACATAAATTCTACATCACCCCTAAAAATGCTACATAATACCAGAAAACGCAACATAAACCCTAAAAAATGCTACATAAAACCTAAACCCTAAACATGCTACGTAAACATTAAAAACGTTACATAAACCCTAAATAATGCCACATAAAACCTAAAATCACTAATTAACCCCTAAAAGAACTACATAAATACTAAAAATGCTACATAAACTCAAACAACACTACACAAACACCAAAAATGCTTCAAAAACCCTGAAAACTCTTCAAAACCCTCAAAAATATTAAACCCTAATATACCATAATATAAAAAATTAAACCCTAATAAACACGTAATAAACTCTAATAATCCCTAAAACAACTTATAATCCCTAAAAACCATAAAATACTCTACTCAACTCTAATAAAACCCTAAAAATACCAAATAAACCCTAATAAATGATAATAAAACCTAATAAACCATGAAAACACGTCAAGAAAACCTAAACAACCGTAAAAAACCCTTATAGACACTAGTAGACACTAATAAACTGTAATAAACCCCCAAAAACCCAAAAAAAATCCCTAATAAACCATAAATATATCCAAATAAACCCTACTCAACCCTAACAAACCTTAAAACACCATAATGACCCCTAATAAAACCCTTCAAAACCCTATTAATGAAAACAAACGCTAGTATACCTTAAAAAATCCCTAAAAACCCTAATAAACTCTAAAATAACATATTAAACCCTAAAAACGCTCACAGACAATAAAAAAATGATCACAAACAATAAAAACATTCTATATTACCTAAAAAGAACTAAAAACACTAATATAACCTAATAAATACAAAAAACGATAATATACCATATAATCCTTAAAAACCACAATAAACTCTAATATAACTTAAGAAACCCTAAAAATGCTCACAAACAAAAACAAAATGCTAACATACAATAAAAACATTATATTATCTAGAAAGACTTAACAAACACTAATATAACCTAATAAAAAAACAATATAAACCCTTAACAAACCCTAATAAACCCAAAACAACTCAAATAAACCCTAATAAAAACTAATGAACCATAATAAAACCATAATAAAACCGTAAAAATACCTTCTCAATCCTAATAAACCTTGACACACCATAATAAAACCTAATAAAACCCAACAAAGCCCCAATAAACAAAAAACGTAAACAACCCGTGAAAAAACCCTAGAAACCCTAATAAACCATAATAAATTCTAATAAAACCTAATAAACCATAAAAAATGCTCAAAAAAACTAAAAACACGCTAATAAAACCTAAAAACTCCAAAAAACCCCCCATATATATTAACAAAAACATAAAAACACTCATATACCCTAATAAAAACACTATCAAACTCTAGTAAACCCTAAAAAACCCCTAACAAACCCTAATAAACACTACTCAACCCTAATAAATCATAATAAAACCCTAATGATACCTACTCAACCCCAATAAAACCCAAAAAATACCTACTCAACCCTAATAAACGTTAACACACTATAATAAAACATATAAACCCCACTAAACCCTAAAAACGCAAATATACCATTAAAAATCCCTAAAACACCTAATAAATGCTAACAAACCCTAACCAAGCATAAAAGCACTATGAAAACCTAATAAACACTAATAAACCCTAAAAACCCCTAATATACCCTCTTAAAAATTAATAAACCATAATGAATGATAATAAACCCTAATAAATCCTTAACATACCCAAATATAGAATAATATACCATAATATACCCTAATAATCCCAACTCAATCCTAATAAAACCCTAAAAATACCTAATAAACCATAATAAACCTTAACACACCATAATGAACCCTAATAAAATCCAAATAACCACCACCAAACCCTAAAAAATGCTAATATACAATTAAAACCCCTAAAACCCCAACAAACCATAATAAATGTTAATAACACCTAAAAATTATAAAAAATCTATTGAACATTAAAAATAAATATAATAATAATAGTAATAACATACGTACATGTGCATATGCATGTTCATGTTTTAAATAATAAATCATAATGCACATGCATGTGCATATGCCTATGCATTTTCATGTGAATGATAATAAATAATAGATTATAAATAATACTGCATGTGAATTACATGTGTATGTACATGTGCATGTGAATGATAATAAATAATAACGCACATCCAAGTGCATGTTCATGTACATTGTAATAAAAAAATAAATAATAACCAAGTCCACATGAATGTTCATTTGCATGTGAATGATAATAAATAACACATGTGATAATAGAATAATACACGTGCATTGCATGTGCACATCCATGAGAATAAATAATAATAACACATGTGATAGTAGAATAACGCAAGTGCATTGCATTTCCATGTTCATGATAATAAATAATATATAAGAACTCATGTGCATGTGCATTTACATGTATTGATAATGATAAGGACACATGCACGTGCATGGTAATAAATAATAAATAACAACGCATGTGCATGTGCATTTGTATTTGATGATACAACAACAACAATAATAATAATAATAATATAATAACGCAAGTTCATTTCAAGTGCACGTGCATAGTAGTAAATAATAAATAAGAACGCACATGCATGTGCATATTCATTTACATTTGATGATAATATTAATAATACTAATTGTAATAATAATAATAATAACCCATTCACATTCATGGTAATAAATAATAAATAACAATGCACATGCATGTGTATTTTCATGTGATAATGATAATAATAATGATAATAATAATAATAATTAAAATTATGATAATAATAATAATAATAGAATAATACGAGTGCATTGCATATGCACATGTATGGTAATAAATAATAAATAATAACGCATGTGAATCTATATTTTCATGTGATAATAGTAATAATAATAACAGTTGTAATAATAGTAGTAGTGGTGGTGATAACAGTTGTAGTTCCAATGCATGTGATAATATAATATTACATGTGCATTACATAGGCATGTGCATGGTAATAAATAATAACACCCATGCATTGCATTTTTATGTGATGATTATGATGATGATAATAATAATATTATTATTATTAAAAATAACAACGCATGTGATAATAAAATAATGCATGTGCATTGAATGTGAGTGTATGTTCATTCACATGTTCATTTTCATGTGATGATAATAACAATAACAATAACAATAACAACAACAACAACAACCACAATAATAATAATAACTATAAAAATAACAATGCATGTGCTAATAAAATAACATGTGTGGATTGCATGTCCACGTGCATGGTAATAAAAATATAATAATAACACACGTGCATGTGCTTGTGCATGTGGATGAGATGATGTTAATAATAATAATAACAATAACAGTAATAATATGTTATAGTTGTTTGAAAAAATAACAGACAAGACAAAAATGCTAGAAATGGGGTCTCGAAAAACCTAACAAATCACAAAGTCATTGAAAAAGGAATAACTTCTTCTCCAGTTATCCATTTCTTCTCCGTTAATAGTCAAATTGAATCTCATGGGACAAACTACGATAAAAATAGTTGTTGGAGGCCGAACAGATGCACAAATCAGAAGTTATGACCATTTTAAGAAAAACATTACAGGGATCTGTATAGGGAAATGGAGTTTTGGAGGCCTTATGATGGGTTTCTAGGATTTTAGTCTATAAAACACTACTTGAAATGTGTTCAAGTCATCCTTTTGTGTTTATATCTTTGTTACTTTCGATTTGATATGCGGTAGAGCTCAAACGGACAACCTGAGCAAATGTTATGGCCGTTTGAAGTTGGAACTTTTTTTGGAGTGGTATAACTAATATATCATATATTTATTTGATCTTATCATAGTTTCTACAAAACCTGGTCCTCACTCATCTCACGAGCTTCGATTTTACTGGTCATAGTGCTCAAACGGACACCCGAAGGAGAAGTTATGCCTATTTTAGTGAGTTACGGGTTTCTTAGGTTTTTAGGTGCTAGGAGAGTTGCTTAATTTAAAATTACAATAACTTCTGCTACATGTGTTCATTTTGGATCTACCACATATCAAATCTATGATTTTGAAACGATACACACTCTGGTAACCACTGGAACCCTTTTTGACATTCATCAACCCCCAAAAGACCCAAAATCCCTTTGGATGGTCAAAAGATTGGCTTCTGGTGTCTGTTTTGTAATAACTTCTTCTATGGGTGTCTGTTTTTCCTCTACCACATATCAAATTGATGATTGCGACTAGAACTACACTTCTATAACCAATGAAGCACCTTATCACATTCTTGATGGCACAAAAGGTACATAAACTCTCCAAAAGACCACAACTTCTACTTCCGGGAGTCTGTTTTGCCTCTACCACATATCAAATCGAAGCTTTCGACAAGATATACACATCTGTGACAAATAAGAACACCTTATAACGTTCTTAAAGTCCTAAAATGTCCTTATGTCCTCCAAATGACCATAACTTCTGCTCTGGGTGTCAGTTTCACCTCTACCACATATCAAATTGAAGCTTGGAACTACCTCTACACATCTGTGACAACCAGGAACCACTAAATAACCCTGAAAACCCAGGAATAACACCATAAACACTACAAACCATTAAAAACCATGCAAAATCCTAACAAACTATAACAAACCCTAACAAACACTAACAAACCCTTACATACCCTAACAAACCCCCAAAACCCTAAAAAACATAACAAACCCTAAAAAACCCTAAGAAACCCTAAAAACTCGTAGACAACCCTAACACGACCTAACAAACCAAAGAAGCGCTAAGAAACCCCAATAAACCCAAACAAACCCGAAGAAACCCTAAAAACCCCTAAAAACCACAAGGAACCCTAACAAAACCTAAAAACCCTAACAAAACCCTAAGCAAACCTAAGAAACACTAACACACCCTTAGAAAGCATAACACACCCTATGAAACCCTAGCACACCCTTAGAAACCCCAACGCATCCATAGAAACTGTAACACAACCATAGAAACCCTTAGAAACCATAACACACCCTTAGAAACCCTATCCCGCCCATGAAAACCCTAACCAACCCTTAGAAACCCTAACACACCCTTAGAAACCCAAACAAACCCTTATACACCCTAAATAACTCTAATAAGAACTAATAAATCCTAACAAACCCTACCAACCAATAATAAACCATAATAGACCCTAATAAACACTATTAAATCGTAATAATCCCTAAAAACACTATTTGACCCCAATAAAAGCTACAAAATTCCTAAAAACCCAAATATACAACAAAAATTCTATCAAACCATTCAAAATTCTAATATTCATAAAAAACCCCAATAGATCCGGTAAAACCTGACAAAACCCTAAAAAACACTAAAAACCCCAAAAATCCCTTAAAACCGATAAAAACCCAAAAGGACCCTAAAAACCCTAAAAATCCTAAACCCCCTAAAAATCCCAAAAAACCCAAAAAACCCTAAAAACAAAAAAACCCTAAAAAATCTGAAAACAAACCTAAAACCCTAAAAAACATCAAAAAAACCTCAAAAAACGCTAAATCCCCTAAAAACTCCTAAAAACCCTAAAATGCCTAAAAATGCCTAAAAAACACTATCCAACACTATAAAACATTGTAAACCCTTAAAACCCCCTAGAAAAACCTAAAAACCTCAATAGAAACCCTAATAAACCATACATAACGCTAAAGAACCCAAAAACCCCCTAAATAACCACTAAAGCCACTAGCAACGCTACATAAACCCTAACAATTGCTATAAAAAACGGAAAAATTCTCCCAAACCCACAAAATGAAACAAAACCCCCCAAAACACTAAAATAACCCTAACAAAGCATAAAGAATCCAAACACACCCATAAAACCAAAAAAACACATAAAACCCCAAACTACTCAAACAAACATTAACAAACCCTAAAAACACTAAAAACAGCTATCAAAACCTAACAACCACTATTAACCCCTAAGAACCACTAATATACCCTAATAACCCCTAAAACCCACTATTAAACCCTAAAAACCCTAATAAACACTAATAAATCGTAATAACATGTAATAAACCCTAAGAAACTCTATTAGTCCCTAATTAACACTACAAATGCCCTAAAACCCCTAATATACAATAAAAACACTATTGAACCATAATAAACACTAATAATCACTAAAAACCCTAATAGACCAAAGAAAGTGCTACAAAAACCTCCAAATAATAGCATACAAAACCCTCCAACCCAATAAAAAACCCTAATAACCCCAAAATAAATCGTAACAAACCCTAACAACCCCAAATAAATCGTAAAAAATCTATCAACTCCAAATAAATCATAACAAACTGAAAAAACCATAACAAACCCATAATAAACTGTAATAAACCCTAACAAATCATAATGAACACAAATGAATCATAATAAACCCAAATACATGTTACTATCCACTAATAAATAAAATAAACCCTAATAAACTCTATTAAATCCCAAATAACGCTACAAACGTTGATAAACCCTAGAAAAGGCTATTAATGCCTACAAAAGTCCAATAAAACCCTAATATACAATAAAAACTCTAATAAACTGTAAAAAAATCCAAAAGAACACTTATAAACCCTAACGAACCCTAATAAACGCTAAAGAGCCATATTAAAGTCTAAAGAACACTAAAAAATCCTAAAACACAAAAAATGCTAAAACACATTATATAAACCCTAAAAACCACTACAATACCCAACCAAATCCTAAAATGCACTAAAAACCCTAGCAACCCCTATCGATCCCAAAAAATAAATAAACCCATAACCCCCCCCCCCCAACCATTAAAAAGCCATCAGATACAATAAAAAATATAAACACCCATTAACAACCCTTAAAACACCTAATTACTAAAAACCATAAGCAACCATTAAAACCCTAAAAGAGGCTTCAAATAGACAGATAAACCCTAAACACGTTAAATAAACCCTTAAAAATTCATTAAAAACCCTAAAATCGAAACATAAACCCAAAAAACGCTACATAAACCCTAAACGCACTACATAAACCTTGAAACTGTAACATTAACCCTAAAACACAACATAAACCCTAAAAAATGCAACATAAACATTAAAAAATGCTACATAAAACCTAAAAACACAATACAAACCCTAAAAACACTACATGAACCCTATAAACGTTACATAAAGCCTAAAAAAAGCATCATAAACACTACAACACCCCCAAAAATGCTACATAAACCCATAAAATGCAACATAAACCCTAAAAAATGCTACATAAAACCTAACCCCTAAACACCCTTCACAAACCCTAAAAACGTTACATAAACCCTAAAAACGATACATAAAATCTAAAACTGATAACTATACCCTAAAAATGCTATATAAACACTAAAAATGCTACAAATACTCTAAAAACGCTACACAAACCCTATGAAATGCTACAAAAACCCCAAAGATGCTTTAAAACCCACAAAAATATTAAAACCTAATATATGATAATATAAAAAATTAAAATATAATAAACCCCTAATAAATTCTAATAATCCTTAAAAACACCTTATAATCCCTAAAAACCCTAAAAACACTACTCAACCCTAATAAAACCCCAAAAATAACTAATAAACCCTAATAAATTACAATAAAACCTAATAAACCATAAAAACACTTTAAGAAAACCTAAACAGCACTAACCAACCCTAATAGACACTAATACACACTAATAAAACCTAATAAACCCCAAACAAACCCTTAAAAGCCCTAATAAACCATAAATAAAACCAAATAAACCCTACTCAACCCTAAAAAACCTTAACACACCCAAATAACCCCAAATAAAACCCTACAAAACCCTAATAAAGAAACAAATGCTAGTATTCCATAAATACCTCAAGAAATCCTGAAAAACACAAATATAACCTAATATACCATAAAAACACTCACAAATAATAAAAAACAATCAAAAATAGTAAAAACACGCTATATTACCGAAAAGGACCTAAAAGCATTAGTATTACCTAATAAAGAAAAAAAATGCTAATATATCATAAAAATCCCTAAAAACCCTAATAAACCATAATAAACTCTAATATAACCTAAGAATCCATAAAAAAGCTCAAAAACAAAAACAAAATGCTCACAAACAATAAATACATGCTATATTATCTAAAAATACTTAACAAACACTAATATAACCGAATAAAACAAAAAAAGTAATAAACCCCTAACAAACCCTAATAAACCCTTAAAATCCTTAATAAACCTTAATAAAAACTAATAAACCCTAATAAAACCATAATAAAACCCTAAAAATACATTCTCAGCTCTAATAAACCATGACACACCATAACAAAACCAAATAAAACCCTACTAAACCCCAATAAACAAAAAATAATACAAACAAACCATTAAAAATCCCTAGAAACCCTAAGAAACCATAATAATTTAAAAAAAAGCTAATAGACCATTACAAATGCTCAAAAACACCAAAAACACTCTAATAAAACCTAAAAAGTCATAATAACCCCTCATATAAATTAAAAAAAATAAAAAACACTCGTATACCCTAATAGAAACACTAACAAACCCTAGTAAACCCTAAAAATCCCTAACAAAACCTAATAAACCTTACTCAACCCTAATAAACCCTAATAAAACCTTAAAGATACCGACTCAACCCTAATAAAACCCTAAAAATACCTACTCAACCCTAATAAACCATAAAACACCATAATAAACCATAATAAACCCCACTAAACCATAAGAAACGCAAATATATCATTAAATAGACTTAAAACCCCTAATAAATTATAATAAATCATAAAAAAGCTTAAAAGTGTCAATAAACCCGAATAAACACTACTAAACACTAAAAACCCCTAATATACCCTCTTAAAAATTAATAAACCATAATGAACCTTAATAAACCCTAATAAATCCTAAACATACCCAAATATACCATAATATACAATAATATACCCTAATAAACCCAACTCAATCCGAATAAAACCCTAAATATACGTAATAAAACCTAATAAACCTTGATACACAATAATAAACCCTAATAAAATCCTAATAACCCCCACCAAACCCTAAAAACTCTAATATACCATTTAAAACCCAAAAACCCTAACAATTCATGATAAATGTTGATAACACCTAAAAATCCTAAAAAATGATAGTAGACCCTAAAAATAACACTAATAATAATAGTAGTAATAACACAAGTGCATGTGCATATTCATGTGCACGGTTTAAATAATAAATCATAATGCACGTTCATGTGCATATGACTGCGCATTTGCATGTGAATGATAATAAATAATAAATAATAACGCAAGTGAATTGAATGTGCATGTGCATGTGCATGTGCATGGTAATAAAGAATAAATAATAACCATGTCCACACGAATGTGCATTTTCATGTGAATGATAATATAAAATAAATAATAACACATCTAATAATAGAATTACACACGGTCATTGCATGTGCACATGCATTAGAATAAATAATAATTACACATGTGATAATATAATAACGTAAGTGCATTGCATTTTCATATGCATGATGATAAATAATATATAACAATGCATGTGAATGTGCATTTACACGTAATGATAATGATATTGACTCATGCACGTGCATGGTAATAAATAATAAATAACAATGCACATGCATGTGCATTTGTATTTGAGGATACAAACAACAACCACAACAAGAATAATAATAATAATAATAATAATAATAATAATAATAGAATAACAGAAGTTCATTTCATGTGCATGTGCATAGTAGTAAATAATAAATAAATAATAATAAATAAGAACGCACATGCATGTGCATGTGGAGTTACATTTTATGATAATATTAATAATACTAATAGTAATAATAATAATAATAATAACGCATACACGTTCATGGTAATAAATAATAAATAACTATGCACATGCATGTGCATTTGCATGTGATAATCATAATCATAATGATAATCATAATAATACTATTTTTATTAAAAACTGTTATAATAATAATAATAATAATAATAATAAAAGAATAGTACAAGTGCATTGCATATGCACGTACATGGTAATAAATAATAAATAATAATGTACGTGCATCTACATTTTCATGTGATGGTAGTGATAATAACAGCAATAGTAATAATAGTAGTGGTGGTGGTTATAATAGTAGTAGTACTAATGCATATGATAATAGAATACTGCATGTGCATTATGTGTGCATGTGTATGGTAATTAATAATAACTCTCATGCAATTAATTTTCATGTGATGATGATGATGATGATGATGATGATAATAATAATATTATTAATAATATTAATAATAAAAATGCATGTGATAATAGAATAATGCACATTCATGGAATTTGCGTGTATGTGCATTTAGATGTGCATTTTCATGTGATGACAATAATAATAACAATAACAACAACAACAACCACCACAGTAATAATAATAAAAAATAATAACAACGCATGTGATACTAAAATAACGTGTGTGCATTGCACGTGCATGTGCATTGTAATAAAAATATAATAATAACACATGTGAATGTGCATATGCATTTGCATGAGATGATGATAATAATAATTATAATAACAGTAATAATAAGTTATAGTTGTTTTAAAAAATAGAAAACAGGAAAAAAGTGATAGAAATTGTGTCTCAAAAAACCTAACAAATCACAGAGTCATTAAAAAGGAATAACTTATTTTTCAGGTGTTCATTTCCTATTCGTGAATAATGAAAATAAATCTCATGGAATGAACTATGAAAAAAATAGGTGTCAGAGACCGAACAGACACACAAATCAAAAGTTATGACTGTTTTAAGAAAAATTTGACAGGGATCCGGACATGGAAATGGAGTTTTGGAGGCCTTCTGTTTTGAAAATGGGAATTTATTGTCTCAACCATGACTTTAACCTTGTTCAAGTTAGCCTTCTGCGTATATGTCTTCGCTGCCTTCGATTTGATATGTGGTAGATCTCAAATGGACAACCGGAGTGAAAGTTATGGTCGTTTGAAGTTGGACTTTTTTTGGAGTGGTATAACTAATATATATTCTATTTCTTTGATCTTATAATAGATTCGATTAGACTTGGTCCTCACTCATCTCACGAGATTCAAATTTACTAGTCACAATTCTCATATAGACCCCCGAAGGAGAAGTTATTCCTATTTTAGTGAGTTACGGGTCTCTTAGGTTTTTAGGCCCTAGGAGGATTGCTCAATTTAAAACGACAATAACTTCTGCTATGTGTGTTCATTTGGGCTCTACCAAATATCAAATCAAAGATTGTGAAATGATACACACTTGGGTAACCACCATAACCCGTTCTGACATTCTTCATCCCCCCAAAAGACCCAAAATCCCTTTGGATGGTCAAAAGGTTGGATTCTAGTGTCGGTTTTGCAATAACTTTTTCTAAGGGTGTCTGTTTTGCCTCTACCACATATCAAATCAATGATTGAGACTGGAACTACACACTTATAACTACTGAAGTACCTTCCCACATCCTTGAAGGCCCAAAAAGGTACTTAAACCCTCCAAAAGACCATAACTTCTACTCCAGGAATCCGTTTTGCCTCTACTATCTATCAAATCAAATATTTCAACTGGATCTACACATCTGTGTCCTATAGGAACACCTTATCGTGTCCTTAAAGACTAAAAATGTCCTTAAGTCCTCCAAATTCCCATAACTTCATCTCTGGGAGTCTGTTTCACCTCTACCACATATCAAATGGAAGCTTGCGACTAGCTGTACACATCTGTGACAACCATGAAAAACTAAATAACCCTAACAAACCATGAATAACTCCATAAACACTGAAAACCGTGCAAAACCCTAACAATCCCTAACAAACCCTAACAAATCCTAACAAACCCCAAAAGCCATAAAAAACATAACAATCCCTAAAATACCCTAAAAACCCTAACAAGCCCTAACAAACCCCAATAAGCACTAAAAACCCCAACTAAACACAAAAAACCTAAAGAAACCCTAAACCCCCCCCTAAGAAACCATAAGAACCCCTAACATAACCCAAAAAACCCAAAAAAACCTAACAAAACCCTAAGAAACCCTTAGAAACACAAACACACCATTAGAAACCCTAACACACCCTTAGAATCCCTAGAAACCCTTAAAACCCCTAGAACTCCCTTAGAAACCCCAACACACCCACAGAAACCCTAACACAACCTTAGAAACCCATAGAAACCATAAAACACCCATATAAACCCAAACCCACCCATAAAAACCCTAACCCACCCTTAGAAACCCTAAGACACCCTTAGAAACCCTACCAAACCCTTAGACACCCTAAATCACTCTAATAAGAACTAATAAATCCTAACAAACCCTAACAACCAATAATAAACCATTATAAACCATCATAAACCATAAATCCCACTACTAAACCCTAATAAACACCAGTAAATCGTAATAAACCCCAAAACCCCTATTAGTCCCCAATAAAATCTACTAAATACCTAAAAACCCAAATATACAACAAAAATGCTATTAAACCATTCAAAATGATAATATACACAAAAAACCCAAACAAACACGGCAAAACCTGACAAAACCCGAGAAAACCACAAAAACCCAAAAAAACCTAAAAACCCTAAAAACACTAAAACCCTAAAAAATCCTAAAAAATCCATGAAAACCCTAAAACCCCTAAAAATCTAAGAAACTGAGAAAACCCAAAAACAAACCCAAAAACCCCAAAAAACCTAAAAAACCTCTAAAACCCTAAAAACCCTAAAAACCACAAAAATTCTAAAAAACCCCCCTAAAAGTAGAAAAATTATGAACCAAACCCTAACCAACCCTATGAAACCCTTAAAACCCTAAAAAACCTAGAAAACCCTAAAAACCTCAAAACCCCCACTAATATACACTAAAGAACCCTAAAGAACCCTAAAGAACCCTGAAGAACCACTAAATCCACTAACAATGGTACATAAACCCAATCAATTGCTACAAAATAACAAAAAATGCTTCAAAACCCAAAAAACGCAACAAAACCCCAAAATGCTAAAATAACCCTAACAAAGCATAAAATATTCAAACACACCCATAAAACCCAAAAAACCAATAAAACCCCAAACTAGTCAAACAAACCGTAACAAACCCTAAAAACCCTAACAAACCCTAACAACCACTAATAACCCTTAAGAACCACTAATAAACCCTAATAACCCATAAAACCCGCTATTAAACCCCCAAACCCCTAATAAACACTAATAAATTGTAATAAATTGTAATAAACCCTAAAAAACTCTATTAAATCCTAATAAATTCTACAAAAGCCCTAAAACCCCTGATATACTATAAAAAACACTATTAAACCATAATAAAACCTAATAATCACTAAACACCATAAAAACCCATCAAAACACTACAAAAATCTCCAAATAATAGTCTACAAAACCCTACAACCCACTAATAAACCCTATAAACCCTAATAAACCCAAAATAAATCGCAATAAACCCTAGCAACCCCAAATAAATCGTGAAATATCCTAACAATGCCAAATAAATCGTAAAAAATTGAAACAAACCACATCAAACCCCTAATAAACCCCAATAAACCCTAAAAAATCATAATAAACCCTAATAAATTGTAAGAAACCCAAATACACGTTACTAAACACTTATAAATCCTAAATTACCCTAAAAAGGTTGATAAATCCTAGAAAAAGCTATTACTGCCTACAAAAGCCCAATAAAACCCTAATATACAATTAAAACGCTAATAAACTGGAACAAATCCTAAAGAACACTAATAAACCCTAAATAACCCTAATAAACCCTAAAGAGCCATATTAAACTCTAAAAAACAATAAAAATTTCTATAGAACCCAAAAAAATACTAAAATACATTATATAAACCCTAAAAACCGCTGTAATACTCAAACAAATCCTAAAACACACTAAAAAACCCTAACAACCCCCTATCTATCCCAAAAAAACAAATAAACCCATAAAAATCGCTAAACACCATTAAAAAGCAATCTGATACCACAAAAACCCATAAACACCTGTTAACAACCCTTAAAAACCATAAAAATACTACAAACCATAAAAAAACCATTAAACCCCCCAAAAGGCTTCTAATAGATACATAAAAACTAAAAATGTTACATAAACCTTAAAAATGAAAAAAAACCCTACAAACGCAACATAACCAAAAACACAACATAAACCCAAAACACGCTGCACAAACCCTAAAAGCACTACATAAACCCTATAACTGTAACATAAACCCTAAAAAACACAACAGAAACCCTAAAAACAAAACATAAAAATTTAAAAATGCTGCATAAAACCTAAAAACACAATATAAACCCTAAAAACACTCCATGAACCCTAAAAATGTTACATAAACCATAAAAAGTGCAACATAAACACTACATATCCCCTAAAACGCTACATAAACCCATAAAACGCAACATAAACCCTAAAAATGCTACATAAAACCTAAACCCTAAACATGCTACATAAACCCTAAAAACATTACATAAACCCTAAAAATGATACATAAAATCTAAAAGTACTAACTAAACCATAAAAACACTACATAAACACTAAAAATGCTACATAAACTCTAACAATGCTACGCAAACCCTAAAAAATGCTACAAAAAACACTAAAGACGGTTTAAACCCCTCAAAAATATTAAACCTGAATATACCACAATATAAAAAATTATACCCTAATAATCCTTTAATAAACTGTAATAATCCCTAAAAACACCTTATAATCACTAAAATCCTAAGAAACTCTACTCAACCATAATAAAACCCCAAAAATACCTAATAAACCCTAATAAATGATAATAAAACCTAATAAACCCAAAAAACACGTTAAGAAAACCTAAACAGCCCTAACCAACCCAAATATACACTAATAAACACTAATAAACCCTAATAAACCCCATACAAACCCTAAAAAGTTCTAATAAACCATAAGTAAAGTGAAATAAACCCTACTCAACCCTAACAAACCTTAACACACCATAATAACCCCTAATAAAACCCTTCAAAACCCTAATAATGAAAAAAATTCTAGTATACCTTGAAAAATTCCTAGAAACCCTGATAAACTCTAATATAACCTAATAAACCCTAAAAACACTCAAAAAAAATAAAAAAAGATCACAAACAATTAAAATGCGCTATATTACCAAAAAAGGCCTAAATACACTAATATAGCTTAATAAAGACAAAAAATGCTAATATACCATAAAAATCCCTAGAAACCCTAATTAACCATAAAAAACTCTAATATAAACAAAGAAACCCTAAAAACGGTCACATACAAAAACAAAATGCTCACAAACAATAAAAACACGTTATATTATCTAAAAGGACCTAACAAACACTAATATAACCTAATAAAACCAAAAAAATCTAATAAACCCCAAACAAACCCTAATAAACCCTAAAAATCCCTAATAAACCCTTATAAAAATGAATAAACCCTAATAAAACCCTACAGATACCTTCTCAACTCTAATAAACCTTGACACACCATAAAAAACATAATATAACCCAACTAAACCCCAATAAAAAAATGCAAACAAACCATTAAAAAGCCCTAAAACCCTAATAATCCATAATAAATTCAAATAAAAGCTAATAAACCATTAAAAATGCTCCAAAACACTAAAAACATGCTAATAAAACCTAAAAATTCATAGCAACCCCTCATATATTTTAACAAAAACTAAAAAACACTCATATACAATAATAAAAACACTAACAAACACTAGTAAACCCAAAAAATCCCTAACAAATCCTAATAAATTGTACTCAAATCTAATGAACCCTAATAAAACCTTAAAGATACCGACTCAACCCTAATAAAACCCTAAAAATACCAACTCAGCCCTAATAAATCTTAACACACCATAATAAACCATAATAAACCCGACTAAACCCTAAACAAATGTCAATATACCATTAAAAATCCCTAAAACCCCTAATAAATGCTAATAAAACCTAACAAAGCTTAAAAGTGCTAATAAAATCGAATAAACACTAATAAACACTAAATCCCCCTAATATAACCTCTTAAAAATTAAGAAACCATAATCAACCATAATAAACCCTAATAAATCCTAAACATACCCAAATATACCATAATATACCCTAATATACCCTAATAAACCCATCTCAATCCTAATAAAACTCTAAAAATACCTAATAAACCTTGACACACCATAATAAACCCTAATAAAACCCTAATAACCCCCACCATACCCTAAAAACACTAATATACCATTAAAAACCCTAAAACCCAAACAAACCATAATAAAAATTAATAACACCTAAAAATCCTAAAAAATGATAGTAAACCCTAAAAATACCTCTAATAATAGTAGTAGTAATAACGCACATGCATGTGCATATGCATGTTCATGGTTTAAATAATAAATCATAATGCACGTGCATGTGCATATGCATGCGTATTTGCATGTGAATGATAATAAATAATAAATAATAAATAATAATGCATGTGAATTGCATGCGTATGTGCATGTGCATGTGGATGATAATAAATAATAAATAATAATGCATATCCAAGTGCATGTGCATGTTCATGTGCATGTGCATGGTAATAAACAATAAATAATAACAATGTCCACATGAATGTGCATTTTCATTTGAATGATAATAAATAATAAATAATAACACATGTGATAATAGAATAATTCAAGTGCATTGCATGTGCACGTGGATGGGAATAAATAATAATAACACATGTGATAATAGAATAATGCAAGTGAATTTCATTTTCATGTGCATGGTAATAAATAATATATAATAACGCATGTGTATGTGAATTTACATGTAATGATAATGATAATGACACGTGCACGTGCATGGTAATAAATAATAAATAACAATGCACGTGCATGTGGATTTGTATTTGATGATACAAACAACAACAACAACAACACCAATAATAATAATAATAGTAGTAGAATAACACAAGTCCATTGCATGTGCATGTGCATAGTAGTAAATAATAAATAAATAATATTAAATAAGAATTAAAATGCATGTGCATGTGGATTTACATTTGATAATAATATTAATAAAACTAATTGTAATAACAATAATAATAACGCATGCACGTGCCTGGTAATAAATAATAAATAACAATGCACATGCATATGGATTTGCATGTGATAATGATAATAATAATTATAATGATAATAATAATAATAATAATAATAATAATAAAAATTGTGAAATAATAATAATAATAATAAAAGAATAATACAAGTTCATTGCATATACACATGCATGGTAATAAATATTAAATAATAACACACGTGCATCTGCATTTGGATGTGATGATAATAATAATAACAGCAGCAATAGTAGTAGTGTTTAAAGTAGTAGTTCCAATGCATTTGATAATAGAATATTGCATTGGCATTACGTGTGCACATGCATGGTAATAAATAATAACGCGCGTGCATTGCATTTGCATGTGATGATGATGACGATGATGATAATAATAATAATATTATTATTACTAATATTAATAATAACAACATACGTGATAATAGAATAATGAAAGTGCATTGAATGTGCGTGTTTATGAATTTGCATGTGCATCTGCATTTGCATTTGCATTTGCATGTGATGATAACAACAACAACAACAACAACAACAACAACAACCACAAAAATAATAATAATAACAAAAAGAATTAAAACATACGTGATAATAAAATAACGTGTCTGCATTGCATGTGCAGTGCATGATAATAAATAATAACTCATATCACACGTGATGATAATAAAAACAATAATAGTAATATTAATAATAATAGTGCATGTGATAATAGAATAATTCACATGTATTGAATGTGCACGTGTATGGTAAAAAATAATAATTCACGTGCATTTGCATTTGCATTTGATGATAATAACAATAATAACAATAATTGTAATAATAACAATAACAACAAAAATGCATGTGATAATAGAATAATGTAGGTGCATTGCGTGTGCACGTGCATGGTAATAAATAATAACGGACGTGCATGTGCATTTTCATGTGATGATAATAATAATAATAGTAATAATAATAATAACAACAACAAAATATGCATGTGCATGGAAATAAATAATATATAATAAATAATAAATAATAACTCATGTGCATCTACATTTTCATGTGATGATAATAGTAATAGTAATAATAATAATAATAGTAATAACAATAATGATAATTATAATAATGATAATGATAATAATGATTATGATAAGAATGATAATAAAAATGTGTGTGATAATAGAATAACACACGTCCTAACAAACCCTAACAAAACCTAAAAAACCCTAACAACCACTAAAAACCCCTAAGAACCACTAATAAACCCAAATAACACCTGAAACCAACTATTAAATCCTAAAATCCTAATAAACACTATTAAATCATAATAACCTGTAATAAATACTAAAAACCCGATTAGACTCTAATAAATGATACAAAAGACCTAAAACCCCAAATATACAATAGAAACACTATCGAACCATAATAAATTCTAATAATCACCAAAACCCTAACAAACCCAACAAAACACTACAAAACCCACAAAATAATAGCCTACAAAACCCTAAAACCCTCTAATAAACCCTAAAAAACTTAAAAACCTCATAATAAATTGTAACAAACCCTAACAATCCCTAATAAATCGTAAAAAATCCTAACAATTCCAAATAAATGATAACAAAGTGAAGCAAACCATAACAAACCCCTTATAAACCGCAATAAACCCTAAAAATCATAATAAACTCTAATAAATTGTAATAAACCCAAATACACATTAATAAACCCTAATAAATAAAATGAACCCCACAAAACCCTAATAAATCCTAAATAACCCTAAAAAGGTTGATAAACCCTATAAAAAGATATTAATGCCTACAAAAGCACAATAAAACCCTAAATTACAATAAAAAACACTAATAAAACATATCAAATCCTAAAGAATACTAATAAACCCTAAAAAACCTTAGTAAACACTAAAGAACCATAATACACTCTAAAGAACACTAAAAAACCATAAAGAACCCAAAAAATGCTAAAACACATTACATAAACCCTAAAAATCGCTTCAATTCCCAAAAAATCCTTAAACACAATAAAAAACCCCAACAACCCCTATCAATCCCGAAAAAACAAATAAACCCTTAAAAAACCCAAAACATCATTAAAAACCCATCAAATACCATAAAACCCATAAACACCCGTTTACAACCCTTAAAACCCAAAAACCACTATAAACTATAAACAACCATTAAAACCCTAAAAAAGGCAAAAAATTTATACATAAACCCAAAAAACAACACATAAACCCTAAAAATGCAACATAAATCCTAAAAATGAAACATAAACCCTAAATACACAACATAATCCCAAAAAACGCTACATAAACCAAAAAATCACTACATAAACCCTAGAACCGTAACATAAACCCTAAATAATGAAACATAAAAATTAAAAAATGGTACATAAAACCTAAAAACACAACATAATCCCTAAAAAAACTAAATGAACCCTAAAAACATTACATAAACCCTAAAACATAAAACATAAATGCTACATCACCCCTAAAAATGCTACATAAACCCAGAAAATGACACATAAATGCTATGAAATGCTACATAAAATCACAACCTTAAACACGCCATATAAACTCTAAAAATGTTACATAAACCCTTAATAATTCTACATAAAACCTAAAACCACTAACTAAACCCAAAAAGAACTACATAAACAATAAAAATGCTACCTAAACTCAAACAACGCAACACAAACACCAAAAAATGCTACAAAACCCTAAAGATGCTTCAAAACCCTAAAAAATATTAAAACCTAATATACCATAATATAAAAAATTAAACCCTAATAAACCCCTAATAAACTCTAATATTCCCTAAAAATTCCTTATAATCCCGAAAAACCCTAAGAGACTCTACACAACCCTAATAAAACCCCAAAAATACATAATAAACCCAAATAATTGATAATAAAAAATAATAAACCATAAAAACATGTTAGGAAAACCTAAACAACCCAAAAAAACCCTAATATACACTAATAAACACAAATAAACTGTAATAAACCCCAAATAAACCCTAAAAATCCCTAATAAACCACAAATAAATCCAAATAAACACCACACAATCCTAACAAACCTTACCACAACATAATGACCCCAAATAAAACCCTACAAAACCCTAATAAAGAAAACAAATGCTAGAATACCGTAAAAAATCACTAGAAACCTTTATAAACTCTAATATAACCTCATAAACCCTAAAAATTCTCACAAACAATAAAAAAATGATCACAAACAATAAAAACACACTATATTACCTAAAAAGACCTAAAAACACTAATATAACCTAATAAAGATAAAAAAACAAATATAGATTAAAAATCCCAAGAAACCATAATAAAATCTAATATAACCTAAGATACCCTAAAAACACTCAAAAATAAAAAAAAATCTCAGAAACAATAAAAATTCTATATTATCTAAAAAGACTTAACAAACACTAATATAACCTAATAATAAACAATACTAATAAACCCCAAACAAACCCTAAAAATCCATAATAAACCATAATAAAAACTAATAAACCCTAATAAAACCATAATGAAACCCTAAAATACCTTATCAACCCTAATAAACCTTGACACACCATAATAAAACCTAGTAAAACCCAACTAAACCACAATAAATGAAAAAACGCAAACAAACCATTAAAAAGCCCTATAAACCCTAATAAACCATAATTAATTCTAATAAAACCTAATAAACCATAAAAAAATGCTCACAAACACTAAAAACACGCTAATAAAACATAATATGTCCTAAAAACAAGTCATATATATTAAAAAAAACTAAAAAACACTCATATACCCTAATAAAAACACTTACAAACCCTAGTAAACCCTAAAAATCCCTAACAAACCCTAATAAACACTACTCAACCCTGATAGCCACTAATAAAACCATAAAGATACCTAATCAACCCTAATAAAACCCTCAAAATACCTACTCAACCCTAATAAACCTTAACACACTATAATAATCCATAATAAACCCTACTAAACCCTTAAAAATGCAAATATACCATTAAAAATCCCTAAAACCCCTAATAAATGCTAATAAAACCTAACAAAGAAAAAAAGCACTAATAAACCCTAATAAACACTACTAAACCCTAAAAAACCCTAATATACCCTCTTCAAAATTAATAAACCATAATGAATGATAATAAACCCTAATAAATCCTAAATATACCCAAATATACCATAATATACCATAATATACCCTAATATACCCAACTCAATCCTAATAAAACCCTAAAAAATACCGAATGAACCCTAATAAACCTTAAAACACCATAATAAACCCTATTAAGATCTTAATAACCCCCACCAAACCCTAAAAAATGCTAATATACCATTAAAACCCCTAAAACCCTATCAAACCATAATAAATGTGAATAACACCTAAAAATTCTAAAAAATGATAGTAAACCATAAAAATACCTCTAATAATAATAATAGTAATAACGTGTGTGCATGTGCATGGTTTAAATAATAAATCACAACGGACGTGCATGTAGATATGCCTAAGCATTTGCATGTGAATGATAATAAATAATAAATTATTAATAATAATGCATGTGAATTACATGTGTATGTGCATGTGCATGTGAAAGACAATAAATAATAAATAATAACTCACATCCAAGTGCATGTGCATGTTCATGTGCATGTGCATCTGCATGTTCATGGTAATAAAAAATAAATAATAACCAAGTCCACATGAATGTGCATTTGCATGCGAATGATTATAAATAACAAATAATAACACATGTGGTAAAAGATTAATGCATGTGCATTGCGTGTGCACGTGAATGAGAATAAATAATAATAACACATGTGATAATAGAATAATGTTATTGCATTTCATTTGCATGTGCATGATAATAAATAATATATAATAACGCACAAGCATCTGAATTTACATGTAATGGTAATGATAATGATGCATGCACGTGCATGGTAATAAATAATAAATAACAACGCACGTTCATATGGATTTGTATTTAATAATAGAAATAATAATAATAATAATAATAATAATAATAAAATAATGTAAGTGCATTTCATGTGCACGTGCATTGTAGTAAATAATAAATAAATAATAATAAATAATTACGCACATGCATGTGCATGTGAATTCACATTTTTTGACAATATTAATAATAATAATTGTAATAATAATAATAATTCATGCACGGGAATGGTAATAAATAACAAATAACAATGCACATGCATGTGCATTTTCATGTGATAATGATAATAATAATGATAATGATAATAATAATAATAATAATAATAATAATTGTAATAATAATAATAATAAAAGAATAATACAAGTGCATTGCATATGCACGTGCATGGTAATAAATAATAAATAATAACACACGTGCATCTACATTTTCATGTGATGATAGTAATAATAACAATAGTAGTAATAATAGTAGTTGTTGTGGTGATAATAGTAGTAGTACCAATGCATGTTATAATAGAATATTGCATGTGCATTATGTGTGCACGTGTATGGTAATAAATAATAACTCCCGTGCATTGCATTTGCATGTGATGATGATTGTGGTCATAATAATAATAATATTATTATTATTAATAATAACAATGCATGTGATAATAGAGCAACGCTCGTGCATTGAATGTATGTGTATGTGCATTTGCATGTGATGATAACAACAACAACAACAACAAAAACCACAACAACAAAAAACACAATAATAGTAATAACAATAATAATAACAATGCATGAGATTATAAAATAACGTGTGTGAATTGCTTGTGAACATGCATGGTAATAAAAATAGGTGTTAGAGGCTGAACAGACACACAGATCAGAAGTTATGACCATTTTTAGAAAAATTTGACAGGGATACGTACATGAAAATGGAGTTTTGGAATCCTTATAATGGGCTTCTGGGATATTAGGGTCTCAAAAATTCCTTTTACATTGTTCATGTCATCCTTCTGTGTTGATCTCTTCATTGATTTTGATTTGATATGTGGTAGAGCTCAAACGGACAACCGGAGCAAAAGTTATATCCGTTTGAAGATAGAATTTTTTTGGAGCGGTATATCTAATATATAATATATTTATTTGATCTTCTCATAGTTTCTAATAAATGTGGTCCACAATCCTCTCCCGATATTTGATTTGACTGGTCACAATGCTCAAATGGACAGCTGAGGAGAAGTTATGCTTATTTTAGTGAGTTGTGGGTTTCTGAGGTTTTATGTGCTAGGAGAGTTGCTCAATTTAAAATTACAATAAATTATGTTGCGTGTGTTCATTTTGGATCTACCACATATCAAATCGAAGATTGAGAAAAGATACACTTTGGTAGACACTGAAACCCTTTATAACATTCTTCAACCCCAAAAAAGACCCAAAATACCTCCGGATGGTCAATAGATTGGCTTTTGGTGTCCGTTTTGCAATAACTTCTTATATGGGTGTCAGTTTTGTCTCTACCACATATCAAATCGAAGTTTGCGACTAGTCCTACACTTCTATAGCCACTGAAGCACCTTCCCACGTCCTTGAAGGCCCAAAAAGGTACTTAAACCCTCCAAAGACCATAACTACTACTCTAGAAGTCTGTTTTGCCTCTTCCATATATCAAATCGAATATTTCTACTAGATCTACACATATGTGACCAATGGGAACACCTTATCACGTTCTTAACATCCCAAAAGGTCTGTATGTCCTCAAAATGACCATAACTTCTGCAATGGGTGTCTGCTTGGGTACAAGGTTTTCCTTATACTTGGGGGAGATTATTGAGTCATTATGGTTTCCTTATGACTTTACCATTCCTTCTTGTTTTGAAAATCACAAACACCTTATCTCATGGAAAATCTCCTTTTACCCAGTGTTTTTCTTTTATAAGGAAAAATTTACTTTCCCAATTAAATTTATCCTTACCATGTTTTAATTGTTCATATCATAATTTTTCAAGTGTGTAAAATTTGGTTTGTAACCAAAACCTCATTATCCTATAAATACCCAAATATGAAGCATTCTGTTTTAGGATCCGAATTCTCAAAATTCTTGGATACAAACTCTTCTGATTACTGACTTTGAATTCTAAATAAAAATTCTGGTTATAAACTCTTCTGAGTTTTGACTCTGAATTCTGAATCTGAATTCTAGTTACAAACTCTTCCAAGTTCTGACTCTGATTTCTTTGAATACAGACTCCAAACATTTACGAGTTCTGAATCTGAATTCTCATGAAATTTGACTCCGAACTTTGTATGCTCTGGTTTCGAATTCTTGTGAATCCAGATTCCTAATTTCCTTGAAATTCAGACTCTGGAATTCTATAGAGTTTAGGTTCCAAATTCCTAGAAAGCAGAATCTGAATATCTTTATATTATAGACTCTGAATTCATTTTTGGTTAGACTCTGATCTTTTATTTGCTTACATTCTGAATGTTTTATTTTTTTTATGTGACCATATTTTTTCTTACAATTTTGTTGTTATGAAATGATGTCGTGCATTCAGTTACTAACTAACCATTTTTTGAGTGACACGTGTATAGGTCCCTACGAAATTCATGGAAAAATATGACCATTGGATGAGGGAGCCGACCGTTCAAATTTTGCCTATAAATAAGAGCTCATTTGAAAGAGATCATATAATTTGATCAATGTAGATATTACATGTTACTGAACTAATTTATAGAGGGAGAGGATTTATTTCGTTGTGCGTACTGAAATTCTTGTTCAGATTTGCATTGTGCGACTCTGATTGTTGCTGTGTACAATCGAGGGCTTCTGGGGATAGGAAGATAGAGGTGATGACTACCTTGAAGTTGAGATCTTCCTTTCTGAGGAAGACAGAGGTGTCGACTACCTTGAAGTTGAGGGCTTCCTTGGTGAGGAAGACAGAGGTGAAGACTACCTGAAAGTTGAGGGCTTCTGGGGATATCACACAGCGTCTGATCTTCATATCGAGGGCTTACCCTGGTGTGGGTAAGATAGACTTTTTGAAAGTATAAATTAGGGGACCTTTATCCAAGGTTGTTGGATACCCTTCTCTCTGGGTTAAAGGATGTACTACTTGTTACTTATTTTGTTACAAGTTTTCCACTGCATTTTATTTGTTGAGGAAAGTATAACTATCTTATACTTCTTTATTCTTGTACTCTGATTTAGTGAGAGTCTGTACGCTTTAAGGTAGAATCATTATCTTTGTAAACATTCATTATGTTTCATTTTCCGAAACCATCTTTCCGGATTTTCATTCTCAAAATCACTTTTCTGGAATCTAGAAAGTGTGTAGAACTTAGAGGTTTTTTGAATTTACCTTGTTTAACATTGTTAAACAATAGAATGGTTTCTAACCAACCTTAAATGTTCCTAAAAATTTTACACTAAAAAATTCAACCCTCCTCTTGTATTCTAAGCATCCTCAGATACTCCATACAGTTCCCTTTTATTTCGATCCTACATTTGGTATTATAGATTATATCATACTCACATACCGTCTCAACAATTGGTATCAGAGGTTTGGTTCAATCTGAATTAATCTCACGATTATATTCAGAAGAGAAATATTCTTCTTCTCATTTTTTTTTCGGATTCATATTTTTCTTAGAAATACCTTGTTTTATTATTATTTATGAGGAATATTTTCTATGTTTACAAAATTTTCCTATTAACAAGTTTTTATGGAATGATTTTTCTATAAGATGATAGGAATGAATTTTGGTTCCATAGACAATCTCAATCAAACTAGACCACCTATATTTAATGGAAATGATTATGAATATTGGGGAGATCGTATGAATACTTTTGATATCAATACTGGAGTTTATTACTTTGTTATGCTTACTGGAGGATATAAAATCCCAGACAAGGAAGTTAGTACATTTACCAATCAAGAAAAGAATGAATTTCAATTGAATTATAAGGTATGCAATACATTGCTTTGTTCAATGACTAGAAATATATATAGCCAAATTTCATCTTGTGAAACAGCAAATTGTATTTAGAAGAAACTTGAAGTTACTCACTTTGGGGATTCCAAATTAATTGAAACAAGAAGATCCATGCTTAGAGCCAAATATCATGGTTTCTTCATTCCTTATAGAGAACCCATATATAAGGTGCAACAAAGATTCTTGAATATTGTGAATATTTTACAATCCATGGGTGGGAAAGGATTATATGATGAAACATTTGTTGATAAGATCATAGACATCATGCCCAATGAGTGGGAATCCAAGATAACTGCTATTGATGAAAACAGAAAGGTTGATCACATTTCTCTTGATGAACTATTTGGAACTCTTCTTCAGCATGAAACTAGAATGAAGAGAGATGCTGATAATGTAAAGAAGAAGAATGGGAATGACAATGTTGCTTTTACTACAAATTCAAATCATATGAAATCTAAGACTCCTGAGAGAGTTACCAGATATAAATCTAAAAAGGTTTTTATCCAATATGAATCTAGGGGAATTGAATCCTTAGAGAATGAGTTATAAAATCTTTCTTGAAGTGTGAACAAGATTGCTGGACAGAGGAACTTTCAATCCAGATACAAGAAGAAAGAAAGGAAAGATAAGAAAGATTCGGAAGTTACATGTTATGAATGCAAGAGGGATGGACACATAAAACCTGATTGTACTATTCTTAAGAGAATAGAAATATAGGAAAAGAATTATGAGAGAAACAAAAAGATGTATTAGAAGGATAATGCAAAGAATGTCATGAAAGCTAATGACACTTGGAGTGCTAGTGGTGGTGACTCTTTAGATGAATCTTCAGATTACAAATCTTCTGGACAGAAGAATCTTGGTATAATAGCCAAACTACCTATTGACAGTCATTGGTTAATGGGTAAGGTACACAATGCTAAAACTATGACCAATGTTTCATTAAATTCTAACCATTACTATATCTCTTCAGAAGAAGAATCTTCTTCTGATGAAGTTAATATTTTAACTACCTATAAAGATGTTTCTAGGTTTTCCAAACTTCTTAAGATTGAGAATTGAAAACTCATGAAATAGATTGATAAGGAAAATTCTAGGAATACTATTATTTCTAAGGAAATATTAGATCATTCTAAAGATCATGATACGAAAAATGTTGATGTTGAAAGTATTTCAAAAAATCATGAGGAAGTAAATTCTGAGAAGAATAAACTTTCAAAGGATCTAGAAAATGTAATTTCTAAGAAAAATGTTTTCGAGCCTAACTCTAGTGAAAAATAAAATGTTATGGAAGACAAGAACCTTGTTATCAAAGTAAAATCTGAAATATTTTCTTGGAGAAAGTATTTGTCAAACTTTACATTAGGTAAGGAAAAATTTGATAAGATGTATTCTCAAATCCGACCTCTAAGGAATAGTTCTGGTTTTGGTTATACAAGTTCTAAACCAGTTTTTAGTGACAATTAATTTGTTCCACAAAGTGATCCATTATGTACTAAGTGTTAGTTTGGTGGACATTGGGAAAAAAATCGTTCCCTAACCAAATCTTAGTCTTTTGGATTTCATAAAGCCTATTTTTTCTAGAAATATGTGGGTACCTAATATTTTTCATTCTGAGATTTTTGGATCCAAGAATGTTTGGGTTCCAAAAACCACAATTTTTCTTATTTTTAGGAATATAGAGAAAGTAAAAACAACAATACATGGTACATGGATAGTGGATGTTCCCGACAAAAGACTGGTAACAAAACCTATTTTGAAAATATTTTCAAGATGAAAGGAGGAAAAGTATCTTTCAGAGATAATGGTCAGGGAGAAATTATTGGTATAGGTAAAATCTTTCTACTTGGAAAAACATTGATTTCAAATGTTTTATTTGTTAAGGGTCTTAAGCACAACCTGATTAGCATAATCCAATTATGCGATGAAGGTTACCTTGTGAATTTTAGGAATGAAAAGTTCTTAGTTCAGAATTCCAAGGAAGAGTTTATTCTTTCTGTCCATAGGCAAGGGAATGTTTACACACTAAACTTAGAAGACCTTAGGAGCCAAGACATACCTTTCCTTAGTGAAAAGGAAGATCATTCTTGGTTTTGGAATAGAAGGTTATGTCACTGTAACCTTAGGAACTTATTCAAACATTATATGAAAAAAATAGTTAAGGATCTACCAGAATATAGATTTGAATATTCAAGAGTTTGTGATCCTTTTTAATATATAAAACAACGTAAATCATGTTTTAAATCAATCGGTGACGTCACAAATATCGATGCATTACAGTTATTGTATATGGATCTTTTTGGTCTTACAAAAACTGGAAGCATTGGAGTCAAGTATTCTGTATTTGTCTTGGTTGATGATTACACTAGATTTACGTGGGTCTATTTTCTAGCAAAGAATTATGAAGATTTTTCATATTTAAAAAGTTTTAGAGCCCAAGTTAAAAATGAGAAAATCCTTCCATTGAAAACTATTCATAGTGATCATGGTGGAGAATTTAAAAATTCTTATTTTGAAACATTTTGTAGTAGAAAAGGCATTAATCATGGCTTCTCAGCACCAAGAACACCTAAAAAAATGGTGTTGTTGAAAGAAGAAATAAAATTCTTCAAGGGATAAATAGAACCATGTGGAGTGAGTATTTTGTATCCAATCATTTTTGGGTTGAAGCTGTAAGTACTGCTTGTTATACTATAAATCAAGTATTGATTAGACCTTTTTTAATAAAACTCCTTATGGGTTATGGAATGGTATAAAACCTTAACATTCTTATGAAGGACTTGGGGAATGGCTCCTCACTCGCCTGGGCGCTCCCGACCTTTCGTCCTGTTTTCTAGGGTTTTGACTTTCTCAGGCTGTGATGGTTCCTCCGCTCTGCTCATCTTAGGCTCTTCTTCTCTCATTATCGCACTGGGATGTACTCTCATTCAGCTTTTCATTCTCTACTACTTGACTCTCTCTACTATGTGATGGCGATCTATTTTTCTAACCATCCGTCTCTTTTTTCTCTCTTCTTGTGGTCCCTAGATCCTCTCCATGTAGGATTTGGAACATGGGATACGCTGAGAATTTGGGAAAGAGATTTGGCGGACGTCCGATTTTTAGGCATTACATGAGTCATTTTCTCTTCTTAGGGTTTCATTCCCATGCTTAGTTTCGGGTTTTTTCATGCTTTCATTTTTTCAAGTTCAGGTTGTCTACTGGTTATGGTTCTCCCTCTATGTTCATTATAGGGTTTCAATCCCATTTTTCTTCTTCCTTGTTCCATGGTGTTGTGGGTTGTGATTCAGTTTCTGTCTAGTTGATGGTGATGTTGGTCTTTTCAGTTTTTTGTGATGGTTGTGTGTCTGGGTGGATTTTTGGTGTTGCGGATGACGTTATCTTGCTGTGGAATGTGTGTGTATGTTATGGTTTCGTGCTTGTTCAAGGCGAAGGTCTCAAATCTCTATGGGGACTTCAGTCACCCAAATCTGCCCTAGCCTCGAGTCCCATTTGTCCTTCCCAGGTCGGCCAGGTGCGATGGTTCTTCGGGGATTTGGGAAGTGATGTTTGGGTGGCCAATATCTTTCCAAGGGATGAGTTCTTCGCTCGAAAGTATGATGCGATGGAGTATGTCCTTTCTAATGAGTCTTACAGGTTTTTGTTTATGATGGTTCATGATGGTGTGTTTGTGGAAGGACGACTGCGAGGGAACGGGGTAGATGGTGATTATTCTTCGATACATAACAATGAGGCTGTGCCGAGTAATAAGGACGGTGACCGTGGTGTTGGAAGCTCCGGTGATGCCTACGGTGATGATGAAGGTGGTGGTTTCCGAGAAGTGATGATGAAGGATATGTCTGGTTGAATTGAGGCAGGTGACTGAATCAACGTTTTCACAATTTGAGGTGGCTCTTTGATCAAGTCATGATGGCTGGAGACGGGCATGATGGTTGTGATCTCGAGGAAGGCGTGTGAATGATGGAGGTTTTGAATTTTGAATGATATGTTTTTGGAAGGCGGTGGTGGTGGCATAGATAAGGGTTGGATGTAGTGTTTGGTTGAATTTTAATGTTGTATTCTATAATTCTGGTGCTTGGTTGAATTTGGTGGTTTTGTGAGGGTCTACTAGACTTTCCTACTTTAAGGTTTCTGGTTGCAATGTATTCATTCTAAATACTTAAGATAATCTACATAAATTTGCACCAAAATCTGATGATGGAATTTTCTTAGGCTACTCCAAAAATTCTAAGTCTTATAGAGTTTTCAATAAAAACACTTGTACTGTTGAAGAGACAGTACATGTGAAATTTGATGAAACTAATCCTTTTGTTTTTAAACGACCCCAACCTACATCCTTGGATGTGTTTTCAAAAACTGATAATCAACCTTTGATAGATGATCCTTCTGATAAGGAAATTGTCCAAGAAGATAATTCTGGAACATTTACCCCAGAAGATTTCCTACCCTATGTTGATGAAAAGGTTTTACAAAGCCCAAATCAATTATTTCTAAAGAATCAACCCAGTGATAGTATCATTGGAGTTGTGAATCAACCTGTAAGGACTAGAAGTTTCTTAAAAATGAAGTATAAAATCTCACATTCCTTTCCCAATTAGAACCAAAAACCACTGATGAAGCTTTAGGTGATGTTTATTGGATTATTTCCAAGCAAGATGAACTAAATGAATTCAAAAGGAAAAAAGTCTGGGCCTTGGGTGAAAGACCTAAGGAAACTTCGGTTATTGGAGTAAAATGGGTCTTCAGAAATAAGTGTGATGAAAATGGAATCATAGTATGAAATAAAGCTAGATTGGTTGATAAAGGCTATAATCAACAATAAGGAATAGAAAATTAAGAAACCTATGCTCTAGTAGCTAGACTTGAATCTATTTATATTTTACTTGCCTTTGCAGCATTCTTCAATTTCATACTCTTTCAAATGGATTTGAAATGTGCTTTCCTTAATAGTTATGTTCAAGAGGATGTTTTTGATGAACAAAATCCTGGTTTTGAAGATAAAAAACATCCTGATCACATTTTTAGACTTACCAATGCTTTGTATGGATTTAAACAAGCACCTAGAGCTTGGTATGATAGACTTATAGGATTTTTTATTCATAATAATTATGTTAAGGGAAATGAATATCCAACATTTTTTATAAAGAAAGATAATATAAATGTTTTTATTGTTCAAATTTATGTTGATTACATTATATTTGGTTCAACTCAGCAATCCATAACTGATTACTTTGCGGATCTAATGAAATCTGAGTTTGAAATGAGCATGATGGGTGAGTTAATATTTTTTCTTGGTTTTCAAATCTTTCTAAAACCAGAAGGAATCTATATATCCCAAAATAAGTATATTAAATATCTTCTTAAGAAGTATGGATATGACAACACTAAGAGTATAAGTACTCTCATTGGTACCTCAAACACACTTGAACTTTATGAAGCTGGGAAACCATTAGATCAAACATCTTTTAGAGGTATGATAAGAAGTTTACTTTAATTGAAAGCTAGTCATCCAGACATAATGTTTTCTGTATGCTTATGTGAAAGATATCAGTCCAATCCTAAGGAATCTCATTTAAAGGTAGTGTAAATAATTATTCGCTGCTTAAAGGGAACCATGGATTTAGGACTCTTTTATACTTCTGGAAATGATTTTGTTTTAAAAAGTTTTCCAGATGCTGACTTTGGTCGATGTAGAATGGATAGAAAGAGTACATCTGGAACTTGTCACTTCTTAAGAGATTCATTAGTTTGTTGGTCATGTAAGAAGAAACACTCAGTAGCACTTTCCACTACTGAAGCTAAATATGTAGCAGCTGGAAGTTGTTGTGATCAAGTGTTGTGGATGCAACACACACTCACAGACTATGGTATGAGTTTTACCAAAACACAATTTTTTTGTGATAATACATGTTCCATTTCCCTTAGTAAAAACCCTGCACATCTCTCTCATTCAAAACACATAGATATTATGTATCACTTTCTTAGGGATCACACACAAAAAATAGATATCATTCTTCAGTTTATTAGAACGCAAGATCAACTTGATGATATTTTCACAAAATCATTACCCTTCAATAAATTTGAATACATTAAACAGAAGTTAGGAATAATAACCGTAAGGTAATCTTCCTTGTTAACTAACTTTTGAATTAATATCCTTAAAGTAATAAACTTTTTTCATATAGGGAGTACATTTATTCATGGAGTTTTTCATATTTTTTGTATTGAAGTTTTTCATATTTTTTGTAATGAAGTTTTTCGTATTTTTTGTAATGAAGTTTTTCATATTTTTCATAATGATGGTTTTCATGTTTTTCGTAATGAAGTTTTTCATGTTTTTTGTAATGAATTTTTTCATGTTTTTCATAATGAAGTTTTTCATGTTTCTCGTAATGGAGTGTTTCATGTTTATCATAATGAATTTTTTCATTTTTTTCGTAATGAAGTTTTTTGTACCCAAAATTTTCATAAGCATGTTTTTAGTACTTCAAATTTTCATAATCAATATTTGTGTAATTAAAAATATCATAATGATTATTTTTGTACTTGAAATTTTTGTAATGAATATTTGTGTACTCATACTGTTTTTCTTAATGGTGGTTTTCGTAGTTTTTTTTAAAAAAATTACCTATTACGAATAATATTCCTAGAAATCCGAAAGGTATGATTATTTCTTGAGTTTTCTTAATCACCTTTTACTTACTGGTAGTTTATTTTGTTTTTTTAAAAAAACTTTCTCAGATTCTAGTTTCCTCAAATCCAATTGTTTTCCTTTAGAAACCTTAAAAGATCAGATCCAACCAAATTTTCCATGCGGCTATCATTTCAACCGTCAGATCTAATCAGAAGAATTTTCAGCCATTGGATTGAGATGGGAAGATTAACCTTCGCATCAACGCCTATATAAAGGACCCCCGAAGGGTTGTCCAACATCAGTTTTCATGCTTTTTCATGTCAATGCTCTGCCCCTCTTTTAAAAGCCAATTATGGATTTTCCAAGGTTTCTTAATTCTGAATGTATGGTGATGTTCCCTCTCAAGATATGTCTTCTATCAAGCTGAATGCAGAGTGGAAGGTATACAGAGAATGGCTGGTGCATCCTAATTTATTCAACAAATATGACTCTATTATCTCAAAAAAATATCAAGCTGAATGGATGGGAGAGTGTCAGCATATCATTCCCAGACGCTCAGGACTAGGTGTATTTGGATCTCCTTATTGAGTTTTATGAGTCAGTTAGTATCTTTAAGGAAGAAGGCAGAGAGAAGTTTTATGTCAAAATCTACGGAAAAACCTATGCTTTATCTTATACAAAAGAAGCTAGTTTGGTTGGAGTTCCTTTTGAAGGGGAAACTGAATTTTGTTCACATAAATTTCCCGATGGTCAAGGAAGTTTTTTCAAGGTAAAAGATATGGAGTGTCTTGGACATTCAGATGTCACGACTGAAAATATTTCTCATCAATCTACAAATTTTTGAATCCTCAAATTGTGGGTTCAAGGGTTTATCATTCCGAGGAATGGTATAAATTCACCATGAAGAAGAGTGATATGTATATCTTGGATTTCTTAGTAAACCAAAGGAATATCAACATGATGAATCATATTCTCATCATGATAGAGAATATCATGAATGGGAATTTGAAAGCTCATATTCTTATGTACCTGTCCATTCTTTCCAAGCTTATTGTTCAAAGCTTGGAGTCCTTCAAAATCCCTTGTAGTTCAAATTCAAAGAATTAAAAATTTATTTTGATTAGAGATGATACTCTCAAAAGAAAGAAAGTTGGTTTTTCTAAGGAATCAAGAGAATTATATGATCTCCCAGAGGAAGAAGCTGAAGCCATTCCGAAATAAAAAGAAGTGGCTGAACAATCGAAGAAGGCTGGAAAGAAGAGGAAGTTGAAGGATGTTGTAGAAGAAAGTAAAATCTCAAAAGCTAAAGAAACACTATCCGCACCTCCAAATCCCAAGAAGAAGAAAGCCTTTCCAGATGAGGTTTTAGCCAAGTGGAGGGAAGACAAAAAGAACCAGAATGAAGGAGAGCCATAGTTTGGATTGAATCCTGCAGGGGCCAAAGCTTTGAAAGAGAAGGCATCTGATGAGATTGAGAAAAAAGATAAGGAAAAGATTCAAAATAAGATGATTTCTGAGGCTGAAATTTGTAAATCCCTTCTGAGGAATACTAAAATAGCATCTTAGAATATCCCAGTACCGAAATCGTTCTTGGTTGAGACTTTACCTGAGACTCTAGGGAAGAATTTTTTCACTCCAGAAAAATCCCAAGGAAAAATTGTTAAAGAAAAGGTAGTTGAAGAAAAAGGAGAAGAAGAGATTGAAAGTAGTGATGGCACTAAAGACATTATAAATAAAGTTGAAGATTATCATGAAAAGGAAACCCCATCTGAGAATCTATCAATTTGAACTTCTGAAGTAGAGTATGCAAAGCTCCCAACTTCTAGGAAGGATGAGGAAGGTGAATATGAGAAAGGTGAAGAAGAGGTTAATAAATTGTCTAAGTAAGAAAGCTATAATCATCAATTTATGCACCATGAGGATGCTAAGTCTAGAGATAATAAGGAGAAGTTTGATGAAGATAAAATTGTTCAGCTGTCAGACAACGAACATGAGTCTCCTGATGAAGAAGCTTTTCCGAGAACCAATATGGGAAAACTTGTGGTTGCTGATACACCTACGAAAGAAATTTTAAGGAATATGGAAGTTGGTGGATCTTCTAAGAGGAATTTGGTTGAGCTAGAGGAAGAACCATCACCGAGAGAAGTGTTAGATTTGGAATCATCAGCTCGAGGACATGATTTCTTCATTCAATCTCTACAGAAGCTTGTTGACACCATTCCGATCTTTCCAAGCATTGACTCCAGATATCAGATGCTCCAACACAGCATGAATCAGAAATCAGATTCTGTATCCATGGTAATGGAGAAATGTGTAAAGATTTAGGTTGACTACAAGAACTTACTCATTAACTATGATGCCCATAGAAAATCTTGTAAGAATGTGGTCTTCTAGTCAAAGAATATAGTTGAATATTTGAGAGAGCATGATGAGTTTAAAAATGATGTTAAGGAATCTTTTGATACCGAAGACATCAAAATCAAAGATATCACAAATATCTTTGAGAAAATGATAAATCTTGAGAATAATACTCGGATTCAGGAGGTCAAGGATCTGAATGGGAAGTTGTACTCTGTTTCTCAAAGCTGAAAGAGATAAAGGGATCTCCGGATCGAGATTGAAGAGAAGCTAGTGAAGCAAGATGACTTGAAGAAGGTTCGGGCAAAGGCTCTGAAGGCTCCAGATCATAGGATCAAAGCCTTAGCGAAGTAAGCATAGGAAGATCACAAGAAGCTAAAGAAGATGAAAACCATTGTGAATAAATTGACACCCATGGAAAAGGAAGGAAAATAAATCTGATCTTTTATTGTATTTTTTCCTTGTACAAATTCATCCAATATTAATGAAATTTTGGTTTCTTTTTTTAGTTTGGTTTCTCTATTATAATATTTCATGTACCATATTTTTTTCCATTCCCTCAAATTCTTTTTGAAAATCAAAAATGGGGAGAAAGGAAAAATAATTCTAAGTAAAGAATAAATATCCCTATGTAAGGGGGAGTTTATCTAAGGGGGAGTTTTCACTAAAGAGATTTCCATACTCAAGATAATGAAAAATATCATTCCGAAAATCTATAATATGATCCTTATTTTTTCAAAACCTAAGGTAGATTTATTCGTATTCAAAATTTCCAATGTTTAAAGGGATATAATTTTTATTTCAAAATCTATAAAAAAAATTCTATGTCCTTATATTATTTTTCATAAGGATGTTTCTTCTTTCCAAAAAGGGGGAGATTGTTGAGTCAATAAGTTTTTCCATATGAATTTTCCATTCCTTCATACTTGGGAGAGATTGTTGAGTCATTAAGGTTTCCTTATGACTTTACCATTCCTTATTATTTTGAAAATCACAAACACCTTATCTCAAGGAAAATCCATTTTTACCCTGTGTTTTACTTCTTTAAGGAAAAATAACATTTACCATGAAAATTTATCCTTACCATGTTTTTATTTTTCATATAATAATTTTTATAAGGGTAAAATTAGGTTTGTAATCAAAACCTTGGAATCCTACAAATAAATATATATGAAGCATTCTATTTTAGGATCTGAATTCTCAGAATTCTGGTTACAAAATCTTCTAAGTTCTGACTCTAAATTCTGAATACAAATTCTAGTTACGAACTCTTCTGAGTTCTAACTCTGAATTCTAAATACGTATTCTGGTTACGAACTCTTCTGAGTTTTGACTCCGAGTTCTCTAAATACCGACTCTGAACTCGTATGAGTTCTGACTCCAAATTCTCATGACCTCTGACTCCGAACTTTGTAAGTTCTGGTTCTGAATTCTTGTGAATTCAGATTCCAAATTTACATGAAATTTAGACTCTAAAATTCAATAGAGATCAGGTTCTGAATTCCTAGAAAATAGAATATGAATATCCTTGTATTATAGACTCCGAATTCATTTTTGGTTAGACTCTAAGCTTTTGTTTTCTTACATTCCGAATATTTGATTTTGGTTATGTAACCATATTTTTTCTTACCCATGTTTTGTTACAAAATGATGTCGTGCAATCAGTTACTAACTAACAGTTGTTTGAGAGACACATGTACATGTCCCTCTAAAATTCAAGGAAAAATATTAACGTTGAAGGAGGGAGATGACTATTGGAACTGTGCCTATAAATAGGAGCTCATTTTAAAGTGCTCATAGAAGTTGATCAATCTAGATATTACATGATTATGAAGTTATTTCTAGAGAGATAGGCTTTATTGCTTTGTGCGTACTGAACTTCCTGGCCAGATTTGCTTTGTGCGACTCTAATTGTTGCTGTGTACAATCGATGGCTTCTGGGGATAGGAAAACAGAGTTTCCGACTACCTTGAAGTTGAGGGATTCCTTGCTGAGGAAGACAGAGGTTCCGGCTACCTTGATGTTAAGGGCTTCCTTGCTGAAGAAGACAAAAGTTCCGACTACCTAAAAGTTGAGGGCTTGGGGGATAGAAAGATATAATCCGATCTTCATATCGAGGGCTTACCCTGGTGTGGGTAAGACAGAATTTCTTGAATGTATAAATCAAGGGACCTTTATCCATGGTTGTTGGATACCCTTCTCTTTGGCTTAAAATATTTACTACTTGTTACTTGTTTTGTTACAAGTTTTCCGCTCCATTTTATTTCTTGAGGAAAGTATAACTATCTTATAATTCCTTATTCTTGTACTCTGATTTAGTGAGATTCTATATGCTTTAAGGTAGAATCCTAATCTTGTTAAACTTTCATTATGTTTCATTTTACGGAACCATCTTTCCGGATTTGCATTCTCGGAATCACTTTTCTGGAATCTAGCAAGTGTGTATAACATAGAGGTTTTGTGAATTTACCTTGTTTGACATTATTAAACAATAGAAAGTTTTCTAACCTACTTTAAAAGTTCCTAAAGATTTTTTAAAGTATACAATTCACCCCCTAGTATTTTAAGAATCATTAGATACTCCATACAGAATCCCTTTTATTTCGATCTTACATTTTGTATTATAGAGTTTGTCATACTCATATACCACTCAACATAAATAACCCTAACAAACCATGAATAACCCCATAAACACTAAAAACATTAAAAAATCATGCAAAACCCTAACGAACCCTAACAAACAATAAAAAACCCTAACAAACCCAAAAAATCCCTAAAAACACTAACAAACCCCAAAAGACCCTAAAAACATAAAAATCCCTAAAAATCCCTATCAAACCCCAAGAAGCACTATGAAACCCAAATAAACCCCAAATAAACCCGAATAAACCCTAAAAATTCATAAGAAAACATAATAAACCCTAAAACCCTAACAAAACCCTAAGCAAACCTAAAAAACACTAACACACCCTTAGAAACTCTAACACACCACTAGAAACCCTAACACACCCTTAGAAACTGTAGCACACCCTTATAAACCCAAACACACCCATTAAACCCTACCACAACCATAGAAACCCATAGAAAACATATCACACCCTTAGAAACCCTAACCCGACCATAAAAACCCTAACCCACCCTTAAAAACCCTAACACACCCTTAAAAAATCTAACAAACCATTAGATACCCTAAATCACTCTTATAAGAAATAATAAATCCTAACAAACCCTACCAACCAATAATAATCCATAATAAACCCTAATAAACCCTAATGCCCACTACTAAACCCTAATAAACACTAATAAAACGTAATAAATTCTAAAAACACCATTAGACCCCAATAAAAGCTTCAAAATACCTAAAAACCCAAACTTACAACAAAAATGCTATTAAACCATTCAAAATGCTAATATTCACAAAAAAAACCCCATCAAACCTGGAAAAACCTGAATTAACCTAAAAACACTAAAAACCCAAGAAAACCAAAAAAATCAAAAAAATCCTAAAAAATCCTAAAAAACCCTAAAACCCTAAAAAATCCTAAAAACCCTAAAAACCCCTAAAAACACAAAATAACTGAAAAAACCCGAAAACAAACCTAAAAACCCAAAAAAACCGTAAAAACCCTAAAAAACCTCAAAAACGCTAAAATGCCTAAAAATAACTAAAACACTAAATAACTCCTAAAAGGCCTAAAAATTCCTAACAAAACCCTAATCAACCCTAATCAACCCTTAGAAGCCCGAAATACCCCCTTGAAAACACTAAAAACCTCAAAACAAACCCAAATACACCATAAAGAACCCCAAAGAACCCTAAAAATCCCTAAAGAACCACTAAAGCCTCTAACAACACTACAGAAACCCTAACAATTGCTACAAAAAATGAAAAATCATTCAGAACCCCCAAAATACAACATAACCCCAAAAAACTATAAAATAACCCTAACAAAGCATAAAAAAATCCAAACACACCCATAAAACCCAAAAAAACGCATAAAACCCTAAACAACTCAAACAAACCGCAAAAAATCCTAAAAACTCTAACAAAACCTAAGAAGACCTAACAAACACTAAAAACCCCTAAGAACCACTAATAAACCCAAATAACCCATAAAACCCACTATTAGACCCTAAAAACGCTAATAAACACTAATAAATTGTAATAAACTGTAAAAAACCCTAAAAAACTCTATTAGACCCTAATAAACATTAAAAAATACCTAAACCCCTAATATTAAATAAAAAACTATTAGACCATAATATACCCTAATAATCACTAAAAACCCTAATAAACCCGTTAAAACGATACAAAAACCTCCAAATAATTGCCTAGAAAACCCTACAACCCACTAATAAACCCTAACAAACCCTAATAACCCCAAAATAAATCGTAACAAAACCTAAGAACCTCAAATAAATCATAAAAAATCCTAAAAAACAAATAAACCCATAAACATCCCAAAAAACCATTAAAAATCCATCAGATACCATAAAAAACCATAAACACTCGTTAAAAACCTTTAAAAACCCTAAAAATACTACAAACCATAAACAACCATTAAAACCCTAAAAATGATTCAAATACATACATACACACTATAAACATTACATAAACCCTTAAAATCCAACAAAACCCCAAAAAATGTAACATAAACCAAAAAATGAAACATAAACCCAAAAAAACGCTACATAAACCTTAAAAGCACTACGTAGACCCTAGAACTGTAACATAAACCCTAAAAAACACAAAATAAACCGTAAAATGAAACATAAACACTAACAATGCTACATAAAACCTAAAAACACAAAATTAATCCTAAAAACACTACATGAACAAAAAAACGTTACAAAAACCCCAAAAAATACAACATAAATGCTACATCGCCCCTAAAAAGGCTACATAAACCCAGAAAATGCAACATAAACACTAAAAATGATACATAAAACCTATACCCTAAACAAGCTACATAAACCCTAAAAATGTTACATAAACCCTAAAAATGATTCATAAAATCTAAAACTGCTAACAAAACCCTAAAAACGCAACAAAAACACTAAAAATGATACATAAACTCTAACAACACTACACAAACCCTAAAAAATGGTACAAAATCCGTAAAGATGCTTTAAAAACCTCAAAAATATTAAACCCTAATATACCATAATATAAAAAGCTAAACCCTAATAAACCCCTAATAAACTCTAAAAATCCTTAAAAACACCTTATAATCCCTAAAAACCCTATGAAACACTACTCAACCCTAATAAAACCTCAAAAATACCTAATAAACTCAAATAAATGATATTAAAACCTAATAAACCCTAAAAACACATTATGAAAACCTAAAAAACCCTAACCAGCCCTAATAGACACTAATAAACACTAATAAAACCTAATAAACCCCAAACAAACCCTAAAATTCACTAATAAACCATAAATAAATCTAAATAAACACTACTCAACCCTAACAAACCTTAACACACCATAATAACCCCTAATAAAACCCTACAAACCCTAATAAAGAAAAACAATGCTTGTATACCTTAAAAAATCCCGAGAAACCCTGATAAACTCTAATATAACCTAATAAACCCTAAAAATTCTCACAAACAATAAAAAAATGATCACAAACAATAAAAACACACTTTATTGCATAAAAAGACCTAAAAACACTAATATAACATAATAAAGACAGAAAAGGATGATATACCATAAAAATCTAGTGAAACCCTAATAAACTCTAATATAACCTAATAAACCCTAAAAATGCTCACAAACAAAAACAAAATGCTCGCAAACAATAAAAACACGCTATATTATCTAAAAAGACCTAACAAACACTAATATCACCTATTAAAACCAAAAAACAAAAAAACCCATAACAAACCCTAATAAACCCTAATAAAAACTAATAAACCCTAATAAAACTATAATAAAACCCTAGAAATACCTTCTCAACCCTAATAAACCGCGACAGACCATAACAAAACCTAATAAAACCCAACTACACCCCAATAAACAAAAAAATGAAAACAAACCATTAAAAAACCTAGAAACACTAATAAAACATAATAAATTAAAATAAAAGCTAATAAACCATTAAAAATGCTCACAAACACTAAAAACACGCTAATAAAACCTAAAAAGTCATAACAAACCCTCATATATATTAACAAAAACTAAAAAACCACTCATATACCCTAATAAAATCACTAACAAACCCTAGTAAACCTTAAAAATCCCTATGAAACCCTAATAAACCGTAATCAACACGAATAAACCCCAATAAAACCTTAAAGATACCAACTCAACCCTAATAAAACACTAAAAATACCTACTCAACACAAATAAACCTTAACAAACCATAATAAACCATAATAAACCCCACTAAACCCTAAAAAAGCAAATATACCATTAAAAAGCCCTAAACCCCCTATTAAATTCTAATAAAACCTAACAAAGCATAAAAGTGCAAATAAACCTGAATAAACAACACTAAACACTATAAAACCCTAATATACCCTCTTAAAAATTAATAAAAAATAATGAACCATAATAAAGCCTAATAAATCCTAAACATACCTAAATATACCGTATTATACCATAATATTCCCTAATAAACCCAACTCAATCCGAATAAAACCCTAATAAACCTCGACACACCATAATAAACCCTAATAAAATCATAACAACCCCCACCAAACCCTAAAAACACTAATATACCATTAAATTCCCCTAAAACCCTAACAAAACATAATAACTTTTAATAACAGCTAAAAATGATAGTAAACCCTAAAAACACCTCTAATAATAATACTAGTAATAACGCATGTGCATGTGCATATGCATGTGCATGGTTTAACTAATAAATCATAACGCACGTGCATTTGTATATGCCTATGCATTTGAATGTGAATGATAATAAATAATAAATAATAAATAATAAATAATAACGCATGTGAATTGCATGTGTATGTGCATGTGCATTTGAATGATAACAAATAATAAATAATTATGCACATACAAGTGCATGTGAATGTGAATGTGCATGTGAATGTTCATGTGCATGTGCATGTGCATGTGCATGTGCATTTGCATGTGCATGTTCATGTGCATGTGCATGTGCATGTGCATGTGCATGTGCATGTTCATGGTAATAAATAATAACCAAATCCACAGGAATGTGCATTTTCATGTGAATGATAACAAATAATAAATAATAACACATGTGATAATAGAATAACACACGTGCATTGCGTGTGCACGTGCATTAGAATAAATAATAATAACACATGTGATAATAGAATAACGCAAGTGAATTGCATTTTCATGTGCATGATAATAAATAATATATAATAATGCATGTGCATGTGCATTTACATGTAATGATAATGATAATGATGCATGCACGTGCATGGTAATAAATAATAAATAACAACACACTTGCAAGTGCATTTGTATTTGATGATACAAACAACAAGAAAAAACAAAAATAATTATAATAATTGAATAACTCAAGTGCATTTCATGTGCACGTGCATAATAGTAAATAATAAATAAATAATAATAAATAAGAACGCACATGCATGTTCATGTGCATTTACATATGATGATAATATTAATAACACAAATTGTAATAATAATAATGATAATAATAATAACGCATGAACGTGCATGGTAATAAATAATAAATAACAACGCACATGCATGTGCATTTTCATGTCATAGTGATAATAATAATGATAATGATAATAATAATAATAATAATAATAATAATAATAATAGAAACTGTGATGATAATAATAATAATAATTATAATAATAATAATAATAAAGGAATAATACAAGTGCATTGCATATGCACGTACATGGTAATAAATAATAAATAATAACGCATGTGCATCTACAATTGCATGTGATGATAGTAATAATTACAGCAGTATAAATAATAGTAGTGGTGGTGGTGATAATAGTAGTAGTACTAATTCATATGATAATAGAATATTGCATGTGCATAACGTGTGCATGTGTATGGTAAAAAATAATAACTATCGTGCATTGCATTTGCATGTGATGATGGTTATGATGATAATAGTAATAATTAATTTAATAATATTAATTATAACAATGGAGGTGATAATAGAATAACGCACGTTCATTGAATGTGCTTGTATGTGCATTTGGATGTGCATTATCATGTGGTTATAATAACAAAACAACAACAACAACCACAATAATAATAATAACAATAATAATAACAACGCATGTGATAATAAAATAATGTGTGTGCATAGCATGTGCACGTGCATGGTAATAAAAATATAATAATAACGCATGTTCATGTCCATGTTCATTTGCATGAGATGATGATAATAAAAATAATAAAAATAATAGTAATAATAAATTATAGTTGTTTGAAAAAAGAGCAGACATGAAAAAAGAGCTAGAAAGGGTGTCTCGAAAATCCTAACAAATCACAGATTCATTAAAAAAGGCATAAATTCTTCCTCAGGTGTCCATTTCCACTAAGTGAATAGTAAAACTAAATCTAATGGAACTAAATACGATAAAAATATGTGTTGGAGGAGGAACATACACACAGATCAGAGGTAATGACCGTTTTAAGAAAAATTTTATTGGGATCTATACACGGAAATGGAGTTTTTGAGGCCTTCTAATGGGTTTTGGGGATTTTAGGGTCCCAAACATGACATAAAATTTGTTAAAGTTATCCATCTGTGTAGATATCTTTTCTGCCTTTGATTTGATATTTTGTATAGTTCAAAAAGACAACCGGAGTGAGAGTTATGGTCGTTTTAAGTTGGACCTTTTTTGGAGTGGTATAACTAATATATATTATATTTCATTGATATTCTCATAGTTTCTACTAAAAATGGCCCTTACTCATCTCAGGAGCTTTGATCTGACTGGTCACAACCCTCAAACGGACGCCCGAGGAGAAGTTATGCCTATTTTAGTGAGTTGTGGGTTTCTTAGGCTTTTAGGCGTTAGGAGAGTTGCTCTGTTTAAAACGACAATAACTTCTACCACGTGTGTTCATTTTGGGTCTACCACATATTAAATCGAATATTGTGAAAAGATACACACTCTGGTAACCACTAGAACCCTTTCTGACATTCTTCAACCCCCAAAAAGACCCAAAATCCCTTTGGATGGTGAAAAGATTGGCTTCTGGTGTCCGTTTTGCAATAACATATTCTATTGGTGTCTATTTTTCCTGTACCACATATCAAATCAATACTTGAGGCTAGACCTACACTCCTATAACCACTGAAGCACCTCCTCACATTCTTGAAGGCCCAAAAAGGTACTTAAACCCTACAAAAGACCATAACATCTACTATAGGAGTCGGTTTTTCCTATACCATATATCAAATCGAAGCTTTCAACTAGATCTAAACATCTGTTACCAAAACGAACACCTTATCACGTTCCTAAATACCCAAAAGGTCCTTAAGTCCTCCAAATGACCATAACTTCTGCTTTGGTTGTCCGTTTCACCTCTACCACATATCAAATTGAAGCTTACGACTAGCTTTACTTTACACATCTATGAGAACCATGAACAACTAAATAAACCAAAAAAACCATGAATAACCCCATTAACAATTAAAACCAATAAAAACCATGAAAAACCCTAACAGACCCTAACAAACCCTAAAAACACTAACAAACCCATAAAACCCTAACAAACCCTAAAGAACCCAAAAAACCCCTAAGAAACCAAACATACCCTAAAAACCCTTAACAAACCCTTACAAGCCCTAAAAACCCCAAAAAGCACTAGGTAACCCCAATAAACATAAAAACCCAAAGAAACCAAAAACAACTCTATGTAACCATAAGAAACACTAACATAACCCAAAAAACCCAAACAAAATCCTAAGAAAAACTAAGAAACACTAACACACGCTTAAAAACCCTTACACACCCTTAGAAACCCTAACACACCCTTAGAATCCCTAGCACACCCTTAGAAACCCCAACATACCCATAGAAACCCTAACACAACCTTAGAAGCCCTTAAAAATCATAACACACACTTAGAAACTCTAACCCGCCCATAAAAAACCAAACCCACCCTTAGAAACCCTAGCACACCCTTAGAAACCCTAACAAATGCTTAGACACCCTAAATCACTCTAGTAAGAACTAATAAATCCTACCAAACCCTACCAACCAATAATAAACCACAATAAACCATAATAAACCCTAATAAACCCTAAAGCCCACTACTAAACCCTAATAAACACTAATAAATCGTAATAAACCCTGAAACCCCTATTAGACTCCTATAAATGATAAAAAAACAAAAAAATCCAAATATACAACAAAAATTCTATTAAACCATTCAAAATGATAATATTCAAAAAAAACCTCCTAACAAAGCCGGCAAAACTTGAAAACCCCCTAAAAACCATATAAACCCAAAAAAATCCTAAAAACCCTAAAAACCCTAAAAACCCTAAAAATTCCTAAAAAACCCTAAATACACTAAAAAAACCCTAAAACCTCTAAAAAATTGAAAAAAATAGAAAAAACCCGAAAACAAACCTAAATACCCCAAAAAAACTCAAAAAACCTCAAAAAACCCAAAAAAAACCTAAAAACCACTAAAAATTCTAAAAAACCCTAAAAAGCCAAAAAAAAGCCTAACAAAACCCTAACCAAGCCTATGAAACCCTTAAAAACCCTAGAAAACCCCTAGAAAACCCAAAAAACCTCAAAAGAAACCCTATACACCCTAAAAAACCCTAAAAACCCTAAAACCCCAAAAACCCTAAAGAACCCTAATGAACCACTAAAGCCACTGACAACGATACATAAACCCAATCAATTTCCACAAAACCTGAAAATTGCTTCAAAAACCACAAAACGCAAACCCCCCCCCCCTAAAAAATTGCTAAAATAACCCTAACAAAGCATAAAAAATCCAAACATACCCATAAAACCGAAAAAAACAAATAAAACACCAAACAACTCAAACAAACTATAACAAACCCTAAAAACCCTAAAAACCACTAATAACCCCTAATAAACCCTAATAACCAATAAAACCCACTATTAAATCCTAAAATCCCTAATAAACACTATTAAATTGTAATAACCTGTAATAAGTCCAAACAAACTCTATTAGACCCTAATAAATGCTACAAAATCCAAAAAACCCCTAATATACATTAAAAAACACTATTAAATCATAATAAATCTTAATAATCACTAAAACCCCTAACAAACCTGATGAAACGCTACAAAAATATCCCAATAATAGCCTAAAAAACCCTACAACCCACTAATAAACCCTAAAAACCCAAATAACCCCAAAATAAATCATAATAAACATTAACCGCCCCAAATAAATCGTAACAAATCCTAAAAATTACATATAAATCAAAACAAACAGAAACAATCCATAACAAACCCCTAATAAAACCCAATAAACCATAACAAATCATAATAAACCCAAATATATTGTAATAAACCCAAATACATACTATTAAACCCTAATAAATAAAATAAACCCTAATAAATCTTAAATAACCCTAAAAAATGTTGATAAACCCTAGAAAAATCAATTGATTCCTACAAAAGCCCAATAAAACCCTGATATATAATAAAAAATGCAAATAAACTGTAACAAATCCAAAAGAAAACTAATAAACCCTAAATAACAATAAAGAACCCTAAATAAACTTATTAAACTTTAAAGAACACTAAAAAACCCAAAAAACCCTAAAAAAACTGTAAAACACATTATATAAACCCTAAAAACAGCTAGAATACCCAAACAAACCCTAAAACACACTAAAAACCCTAACAACCCCTATCAATCCCAAAAAAATAAATAAACCCATAAAACCCCCCAAAAACCATTAAAAAGCCATAAGATACCATAAAAAACCATAAACACTCATTAACAACCCTTAAAAAACCTAAAAAACACTACAAACTATAAACAACCATTTAACCCTAAAAAAGGCTTCAAATAGATACATAAACCCTTAAAACGTTACATAAACCCTAAAAAATGCAACAAAATCCCTAAAAACTCAATATAAACCAAAAAACGCAACATAAACCCAAAAAATGCTAAATGAACCCTAAAAGCACAACATAAACACTAGAACTATAAAATAAACCCTAAAAAACAGAACATAAACTTAAAAGATGCAACATAAACATTAAAAAACGCTACATAAAACCTAAAAACAAAATATAAACCATAAAAACACTACATGAACCCTAAAAATGTTACATAAACCCTAACAAATGCAACATAAAAGCTACATCACCCCTAAAAACGCTAAATAAACCCAGAAAACATAACATAAACCCTAAAAAATGCTACATAAAACCTAAAACCTAAACATGGTACATAAACCCTAAAAACATTACATAAACCCTAAAAATTATACATAAAGCTTGAAACCACTAACTAAGCCCTAAAATGCTACATATACACTAAAAATACAACATAACCTCTAAAACCCTACACAAACAATAAAAATGCTACAAAAACCCTAAAGACGCTTCAAATCTCTAAAAAATATTAAACCCTAATATACCATAATATAAAACATTCTACCCTAATAAATCCCTAATAGACCTCTTATAAACTCTAATAATCCCTAAAAACACCTTCTAAACCCTAAAAACACTAATACAAAAATTCAACCCAAATAAACCCCCAAAATACCTAGTAAACCCTAATAAATGATAATAAAACCTAGTAAACCCTAAAAACACATTACGAAATCCTAAACAAACCTAACCAACCATAATAGACACTAATAAACACTAATAAAGCCTAATAAACCCCCAAAAAACCCTGAAAATCTCAAATAAACAACAAATAAAGCCCAATAAACCCTACTCCACCCTAACAAACCTTAACACACCATTATAACCCATAATAAAATCCTACAAAACCCTAATAAAGAAAAAAACGCTAGTATACCTCAAAAAATACCTAGAAACCCTCATAAACTCTAATATAACCTAATAAAACCTAAAAGGCTCACAAATAATAAAAAAATGACCACAAAAAATAAAAATGTTCTCTATTTCCTAAAAAAACCTAAAAACACAAATATTACCTAATAAAGGCAAAAAACACTAATATACTTTAAAAATCCCTAGAAAACCTAATAAACCATAATAAACTCTAATATTACCTAAGAAAACCTAAAAACACTCACAAACAATAAAAACATGCCATATTATCTAAAAATACCTAACAAACACTAATATAACCCAATAATATAAAAAAACCAATAAACCCCTAACAAACTCGAATAAACCCAAAAAATCCCTAATAAACCCTAATAAAAACTAATAAACCCTAATAAAACCCTAAAAATACCTTCTCAACCCTAATAAACCTTAACACACCATAAAAAACCTAATAAAACCCAACAAAAACCCAATAAACAAAAAAACACAAACTAACCATTAAAAAGCCCTAGAAACCCTAATAAACCACAATAAATTCAAATAAAATCTAAAAACCCATTAAAAATGCTTAGAAACACTAAAAACTTGCTAATAAAACCTAAAAAGGCATAACAACCCCTTATGTATATTAACAAAAACTAAAAAACACTCGTATACCCTAATAAAAACACTAACAAACCCTAGAAAACCCTAAAAATCCCTTACAAACCCTAATAAATCGTACTCAACCATAATAAACAATAATAAAACCTTAAATATACAGACTCAAACCTAATAAAACCCTAATAATACCTAATCAACCCTAATAAACATTAACACACCATAATAAAACATAATAAACCCCACAAAACCCTAAAAAACGAAAATATACCATTAAAAACCTTAAAAACCCTAATAAATGCTAATAAAACCTAACAAAGTTTAAAAACGCTAATAAACCTGAATAAACACTAATAAACACTAAAAATAACAAATATACCCTCTTAAAAACAAATTAACCATAATGAACCATAATAAACACTAATAATTCCTAAACATACCCAAATATACAATAATATACCATAATATACCCTAATAAACCCAACTCAATCCTAATAAGACCCTAAAAATACCAAATAAACCCTAATAAACCTTCACACACCATAATAAACCCTAATAAAATCCTAATAACCCCCACCAAACCCTAAAAACGCTAATATACCATTAAAACCCCTAAATCCTAACAATCCATAATAAATGTTAATAACACCGAAAAATCCTAAAAAATTATAGTAAACCCTAAAAATACCTCTAATAATAATTGTAGTAACAACACACGTGCATGTGCATGGTTTAAATAATAAATCATAATGCATGTGCATATGCATATGCATGTGAATTTACAATTGAATGATGATAAATAAAAAATTATGAATAATAACACACTTGAATTGCATGTGTATGTGCATGTAAATGTGAATGATAATAAAAAATAAATAATAAATCACATCCAAGAGCATGTGCATGTGCATGTGCATGTGCATGGTAATAAAAAATAAATAATAAAATATTCCACATGAATGTGAATTTTCATGTGAATGATAATAAATAATAAATAATATAACATGCGATAATAGAATAACGCAAGTGCATTTCGTGTGCACGTGCATGAGAATAAATAATAATAACACATGTGATAATAGAATAACACAAGTGCATTGCATTTTCAATCGAATGGTAATAAATAATATATTATAACGCATGTGTATGTGCATTTAAATATAATGATAATGATAATGACAATTCACGTGCATGGTAATAAATAAAAAATAACAATGCACATGCATGGGCATTTGTATTTGACGATAAAAACAATAATACTAATACTAATAATAATAAGAATAATATAATAATGCAAGTGCATTGCATGTGCACGTGCATAGTAGTAATTAATAAATAAATAATAGTAAATAAGAATTCACATGCATGTGCATGTGCATTTACATTTGATTATAATATTAATAATACTATTTGTAATAATAATAATAATAAGGCTTACATGTGCATGGTAATAAATAATAAATAACAATGCACATGCATGTGTATTTGCATGTGGTAATGATAATAATACTGATAATGTTAATAATAATAATAATAATAATAACTGTGATATTAATAATAATAAAAGAATAATACAAGTGCATTGCATATGCACGTGCATAGTAATAAAAAATAAATAATAACACACGTGCATCTGCATTTTCATGTGATGATAATAACAATGACAGCAGTAGTAGTAATAGTAGCAGTAGTGGTGATGATATTATTAGTACCAAAGCATGTGATAATAGAATATTTCATGTGCATTACGTGTGTACGTGCATGGTAATAAATAATAATGTGTGTGCATTTCATTTTCATGTGATGATGATGACAATGATATTATTATTATTATTATTATTATTATTAATGACACATGTGATAATACAATAATTCACGTGCATTGAACGTGTCTGTTTATCTATTTGCATGTGTATTTGCATGTGCATTTGCATTTGATGATAATAACAATAACAACAACAACAACCACGACAATAATAACAATAAGAATGACAATGTATGTGATAATAAAATAACTTCTGTTCAATGCATGTGCATGTGCATGGTAATAAAAAATAAATAATAATGCACATGCACGTGCATTATTTTTTATTTTTTATTACCATGAACGTGCAAAACCAATGCACACATATTATTTTATTATCACATACGTTGTTATTCTTATTGTTATTATTATTATTGTGGTTTTTGTTGTTGTTGTTATTATCATCACATGAAAATACACATGCAAATGCACATGCAAATACATAAACACGCACCTTCAATGAACGTGCGTTATTCTATTATCACATGCATTGTTATTATTATTATTAATAATATTATTATAATTATCATCGTCATCGTCATCACCTGCAAATGCAATGCACATGCGTTATTATTTATTACCATGCACATGCACACGTAATGCACATGCAATATTCTATTATCACATGCACTGGTACTAATACTATTATCACCACTACTACTACTATTATTACTACTTTTGTTATTATTACTATCATCACATGAAAATGTAGATGAACATGCGTTATTATTTATTATTTAGTACCATGCACGTGCATATGCAATGCACTTGTATTATTCTTTTATTAATATTATTATTAACACAATTTTTATTAATGTTGTTATTATTATTATTATCATTTTCATTATTATTATCATTATCACATGCAAATCTACAAGAATGTGCATTGTTATTTATTATTTATTACCATGCACGTGCATGCTTTATTATTATTATTACGATTAGTATTATTAATATTATTATAAAATGTAAATGCACATGCACATGCATGTTCGTTCTTATTGACTATTATTTATTTATTATTTACTACTATGCATGTGAACATGCAATGCACTTGTGTTATTCTATTATTAATGTTGTTGTTATTGTTGTTGTTGTTGTTGTTGTTGTTGTTGTTGTTTGTATCATCAAATACAAATGCACATGCATGTCCGTTGTTATTTATTATTTATGAGCATTTTGTTTTTTTTGTCAGTGTTTTTAGGGTTTCATAGGTTATATTAGACTTTATTATTGTTTATTAGGGTTTTTAGGGATTTTTATGGTATATTAGCAATTTTTGTCTTTATTAAGTTATATTATTGTTTTTAGGTCTTTTTAGGTAATATAGCGCGTTTTTATTGTTTGTGATCAATTTTTTATTGTTTGTAATCATTTTTAGGTTTTATTAGGTTATATTAGAGTTTTTTATGGTTTCTAGTGATTTTTTAAGGTATACTAGCAATTTTTTCTTTATTAGGGTTTTGTAGGTTCTTATTAGGGGTTATTATGGTGTGTTAAGTTTTGTTTGTAATACCCCGAGATTTTATGAAAAATATTGTTTTTAATTTTATTGATGTCTTGTGTTGTATGCTACAACAAAGGAGTCTTGCACAACACACAACCCTAACTTGGCTGCATTACACGCAATCATGACCTTCCTCGATAGCGTGTGTTGTACGCAATACCGAGTTTCACTGAACAACGATATGCAATTAAAATATTATTAAAACTAGCTGTTATGAATAGTAATAACCACTTTTTGAAATTTTGTAAATTTTATCTTTCAAAATGGACTTCTTTTTTGGATTCAGAGAATTGAAATTAGCCTAGGGTGGAATTTTGGTATTTTTCTGAAAACTTTCAATTTTTGATGAATAGTGAAAACACTGGGTTACTATTTAAAAACGGACGTTTTATTTAAATAATTATTTATTTTATTTAAATTTATTTTAGGTCAACATTGATACATAATACCTATATATGTTCAATGTAATTAATTGGAGTCATTTTATAATAATTTTAGATATATAAAAATTTTATTGAACTTTTGACTGTCTTTTACCCACCTCCTAGGAGAATTTGCAAATTTACATAAACTTTAATTTTACCGCTTTTGTGAATGCAATTTCAAAAATCTGAGATACACGGTTGATGTTAGTAAGTAAAATGTGGTTCAATGAGATGAAAATAATTTTTGTGAATAGTAACTTTTTACTTTTGTTTACCACAGTTAAAAGTAAATAGGGTAATTAAGGGTAAAAACGATATTATTATTACCCTAACACATGTCCTAATTCTATTGGATAAGTTTAATTTTACCAAAAACAACCTTAGGAATGAAATATGACCATTTAGGCCCACTTGGATTAGATTAGGACATTTAATATTAATTTATTTAAAGAAGGGTTAAAATAGGTAAAATCAAAGTTTAATAAGTAAATCATTTTTAATATAGAGTTATACATAAGATAAATTCGACTATAAATATTCATTAGAAAGATAAAATGATTTCCTACATAATGGTATTTTATTTATAATTTTTAGACATTAAATAATTTAATTTATTTATGACCCAAAGATGATGAAATAATTATCTTATTAATGAAATATTAACAATTAAAGAATGATTATAAAGTATATATAAGCAATAATAATGAAATATATGACATTATAAAGCTACTGGATTTATGTATATATATATGCATGTCATCTACTTAATTCCATTATACTCAATAAGGAAACGAAAACAGCGTTCATGCGTACGTACGGCCTACCGTCTCTATGAACGGTGTATTTCATTCCTTTTATCGATCTATAATATATATGTATATGATGAATATATATTATATATAAATCAAGTTTTACATTATGAAATTATGTAAATCATGATATGAGTAATAATATCAAGGACGACAAGTCGAAACACATACGATAAATGAAAGAATTTTACCCAAAACGCTGCTTTAACATGGAATTTACAAAAGAACAGGTAATATAAAGTCATAAGTGAAACATATATGATATCATAACAATGAATATGATTATTTAATAAGTCAATGAAATTATTTAAATCATAATACAGGAGGTTCGGATCCATACGAATCATATCAGACCTAAGGTAAGGGATAATTTTGCAATCTCTTTCATATCTGAGACTGTTATTCGTAAGTATTTACTGGGGTTATTGTTATCATCCATGCCCATGCTTTCTGACAATTTTTTCATGTATTTTTAAAGTCATTTTTATCCATTTTTTACATTTACTACATGGTATGTATGGAATCATTCTATTAGGAGGTACTTTTTGACTTTTCTGGCAAAAGTACGAGAATGATGTTTTTTTCTAACTTATACGGAATGAAAGGATTTTTACGGTTTTATAAAGCCTTATTTTCAGGAAGATTCCTCCAAAAGATTTCAGGACTGTTTTCAACAAAATATTTTTCTTCTAAAATTGAATGGAATTTTGTGAAAAGAAAATGATTTTCATGATGAAAGGATATTTTCCTCAAGAATTCATTTCAAGTGCTTTATCAAAACCATTTTCCATCTAAGATGACATTATTTCATATGTGTATGTTTCAAGTATAATGTCTCTATTATTTATATTGTTTCACTTTTCTTATTATGAAATGATATCCATTTCTTTTATATGGATTATGTGATGATGGGATGATGTTTATGAAACCCATTTTATTCGTTGGGTTATTATGAATGATGTGTGTTTTTTTTGCGTGGCACAAGTAAGAATGATTTCATTATGAGATGGGTGGGACCTATATCTCCCTCCAATGAATTGGGTAAAAATTTATATCTCATGAGATAGACATGGCTGGAACGACATGTTAAACAGGTTCAGTAATACAGGACTGGAACGAGGAGTGAAATCTATTCAGAAAGGGACTTTGTCCACTAAGATTGTCTTGGAATCAATGCCTTAGCTACTATATAAATCATAACATGTGATTAATGGTTTCCACAATTACATGTTTTACTCCCATGCTATTTTATCATGCTTAATGTTTCTTTATGATCTATGCCTTACGTACTTCCATGTTTTATGTCATTGCTCAAGATTTCATGTTTAAACATTATGTTCATGTTTTTAAGTTCAAATGTATATGATTTGTTTTATTTTATCCATGCTTACCCTTACTGAGCATTTGAGCTCACCCTTTATATGTTTTCTTTTCCCCAGGATATAGAGAATGTTTTTAGGTAAGGAAACAGAAAGGGAAAGATCGTTATGGGAGTTGTTGAAGATATTTCAACATGATTAGAAGTTTATATTCCGAGTTTCCAAAGACACTAAACTGTTACGGTCCTTGTCTGTCTGTTTTTGTTATGTATTAATTATTCAGCAAAAGTAATATAATTTCCATGTACGTCAAGATTCGGGTCTCTACAGTTGGTATCAGAGGAAAGGTTTAGTCAACCTTTGGAAGCTAGGATGTGAAAACGTTAGTGATATCCCTAGAGATATTTATAAGGTATGTATAGGGATTTCCCTATGGATAAGTATACGTATAGGATATAGTCCTAGAACTACGGTAACAATTTTAGAATTTCACCTAAGATGTTAGATATTGAGGGTACTCCCCCTTTACTATGTTGTTTTCATTAGCATGATTTTTGCCTCTCACACTATTCTTTTTGGGTTTTAGAAAATGGCTGGAAACTGGAAGATTCACGATAATGGAGGATATTGCGGACAATGGAATGATATTATTCATGAGCAACCAAATGAAATGAGATCTAGAAGTCTAAACATCGTTATTATACCTAATCAATAATCTCATAATATGATCAATAATCTCAACTTTGTTAAGTTTCCCGACTCAGATAATAAGAGAAAGATGGAGTTTCATGATGATCATAGAGGAAAGAAAGTTCAATTTCCCTCATGTAAATCATGTGGGAAGAGGCATCAGGGAGATTGTTTCAAAGGATCTGGAAGATTCTTTGGGTGTGGAAAAGAAGGACACAAAGCCAATAAGTGGAAAGGAAAAGGTTCAGTTAACACCATGGAAAAGGATAATGGTATTGCTACGACATCAAAAGTGATTAGATGTTTTAAATGTGGAATGTATGGGAATTATACAAACTAATTCCCTAAGGGAAACTCTCATGAAGAGAATCAGTATGGTCATATGAGTATTTTTTATGTGGATGATGATGAAGATACTACAAATGAAATATGAGATGAATGAAATGATGAAGCTCAGTCAGTGGTTTAAGAAGTTAGTGGAATGATTGTATGTTTATAAATAATAATGTATGGTACTATGGAATAAAGAATCATCTAAGGATTGTTACACTATTTTTTTTCCTAAAGTATTCGAAACTATATGTTGAATGGTACCGGTAACCATGAAAAGTGATTCAAATATTTTGGAAAGTAGACAATATGTGCATAATGAAGGGATAAGAAGATAATGAGATGTCTGATTGTATTCATGAGCTAATGATTGATATAAGGACTAAGTGATATCATGGTTTGAGTATATAGAATTTTGAGGATTTTGGTATGTGGAAAGAATTAACTTTTAACTGCATTCATGTTTTCACTAAGGTTCAATGGGTATTCATTCTTCAAGATAATACATGATTAATGTATTCACATATTTTTAATTTGGCCAACAAGATATATCTTATGATATATGGGGGATAAATGATGGCATTCACATGATTGTTATGTAAAATTTCAAGTAATCATTTTCTTTATACTATGAGCTTGGACCAAAGTATTTTAGATAAGCCTAAATATTGGAATGGATTATGATGGAAATAAGTTAGTATTGTTTAAGGATATAACTTTTTTTGATATTATTGATGGGATGTTATAGTAATACAGTTTTAGAAAAAGGACAACTTGAAGGACGACTGACAACCCATCGCATCGGACAAGGCTGTGGGAATCGAACCCACAACCAAAGTGCGACTGGCCTTTATCACCTACCAATGGCCTACAGGAAGTCCCTGGTTAGTAGAAACAAGTTTTATTTTATTACATGGTATGATATATGAAGTATAAGTTCATTTTTGGAATCGTATATGATTAACCTCACCATAGATGGACTTATGTATATTTGATAACTTTTGCTAACCTTTTGTTTGAAAAAGATGGAATGACCCATAATTATATCACATGATTTGTTAACACTTCACGAATAACAAATTCAACTTCATTTCTTTAAGATATGAAGTGTAAATTGTTCAAAGTACAAACAACAGTGAGATTGTACCAAAATAAAGTAAGTATTTATTCTAATTCAAATTCTTCAACTTTAGGGAAATGATCTTGAAAACCAAAAATGTTGTCCTAGTTCCCTTATATTCGATGAATCAGATGGTACCTTAGATCATCACAAATCTATGGCTTTGTGATTGTTGGCTTTTTCATAGCCATGTTCACAACCACTCTCCATCAGAACATGATGGTTAGGTTTCTCTTCCATATCCATACTTTCACCTATGTTTTCCTATGTGAAAACCCAGTGATTAGTTAATTTGGGTAACCGTTATGTTTCATACTTTAGTTTTTAAGTATTGGTTTTGGTATTCCTTTTTACGATGTGGGTTTATATTAAAGAAACTTTCGAGTAGTAAACCATTTATAACCTCGACGAATTTCGAGGGCAAAATTAATTTTAAGGGGGGTAGAATGTAATACCCCAAGATTTTATGAAAAATATTATGTTTAATTTTATTGATATCTTGTGTTGTATGCTACAAAAAAGGAGTCTTGCACAACACGCAACACTAACTTGGTTGCATTACACTCAATCACGAACTTCCTCGATAGCGTGTGTTGTACGCAATACCGAGTTTCACTGAACAACGATATGCAATTAAAATATTATTAAAACTAGCTGTTATGAATAGTAATAACCATTTTTTGAAATTTTGTAAATTTTATCTTTCAAAATGGACTTCATTTTTGGATTCGGAGAATCGAAATTATCCTAGGGTGAAATTTTGGTATTTTTCTGAAAACATTCAATTTTTGATGAATAGTGAAAACACTAGGTTACTATTTAAAAACTGACTTTTTATTTAAATAATTATTTATTTTATTTAAATTTATTTTAGGTCAAAATTGATACATAATACCTATATAAGTTCAATTTAATTCATTGGAGTCATTTTATAATAATTTTAGATATATAAAAATTTTATTGAACTTTTGACCGTCTTTTACCCACCTCCTAGGAGAATTTGTAAATTTACATAAAACTTAATTTTACCACTTTTGTGAATGGAATTTCAAAAATCCAAGAGACACGGTTGATTTCAGTAAGTAAAATGTGGTTCAATGAGATGAAAATAATTTTGGTGAATAGTAACTTTTTACTTTTTTTACCACGCTTAAAAGTAAATAGGGTAATTAAGGGTAAAAATGATATTATTATTACCCTAAAACATGTTCTAATTCTATTGGATAAGTATAATTCGACCAAAAACAACCTTAGGAATAAAATATGACCATTTAGTCCCACTTGGATTAGATTAGGGCATTTAATATTAATTTATTTAACGAAGGGTTAAAATAGGTAAAATCAAAGTTTAATAAGTAAATCATTTTTAATATAGGTTTATACATAAGATAAATTTGACTATAAATATTCATTATAAAGATAAAAAGATTTCATACATAATGGCATTTTATTTATAATTTATCGACATTAAATAAATTAATTTATTTATGACACAAAGATGATGCAATAATTATCGTATTAATAAAATATTGACATAATTGATGTTATAAATACCCAAATAAATGTAATTTGATAATTTTTATGAATTCAAATAATTTTATAGGTTAATATGACATGTTAGTATTTATTTAATTAACTTTTTTCGAACTAATAATTCTGTTATGATTTTCACAAAAATCAATTACTAAATAGTGTCAAAATTGACATAAAATAGTTTTTAAAACAAATATTATATTATTAATTGTTATTTTATTCCTACAAATATAAGGTTCGGCCAAATGACTTAGATAAGGTTATATATATTAATAATAAACATCTTGGTGTTCTTTTGGCTTGTTATATTATGTTTATTAACCTTATAGTGTAAGAACACAAAAAGACACGGTAAAAGTAAAATTATCTAACTTAATGTTAAATCAAAATGATAAGGTTAAAATAGTATCCTAAACTTGTCCAAATTCTATTGTATGAGATTATTTTGACCCATACCAACCTTATCTTTGAAATAAATTAATTTGGATATATTTAGAACAGAATATGACTTTATAATTAAATAATATTTTTAGTTTTTCCAAAGGTGCCCCTCTCCTCCCTTATAAAAGGGAACCTCCTCCCTCTCTTCCTCACACCACTTTGAGGCTTCAAGCTCGGCCAAACCATGAAAAATTCTCTTATCCACTTCACTAGAAACAGCCTATAGGTCATGGTCTTCTTCAAAGACCAATTTTAGTGCCCTAAGAGGAGGTCTCAAAGAGGCGCTTCAAAGAAGAGGTAAAGTCTGTTACCGATTCTTTCAACTTTATTTCTTCTTCCACTTCTTCTTCTTTAGTTGTTTCATTATGAAGTAATAACATCAGTATCACTAATATACTGATATGTTATTATATGTATGAAACAACCCCATTTCAATTTCTATCCATCCTACGGAAAACAAAATCACTGCACGTGCGTACGTATGGAATACCGTCTCCACGCCGTGGTGTAATCTGTTTTTTCCAATAACACCTTACTTGGATGGGTATAATGGTGTAAAGAATAACTATACATAGTTATTATAACACCATAATTATTCTGATATATTTTATCATCCACTCCAATTCAATTAAATAATTATGGAATCAATATCATCGCTCGTGTGTACGTACGGACTACCGTCTCCACGACGTGATGAGATTCATTTTCCATGTTAACCATTAAAGAATGATTATAAAGTATATATAAGAAATAATAATGAAATATATGAAATTATAAAGCTAATGGATTTATGTATATATATATATATGCATGTCATCTACTTAATTCCATTATACTCAATAAGGAAATGAAAACAGCGTTCATGCGTACGTACGGCCTACCGTCTCCATGAACGGTGTAATTCATTCATTTTATAGATCTATAATATATATGTATATGATGAATATATATTATATATAAATCATGTTTTACATTCTGTAATTATTTAAATCATGATATGAGTAATAATATCCAGAACGAAAAGTCAAAACACATACGATAAATGAAATAAGTTTACCCAAAACGCTTCTTTAACATGGAATTTACAAAAGAACGGGTAATATAAAGTCATAAGTGAAACATATATGATATCATAACAATGAATATGATTATTTAATAAGTCAATGACATTATTTAAATCATTATACAGGAGGTTTGGATCCATACGAAGCATATCAGACCTAAGGTAAGGGGTAATTTTGCAATCTCATTCTTATCCGAGATTGTTATTCGTAAGTATTTACTGGGGTTATTGTTATCATCCATGCCCATGTTTTCTAACAATGTTTTCATGTATGCTTAAAGTCCTTTTTACCCATTTTTTGACTTTTACTACATGGTATGTATGGAATCTTTCTATTACGAGGTACTTTTTGACTTTTCTGGCAAAAGTACGCGAAGAATGTTTTTTTTCGAACTTATACGGAATGAAAGGATTTTTATAGTTTTATAAAGCCTTATTTTCATGAAGATTCCTCCAAAAGATTTCATGACTATTTTCAAAAAATATTTTTATTTTAAAATTGAATGGAATTTTGTGAAAAGAAAATTGTTTTCAAGATGAAAGGATATTTTCCTCAAGAATTCATTTCAAGTGCTTTATCAAAACCATTTTCCATCTAAGATGACATTATTTCATATGTGTATGTTTCAAGTATAATGTATCTATGATTTATATTGTTTCACTTTTCTTATTATGAAATGATATCCATTTCTTTTATATGGATTATGTGATGATGGGATGATGTTTATGAAACCCATTTTATTCGTTGGGTTATTATGAATGATGTGTGTTTTTTTTGTGGCACAAGTAAGAATGATTCCATTATGAGATGTGTGGGACCTATATCTACCTCTAATGCATTGGGAAAAGATTTATATCTCATGAGATAGACATGGCTGGAACGGAATGTTAAACCGGTTTAGTAATAGAGGACTGGAACAAGGAGTGAACTCGATTCAGAAAGGGACTTCGTGCACTAAGATGGTCTTGGCATCAATGCCTTGGACACTATGGAAATCATAACATGTGCTTAATGGTTTCCACAATTACTTGTTTTACTCCCATGCTATTTTATCATGCTTAATGTTTCTTTATGATCTATGCCTTACTTACCTCCATGTTTTATGTCATTGCTCAAGCTTTTGATGTTTAAACATTATGTTCATGTTTTTAAGTTCAAATGTATATGATTTGTTTTATTTTATCAATGCTTACCCTTACTGAGAATTTGAGCTCACCCTTTATATGTTTTCTTTTCCCTAGGATATAAAGAAAGGTTTTAGGTAAGGAAACAAAAAGGGGAAGATCGTTATGGGAGTTGTTGAAGATATTTCAACATGATTAGAAGTTTATATTCCGAGTTTTCAAAGACACTAAACTATTATGGTCCTTGTGTGTCTATTTTTGTTATGTATTATGTATTCCTCAAAAGTAATGTAATGTCCATGTACGTCAAGCTTCGGGTCTCTACATTGCTAGGGTTGAGTAGGGTTTATTTGACATTATTTAGGGTTTATTAGGGATTTTTAGGGTTTTATGGGGTTTATTAGGGTATATTAGTGTTTATTAGTGTCTATTAGGGTTGGTTAGGGTTGTTTAGGTTTTGTTAACGTGTTTTTAGGGTTTATTAGGTTTTATTATCATTTGTTAGGGTCTATATGATATTTTTGGGGTTTTATTAGGGTTGAGTAGAGTTTATTAGGGGTTTTAGGTTTTATAAGGTGTTTTTAGGTATTATTAGAGTTTATTAGGGGTTTATTAGGGGTTTATTATGGTTTAATTTTTTATATTATGGTATATTAGGGTTTAATATTTTTAATGGTTTTGAAGCATCTTTTGGATTTTTCTAGCATTTTTAGGGTTTCTGTAGCATTGTTAGAGTTTATGTAGCATTTTTAGTGTTCATGTTGCATTTTTAGGGTTTGGCTAGCAGTTTTAGGTTTTATGTATCATTTTTAGGATTTATGTAACATTGTTAGTGTTTATGTAGTGTGTTTAGGGTTTAGGTTTTATATAGCATTTTTAGGGTTTATGTTGCATTTTCTAGGTTTATGTAGCATTTTTTGGGTTGATGTAGCATTCATGTTTCATTTTTTTAGGGTTTATGTAACGTTTTTAGGGTTCATGTAATGTTTTTAGGGTTTATATTGTGTTGTTCGGTTTTATGCATCATTTTTAATGTTAATGTTGCATTTTTAGGGTTTATGTTGTGTTTTCTAGGGTTTATGTTATAGTTCTAGGGTTTATGTAGTGATTTTAGTGTTTAAGTACCGTTTTTTGGGTTTATGTTGCGTTTTTTGGTTTATGTTGCGTTTTAGGGTTTTTGTTGCATTTTTTATGGTTTATGTTACGTTTTTAGGGTTTTTGTATCTATTTGAAGCCTTTTTAGGGTTTTAATGGTTTTTTTTGGTTTGAAGTGGTTTTTAGGGTTTTAAGAGTTGTTAACAGGTGTTTATGGTTTTCTATGGTATCTGATGGCTTTTTAATGGTTTTTGTGGGGTTTTATGGGTTTATTTGTTTTTTTGGGATTGATAGGGGTTGTTGGGGTTTTTAGTGCGTTTTAGGGTTTGTTTGGGTATTGTAGCGGTTTTTAGTATTTATATAATGTGTTTTAGTTTTTTTTTGGCGTTCTTTAGGGGTTTTTAGTGTTCTCTATAGTTTAATTTGGTTCTTTAGGGTTTATTAGTGTTCTTTAGGGTTTATAAGTGTTCATAAGGATTTGTTAGAGTTTATTAGACTTTTTAATTGTATATTAGGGTTTTATTGGGCTTTTGTAGGCATTAATAGCTTTTTCTAGGGTTTATCAAACTTTTTTAGGGTTATTTAGGATTTATTATGGTTTATTAGGTTTATTTTATTTATTAGGTTATAGTAACATGTATTTGGGTTTATTACGATTTATTAGGGTATATTATGATTTGTTTGGGTTTATTGGGGTTTATTAGGTGTTTATTATGGTTTGTTTCAGTTTGTTACGATTTATTTGGCATTTTTAGGTATTGTTACAATTAATTTGGGGTTGTTAGGGTTTTTACGATTTATTTTGGTGTTATTTGGGGTTTTTATTGTTTTTTAGTCTGTTGAAGGGTTTTGTGGGCTATTATTTGGAGATTTTTGTAGTGTTTAGTCGGTTTTGTTACGGTTTTGAGTGATTATTAGGGTTCAGTATGGTTTAATAGTGTTTTTTATTGTATATTAGTGGTTTTAGGGATTTTGTATCATTTATTAGGATTTAATAGTGTTTGTTAGGGTTTATTACAGGTTATTACGAATTATTAGTGTTTATTAGGGTTTATAGGGTTTAATAGTGGGGTTTATGGGTTATTTGGGTTTATTAGTGGTTCTTAGGATTTATTAGTGTTGTTAGGGTTTGTTGGGTTTTGTTAGGGTCTTTAGGGTATTTTATGGTCTGTTTGAGTTGTTTGGGGATTTATGCGTTTTTTGGGTTTTATGGGTGTGTTTGGATTTTTTTTGCTTTGTTAGGGTTATTTTAGCGTTTGTTGGCGTTTTATTGCGTTTTGTGGGTTTTGAAGCATTTTCAGGTTTTTGTAGTAATTGATAGGGTTTATGTAATGTTGTTAGTGGCTTTAGTGGTTCATTAGTGTTCTTTAGTGGTTTCAGGATTTTTAGGGTTTTTTAGGGTGTATTAGGGTTTCTGTTGAGGTTTATAGGGTTTTCTAGGGGGGTTTTACTGTTTTTATGGGTTTCATAGGGTTTGTTGGGGTTTTTTACGCATTTTTAGGCTCTTTAGGGTTTTTTTGCGTTTTTAGTGGTTTTTAGGTTTTTAGGGTTTTTTGAGGTTTTTCTGAGGTTTTTTAGGGTTTTTAGGTTTGTTGTTGGGTTTTTAGGTTTTTTCCATTTTTTAGGGGTTTTAATATTTTTAGGGTATTTTAGGTTTCTTTTAGGGTTTTTTGGGTTTTTTTGGTTTTTTTGGTTTTTTTGGGTTTTTTTTGGGTTTATTGGGTTTTTATATTTTTTTTTGTGTTTTGTCAGGTTTTTCCAGCTTTGATAGGGTTTTTTTGTGAATATTATCATTTTGAATGGTTTAATAGCGTTTTTATTGTATATTTGGATTATTTGGTATTTTGTAGCTTTTATTAGGGTCTAATAGGGTTTTTAGGGTTTATTACGATTTATTAGTGTTTATTAGGGTTTAGTAGTGGGCTTTAGGGTTTATTGGGGTTTATTATGGTTTATTATTAGTTGGTAGGGTTTTTTAGGATTTATTAGTTCTTATTAGAGTTATTTATGGTGTCTATGTGTTTGTTAGGGTTTCTAAGTGTGTGTTAGGGTTTTTAAGGGTGGGTTAGGGTTTTTATCGGCGAGCTATGGTTTCTACGGGTGTGCTATGGTTTCTAAGGGTTTCTAAGGTTGTGTTAGGGTTTCTATGTGAGTTTTGGGGTTTCTAAGGGTGTGCTAGGGTTTCTAAGGGTGTGTTAGGGTTTCTAAGGGTGTGTTAGGGTTTCTAATGGTGTGTTAGTGTTTCTTAGGTTTGCTTAGGGTTTTGTTTTCTTTTTAGGGTGTTAGGGTTATGTTAGGGTATCTTATGTTTTCATAGGGGTTTTTAGGGTTTCCACGGGTTTTGTGTGTTTATTGGGGTTTCTTAAAGCTTATTGGGGTTTGTTAGGGCATGTTAGGGTTTTTAGGGGTTTTAATGTTTGTTATTTTTGTAGGGTTTTTTGGGGTTTGATAGTGTTTGTTAGGGTTTGTAAGTGTTAGTTAGGGGTTTTTAGGGTTTTAGGGTTTTGCGTGGTTTTTAATGGTTTCTAGTGTTTATGGGGCTATTAATGGTTTGTTAGGGTTATTTAGTAGTTCATGGTTGTCAATGATGTGTAGAGCTAGTCGCAAACTTAAATTAGATATGTGGTATAGGTGAAACGGCCACCCAGAGCAGAAGTTATGGTCATTTGGAGGAATTAATGAACTTTTGGGTCTTCAAGAATGTGATAAGGAGTTCCTATTGGTCACAAATGTATAGGTCAAGTCGAATGATTCAATTTGATATATGGTCGAGGCAAAACGGACTCCCAGAGTAGATGTTATGGTCTTTTGGAGGGTTTAAGTTCCTTTTTGGGCCTTCAAGGATGTGAGAAGGTGCGTTAGTTGTTATAAGAGTGTAGTTCTAGTCTCAATATTTGATTTGATATGTGGTAGAGGCAAAACGGACACCCAAAGAAGATGTTATTGAAAATAGGACACCAAAAGCCAATCTTTTGACAATCTAAAGGGATTTTGGGTCTTTTGGGGATTTGAAGAATGTCATAAAGGGTTTTAGTGGCTACCAGAGTGTGTATCCTTTCACAATATTCTATTTGATATGGGGTATATTCAAAATGAACACATGTAGAAGATATTATTGTCGTTTTAAATTTAGCAACCCTCATAGCGCCTAAAACCCTAAGAAACCCGCAACTCACTAAAATAGGAATAACTTCTCCTTAGGGTGTCCATTTGAGCGTTTTGAGTAGTAAAATTGAAGGTTCTGAGATGAGTGAGAACCAAGTCTAATCGAAACTATGAGAAGATCAAAGAAACGGAAGATATATTAGTTATACCACTCCAAAAAAAGTCCAACATAAACAGCCTTAACAATCACTCTGGTTGTCCGTTTGAGCTCTACAAAATATAAAATTGAAGGCAACAAAGATATCTATGCAGAAGGCTTACCTGAACAAAGTTGAAGTCATGTTTGGGACCCTAAAATCCCAAAAACCCCTCATAAGGCCTCCAAAACTCCATTTCTGTGTCCAGATCCCTATCAAAATTTTCATAAAACGGTCATAACTTCATATTTGTGTGTCTGGTCAACCTCCGACACCTATTTTTATCATAGTTCGTTCCAAGAGATTTAGTTTGACTATTCATAGAGTAGAAATGGACACCTGAAGAAGATGTTATGCCTTTTTTAATGACTCTGTAATTTGTTAGGTTTTTCGAGGAACCATTTCTAGCACTTTTGTCCTGTCTTCTGTTTTTTCAAACAACTAAAAATTATTATTATTGTTATTATTATTATTATAATCATCTCATGCAAATTCACTTGCACTTGCACACACATTATTATTATATTTTCATTACAATGCACGTGCACATGCAATGCAAACATGTTATTTTATTATCACATGCATTGTTATTATTATTGTTATTATTATTATTGTGCCTATTGTTGTTGTTGTTGTTGTTGTTGTCATCACATGCAAATGCACATCTAAATTCATAGACACACACATTCAATGAATGTATGTTATTCTATTATCACATGCATTGTTTTTATTAATATTATTAATATCATCATCATCATCATCATCATCATCATCACATGAAAATGCAATGCACAAGAGTTATTATTTATTACCATACACATGCACACGTAATGCACATGCAATATTCTATTATTATATGCATTAGTACTACTACTATTATCACCACTACTCCTACTACTATTACTACTTCTATTATTTTTACTATCATCACATGAAAAGGTAGATGCACGTGCGTTATTATTTATTATTTATTACCATGTACGTGCATATGCAATGCACTTGTATTATTCTTTTATTATTATTATTATTATTATTATCATTATCATTATCATTATTATTATCATTATCTAATGCTAATGCACATCCATATGCGTTGTTATTTATTATTTATTACCATGCACTTGCATGCGTTATTATTATTATTAATATTATCATCAAATGTAAAGGCACATGCACATGCATGTGAGTTCTTATTTATTATTATTTATTTATTATTTACTACTATGCACGTGCACATGAAATACACTTGAGTTATTCTATTATTATTATTGTTGTTGTTGTTGTTGTTGTTGTTGTTTGTATCATCAAATACAAATGCACATGCATGTGAATTGTTATTTTTTATTTATTACCATGCACGTGCATGCTTCATTATAATTATCATTACATGTAAATTGAAATTCACTTGCATAATTATATATTATTTATTATCATGCACAAGCAAATTCAATGCACTTGCATTATTCTATTATCACACGTGTTATTATTATTTATTCTATTGCACGTGCACACGCAATGCACGTGCGTTATTCTATTATCACATGTGTTATTATTTATTATTTATTATCATTCACATTCAAATGCACATTCATGTGGACATGGTTATTATTTATAGTTTATTACCATGAACATGTACATGCACATGCACATGCACATGCACATGCACTTGTATGTTCATAATTATTTATTATTTATTATCATTCACATGCACATGCACATACACATGAAATTCACATGAGTTATTATTTATAATTTATTATTTATTATCATTCACATGCAAATGCGCAGGCATATGCACATTCACGTGCATTATGATTTATTAGTTAAACCATACACATGCATACGTACAAGCATGTGTATTATTTCTACTATTATTATTAGAGGTATTTTTAGGGTTTACTATCATTTTTTAGGATTTCTAGGTGTTATTAATATTTATTATGGTTTTTTAGGGTTTTAGGGTTTTTAATGGTATATTAGCATTTTTTAGGGTTTGGTGGGGGTTATTAGGATTTTATTAGGGTTTATTGTGGTGTGTCAATGATTATTGGGGTTTATTAGATATTTTTAGGGTTTTATTAGGATTGAGTAGGGTTTATTATGGAATATTATGGTATATTATGGTATATTTGGGTATGTTTAGGATTTTTTAGTGTTTATTATGATTCATTATGGTTTATTAATTTTTAAGAGGGTATATTAGGATTTTTTTTAGTGTTTAGTAGTGTTTATTTGGTTTTATTAGTGCTTTTATGCTTTATTAGGTTTTATTATCATTTATTAGGGGTTTTAGGGACTTTTAATGTTTTATTTGCATTTTTAGGGTTTAGTGGGGTTTATCATGGTTTATCATGGTGTGTTAAGGTTTATTAGGGTTGAGTAAGTATTTTAGGGTTTTATTAGGGTTAAGTCTGTATATTTAGGGTTTTATTAGGGTTTATTACGGTTGAGTACGGTTTATTAGGGTTTGTTAAGGATTTTTAGTGTTTTTATTAGGGTATATGAGTGTTTTTCAGTTTTTGTTAAAATATATGAGGGGTTGTAATGACTTTTTAGGTTTTATTATCATGTTTTTAGTGTTTGTGAGCATTTTTAATGGTTTATTATCTTTTATTTGAATTTATTATGGTTTATTAGGGTTTCTAAGGCTTTTTAATGGTTTTTTGTGTTTTTTTAATTGGTGTTTAGTTGGGTTTTATTAGGTTTTGTTATGGTGTTTCAATGTTTATTAGGGTTGAGAAGGTATTTTTAGGGTTTTATTAGGGTTTTATTAGGGTTTATTAGTTCTTATTAGGGTTTAATAGGCATTTTTATGTTTTATTAGGTCTTGTTAGGGTTTATTAATTTTATTTTATTTTATTAGGTTATATTAGTGTTTGTTAGGTCTTTTTAGATAATTTAGTGTGTTATTATTGTTTGTGAGCATTTTTTTGTGAGCGTTTTTAGGGTTTCTCAAGTTATATTAGAGTTTATTATGATTTATTAGGGTTTCTAGGGGTTTTTAAGGTATATTAGCCTTTTTTGTCTTTATTAGGTTATATTTGTGTTTTGGGTCATTTTAGGTAATATAGCACATTTTTATTGTTTGTGATCATTTTTTTATTGTTTGTGAGCATTTTTAGGGTTTATTAGTTTATATTAGAGTTTATCAGGTTTTCTAGGGATTTTTTGAGGTATACTAGCAATTATTTCTTTATTAAGGTTTAGTAGGGTTTTATTAGGGGTTATTATGGTGTGTTAAGGTTTTTTAGGGTTGAGTTGGGTTTATTTGGCTTTATTTATCATTTATTATGGATTTTTAGGGGGTTTTGGGGTTTATTAGGGTTTATTAGTGATTATTAGTGTCTATTAGGGTTGGTATGGTTGTTTAGGTTTTCTTAAAGTGTTTTTAGGGTCTATTAGGCGTTATTATAATTTATTAGGGTTTTGTAGGTATTTTTGGGGTTTTATTAGAGTTGAGTAGTGTTTCTTTTTGTTTTTAGGGATTATAAGGTGTTTTTAGGTATTATTAGAGTATATTAGGGGTTTATTAAGGTTTTATTTTTTATATTATGGTATATTAGGGTTTAATATTTTTGAGGGTTCGAAAGAGTCATTAGGGTTTTTGTAGAATTTTTTAGGGTTTGTGTAGCGTAGTTGGTGTTTATATAGAATTTTTAGTGTTTGTGTAGCATTTTTAGGGTCTAGTTATCAGATTTTAGATTTTACGTATCATTTTTAGGGTTTATGTAACGTTTTTGGGGTTTATGTAGAGTGTTTAGGGTTTAGGTTTTATGTAACATTTTTTAGGGTTTATGTAGCATTTTCTAGGTTTATGTAGCGTTTTTAGGGGTGATGTAGCATTTATGTTGCATTTTTTAGGGTTTATATAATGTATTTAGAGTTCATGTAGTGTTTTTAGGGTTTATATTTTGTTTTTTGGTTTTATGTAGCATTTTTTAATGTTTATGTTGTGTTTTTTATGGTTTATGATGTGTTTTTAGGGTTTATGTTACAGTTCTAGGGTTTATGTAGTGCTTTTAGGGTTTATGTAGCGTTTTTGAGTTTATGTTGTGTTTTTTGGTTTATGTTGTGGTTTTAGGGTTTTTGTTGTATTTTTAAGGGTTTATGTAACGTTTTTAGGGTTTATGTATCTATTTGAATCCTTTTTAGGGTTTTAATGGTTGTTTATGGTTTGTAGTTGTTTTAGGGTTTTTAAGGGTTGTTAATGGGTGTTTATGGTTTTTTATGTTAGCCAGTGGCTTTTTAATGGTTTTTGGGGGGGTTTATGGGTTTATTTTCTTTGGGGATTGATAGGGGTTGTTAGAGTTTTTAGTGTGTTTTAGGGTTTGTTTGGGTATTGTAGCGGTTTTTAGGGTTTATATAATGTGTTTTAGCGTTTTTTAGGTTCTTAAGGGTTTTTTAGTGTTCTTTAGAGTTTAATATGGATTTTTAGGGTTTATTAGGCTTTATTAGTGTTCTTTATGATTTGTTAATGTTTATTTGCGTTTTTATTGTATATTAGGTTTTTATTATGCTTTTTTAGACATTAATAGCTTTTTTTTTGTGTTTGTCAACATTTTTAGGGTTATTTAGGATTTATTAGGGTTTATTAGGGTTTAGTTTGTTTATTAGGGTTTAGTAACATGTATTTGGGTTTATTACAATTTATTAGGGTTTATTATGATTTTTTAGGGTTTATTATAGTTTATTAGGGGTTTGTTATGATTTGTTTCATTTTGTTACGATTTATTTGGCATTTTTAGGATTCATTATGATTTATTTGGGGTTGTTAGAGTTCGCTGCAATTTATTTTCTGGTTTTTAGGGTTTTTAGGGTTTATTAGTGGGTTATAGGGTTTTGTAGGCTATTATTTGGAGGTTTTTATAGCGTTTTGTCGGGTTTTTTATGGTTTTTATTGATTATTTAGGTTTATTATGGTTTAGTAGTGTTTTTATAGTATATTGGGGGTTTTAGGGCTTTTGTGGTGTTTATTAGGGTATAATAGAGTTTGTTAGGGTTTATTACAGGTTATTTCGATTTATTAGTGTTTATTAGGGTTTTTAGGGTTTAATAGTGGGTTTTAGGGGTTATTAGGGTTTATTAGTGGTTTATAGGTGTTATTAGAGGTTGTTAGGGATTGTTAGGTTTTGTTAGGGTTTTTAGGGTTTGTTACGATTTGTTTGAGTAGATTGGTGTTTTATACGTTTTTTTGGGTTTTACGGCTATGTTTGGATTTTTTATGCTTTGTTAGGGTTATTTTAGCATTTTTTGGGGTTTTATTGTTTTTTTTTTGGGTTTTAAAGCATTTTTCAGTTTTTTATAGCAATTTTTAGGGTTTATGTAGCATTGTTTGTGGCTTTAGTGGTTATTTAGGAATTCTTAGGGTTCTTTAGGATTCTTTATGGTGTATAAGGGTTTCTTTTGAGGTTTTTAGGATTTGTTAGGGGGTTTTTAGGGGTTTAAAGTGTTTCGTAGGGTTGGCTAGTGTTTTTTAGGCATTTTAGGCTTTTTAGTGTTTTTGGGCGTTTTTAGGGGGTTTTAGAGTTTTTAGTGTTTATTTGAGGTTTTTTTGAAGTTTTTTTGAGGATTTTTAATGTTTATTAGATTTGTTATCAGGTTTTTTCGATTGTTTTTGTGTTTTGAGGGGTTTTATTGTTTTATGGTTTTTTAGGGTTTTCATGATTTTTTAGGATTTTTATGGTTTTTAGGGTTTTTTTGGGTTTTTTTGGGTTTTTTGGGTTTTTATGGGTTTTTAGGGTTTTGTCTAGTTTTTTCTGGTTTTTAGGGGTTTTTGGAGAATATTAGAGTTTTCAATGGTCTAATATCATTTTTTTTGTATATTTGGGGTTTAGGTATTTTGTAGCTTTTATTGGGGTCTAATAGGGTTTTTAGTGTTTATTATGATTTATTAGTGTTTAGTAGCGGGCTTTAGGGTTTATTATGGTTTATTATGGTTTATTTTTGGTTGGAAAGGTTTGTTAGGATTTATTAGTTCTTATTAGAGTGATTTATGGTGTCTAAGGGTTTGTTACGGTTTCTAAGGGTGGGTTAGGGTTTTTATGGGCGGGTATGGGTTTCTAAGGGTGTGCTATGGTTTCTAAGGGTTTCTAAGGTTGTTATAGGGTTTCTATGGGTGTGTTGGGGTTTCTTAGGTTGTGGTAGGGTTTCTAAGGGTGTGTTTGGGTTTCTAAGGGTGTGTCTGGGTTTCTAAGGCGTGTTAGTGTTTCTTAGGATTGCATAGGGTTTTGTTAGGGTTTTTAGTGTTTTGTTAGGTTTTTTATGGATTCTTAGGGGTTTGTTAGGGTTTTATTCATGTTTTTGGGTTTATTAGGGTTTCTTAGTGCTTCTTGGTGGTTTTTAAGTCTTGCTAGGGTTTTTTAGGGTTTGTTATGTTTTTTAGGGTTTTTTGGGGTTTGTTAGGGTTTGTTAGGGTTTGTTAAAATTTTAGGGTTTGTTAGCATTTGTTAGGGATTGTTAGGGTTTGTTTGGTTTTTTCATGGTTTTTAATGGTTTTAATGTTTATGGGGTTATTAATTGTTTGATAGGGTTATTTAGTTGTTCATGGTTGTTATATAGGTGTAGACCTAGTCGCAAGCTTCAATTTGATATGTGGTAGAGGAGAAACGGACACCTAGAGTAGAAGTTATGGTCATTTGGAGGACATAAGGACCTTTTTGGGACTTTAGGAATGTGATAAGGTCTTCCTATTGGTCATAGATGTGTAAATCTAGTCGAAAGGTTCGATTTGATATATAGTAGAGGCAAAACAAACTCCCAGAGTAGAAGTTATGGTCTTTTAGAAGATTAAAGTACCTTTTTGGGCCTTCAAGGATGTGAGAATGTGCTTCAGTGGTTATTGGACGGTAGGTCTAGTCGCAAGATTCGATTTGATATGTGGTAGAGGAAAAAAGGACACCCATAGAAGATGTTATTGCCAAACGGACACCAGAAGCCAATATTTTGACCATCCAAAGAGATTTTTGGTCTTTTTTGGGGTTGAATAATGTTAGAAAGGGTTCCAGTGGTTACCAGAGTGTCTCTTTTCACAATCTTCGATGTGATATGTGGTAGAGCTAAAATGAACACACATATCAGATGTTATTGTCATTTTAAATTGAGCAACTCTCCTAGTGCCTAAAAACCTAAGAAACCCGCAACTCACTAAAATAGGCATAACTTCTCCCTGGGTGTCTGTTTGAGCATTGTGACCAGTCAAATCGACGCTTGTCAGATGAGTGAGGACCATGTTTATTAGAAACTATGAGAAGATAAAAGAAATATAATATATATTAGTTATACCGCTCCAGAAAAATTCCAACTTCAAATGGCCATATTTTTCGCTCTCAAATTTTTCTTAAAATGGTCATGACTTTGTATCTGTGTGCCTGTTCGGCCCCCAGCACCTATTTTTATCCTAGTTAATTCCATGAGATTCAGTTTCACTAATCACAGAGTGGAAATGGAAAACCGAACAAGAAGTTATTCCTTTTTCAATGACTGTGTGATTTGTTAGGTTTTTTGAGACACCATTTCTAGCATTTTTGTCTTGTCTTCTGTTTTCTCAAACAACTATAACTTATTATTATTATTATTATTATCATCATCCCATCCACATGAACATGCGCATGCATATGCATTTTTATTATATTTTTATTACCATGCACATGAACATGCATTGCACACACGTTATTTTATTATCACATGCGTTGTTATAATTATTGTTATTATTATTATTGTGGTTGTTGCTATTGTTGTTGTTGTTGTTGTTGTTATTATCATCACATGCATATGAACATGAAAACTCACATACACGCACATCCAATGCACGTGCTTCATTCTATTATCACACGCGTTTTTATTATTATTATTATTATTATTATCATCACCATCACTATCATCACATGAAAATGAAATGAATGGGCATTATTATTTATTACCATGCGCGTGCACACATAATGCACATGAAATATTCTATTATCACATGCATTGGTACTAATAATATTATCACAACTAATACAACTATTATTACTATTGTTGTTATTATTACTATCATCACATGCAAATTTAGATGCATATGCGTTATTATTTATTATTTATTACCAAGCACGTGCATATGCAATGCACTTGTATTAATCTTTTATTATTATTATTATCAAAATTATTATTATTATTATTATTATTATTATCATTATTATTATCATTATCACATGCAAATGAACATGATGTGCATTGTTATTTATTATTTATTACCATGCACACGCATGTGTTATTATTATTATTATTATTACAATTACTATTATTAATATTATTATCAAATGTAAAGGAACATGCACATGCATGTGCGTTCTTATTTATTATTATTTATTTATTATTTACTACTATGCATGTGCACATGAAATGCACTTGAATTATTCTATTATTATAATTGTAATTATTTTTTAATTGTTATTTCTGTTTGTATCATCAAATACAAATGCACATGCATGTGTGTTATCATATATTATTTATTACCATGCATGTGCATGCGTTGACTGACTGAAAATTAATTTTTTATTGGAGATCAAAACACTTTTAAGGAAAAATTGAGAAACCCCAAATCCGAGTTACAAATATGAGAGACCAAAAAACCAAAACTAAACTAAAAGGACCACCCCTCCCTGCCAATACAAAATGAAGGAAGACCCTCACCAGCACCTACCATTCAGCAAGTTGTCCCATGTATGGATACACGTGCCCGGAACCGATGGTGTGGCCATACCCTCTCAATCAAACAATGAAAATGGAAAGTACAGGTGGAGGTAAGGCTCTAATCCCCATCTCTTGTGGCCCCTCTAGAATGATGGCATAACACCACCAAGGAACCATCAAAATCATAATTTACTCCAAGAATTCATACATGTCGAACTAACATGCATCCCAAACACTTAACAGGTTCTACACATTTTATCAGAATCATTGAAAGATAATTTGAGGTTACACGAAACCAGATCCCTGGACAACTTAACATGCACATGCACATGCACTTGCACATTAACATGCACATGCACATGCACTTGGATGTGCGTCATTATTTATTATTTATTATCATTCACATGCACATGCACATACACATGTAATTCACATGCATTATTATTTATCATTTATTATTTATTATCATTCACATGAAAATGCGTCAGCATATTCACATGCATGTGTGTGTTGATTTATTATTTAAACCATGCATATGTATATGCACATGCATGTGCATTATTATTACTATTATTATTAGAGCTATTTTTAGGGTTTACAAGCATTTTTTATAATTTTTAGGTTTTATTAACCTTTATTATGGTTGGTTAGGGTCTTAGGGGTTTTTAATGGTATATTAGAAATTTTAGGGTTTGGTGGCGGTTATTAGGATTTTATTAGGGTTTATTATGGCGTGTTAAGTTTTATTATGGTTTATTAGGAACTTATAGGGTTTTATTTGGATTGAGATGGGTTTATTAGGTTATATTGTCGTATATTATGGTATATTTGGGTATGTTTAGGATTTATTAGAGTTTATTATCATTCATTATGGTTTAATAATTTTTAAGAGGTTATATTAGGTTTTTTAGGGTTTAGTAGTGTTTATTAGGGTTTATTAGTGATTTTAAGCCTCTTTAGGTTTTATTAGCATTTATTAGGGGTTTTAGGGATTTTAATGGTATATTTGCAATTTTTTAGGGTTTAGTGGGGTTTATTATGGTTTATTATAGTGTGTTAAGGTTTATTAGGGTTGAGTAGGTATTTTAAGGGTTTTATTAGGGTTAAGTAGGTATCTTTAGGGTTTTATTAGGGTTTATTAGGGTTTATTAGGGTTGAGTAGTGTTTATTTGGGTTTGTTAGAGATTTTTAGGGTTTATTAGGGTTTGTTAGTGTTTTTATTAGGGTATATGAGTGTTTTTCAGTTTTTTTAATATATATGAGGGGTTGTTAGGAATTTTTAGGTTCTATTAGGGTTTTTTAGTGTTTTTGAGCATTTTTTATGGTTTATTAGGTTTTATTAAAATTTATTACTGTTTATGAGTGTTTCTAGGTCTTTTTAATGGTTTGTTTGTGTTTTTTTTTGTTTATTGGGGTTTAGTTGGGTTTTATTAGGTTTTATTATGGTGTGTCAAGGTTTATTAATGTTGAAAAGGTATTTTTAGGGATTTATTATGGTTTTATTAGGGTTTATTAGTTCTTATTATGGTTTATTAGGGTTTATTAGGGTTTATTAGGGTTTGTTAGGGGTTTATTAGTTTTTTTGTTTTATTAGGTTATATTTGTGTTTGTTAAGTCTTTTCATATAATATAGCCTTTTTTATTGTTTGTGAGCATTTTCTTTTAGTTTTTGAATATTTTTATAGTTTCTTAGGTTATATTATAGTTTATTGTGGTTTATTATGGTTTCTAAGGATTTTAAAGGTATATTAGTGTTTTTTGTCTTTATTTGCTTATATTAGTGTTTTTATGACTTTTTAGGTAATATAGCATGTTTTTATTATCTGTGATAATTTTTTTTATTGTTTGTGAGCGTTTTTAAGGTTTATTAAGTTATATTAGAGTTTATTAGGGTTTCTAGGTATTTTTAAGGTATACTATTGTTTGTTTTCGTTATTAGGGTTTTGTAGAGTTTTATTAGGGGGTCATTATGGTGTGTTAAGGTTTGTTAGGGTTGAGTAAGGTTTACATGGACTTATTTATGGATTTTTAGGGTTTTTTAGGGTTTTATTGGGGTTTATTATGAGTTTTTAGTGTTTATTAGTGTCTATTAGGGTTAAATATGGTTTTTAGGTTTTCTTAACGTGTTTTTAGGGTTTTTTAGGTTTTATTGACATTTATTAGGCTTTATTTGGTATTTTTCGGGTTTTATTAGGATTGAGTAGAGTCTCTTAGGGTTTTTAGGGATTATAAGACATTTTTAGGGATTATTAAAGTTGATTAGGGGTTTATTAGGGTTTAATTAATTATATTATGGTATATTAGGGTTTAATATTTTGAGGGTTTTAAAGCGTCTTTAGGGTTTTGTAGCATTTTTTAGTGTTTGTGTAGTGTTGTTTGAGTTTATATAGCCTTTTTAGTGTTTATGTTGCGTTTTTAGGGTTTAGTTAGCAGTTTTAGGTTTTAGGTTTCATTTTTTAGGGTTTATGTAATGTTTTTAGGGTTTATGTAGCGTGTTTAGTGTTTAGATTTTATGTAACATTTTTAGGGTTTATGTTACATTTTCTGGGTTTATGTAGCATTTTTAGGGTTGATGTAGCATTTATGTTGCCTTATTTAGGGTTTATGTAACATTTTTAGGGTTCATGTGGGTTTTTTAGGGTTTATGTTGTGTTTTTAGGTTTTATGTAGCATTTTTTAATGTTTATGTTGGGTTGTTTAGGGTTTATGTTACGGTTCTAGGGTTTATGTAGTGCTTTTTGGGTTTATGTAGCGTTTTTTGGTTTTATGTAGCATTTTTTGGGGTTATCTTTCTTTTTTAGGGTTTATGTTTCATTTTTAGGGTTTATGTAACGTTTTTAGGTTTATGTACCTATTTGTTTCCTTTTTTAAGGTTTTAATGGTTGTTTTTGGTTTGTAGTGTTTTTTAGGGTTGTTAACGAGTGTTTATGGTTTTTATGGCATTTGATGGGTTGTCAATGGTTTTTTGTGGGGTTTTAAGGGTTTATTTGTTTTTTAGGGTTTATTAGGGTTCTATGGGGCTTATTAGTGTTCTTTAGGATTTTTTTACGGTTTAATAGCATTTTTTGTATATTAGGGTTTTATTGGGATATTAATGGCATTAATAGTTTTATCTAGGATTTATCAACCTTTTTAGGGTTATTTAGGATTTATTAGGGTTTCTTAGGGTTTATTTTATTTATTGGGACTTATTAATGTGTATTTGGGTTTATTACTATTTATTAGTGTTTATTATGATTTGTTTGGATTTATTGTTGTTCATTAGGGGTTTTTATGGTTTGTTTCAGTTTGTTACGATTTATTTGGCGTAGTTAGGATTTGTTACAATTTATTTGGGGTTTTTTGGGTTTTTTACGATTTATTATCGGGTTATTGGGATTTTTTAGGGTTTATTAGCGGGTTGTAGGGTTTTGTAGGCTATTATTTGGTGTGTTTTGTAGTGTTTTTTCGGGTTTATTAGGTTTTTTAGTGATTATTATGATTTATAATGGTTCAATAATGTTTTTATTGTATATTAGGGGTTTTAGGGCTTTTGTAGTGTTTATTAGAGTGTAATAGGGTTTTTGGGGTTTATTGTAGGTTATTATGATCTATTAGTGTTTATTAGGGTTTTAGGGTTTAATAGTGGGTTTCAGGTGTTATTTGGTTTTATTAGTGGATCTTAGGGCTTATTAGTGGTTGTTAGGTTTTGTTAGGTTTTGTTACGGTTTGTTAGGATGTGTGTTATTCTATTATCACAAACACTATTATTATCATTATTATCATTATCATTATTATCATTATCATTATTATAATTATCATTATTGTTATTATTACTATTATTATTATTATCGTCACATGCAAATGTAGATACACATGCGTTATTATTTATTACCATACACGTGCACATTCAATACATGGGCATTATTCCATTATCACATGCGTTATTATTATTAATATTACAATTATTATTATTATTATAATCACGTGTGCTATGAGTTATTATTTATTATAATGCACTGCACATGCAATGCACATGCGTTATTCTAACTTCACATGCGTTGTTGTTGTTGTTTCTATTATTATTATTATTACTGTTATTATTATTATTATTATTATTATCATCTCGTGCACATGCACATGCACATGCATGTTCATTATTTTTAATTTTTTATTACCATGAACGTGCACATGCAATGCACACACGTTATTTTATTATCACATACGTTGTTATCCGTATTGTTATTATTATTATTTTGGTTGTTGTTGTTGTTGTTGTTGTTATTGTTATTTTCATCACATGAAAATTCACATGAAAATGCATAAACACGCACATTCGATGCACAAGCGTTATTTTATTATCACATGCGTTGTTATTAATAATAATTATATTATTATTATTATTATCATCGTCATCATCATCACATGCAAATGTAATGCATGCACGTTATTATTTATTACCATACACATGCACACATAATGCACATGCAATATTTTATTATCTCATGCATTGGTACTACTACTATTATCAATACTACTGCTACTATTGTTGTTATTATTATCATCACATGAAAATGCAGATGCGCGTGCATTATTATTTATTATTTATTACCTTGCACGTGCATATTCAATGCATTTGTATTATTCTTTTATTATTAGTATTATTATCACAGTTATTATTATTTTTATTATTAACATTATCATTATTATTATCATTATCACATACAAATCCACATGCATGAGTGTTGTTATTTATTATTTATTACCATGCACGTGCATGTGTTATTATTATTATTATTAATATTATTAATATTATTATTAGTATTATTAATATTATTATCAAATGTAAACGCACATGCACATGCATGTGCATTCTTATTTACTATTATTTTTTTATTATTTACTACTATACACGTGCACATGCAATGCACTTGCGTTATTCTATTATTATTATTATTGTTGATGTTGTTGTTGTTGTTTGTATCATCAAATAAAAATGCACATGCACGTGCATTGTTATTTATTATTTATTACCGTGCATGTGCATTGTTGTTTATTATTTATTACCATGCACGTGCATGCGTCATTATCATTATCATTACATGTAAATGCACATAAATGTGCGTTATTATATATTATTTATTACCATGCACATGAAAATGCAATGCACTTGCGTTATTCTATTATCACATGTGTTATTATTATTTATTCTCATGCACGTGCACACGCAATGCACTTGCGTTATTCTATTATCACAAGTGTTATTATTTATTATTTATTATCATTCACATGAAAATGCACATTCATGTGGACTTTGTTATTATTTATTGTTTATTACCATGCGCATGCACATTCACATGCAATTCACTTGAATGTGCATAATTATTTATTATTTATTATCATTCACATGCACAATCACATACACATGCAATTCACATGTGTTAGTATTTATTATTTAATATTTATTATCATTCACATGCAAATGCGCATGCATATGCACATGCACGTGCATTATGATTTATTATTTAAACCATGCACATGCATATGCACATGCATGTGTGTTATTACTTCTATTATTATTGGAGGTACATTTAGGGGTTACTATTAGTTTTTTGGATTTATAGGTGTTATTAACATTTATTAGGGTTTGTTAGGGCTTTAGGGTTTTGTAATGGTATATTAGCATTTTTTAGGGTTTGGTGGGGGTTATTAGGGTTTTATTAGGGTTTATTATGGTGTGTCATGGTTTTTTAGGGTTTATTAGGTTTTTTAGGGTTTTATTAGGATTGAGTTTGGTTTAATGGGGTATATTATGGCATATTATGGTCTATTTGGGTATGTTTAGTATTCATTAGGGTTTATTATAGTTTATTATGGTTTATTAATTTTTAAGAGTGTAGATTAGGGGTTTTTAGTGTTTAGTAGTGTTTATTCAGGTTTATTAGCACTTTTAAGATTTGTTTGGTTTTATTAGCATCTATTAGGGGGTTTAGGGATTTTTAATGGTATATTTACGTTTTTTAGGGTTTAGTGGGGTTTATTATGGTTTATTATGGTGTGTTAAGGTTTATTAGGGTTGAGTAGGTATTTTTAGGCTTTTATTAGGGCCGAGCTAGTAACATTAAGTTTTTATTAGGGTTTATTAGGGTTGAGTACGGTTTATTAGGGTTTGTAGGGATTTTTAGGGTTTACTAGGGTTTGTTAGTGTTTTTATTAAGGTATATGAGGGTTTTTTAGTTTTTGTTAATATATATTCAGGGTTCTTATGACTTTTTAGGTTTTATTAGAATGTTTTTAGTGTTTGTGAGCTTTTTTAATGGTTTATTAGATTTTATTTGAATTTATTATGGTTTATTAGGGTTTTTAGGGCTTTTTAATGGTTTGTTTGCGCTTTTTTGTTTATCAGGGTTTAGTTGGATTTTATTAGGTTTTGTTATGGTCTGTCAAGGTTTATTAGGGTTGAGAAGGTATTTTTAGGGTTTTATTATTGTTTATTCGTTTTTATTAGGGTTTATTAAGGATTTTAAGGGTTTGTTAGGGTTTGTTAGGGTTTTATTAGTTTTTTTTGTATTATTAGGTTATATTTGTGTTTGTTAGGTCTTTTTAGATAATATAGCATGTTTTTGTTGTTTGTGAGCATTTTTTTGTGAACATTTTACGGTTTCTTTGGTTATATTAGAGTTTTTCTGGTTTATTAGGGTTTCTAGGGATTTTTATGGTATTTTAGCAGTTTTTGTCTTTATTAGGTTATATTAGTGTTTTTAGGTCTTTTTAGGCAATATAGCACATTTTTATTATTTGTGATCGTTTTTTATTATTTTTGAGAGTTTTTAGGGTTTATTAGGTTATATTAGAGTTTATCAAGGTGTCTATAGATTTTTTATGGTATACAAGCATTTTTTTTTGTTATTAGGGTTTTGTAGGGTTTTATTACGGGTTATTAGGTTGTGTTAAGGTTTGTTAGGGTTGAGTAGGGTTTATTTGGCTTTATTTATGGTTTATTAGGGTTTTTAGGGATTTTTGGGGTTTACTAGGGTTTATTAGTGTTTATTAGAGTCTATTAGGGTTGGTTATGGTTGTATAGGTTTTCTTAACATGTTTTTATGGTTTATTAGGTTTTATTATCTTTTATTAGGGTTAATTAGGTATTTTTGGGCTTTTATTAGGGTTGAGTAGAGTTTTTAGGATTTTATGGATTATAAGGTGTTTTTAGAAAATATTAGAGTCACTACGGAAAAAAAGGCATTTAGCGGTGGTTTTTTTTCATTTCGCGACAGTTTAAACCGCCGCTAAATCGATTGGCGACGGTTTTAAAAAACCGCCGCTAAATCGTGCGTCGGGAAACTATTCGCGGCGGTTTTCAAAACCGTCGCAGAACGTTTCGCGGCGG